>CM064569.1:13378323-13556437 GCA_032716605.1 Paralithodes platypus | reverse complement strand
TATCAGGTATTGTTCGCATATGAAAAATGCCTCTGAAAGGGTGCAGTCAAAGGCATGTAATCTCTACTCTTCTCCACCATATTGTCTACAATATCTCCACATTGTGAAAACTGCATGTATATTACTGTTATGCCATTATTATAATCAGTGTTCTTCACAGCTGTCCCAGCGTATACCTCTCACTCTGCAGAGACAGAGGGCCACCCGTTCGTAACTCATTCCCACCACTTTTCTGATCACCATTCAAAGCCAACAGTTAACTTAAATTTCCCCGTAATTTTTCAGCTCAACAAGTAAAGTATGGAATTCACTCTGTAAATGTGTCTATCCCTCACCCTATGACTTTGTTTCAAGCTTTGCGTGTCCTGCAGTTACATTCCAGTGCACCTTGAATATGGTTCTGTACTAAGCATTCTGTTCTGACTGGGATAAGGGGGACAATAGGACGTTTAATTGTTTATAAGTAGTTTGCCTCTTGTCTCTTTCATACACAGAGAAACAATTTATTAGGTAAAAGAAAGTGGAGAACATCAAACCTTTGATTGTCATATGGAGGAATTGGGTTGCTTGTAATGGGAATTTGCATTACATAGGTGAAGTGGCTCTGCGGGTTAATTTTGTTCATATGTTTAGATGAATATATAGAGTAAACATTACCGAATACTTATTATTTTGATTAGTAAATACTCTATCCACAGATATTAGAGTCAAGCTTTCGTGTATAAGTATCTTCGATGTATTCGTCCATTAAGTTCGTCTCTCTCTTTCCTTCTCGCTCTGTCTCTGAATGGTTTAATTATATTTGCATTGCTATCCAAATGTATATGCTAATAACAAACACCTTTATCATACAATGTATCAACATTGGGAAATGCAAACCACTAAAACTTCTCTGGGGCTACTTTGAAAGTATATAGCGTTTTCCAATGACATTTTAGTAGGACCTATTTTTCTTATAAGTTATAACGACTTTGAAGTTTGTAGCATTTATTTCCGAGCAATTCATTTATTTGTTTCTATTTAAGTGGGTTACCAGTTCTAAAGTCTGACATTTTTGTACTGTATTTTAGTCATATATATTTTTTTTCTTCTCCAAAAAAGGGAAGGGGGTTCTCAAACACAAAATACACATCTGGAGAATATCATAATTATATCAATATATATTGCACTGCTTTTATTGCTGAATGACCTATATTTTCTAACAGTGTAGGATTATTTGGTGTAAGCGACTAGTTATGAAAGCTGTTATTTTGGTATGGGAATTTCACTAATGACGACTAGATGGATATGGATATGCAATACATTATTTGGTTTTTAATTAACAACACAATGCTACACATAATGACGTATTTGAAGAAAAAGGCATGAGACAGAGAGGTATGAGGAGCCCCAAAACAAATGCCGCAAATCAACAATACGGGCCAGCCCGGGAGCTCAACCAAAATTAAGAGACCAAATTAACCCAAAGAAGAGCAAATGAACATCAGCTAAGGAAAAGACTAATCTATAATGTGGATAGATATAGATAGATAGATAAATAGATAGTGTGAGTGAATGAGTGAGAAAGAGCTGTCTTACTAAATAGATAGTGAATCTAGCAATCCCTACAAATTGGTTTGCAAACAATAATTACACATAAACAAATATGTCTTAAAGGCAGATTTCACTAGCAAAATCTATTTACATCTTAATTAATATCAAGAGATAAAACGGTAACCATAAACCTGGTGAAATAATGCACGTAACCCCCCTCCACCACCCTACATACTTCCAACTTTCCCTACACAATTCCCCCCCCCCCTTCTCCGTGTAGCCCACCCCTCTCCTTCCAAGCAAATCTAATGACTCCATCTATGGGACATAATATGCAACAGATTCAGGGTGGGGGGGGGGGGGGGGGGGAGTGAGCGATCTTAGTAGCCTAATACCAGAGCGAAAGACCCAGCGAAATTACCATTAGGTGGCCCAGTCGGAAAGGTGACCGACTGTACATCAAACGTGTTAAATACAAATAAAGCTAAGGATACAGTTGACTTACATTAGGCGTGGCGTGCGGACGTGTTCTCGGCGAATTTATGATTTAATGTTTGTTTCTTTGCTTGGGTGCCTCTTTTTTCATTAATAAATAAATTTGTATTCATCCTTCCTCTCCCTTTTTTGGTGGCAAAGTAGGTGTCTTTGCCCTTGTTGTTTGCTTTTTCCTTGCTTTCTGACCTCTGGGAGATCCACCCACTGATCGCTCTGGGCCTGAATTGACAGGGTCGGGCTTCCCGATACGAGGATTGAGAGGGGTTAGCAAACGTTCATTCTTCCTCCCCTTTTTCTGGCATCCGCGGTGCGTTTCTCACTTCCCCCTTATGGGGAAGTGGGATGGATCCCGTTCCTCCCTCCCCCCCCCCCCCCCCTCAGGGGAAGGGATGTCCCTCCTGATCCTCCCCATAAACCGCCCGTGATCGCTCCCGAGAATGCTTCACTTGTGACGCTTCATACTTCTGGTTCGGTGTCCCTTGCTAGCTTCAATCCCTTCTTGATCAAGAAGGTGATTGATGGTTGGGCGGGGACAGTGGACCAGGTCAAGAAGCTTGCTAGTGGTGACCTCCTCGTTAAAACTTGTAATGCCTCTCAGGTTAAAGACTTACTTAAGCTTCGAAAATTTCATTATGATGTAACTGCGCAGATCCCAGTTTCAATTAATTCCTGCAAAGGGGTGGCCTATTGTAGGGATTTCTTGTCCATGTATGAGCAGGACATTGTCAATGAAATGGCCGATCAGCTTGTCGTTAGCGCTAGATTTATTACTCGGTTTACAAATTGCGAACATGTAAAGACTCCCACGGTTGTTTTCACTTTCGGTATGGCCAAGCTCCCCGATGCTGTTCTTGTAGGGTACGAACGTTGCCCAATCAGAGTATACATCCCTAACCCTTTGCATTGTTTCAAATGCCAGCAATTTAGGCACACTAAAGAGCTTGCCGTTCTCCCCAGGCTGTTTGTGAACGTTGTGGTGACCAGGTTAATGAGTCTGTAGGGTGCACTGAGACAGCTAACTCCTTGCGACTCATATGACGCGATAGCGTCATATGGAACTTATGACCAAAAACTCATATGACACGATCGCGTCATATGGACTTATCTACATGCCTCTCCAATAAGTCCAAATGACGCTCTAGCATCATATGGAGCTCAGTAAGTCCGGTAAGTTAGATGAAGATCTGTCGGTTGGTGGCAACCCCAGGTTCCTCCGACAATTCTAACGGCCAGCAGTGTGGTTTTGACAGTTGTGTGGTGCAGTGGCAATGATACCTGGCGCCCGCCTCCGTGGACTTACTGGAACATAATATGTTGCAAGGAGCTAAGTGTGTAAACTGTGCAGGTGCTCACTCTTCTTCCTCTCGGGATTGCCCCAAGGGGAAGATAGAGAAGGAGGTCTGTACAGTCAAGGCCACTTCGGGAGTCTCTTATTTCGAAGCTAGGAAGAAGGTGGAGGAGTTGCATGCAACTCCTAGTCCAAATGTTCCCTATGCTTCAGCGTCGTCCTCTCGGCCTCAGATGTGCTCTGTGGGGACTCAGACTTGTTCTGTGTCTACTCAGACTTATCCTCTCCCTCCTTCTACACCTGTTCAGTCTCAGCCTCCTCTTTCCCACTGTTCCTCCACTACCACTGTTTCTACTGATCCAACTGACTCTGCCACTTCCGCTGTTTCTCCCACTTCCACTGACTCTACCGCTACCTCAGTTTCTGACTCTCCTACTCCATCTGCCTCTTCTCCTCTTGTTTCTTCATCCTCTGCCCCTGCCTCTGCCTCGGTGCGGGATAAGTCCTCTTATTCCCACGCTGCTGCTTCTTCTCCTCCCCCTCCTACTGGGAAGAATGGCAAGTCTGATATGAATAAAGTAAATCTTACCCCCCTCAGCCGTCAGTCTTATACGCACGTCATCCCGTCTCCGGCTCCCTCGAGGGGGGCCTCCCGGCCTCACCTGGGGGAGTCTACGGAGAGGATGGAGGTTGCCGGTGGCAAGGTCCGGCAGAGGTCCCCGGGTTCCCTTCGTTCTAAAAATAATCGTAAAAAATCTAAGCACGCTGGGCATCCCAATCACTCTTAAAACATGGAGTACAAGATACTTCAGTGGAACTGTAGAGGTATTAGGAATAAATTACAACACTTAGCTCTTCTACTGCAATTACACGTGCCGTCAGTTGTTTGTCTACAGGAGACGAATTTGGTGGATCACACTGATTCGCCTCCTTTTAAACACTACCATTCGTATAGACGACACGAAGGTCATGCGGTGGCGATTTATGTCCTTAAGTCGCTTCCCCACTCAGCAGTGCATCTTGATTCTGCCCTGGAAGCTGTTACATGCAGGGTCAAATTTCGAGGCACGTACCTGTCTATTTGCTCGCTGTATTGTCCTCCTCAGGTTCCTATTGATGATGATTCTTTCCTTTCTCTTTTTGATTCTTTGCCCAATTCAAAATTAATTTTAGGCGATTTTAATGCACATCATCATCAATGGGGTAGTATGAGGTGTGATGGTCGCGGCAAACAAATAGCTAATGTTTTACTTTCATCTGACCTCTGTCTTTTGAACGATGGTAATGCGACTCGTGTAGACGATCGTATGGGCCATACATCATGCATTGACCTGTCTTTGTCTTCTCGCTTAATACTACCTAACGTCACTTGGGGCACTTTCGACGATTCTATGGGAAGTGCCCACCTGTCGATCTGTCTTTCTTATTCATGCGACTTTGCTCCTCCACCGCCGCCCATTAAATTTAACTTTAAGAAAGCAGACTGGGGTGCCTTCTCTAGAATCGCCAACTTTGATATTTCGGGGGGTGACATTAATGACAAGGTTATTCACATTCAGACTCGCATTTTACACGCAGCCGAGGTTGCTATTCCTAAAACTTCTACAGTCCACACGAAGCATAGAGTTCCGTGGTGGTCACCGGACTGCCGACAAGCGCTCACTAAACGTAATGGGCGATACAGGATTTTTGATAAGCAGCCCTCGGACGACAACTTCATTGCTTATAAGAAATCCAGGGCTGAAGCAAGGAGAGTCATTCGGTCCGCAAAACGTAGTGCCTGGCGTTCTTATGTGTCCGGGGTGAATCAGTTCACGCCGCTTAAGGAGGTCTGGTCCACAATAAATGTTCTTACCAACAAGTATGCCCGTTCACTCATCACCACTCTCAGGGTGGACGATAATGTCATTGCTGATCCCGTGGACGTTGCCAACACGGTTGCCAGGCATTTTCCGGATGTTAGCAGTTCGGCAAAGTACGATCCCCGTTTTTTAGATAATAAGCGGCAGGCCGAACTCCATTATTTTGACTTTGCCACAGAAGACGTAAACTCTGATTACAACTGTGAGTTGACGATAAAGGAACTTCTCCTTGCCCTAAAATCCTGTAAAGGTTCGAGTCCGGGTCCTTCGCAAGTCACCTACGGTATGATTTAGCATCTTAGTCCCGTCAACCTGACTAAGCTGTTAGCATTGTACAATGAGATTTGGACGTCTGGAACGTTTCCAAACTCATGGAACTTTGCACACGTCATACAGATCCCGAAGAGCCCTGGCCGCCTTACAGATCCCAAGCTGTTTCGTCCTATTGCATTGACGGAGTGTCTCTGTAAGGTCTTTGAGAGGATGGTTAACGTCAGATTTCTTTTTGTTTTAGAGTCGAAGAATTTGTTAAATGTTCAGCAATGTGGCTTCCGTAAACACAGGGGTACACTAGAACATTTAATGAACTTGGAGCATTGTATCGCCGAGGCTTTTGCCAACAATGAATTCATGATAGGAATTTTTTGAGATATTCATAAAGCTTACGAGATCACCTGGCGACACGGAATACTTACGAAACTCTATGCTTCCGGTTTTAGAGGTAATTTGCCTATTTGTATTCGTAATTTCATGTCTGACCGATCTTTTGCGGTCAGGTTGCCCCATCACATAACATCGGATGTTTATGTCCAAGAGAATTGGGTGCCACAAGGCAGTGTGCTTAGCCCTTCGTTGTTTTTGTTTATGATAAATGATATTCTGTCTTCCGCTCCGATTCCCAGGAATCTTAAATACTCACTGTACGCTGATGATTGCGTATTGTGGCATTCTTCCCGCAATGTGAAGTTTTCGGCTGGGCGGGTTCAAGTGGCCCTTGATTCCGTCCACCATTGGGCCTTGCGGTGGGGTTTTAAGTTTTCCGTTGCTAAGTGTGTCGGTGTCGTATTTACTCGTAGACTTAACGTACCTAATTTGCGCATCACTTTGGATAATGAGCCAATGCCTTTTCAAAATTCAGTCAAGTTCTTGGGTCTGCAGTTTGATCGCAGGCTCAATTGGAAGTCTCATGTCAATTATTTGATTGATTCTTGCAGTAAAAAGTTAAATGTCCTTAAATACCTTTCTGGTCGTTACTGGGGAGCTGACAGAACGTCTTTACTGATGGTGTATAAGTCCCTTATTCGTTCAAAGTTCGACTATGGCTCGCATGTGTATGGGTCGGCGTCCGCTTGTACCTTGAGGAGGTTGGATGTGTTTCAGAATGTCTGTTTGCATTTGTTTCTTGGAGCCCTTCGGTGTACTCGTGTGGAGCGTATGGAAGTAGAAGCTAACATGCCGATCCTCCGTCTTCGTCCTGACCATATGCTTCTCTCGTTCGGTATTTCACTACACCATAAACGTTCGCTCGGCCTTCCGGCTTGTGGGATCCTCCTGCAGTACGAGCAAGTGCTGCATGGGTCCCTCAAGTCGGTGGCTGTGCGGCTTCACTTCCTAATGCGACAGCTAGGTTATGACCTCTCTAATATTGGCCAGCTGGTTGTATTGAAGATAGCGCCTTGGGAGCTGCCTGCATATACCGTAGATACTCAGTGGCTCCCTTCCCACAAGCGTCAGGCGCCGGAGATGGAAATTCGCCTGCTTTTCCGATCGGTCCACATCAGACACCTAACTTCTTTCCACCACTACACCGATGGCTCTAAGTCGGATGAATGTGTGGGTGCGAGTGTGTGGTCGACTGAATGTCGCCTCATTTACCGTTTGCCGATCCATACGTCTGTATTCACTTCTGAACTTTTTTAAATTGAACGGGCCATAGATTTTGCCGAGGCTTCTCCTCATGTAAACTTTGTCATTTTTTCGGATTCAAAGTCAGCCCTTCAAGGCAATTGATTCATGTAGGACGGGTTCTTCTGAAATCCAGGGCCGCATTATCAATAAGTTGCACTCAAGTTGTAAGTCCTTCTCTCTGATTTGGGTGCCTGGTCATTGTTGTATTTTCGGCAATGAGCAGGCTGACGTACTTGCAAAATCGGCGGTAGAACTTGAGGGGCCATGGGACATCCCTCGGGATCTACAGTCAAGTCTCTCTTTCGGTAAGAAATCAATTAATCTTCTGTGGCAAAGTCAGTGGACCGACCTGACTATTGTTAGAGATTTCTATTTCATTCAAGTGTCACTGGTTGTAATTGAGGTATTGTGCTTGTTATGGTGGGTACGATCTTTAATTATTTATGATTGAACATCGTATGCAATGTTATGAGCCCGGTATAATTAATTCTACCTGTAGACAGCTTAGTTTCATATATAGGAAGATATTTTTGTTCAAGAGTGTGCGATTCAGAGAGTAGTGGTATTGTGAGGCTTCTTGCAGCCTACCCCCCTTTTCTCCACATTCCATTCTCCCCCCTATCCCCCTACACCCGTACCCCTACTCAATCTCCCCCTCTCTCCTTCGTTGCCTGACGTACGAATGATATTGATTATAACTAGGTAATAATGTATTTGGCTTTTCTAATCATAAGTATTGTTTACAAGATATATCATAGAGTTCTTGGTAAAAGTAATACTTTAATTCAGCAAGAATATAATGAGTTGAGATTAATGCAGTTCGAGAGGTTGGTATCAGAGCCAGGTGAGCGAAGGGTATATAAGCCGCTCGTAACGTAAACTCCCACAAAATTAAACTCCAAAGAATTCGGAACAGAGCACTGAGGTGGATCCATGGAACTCAGTGGTATGAGTTCCAAACATCGGAACACTTGCATGAACTCTCCCGCATCCCTCCACTTAATGTCTACAACAACTTTCTGGCTAATAAACAACTTGAAAAACTTGAGACCTTTAATAACTTTGTCCAAATTTGTAATAATATCACTCAACCCATCCGTCCCTGGTCGAACCTCTTGCATCCAATCAACAGAGAGGCTCCCAATCCCCTATTCACATAATAACTTTGTTACACCACAAACTCACACTCAATTTTCACCATTCCTTTTACTCACCTACCAGCCAAAATTTCTAATTCTTTCACAAATACACAATAAAAACTAAAGTAAATTAAGCTCTTCATAAGACAGTGCAATCTTCTCTAGACTCGGCAGTTGACAACCATGCCTTGATGCCCCACTTTAGACCCTTACCATCCAAAATTGCCAGACCATCATTAAAACATTCTCCATTACCAAATTTTATATTCAAATTCACCCAGACTCATCTGATTCGTCCAGACTGGTAGAGGCGGTGGGGCATACTGGCTCGTCCACAGCCCAACCTCTATGCCACTCTTGACCGATCAGAGCTTCTGAATCTCACTTCACCAAAATTAACTTTTACCACCCAAAATTAATTATCTTTTGCCTTACCACCCATTTTTATCTCCAACCCTTCTTGACGTGCCATACTGAAGCTCTCGAAAAATATGTCTCAATAATACCAAGTCACAGCCCTCCCCTAAACCCCCAAACTAAAATCAACAACTCACGCACGTTGGGTTAAGCCCCGACACTCTTTATCCTCCTACTTTGACACTTTCTCTCTTACTACACCAATAAAAACTTCCCTTCTTTCACCCTCACCCATCTTTTCTATATTCATTTGATTTGAACGGCAGGTAATGTATTCTCCACCACCATCTTCAGCTGACCTGCCCTGAGTTTGTTTGTAAAAGAATCACCATGAGTTGAATAAGTATAGCCTAGGATTTTTTCTATGTTTATTTATTGCTTTCACTTACTCTCTTGGAGGGTAATCATATAACTATGTATTATTTTTCTTAAGAGTGTCTTTATTATTTCACTTCAATGTTTCTCACTTTGATATTTTCACTAGAAGTAACTTTTGTGTTTTGCGCCGCCTTTATTGGCGGCGCGAAACTTATGTCGTGTGAAAGAAATTTGGACTAAGTGGCGGTTCACAACTTATGTCGTGTGCCATTTTCACCACGTAATGGTTGCTGAGAGAGAGAGATAAGTGGTGGCAGGAGAGTAGCAAGCGTATGACTGCTCCAGACCACCGCGGCGGACCTACAGACATGAATCCCAGCCTTCCCCATCCTCACGCACTCGCTACACAGGGAATTATGTAGGGAAACTACCTAATTACATGGTTTTTGCACTCGTGTTGCGCGATCGTTGCAAGAAAACTAGCGGTCGTACAAGGATGGTTGGGGTGTCATTGGAAAGCTCTGTTTATGCCCTTTCAGGGATAGATACTTGTTTTACGCTCTGGGTCTTATTTAGGCATGAAAATGATCACGTAAACAACCCTATTTAGGGTAAAAACACCCCGCTGGGCGGTACATATAAATTACCGCCTAGGCTGCTCGT
Organism: Paralithodes platypus; assembly: GCA_032716605.1. Classification (NCBI taxonomy): domain Eukaryota; kingdom Metazoa; phylum Arthropoda; class Malacostraca; order Decapoda; family Lithodidae; genus Paralithodes; species Paralithodes platypus. The sequence goes on along the minus strand of CM064569.1, from coordinate 13,546,814 downwards.
AAGCTGTTAATAATGTAAATAAATTATAATTTTATTTTACATAATCTTTACATTTTACCTTTATGCTAATATATTATTCTTTTGATTGTTGGGATAAATCTAAGTCAAAGTAACTAAAGATAACTAATTCTGAACGAGTGATGAGAAAGGAATAACTTTGGGTTTTTTAGGCTAAAACAGTCATTTGATATCAACTGATATTTTATGAACTTGCCACATCTTTTCACCTACCAAGGTTTTAGTGACTACAAAGAGAGTTGCTAGTTTTTGTGAAGTTTAATATGCCACTTCTTCTTGACTGAAACTGATAGTCATATTTTCCGCATTTTGTGAGGCTAAATAATAAGTCCTCATTTTGTGGTTTTTAGTGGAATGTTTCTTTATGTTATGGGTTCGAACCCCACTCGTAACGTAACACTATTCATACAGTCAAATCAACAATTGGGGTTTGGCCCTCAGCTAACCGTCGCTCCCGGAAGGAGGAAGTTATTTTAGGTCGTCTGAGGATGAATTGCACATTCTTAACTCACATGAAACCTTATATTGACCGTGTATTCCCGCCGCAATGTACCACCTGTGGCGGGATTCTCTCGATCAACCACATCCTAAAATAGCGTCCCCATCACTTTGGACACGATCCTGGGTGTGGGGATGTTGTTGTGGTTGACAATTTGATGGCTTACCTGAAAGAGACCAATTTATTCAGAGAGTTGTAACTTGAGTTATGTTTTTGGTGGTGGTGTTTTATTTATTTCCTATGTTCCTTTTTAGCATATTGTTTTATGCTATTGTGTTCACTCATTATTTATTATGTTCACAGGACTTCCTATGTTGCTTTGTTTGTTCACTTAATTAATTTTGTCTGTATTTCATTTTAGAGTAATATTAATTTCAGTTCTTTTTTGCTTTTCCCCCTCTGTCTTAGCATATAATGAGGTTGACAGTTGATGCTCTTCAGAATGTGTTCTGTCCTGACACTATTCTTCTCAGCTGATGTTGCCTTTATTATTTTCCTGTTGTTAATTGCTTTAGACCTGTGACGTATACTGGATTGTGATACTTGCCAATATCGCATTCCAGTATTATGAGGTTCTTGGCAATTAACATTTTGCTTTAGTCTGGCCTAATAGTCCTGATGGGCTGATGGCCTTCCCAATCAAGCTAAACAAATAAATAAAATAAGGATCAAGGGACTGGGGTTCTCGCAGAGAGGCTCCAGTCCTGACGATATTCTTGACTAACAATGTGCTAGCTTAATAATCCAATAGGGTTGATAGCCTCTGAAGTCCTATTTTAACTATTTTAACTAGCTAAGGATACCAAGGGACTGGAGTTCTCGCAGAGAGGCTCAAGTCCTGACGTTTTACTTGACTTACAGTGTGTTGGCTTAATAATCCAATAGGGTTGATAGCCTCTGAAGTCCTATTTTAACTAACTAAGCTAAGGATACATTCCTGACGCACATGAAACCTTATATTGACGGTGTATTCCCACCGCAATGTACCACCTGTGGCGGGATTCTATCGATCAACCGCATCCTTATGTCCTGTGGCAGATTTGTGGAGGAGCGTAGCCCTCTCCTGATGTACTGCAGGGCAAATAGCGTCCCCATCACTTTGGACACGATCCTGGGTGATGGGGATGTTGTTGTGGTTGACAAATTGATGGCTTAACTAAAAGAGACCAATTTATTCAGAGAGTTGTAACTTGAGTTATGTTTTTGGTGGTGGTGTTTTATTTATTTCCTATGTTCCTTTTTAGCATATTGTTTTATGCTATTGTGTTCACTCATTATTTATTATGTTCACAGGACTTCCTATGTTGCTTTGTTTGTTAAGTTAATTCATCTTGTCTGTATTTCATTTTAGAGTAATGTTAATTTCAGTTCTGTTTTGCTTTTCCCCCTCTGTCTTAGCATATAATGAGGTTGACAGTTGATTCTCTTCAGAATGTGTTTGTCCTGACACTATTCTTCTCAGCTGATATTGCCCTTATGTGTTCTGTTGTTAATTGTTTTAGACCTGTGACGTATACTGGATTGTGATACTTGCCAATATCGCATTCCAGTATAATGAGGTTCTTGGCAATTAACATTTCGCTTTAGTATGGCCTAATAGTCCTAATGGGCTGATGGCCTTCCCAATCAAGCAAAAAAAAAAAAAAAAAAAAAAAGAGCTAAGGGAGCAAGGGACTGAGGTTCTCGCAGAGAGGCTCCAGTCCTGACGTTATTCTTGACTTTCAGTGTGCTGGCTTAATAATCCAATAGGGTTGATAGCCTCTGAAGTCCTATTTTAACTAACTAACTAAAAAGCTAAGGGAGTTCTGTTCTGTATCTAGCCCAGTCGAGTACAGTTGACTGTCAAGTCAGCTATCTTTCACATCATTATTCATCACTTGTCCTTTGTGGTTGTTATACCTCTACTTATACAAGCTCAAGTCTTAACCTTCCACCCTTTTACTTGTGCATCCTAATAATCGACTGGGACTATTTGTAATAATACGAATCTTGGATATACTCGTGTATATATATATATATATATATATATATATATATATACAGGTATGTTATGTCGGGCTATAATATTTAAAGCTCGTGATATAGTCTTTACTAAAATCCAGATATGGACTTATAGACCGTAAATAAGCCCAACAGGGTCACACCGAACACGTTCTTAATCTTACAAATAGGTATTCAACTAGGTACTACAGAACTCAGTAACAACAGCATAGCAATTATACACAAGTTTATTCAAGAATATTTATATCTGTAAATCAGGATGTAGCATTACCTTGCTAATTATTAGAACTATCGGGCGGATAGAATACATATAAATAGTAGATCATGAATGGAGAGCAATTACTCTTCAACTGTGGTTTTAAACAAGGTAAATAATATGCAACTAAATCATAACACGTGACTTATAGAATCAACCCTTAATAATAATAATGATGTGAGTTGAGTGTCTTCCGTGAATAAATCAACTAAAAGGTTACTAGATCACAATCTCGATGCAAGGGAGAATGGGGGAGTTGAGAGTTCAAACAAGTACACAGGTAGTGCGAGTGAGTCACACGGGAGGTGGCGCTAGCCAGGTAGACGCGTTTTTAGTTAATGCGACCTGTTCATTAACTAGTGTGTCAGGTCATATAAAACAGAATCTAGTTTCCTTTAATGCACAGAAAACCAAGTACATTCAATTTTCTAACCGACAAAATCTCACTGACTCCCATATATTTTTTAATGATGCAAATATTCACACTTCCCCTAGTATTGACATTCTCGGTGTAACATTAACTACTAACTTGAGCTGGACACATTATGTTAGAAGCATTGCTAAGAATGCCTCTAACAAACTGGGACTCCTGTACAGAGTTCGAGAATTCTTCACTGACGAGCAGTTGGCCGTAATATATAAAAGTCATGTGCGTTCTCAGATGGATTACTGTTCACCTCTGTGGAGTGGAAGTGGAGTGGTTGCATTGAGGCAGTTGGACAAAATTCAAAATAAAGCTATTAGATTAATCAATAACCCTGCAATCACACAGGACCTTCCTACATTATCCATAAGAAGAAACGTTGCATCCCTTGCATTATTCTACAGATATTTTCACAGCAATTGTTCCGAGGAACTTGCTTCAATTGTGCCGCCTCTCCACATCTTTCCCCGTAGAACTAGGGCAGCTGAGAGCGCCCATGAATTTACACTTTCTTCTCCACAATGCAGAACTTCTGCTTATCAAAATTAATTTATCCCTAGAACTACTACTCTTTGGAATTCACTTCCCTCGAGTTGCTTTCCACAAACTTACAATCTACAAAAGTTTAAATCCTGTTGTTACAAACATTTTATGAATGGAGGATGCCTTTAGGCACATGGACCTTTTTGTTTTATCTGTGTTTTTCCTTCCTCCGTTCATTGTCTCTTAAAAAAAGAAAAAAACAGATATATTTGTACTGCGGGGTTAGAAAATACAATTCTAGTTTGTGTAAATATGAACTCAGTTTCAATGATATTACGATGAAATTGGTGGCAACGTAATGTTTAATTCTTTTCACAATTTCTTATATACGTAACTTAATTTATGTAAATTATGATTTGAATCCTATATTCACTTCAAACGATCGTATGGAATAATAACAAAATTGGTCGAGGAATTCATATGTAATATTTAATATACAATAGTGAATCAACTATAGAAGAATATCTACTAATTGTATTTAAGAACGGATTATATTTAACTAAAATGAAATTAGTTAACTGATGTTCTAGAAACGCTTATATATGATAGCGTATGAGAATAATTAACACAATATTAATTATAATAGAAAATAACGCACAAGACGAAGTTGTACTAAGGAAATACTCAAAATGATATAACCAAGATGTCTGAACAGGTTAACAGAGTCTTAACAAGAATACACCTGAATAAGCGGTGTATTTAATATGATGAATAATTAGATAACAGAATCTATGCAATGCTAGAATTCCTAGACATGAAGAATCAGAATTACCTACATCAGTAATCAAATGAACGTCAATACTAATTCATATAATAATTACAATGGCGATTAATTAATCGAACGTAAACTGGGGGGCTCGGGAAGTAAATATGTTTATAGAATAACAACACTTCTCAACGAGGAGACTGAGATAAATTAATTATAAAAATGAGCGTGGGTTCTAGGGTAATAAGTTATGAATTAGGAAGGGGAATTAAAACACGAAATACACTTCGACCTCAACTTGCAACATACATAACAGAATACATAAATTAGGAAAATCTGTGAGTGCGTGGCGAAGTGAATCAATTTACACGACTATATAACGTATGCGTAGGACGTTCTAGAGGATATTAATTAAGATATATCTTAGATCTTGGACACAGATATAGATGAGAATTAATGTAAGATTCAGAAGGATTAACACATACGCAAAGTAAAGATCTTGGACACAGATCTAATTAGCAATATTCACTACACATTTCACATATTTTTACCTATATCTCGACAACAATAAACACAACATAAGATACACAGGGACACTTAGGGTAATGTTGGAGGGTAGAGAGAGAGCAAGTCTGGCCGACGTAGATCGTAGGTCCGTTGAGCAGCACTTCAGGGGTGTAGGGCATCACTCGGGCAGGACTTCAGGTTCCAGACTTCAGGGGGGTACTCCAGGTATAGTACTCTCTCCGGGCAGGGGCAGGTTGGTACAAACTACCACTGTGATTAGCTGTGCTGTTCCCTTTCAGGTTTTAGTACAGTACCGCAGTTGAGGTTTGCATACTTTTCTACTAAATCTTTGAGGTGATATGTGACTTATTTCTTGACTCTCTTTTACAGGTGTTCAAGGTCATAGGGGTATTGGGAAATTGTTTTGATGGAGTTGTGAGGTTAAATACTTATTCTAGACATCGAGGGGTAATATTTACATTGTTGTTTACCTCATATGTATTATAATTAAAACTTATATAGTAGTTATTTAGCTTAGGAATAGAGAAATCATCCTTATACTGATTACACTTTCCTCTAAGTTCTTAGGCGAACTTGCTTATTGTTCGCTTAGTATTGGTGGCTGTCCTGAGGTTCTTATATCTTCAGGTTCGTCGTAGTTGGGGCTCCTGTTCATATACATCTATTCCTATAGGTCTCGGGGCGTTGATGTGCAATTTGCATAAACATATGCTCATCATACTGCAGGTCTGGAGAGAGAGGAAATGCTGTGCTGTGGTTGGCTGGCACAGTTCGAAAGCAGGGCAGTGATTGGCTGTTGTTATTTCCCATACTTGCTGCTGTTGGCTGGTTCCGTAGAGCATGGGGAGTTCCTGAAGAAAGGAGGGGTGGCTTCTGTATTCTTTTTCCCTTATGTGGTTGATGTCCCCTTGTTTTCTTTGGTTCCCTCAGTTGCATACTAGCAATTCTGCAACTGCCTTCTGTAGTTCCCTTTGCCAACCCCGTCATTTCAATATATATATATATATATATTCATAGACTACAGTAGATCTGGACTTGACACGAAAATGGAACTTTGCAGTAAGGGACCCAAAATCGGAGAACGAACTCCCAAGTTTGAACCTCGAAACCGCGAAAATATCACATTTTCACGGTTTAAAGATTCGAACTTGGGGTTTCGTTTTCCGATTTTGGGTCCCTTACTGCAAAGTTCCATTTTCGTGTCAAGTCCAGATCTACTGTAGTCTATGATATATTATATATATTGCAAATATATGTGAGCTCGATGAATAAAATTCTATGCCCCCACGAAGAATTGAACCACGGTAAACAGGATGATACACCACACCTTTGCCAAATCTTCCACGGCGTGATTAAAGTTGGCCAACCATTCCTATATATATTTAGGAGATGGGGTCAGCTGTAAAATGTCTTAGTTTTGCTTGTCCTAATTCACCTTCACAAGAGACTGGAGTTCTCGAATAAGGGGTCCAGTCCTGGCGTTTTTCTTGACTTACAGTGTGCTGGCTTAACCCTTACTGTACCAGCGACGGTATACAGCCGTCAGCAAAAATGTCACTCGTCAGTACCAGCGACTGAAGATGTCCGTCAGTAATATGCGGTCCTTGTAACTGCCCGTATCGAGCGGTACTTGGTACCATGACTTGTACGCACTGCTCTGAGACATTGGCAACACTTCTCAGCTTGGATCCAAGTCTGTGGGAGGTAGCTGGGTCAGTAATAGTCCAACTTTCGGGGTGAGAGGGTGTTCTCTCTTGACTCTGAAACCATTTTGGTCACAATGCCTGGTACTGGAGGGTACATTTATAGTAATACCCTCTGGTACAGTAGGGTTTAATAATCCAGAATTGGTTGATAACCTCTGAAGTCCGATTTTAACTAACTAACTAAGCCTTCGTTTCCCCCGAGAAGTTTCTATTGCCACAACTATCAACAATTGCTAAGGATTGTCGACGGTGACGCTGTATCAGGGTTTATTTTATATTTTTTTCTATGTGGATGAAGGAGACAAAAGGCAAAACTGCTTGTGACGAGTGCCTCCCCCAGAGTTAAAAGAGTTACAGGGCCAAATCAAGGAACGTTCGAGCCAAAATGTCTGGACACACGGAGTTTGAAACAACTTAAGTCATAGGATGAGGGAAAGATGGATTCAGGAAGAGAGTTCCAGAGCTCAGCTGTTGAGTAGAAGAATGATTGGGAGTAACATTGTAACATTGTAACTTTCTAACTCTGAGTTGGAAAGTTGTACAGAGAAGGGGTGGGATTGTGTTGCAAGACTGGTACTACGTACCCTACGTAGAGGAGGTGGTATGCACTGAGAGAGTTCTGAGGAACACTGATTATTGTAGTAGCGATAGAATAGCGAGAGAGATGCAACATTGCAGCGAAGAGAGAGAGATTGCAGAGAGTCGGTGAGTGGACGGGAGTTAATGATACGAAAGGCTTTCCTTTCTACTTTGTCTAGAAGTGCTGTGTGAGAGGATCCTCCCCACACATGTGAACAATACTCAATACAAGGACGCACTGTGCCCCTATATAGAGCAAGAAGCTGAGCAGGGATAAAGAACCCCTTGAGGCGGTTGAGCGCACCCAGCTTCTGGGAGGCCGCCTTAGCAAGACTGGTAATATTATCCTTCCAAGAGAGAGCAGAAGAAAAAGAGACACCAAGAATACTGAGAGAAGATGAAGGGTTGATTTTTGTATTGTTGAAGAATAAAGGATAGTCTTCTGGGAGTTCATGGCGGGTAGATAGGTGGAAAAATTGGGTTTTGGAAGCATTAAAGGTAACAATGTTTTCGCTGCCCCAATTGATGTTGAATAATAGGACTTCTTACTTTGGAAAAGTCCGATGATGACATATTGATATTGATGTTGAAACGTGATAAGAAAAATATGTAAATATGTGATCACATTAGTGTTGCGTGACCTTAGTTATGTATCGGTTATTATGTGGTTCCTACCTCTTAATCTCAGTAGAATATTTATACGTCTGTCGGATGCTGCAACAATATTCTATGATGGATTTATGAAGAGGTGTACTTTAAAAGGAAACACTCGTTAGGTTATTTTCTATTTTGATATCAGCAAAATATAGATTTGGATATTACTAATTTTTAAAATGCTGTGAGGGAGCACTGTATATAATAACCACCGTAGAAGTACTGTATGGGTAGTGTCTCTACTTAATAAAGTTTGTAGAAGCATGTTGAGGAATGCTTGATTCTATGACATTAGTGAAAAGAGCAACTAGGACTGAGCTATAATTCCTGCATTTATTTTATTCCTGTAAGAAATGAAATATAGATTAGAAAGTATTCGATCCTAATGGTGTCACACACTTATGATATTATTAAAATATCGCCACGGTACGCGGACACTAATTAACCCTTCTTTAGCAGGGCCCGACTTAAGTCCGTATCTAAAAAGCTGGACAATGTGGCGAAGCCCGACTTAAGTCTGTGTGCAATTTTGGCGCAATATTGGCTCTGAGAGAGAACCGAGCGGTGGGAGGAGCGTAGGTTGCCTCATGACCGCTCGCCACGACCGTCATGGGCCCACTGACATGTACTCCACACTACTCCACCCTCTCTCACTCGCTACACACGAAATTATGTAACGAAATGACCGTATTTTAGCGATTTTGCCCTTCGGTTGCACGATCGTTGCAAGACAACCAGTGATCGTAGAAGGATGGTTCGGGTGTCATTGGAAAGCTCAATTTACGCCCTTTCATGGATACATACTTGTATTACGCTCTGGCTCTTGTTTATGCATGAAAAAGAGCACGGAAACAAAGCCATTTATGGTAAAAAAAAACGCTGGGCGGCACGGTCAAATATACTGCCTAGGCCGCTCGTTGAGTGTTAATACCTAGCGTGAGGAAGGTAACGACCTTTGTGACGCTCCTGCATAGTAGCCACGTGCGGGCAGGCGCGCGCGTCGGCTGCCCAGCCATTTAGAAACCGGCTGGCGGCAGCCGGCTGGCCGGCTTTTCCTTAGTATATATCCTACGACAATGTAACTAATGTCTGGGATATTCTTATGTTGTTTCACAGCTTGAAGCTGCCCTTATTCTTAACCAACACATCTTAGTATATTTTATTCTCGATAGTTGATTGTTTCATTATAATATATAAGATGTAAGTCTAGTGAGAGTGGGAGGAGACGAGAGAGAGAGAGAGAGCGAGCGAGCAGGGTGGGGGAGGTGAGTGTTGCTTTTCCTCCTCCCTCCTCCCTCCCGGAGGAGTTGGTCGCCCGCGTGGCCTTTTCTCTCGGTTTTGATTGGCTGGTGGTTCCTGGCGCCTTCTGCAGGCCTGCTGCCGGGTGACGTAGCGGCCTGTGATTGGCTGACCACCGTGCCTTTGTGTGGGATCCTGGAGGGGTCCAGAGGAGCTATTCTCCTCAGAGCTCACCTCACTGTCGTACCCTTCGGACCCCCTTGATATCTATCCCTCTCAACCCCACTTAGAAACTTTCTCTCTTACTTTGTATACCTTCTTTCCACTACTTCACCAATCTATTTAATTATCCCATCCCCTTGATAGACCTTATATCTATCATTGTATTAACGACGAGCTCTCAGATAACTAGATAGGATTTTGGGCCTTATGCAGAGATATAATTGTTAATGAGACCTAGGAAGCTTTTTTGTTGTCTCATATTTGGTGGTTTCATGCTTGCTAGTGTGTTCTTGTGGCAGGTGAGCAGGGGCTAGACCGGAGGGGGGCTTTTTGCGATTCTTTAAGTAAAGTCTGCTGGTGCAAGTCCTGTGGACCTGCACGACTTTACTAGGATACCCGTGGGAGTCTGGGGGCATTTTCTTGTCTGTGTGCCTGTGTGTCTAGTGTTGTGTTGTGTGAAGGCCCTTGCCTAGTCCATTCAGCACTGCGCTAGCACGTCTTGCGTTTGTTTTAGGGTCGCCAGGAGAGAGTCAGATACTTGGGATCTGAGTCTCTCAAGAGAGCACCCTTTCAATTAGAGTAATTTGGCGCACAGACTTGGGAACGTCCCTAGGCTAGAGCAGGTGGCTCAGCCCGGGTATCCGAAGCCTATATCCTTCCAGCTAGACCTCTGCCACCTGGCAGATTAACAGCTAGCGGTTTATTATATCTGTATGCTTGTTATTGTGCCACAGTTTACCGTCTTTGTGAGCATTGTGAGTCAGGGTGTGGCTTAGAGACTCTGTCCGAGCAGGCTTGCCTGACTAAGAGTGAGAAGCACACCTGTATGTGGTTATGTTGCGAGTTGCTGCCTTTATTTAATTATACCTATGCCATTATACACTGTATGGCCTATCACTAGTATTTATTCCTGCTTATGAGTTAAGAGTTCTCTAAATCCGTAACTTACTTTCTTTGCTAAGCATCAGATCCTACAGTAGCCGCATGCAGTTTAGAAACCTGCATCTTGCCTACCTGTACGATGTTTTGAGGACTGTTTGCTTTCACCTTCTTTCACGCAGGGGTGATTAGTTGTATTAATTAACGTAACGTTAAATGTACTTTCTTCTAGTTTGTTATTAAATTGTTTCTGCAATTTAATTCCGTTATCTATCTTTTCCTTGAAGCTTTAAGTCAACTTAATTGTGTGATCTTTTATATAGCCTGCTTGACTATCATCAGTCTATAGTGCGTGCACCCTGTAACCGAGTCATAGGATACCTTGTTGTCCAGGCAGGACTCTTGACGGTTTAGGGTGGTTTGTTGCCTGGGTTTATAGATAAGGGTGGGATCTAGCGTTTTCCGTTGTTGCTTGTTGCCGCATACCTAGTCCAATAGAAAGAGCCCAGTGTTTATATATCCCAGGACGTAACAAATGGCGACCTTGCATAGGATTTACTGAACAGAGGAATATAGTGGTCATTTGTTTTGAGATTCCTTATGATTAGAGGAATACAGTGGACATAGAGTTTTTTTTTGGAGCAACCAATATAACACATTAAAGACTTCAAATAACATTAGTATATACATACTTGCATAGGAGATAAGGCACATTCTATAACCGTGATAATTACTGCAGTGCACAAACATGTCTAATACATCAGAACACAGTGGTGGGTCAGGTCACGATACAGGCTCGGAGGGAGAAAGACCTGTGGAGTGGCTAGTCGATAGCGAGGAGGGTGCTAGAAGATTTTTAGAGGTGCCCCTTACCGCTGCCAGGGTGTTGAAGCTGAATAAGTATGGCTTAAAGTGTGTGGCAGGTCTTCAGGGTCACCAGGGTTTAAGTGGCATGAGGAAAGATCAGCTGAGGACTTTGATATTGGGTTTAGAAGGGAGAGACCTGGGTGAAGAGGCGACTGGGGGCCCCGGTCCCCAGCCCCCCCTCCACTCTACCCCCATATCAAACGTCAGGGTGCCTGAATTTAGTACATACCCCCAAGTTGATGGTCAATGGTAGCGTGGAATTCAATCACAGGGACCCTCCCCATTAAATGCATCTTCCCCTCCTCAAGGGTTGACTCCAGATTTGTTGTTTCGGCTTGAGATGGCCAAGGTTGAGGCTGCTAGAGCTCAGGTTGAGGCCGCCGAAAGACAGGTTAGTGTGCAGGCTGAGGTTGCTAGAGTTCAGGCTGAGGTTGCTAGAGCTCAGGTTGAGGCTACCGAAAGACAGGCTAGTGTGCAGGCTGAGGCTGCTAGAGCTCAGGCTGAGGCTGCAGAGAGAACAGCTATACGAGAGGCTGAACTGCAGGCAGAGTCTACTAGGTATCGGGCTGACAGGGAGCTGGAGAGATCTCGAGTGGAGGTAACAGGGCGAAATATTGGGGGAGGTAATAGACATCGGGACCAATCATTGTCGCACCTGCTTAAACTAGTTCCTGTGTTCGATGAATCATGTGTAACTGAGTTTTTTATGCGATTTGAGAAGAAGTGTCAGGAACACCAGTGGCCTCAGGAAAAGTGGGCAGCATTAGTTTCATCAAGACTCCTAGGAAAGGGGCTAAAAGCGTATGATGCACTACCTTTAGAGTCCTGTGTAGTTTATGATGAGCTAAAGAAGGCTGTGCTACGGGCCTATGAGTTACAACCAGAAACTTACCGCTTGAAGTTTCGGGGTGTTACTAAGGGCAAGGATAGTACCTTCCTAGAACACGCCCGGGACTTGTCTGATGCACTACGACATTGGCTGCGTTCTGAGAGGGCAGCTACTTTTGAGGAGTTGAGTGAGCTGGTTCTCTTGGAGCAGTTCTTTAAGTGCACAGGCGGGGACTTAACATTAAATATAAAGGAAAAAAATCCTAGAACTCTCCAGGAGGCAGCAGAAATGGCTGACCGCCGACTGTCATTAATTCGAGGGTGCGAAGCAGCAGCTAGGAGTGAGTCGGGTGCAAAGGATCGTACCCCTCCCCCTCCCAAGAATTTTGATACACATAAATAAACAAAACCATGTAGCACTGACAATAAAACTGAACATAAACCAAATACCGTCCCGTATAAGAAGTCTAATGGTACCTCCCACTCCCAAGGGAAACCAAAGAGTAAAGAGTGCTTTGCATGTCACAAGGAGGGTCACTTTGCAAATGCTTGTCCGAACAAGCCACCAAACAAGGTTGTGTCATTGGCCCGCAGCATAGGGGTGTCGCCTATATCTTCTGAGTTTGCCAAGGGTAGTTCGTCAGAGGTTGGGACACAGCCTGTGTTCAAGAGTCCGGAAGGCTCGAACCCTGTCCGTGACGTCTTTGGGGGTCATAGAGGGCATGGTTTTGTGAGGTGGGCTGGCGAAAGGCGAGGAGTTAAGCTATTGCGTGATACTGGGGCTTCTCAGACCTTGTTAAAGAACTTTACTGGTAGACCGATTAACGCTGCTCGGGTGGTGGTAGTTCAGGGGATCAATGCTACGAAGTCCTACCCGCTGGTGCGGATGGAGCTGGAGGTGGGTGGTGTGGCGAAGGAACTGGATGTCGGAATTGTAGAGAACTTACCTGTTGGGGGCGTCGACCTCCTCCTCGGCAACGACTTTGCGGTGCCTGCTTCTAAGGTTTCACCCTTGGTCGTTGCCGAGAAGGCGGCCGACGTTAGTAGGGAAGAACAGGAGTGGGTTGAGAAGTGTAGCGTACAAACCATGGCGTGTGTTGTGACGCGTTCTCAGACATCCGGAGCCTTGCAGCCACCTCCTCAGTCTATCAAACTGCGGAGGAAAGGTCACAAGAAAACGGGAAGTGTTGGTCAATTGGAGAGTTTTGAGCCGGCAGTGTTTCTTGGTGACTCATTATTGGCACCTATGTTAGAGTCTGGAGAGGCCCCGGGGCCTGTCACCGCTAGTGCAGGTGCATGGCAGGAAGAGACTCTGCGACAGCATCGTTATGCGCAGCGTGAGGAAAGGATGGCTCAGCGGGACATTGGAGGTGGAAATAAATTATTTAAGATGAACTTGGATAATCTGGCACCTGCTGATATATGTTCCTTGCAGCTGGAAGATCCTGAAGTCAGGGCGTGTGGTAATGGTGCTATCGAACTGGAGAGCGAGGGGGATGCGCAGCCTGGTGATTTTTTCTTGTCCGAGGGGATCTTGTATCGGAGACATCAGGATCCCAAGAAAAAGTGGGATGGCGGGTCAGGATTAGTGGACCAGTTAGTAGTACCGAGGGTGTGCCGTGAGAGCTTATTGAGATTAGCTCATGATGTGCCTTTGGCAGGGCACCTGGGGGCACGTAAGACGGAGGCAGCTCTCAGCAAGCTTTTCTGGTGGCCTGGGTTAAAGGCGAGTGTCGTGTCATGGGTGTCACAGTGTCACACTTGTCAAGTTGTTGGGAAACCCAATCAGGTCATCCCGAGAGCCCCGTTACAACCCATCCCTGTCATTGGGCCGCCCTTCAGCAAGGTAGTTATCGATATGGTTGGCCCATTGCCCCCCACTAGTGCCGGCAATAAATTTTTACTAACTGTAATGGATGTAGCAACACGATATCCAGATGCTTACCCCATGCGCAACGGGATGGCTATGACTGTTGTCAAAAACCTACTTGTCTATTTCTCTCGTTATGGCTACCCTCAGGAGATCCAGTCTGATCAGGGATCCAATTTTACTTCTGCTCTGTATAAGCAGACCATGCAGCAACATGGGATAGTGTCTGTGGTGTCATCTGCCTACCATCCCGAGAGTCAGGGAGTTTTGGAAAGGTGGCACTCGACTCTCAAGAGTATGTTGCAGTGTTATTGCATGGAGAATGGGAAGGACTCGGATCTAGGTCTCGCATACGTTTTATTTGCTGCGAGAGAAGTACCTGGAGAGAGCTTGGGATTTAGCCCGAACTAGTTGGTTTTTGGACACAGGGTCAGGGGGCCCCTCCACATAGTCAAGGAGATCTGGGAGGGAGTCACAAAGCCATGCTCGCTTCTAAAGTATGTAGTTGAAAGCCGTGAGAGAATGCTAAAGAGCTTGGAGGTAGCAGGTCGGAACCTTAAGAGTTCACAAGCTCAGATGAAGGACAGATACGACCAGAAGGTGAAGCCGAGGGAGTTTGAAGTAGATCAGGAAGTACTGATACTACTGCCTCTGGTGGGACACCCCTTGTCTGCCAAGTATTCTGGTCCGTATCGGGTTGTAAGGAAGGTTTCTGATCTCGACTATTTAGTAGCTACTCCTGATCGTAAGAAAAAGAACCAACTTTGCCACGTAAATCTGATGAAAGAGTATGTGAGGAGGCCCTCCGAGCCTCTCACTGTCCCGGTGTTGATCTGCAGCGATCGTGGTGGAGAAGGAGGAAGGGACAGTCAAGCTGAGGGGGAGGATAATTGGGACTGTCATGTTTCCGCGGACCAGTGGGCGGGGAATTCTAGACAAGTGGCTCACGAGTTGATATTGCACCTGCCTGAGCAACAGCGTGTAGCTGTGCAGCACTTGTTTGATTCAAACCCAGCTGTTTTCACGGAGCATCCTGGCCTCACTACTCAAGCGGTGCACGATGTCGATGTTGGGGACCACCCGCCCTTTAAATCAGTGCCATACCGTGTTCCCCCTATTAAATTACCAGCACTTAGGGAGGAGCTGGATTATATGCTGAAACGTGGGCTGATTTCTGAGGGTGCAGTAAGGTGGACTTCCCCCGTCACACTGCAGCCCAAACCAGATGGCAAGGTGCGGTTTTGTATAGATTTCCGCAGGTTGAATGGTTTAACCCCCACAAATGCCTACCCTCTCCCTCGCGTGGACGACAGTGTGGATAAGATAGGAAAGGCCAAGTTCCTTACTAAGATAGACCTTGTTAAGGGTTATTGGCAAGTGCCCTTGTCTGAGCGAGCGCGAGAGGTGTGTGGGTTTGTGGTGGACGGTGCCACATATCGTTGCCATGTTATGCCATACGGGCTGAAAAATGCCCCTGCAATGTTTCAGAAATTAATGAACGACATTGTAGCCGACATTCCCAACTGTACGGTGTACCTAGATGATGTCATAATATACGACGATCATTTTAACAGTCACTGTGCTCACATCGGACAGCTTTTTAATAAACTGAATGAAGCAGGTTTGGTGGTAAACCTGGGTAAGTGCGATTTTGTCAAAGCCACAGTTTTGTACCTGGGGTTCGAGGTGGGGATGGGTCAGGTGTGCCCTCCACAGACAAAGATCAAAACCATCGATCAGTTTCCCCAGCCTACGACTAAGAAACAAATCATGCAGTTTCTAGGTATGATAGGCTATTATCGTCGCTTCATCAAAGGCTATTCGACTGTACTTGCACCTTTAACTGACTTATTATCTAAGGACAAGAAGTTCCGGTGGTCTCCTGAGTGTGCAGAGGCGTTTTCCTTGGTGAAACACCTATTATGTACCCACCCCATACTCAGGGCCCCGGACTTCAGCAGACCTTTTCAGCTGGAGACTGATGCCAGTGGCGTAGGGGCTGGGGCTGTCTTGTTACAGACAGATGATGAAGGTATTGAACATCCAGTGAGTTTTTACAGTAAAAAATTCAATAGTACACAAAGGAATTACTCTGTAATTGAAAAAGAACTCCTGGCGATAGTGCTGGCGCTCAGGCACTTCGATGTATATGTTCCTGCTTTCGGACCAGTCGTAGTGGTTTATACCGATCATCACCCTCTGAAATTCTTGAATCAGTTTCATAACCGGAATATGAGGCTGACCAGGTGGTCACTCATGCTTCAGGAGTATAATTTGGACATACGCCATATTGCCGGTTCTGATAACGTGATCGCGGATTGTCTATCAAGGGTGGATGATGTTGGTTAGACTGCTACAGGATTGAGGGTTGAGTGTGGAGGAAAATAGGCTGTCACTGTAGTTCAGCCGAAAAAAAAAAAAATATATAAAAACTCTTTATTTTTATAATGTGTAGAATTTTGTATAAGATGTTGTAGCAGTATCTAAGTTGAATGTTTCCGCTTATTGTCGCTAAGTTAGTTGAACTTGCTCGGTTGAGTGCAACAGTCTTTTTTTTTTTTTATATATAGTGCCTTGTGTCGCAACAGTGTGTGGTACTATGAGAAGCTTTCTGTTAGATATGAAGAACTTAGTCAAGTGTCTTATATCTTGGGGGAGGTGTGACCCTCCTGCATAGTAGCCACGTGCGGGCAGGCGCGCGCGTCGGCTGCCCAGCCATTTAGAAACCGGCTGGCGGCAGCCGGCTGGCCGGCTTTTCCTTAGTATATATCCTACGACAATGTAACTAATGTCTGGGATATTCTTATGTTGTTTCACAGCTTGAAGCTGCCCTTATTCTTAACCAACACATCTTAGTATATTTTATTCTCGATAGTTGATTGTTTCATTATAATATATAAGATGTAAGTCTAGTGAGAGTGGGAGGAGACGAGAGAGAGAGAGAGAGAGCGAGCGAGCAGGGTGGGGGAGGTGAGTGTTGCTTTTCCTCCTTCTCCCTCCTCCCTCCCAGAGGAGTTGGTCGCCCGCATGGCCTTTTCTCTCGGTTTTGATTGGCTGGTGGTTCCTGGCGCCTTCTGCAGGCCTGCTGCCGGGTGACGTAGCGGCCTGTGATTGGCTGACCACCGTGCCTTTGTGTGGGATCCTGGAGGGGTCCAGAGGAGCTATTCTCCACAGAGCTCACCTCACTGTCGTACCCTTCGGACCCCTCTCAACCCCACTTAGAAACTTTCTCTCTTACTTTGTATACCTTCTTTCCACTACTTCACCAATCTATTTAATTATCCCATCCCCTTGATAGACCTTATATCTATCATTGTATTAACGACGAGCTCTCAGATAACTAGATAGGATTTTGGGCCTTATGCAGAGATATAATTGTTAATGAGACCTAGGAAGCTTTTTTGTTGTCTCATATTTGGTGGTTTCATGCTTGCTAGTGTGTTCTTGTGGCAGGTGAGCAGGGGCTAGACCGGAGGGGGGGCTTTTTGCGATTCTTTAAGTAAAGTCTGCTGGTGCAAGTCCTTGTGGACTTGCACGACTTTACTAGGATACCCGTGGGAGTCTGGGGGCATTTTCTTGTCTGTGTGCCTGTGTGTCTAGTGTTGTGTTGTGTGAAGGCCCTTGCCTAGTCCATTCAGCACTGCGCTAGCACGTCTTGTGTTTGTTTTAGGGTCGCCAGGAGAGAGTCAGATACTTGGGATCTGAGTCTCTCAAGAGAGCACCCTTTCAATTCAAGTATCTTTATTGTGGGGAGATTGTAGGCACCAATCGATCAGGGCTAGACCCAGGTGAGGTTATAGGCATGTGATAAAGAGTCGCTGGAACTCCTGTTTCATTTGCTTGGCCTCTCTTACTGATTTTCTTTGTGCCTCATTTACACTGAGAGCAATCCAGCTAGCTCTCACAAACACCTCCTCCTCCTATCCACTTCACTACACTAAACATGCACACCACACTTCATTCCTCCACACCAAAATTAAAAAAAACACAAAATGATGAATTTTAGCCCAGCCTCGGAGTCCCCAGGGGGGGGGACCATAAATGCCCCCTCACCCGACCGACCATCCCCTGACGACCCCACACAATTACCTGGACCTCGGCCTGTTACTCTTTCTATTAATTTCTGCAACATTCGCGGACTTTCCTCTAACTTTCACTCTGTTGAACACCATCTCTCCTCCTACAAACCTGATCTTCTCTTCCTCACCGAAACCCAGGTGTCTGTAGCAACATCCAGCAACCCTTCTCTGTATCCTCCTACTATCTCTATCCTAGTTTCAAAGCCAAGGCGATGTTGTGCATATGTGCACAACAAACTCACTTGCTCTCGTGTTCCCGATTTCGACTCCTCTGAATTCTCAACTTTATGGCTCAAACTTCCTGTCATTCTCTACTAAATATTTCTGTGCTGTCTATCTTTCCCCTAACCTACCAACTTCCTAAATTCTTTGACTATCTAAACTCTACAGTGGAACACATTCTATCCATTTCTCCTTTCTCAGAAATCTCCATCTTAGGAGATTTCAACGTTCACCACCGCCAATGGCTCTCCTCTCACACTACTGATCCACCTGGTGAACAAGCCTACGTCTTTTCTATCCTAAATGACCTAGAGCAGTTAGTTCAGCAACCCACCCGTATCCCGGATCGCATCGGAGATCGGCCCAACATTCTTGACCTGTTTCTAACTTCTAACCCTTCTTCTTATACTGTCGATCTTTTCTCTCTTTGGGCACCTCCGACCATAACTTATCTCTGTCACCTGTCCTATCTCTCCAGTACAGCCACCCGATCCTCCTAGCCGGCGGCGCTTGTGGCACTTTGGCGCTGCCGACTGGGAGGCTCTTCGGCAGTACTTCTTTGATTTCCCATGGAATGATTTCTGCTTCCATGGCGGGGACCCTCGGAGAGTGCTGAACGCATTACCGAGGTAATCCTATCGGGCATGGAAGCATACATTCCATTCTCTTTCTCTCAGACTAATGCTAAAAATCTTGGTTTACTCACGCTGTTCTACTGCTGTCCGCAATAAGGAGGAAGCATTCAAACGGTACCGACGCCTTAAAACTCAAGACTCTCATTCTTCATATGTTTCTGCCCGGAATCAAGCCAAATCTGTTCTTCGACTTGCCAAACACTCTTTCATCAATAATAAATGCACTGAACTATCCAATTCTAGCTCTTCCCAAGCTTTCTGGCATCTAGCCAAAAACCTCTCCAACAATTTTCTTCCTCGTCTTTCCTCCCCTTTCCCACTCTGATGGCACAACCATCACTTCTTCCTGACAAAGCTAAACTCTTCGCTCAAACTTTTGCTAGAAACTCCACCTTGGATGATTCCGGTGCTTCCTCCCTCTCCGCCCTCCTCTCTCTTACTTATGCTAATATCCTAATCTCTTCTAAAGATGTACTTTCTACCCTCTCTGGGCTTAACACTAATAAGGCGTACGGTCCGGACGGTGTTCCTCCTGTTGTTCTCAAAAACTGTGCTTCCGTGCTGACTCCCTGCCTAGGCAAACTCTTCGTCTCTGTCTATCCTCTAACGTCTTCCCTTCATGCTGGAAGTTTGCTCACATTCAACCTGTCCCAAAGAAGGGTGACCGCTCTCAACCTCCAACTATCGTCCAATTGCTCTTATCTCCTGTCTTTCTAAAGTTTTTGAAACTATTCTTGCTTCCAAATTTCTTAAGCATTTCTCTTCTCATAATCTGCTCTCAGATCGCCAGTATGGCTTCCTTAAGGGTCGCTCTACTGGTGATCTTCTTTCATATCTTACAACTCTTGGTCATCTCCTTTCGGGACTTCGGTGAGACTTTTCTATTGCACTAGACATATCGAAAGCCTTCGATAGAGTCTGGCATAAATCTTTAATTTCTAAACTACCCTCCTTCGGTTTCTATCCCTCCATCTGTGCCTTTGTCTCTAATTTCCTTTCCGGCCGTTCCATAGCTGCGGTTGTGGACGGCCATTGTTCACTTCCTCACCCTATAAACTCCGGTGTTCCTCAGGGCTCTGTCCTATCTCCTATTCTCTTTCTAATTTTATAAATGATCTCCTTAACTGTACCTTAATTCCATCCATTCATACGCAGACGACTCAACTTACACTACTCCATTAGTTTTTCAGAACGCCCCAGCCAGCAATCCCTCAACGACAAACGTAATGAAGCCATAGAACTCTTAAATTCTGATCTAAATACTATTTCCAATTGGGGCAGAGAAAACCTTGTTAAATTTAATGCTTCCAAAACCCAATTTTTCCATCTATCTACCCGTCAGGATCTCCCAGCGGACTATCCCTTATTCTTCAACAATACAAATCAACCCTTCATCTTCTCTCAATATTCTTGGTGTCTCTTTTTCTTCTGCTCTCATTTGGAAGGACATATTACCAGTCTTGCTAAGGCAGCCTCCCAGAAGCTGGGTGTGCTCAACCGCCTTAGGGGGTTCTTTCCCTGCAGCTTCTTGCTCTGTACAGGGGCATAGTGCGCCCTTGTATTGAGTATTGTTCACATGTGGGGAGGTTCCTCTCACACCGCTTCCTAGACAAAGTGAAAGGAAGGCCTTTCGTATCATTAACTCCCGTCCACTCACCAACTCTCTGCAATCTCTCTCTCTCCGCCGCATGTTGCATCTCTCTCGCTATTCTATCGCTACTAATAATCAGTGTTCCTCAGAGCTATCCCAGTGCATACCACCTCCTTACGTAGGGCACGTGGTACCCGTCTTGCAACTCAATCCCACCCCTACTCTGTGCAACTCTCCAACCCAAGAGTGAAACGTTACTCTCAAACTTTCTTCTACTCAACATCTGAGCTCTGGAACTCTCTCCCAGAATCAGTCTTTCCCTCTTCCTATGACTTAAATTGCTTCAAACTCCGTGTGTCCAGGCATTTTGGCTCGAACGTCCCTTGATTTTGGCCCTGTCACTCTTTCAACTATGGGGGAGGCACTCGCTATAGGCAGTTATGCCTTTTGCCTCCCTCAATCACATAGAAAAAAAAAAAAAAAAAAAAAAAAAATTAGAGTAATTTGGCGCACAGTCTTGGGAACGTCCCTAGGCTAGAGCAGGTGGCTCAGCCCGGGTATCCGAAGCCTATATCCTTCCAGCTAGACCTCTGCCACCTGGCAGATTAACAGCTAGCGGTTTATTATATCTGTATGCTTGTTATTGTGCCACAGTTTACCGTCTTTGTGAGCATTGTGAGTCAGGGTGTGGCTTAGAGACTCTGTCCGAGCAGGCTTGCCTGACTAAGAGTGAGAAGCACACTTGTATGTGGTTATTTTGCGAGTTGCTGCCTTTATTTGATTATACCTATGCCATTATACACTGTATGGCCTATCACTAGTATTTATTCCTGCTTATGAGTTAAGAGTTCTCTAAATCTGTAACTTACTTTCTTTGCTAAGCATCAGATCCTACAGTAGCCGCATGCAG
This sequence comes from Paralithodes platypus, assembly GCA_032716605.1. Lineage (NCBI taxonomy): Eukaryota > Metazoa > Arthropoda > Malacostraca > Decapoda > Lithodidae > Paralithodes > Paralithodes platypus. The sequence continues at coordinate 13,525,558 of CM064569.1, read as the reverse complement.
TTTAGAAACCTGCATCTTGCCTACCTGTACGATGTTCTGAGGACTGTTTGCTTTCACCTTCTTTCACGCAGGGGTGATTAGTTGTATTAATTAACGTAACGTTAAATGTACTTCTTCTAGTTTGTTATTAATTTGTTTCTGCAATTTAATTCCGTTATCTATCTTTTCCTTGAAGCTTTAAGTCAACTTAATTGTGTGATCTTTTATATAGCCTGCTTGACTATCATCAGTCTATAGTGCGTGCACCCTGTAACCGAGTCATAGGATACCTTGTTGTCCAGGCAGGACTCTTGACGGTTTAGGGTGGTTTGTTGCCTGGGTTTATAGATAAGGGTGGGATCTAGCGTTTTCCGTTGTTGCTTGTTGCCGCATACCTAGTCCAATAGAAAGAGCCCAGTGTTTATATATCCCAGGACGTAACACCTTCCTATGGGCTGTCTGTTCTGCTACTGAGCTCTGAAGCTCAAGCACGGGTGTGGCAGTGTTGTGTGGTACCAAGTGTGACAAATAGTTGTGAGCAATCTCCTTGAGTGGTTTGGCAATTGTCTGTGAGTCACGTTGTAAATGCCGTGAGAACGATGCTTATGTTTGTAGTTTTAGACCAAGGGAGGTGAAAGGTGAGGTTGTGATCTTCTAAGGGTAGGATCACACGTACTAATATGTACAGTTATATACTTATATAAGTGTGTAACTGATATTGAGATATTATATATGTTTTGTTATACTACAGTGTACAGTCGACTATAGATGCGCTGTTAGATTTACCTTCACCATTCCCTTAACACGAGAGCTGCCTATTGTTACTATACTGCATGTACAGTATACAGAGAAGAGCATTAATACACACAATTGTATAAAGCAATAACGTTATATAAAAATTGCTTGAAACAATTACGGTAAATCGATACTTAGTAGATTGCTAATATGATACCAGTAAAGTAGGTGTGCAGTTTTCGCATTACCAAAAAAAAAAAAAAATGAATACGCAACTCTGCAACCTAGAATTTTGCAAGTAATATTGAATATTGAATCTCTTAGGTAAAATCGTCTTATAGACAGTACATATATATATATATATATATATATATTATAATTATATATATATATTTTGTTTTCTATGTGAATGAGGGAGACAAAATGCATAACTGCCTGCAGCGAGTGCCTCCCCAAGATTTCAAAGAGTGTCAGGGCCGAAATCAAGGGACGTTCGAGCTAAAATGCCTGGACACACGGAGTTTGAAGCAATTTAACCCCTAACTAGCGCGCGCGCAACATAAGTCGAGTAAAATAAATTTGGGCTATCTGGCGGTGCGCGACATAGGTCGTGTGGCAATTTCAGCACGTAATGTTGCTGAGAGAGAGAGACAAGTGGTGGCAGGAGAGTAGCGAGCGTATGACTGCTCCAGACCACCGCGGCGAACCTACTGACACGAATCCCACCTCCTCCCTCCCTCTCTCACTCGCTACATACTGAATTGTATGGGGAAAGTACCGAATTACATGCTTTTTGCACTCGTGTTGCGCGGTTGTTGCAAGAAAACTAGCGGTCATAAAAGGATCGTTGTGGTGTCATTGGAAAGCTCTGTTTATGCCCTTTCAGGGATAGATACTTGTTTTACGCTCTGGGTCTTATTTAGGCATGAAAATGATCACGTAAACAGCCCTATTTTGGCTAAAAACACCCCGCTGGGCGGTACATATAAATAGACCGCCTAGCCTGCCAATAAGGTGTTAAGTCATAGGAAGAGGGAAAGACTGATTCTGGGAGAGAGTTCCAGAGCTCAGCAGTTGAATAGAAGAAAGTCTGAGAATAGCGTTTCACTCATGGGTTGAGAGTTGCACAGAGTAGGGGTGGGATTGTATTGCAAGGCGGGTACTACGTACCCTACGTAGAGGAGGTGGTATACACTAGGAAAGCTCCGAGGAACACTGATTATTGAAGTAGCGATAGAATAGTGTGAGAGATGCAACATTGCGGCGAAGAAAGAGAGATTGCAGAGAATTGGTGAGTGGACGGGAGTTAATGATACGAAAAGCTTTCCTTTCTACTTTAGGAGTGCGGTGTGAGAGGATCTTCCCCACACATGTGAACAATACTCAATACAAGGACGCACTGTGCCCCTGTACAGAGCAAGTAGCTGCGCAGGGGTAAAGAACCCCTTGAGGCGGTTGAGCACACCCAGCTTCTGGGAGGCTGCCTTAGCGAGACTGGTAATATGGTCTTTCCAAGTGAGAGTAGAAGAAAAAGAGACACCGAGAACATTTAGGGAAGATGAAGGGTTGATTTTTGTATTGATGAAGAATAAAGGATAGTCCTCTGGAGGTTCCTGACGGGTGGTAAGATGGATAAATTGAGTTTTGGAAGCATTAAATGTAACAAAGTTTTCTCTACCCCAATTGAAAATAGTAGCTAGATCAGAAGATAAGCATTTTATGGCTTCATTACGCTTACTTTTTAGGGACTGCTGGCTGGGGCGTTCTGGAAAACTAATTGAGTGGTGTAAAGTAGAGATGGAACGAATATCAATTTTCACTATTTGCGATTACGAATACGAGTACGAATTTTTTGTTGTAAAATTCGCGAATACGAATAGCGAATATTTCAATCCTTATTTCATCCTTCAAGAACTAGTAATTATTTTGATGTCACCAACAAACGTTAATTGAATTACTATGAAATTAATTACCAGAAGTTAATGACGATGTGAATGTGTAATTTCTTAAATATCATAAATAAGCTGAATGAATTAATGTTAAATATATTGTAAGAGTTCAGCCATAGAAAATTGAATAATTAAAATTAAATCCATTAAATGTTCTATGTTTCCAGTCCTCAGTCCCAATGTTGCCGCTTTTTTGGTACTAAAGTACCAGATTTGGTACATTTGACTCTCGCAAGTACATTTTATACATTTTCCAATAAAATAGTCCATATCTGGTACTAAATACGAAATCAGTGAGGAAATATGATGGAATATATTTTAGTGACTTGCTATTACATTGGATATGTCTGAAATGGCAATATTGCGACGGTTCAAATGTCCAGGTCCAGCACACGTTCGTTTACCGGGCAATGATTCCACTTTAGAATAAATTGGTAGGCCTACTTTTCACTAGTTTGATCTGGTACTATTAAATACAGTAAGTAGCAACACTGCTCAGTCCTCCTTCATTCCATTTTAGCGGCCCCAACGCACATCTACACTGTTATTTATTCGTTTGTGTTAACTTTAAAATTTAACATTTAACATTTGTGTATACATTCTATTGGTTTCGTGAACATATTCGCATATTTGCAAATAGCTATGAATGGAAATGCGAATACGAACACGAATACGAATATTGAAAAGCATAGCGAATATTCGGACATTCGAATACAAAACGAATATTCGGTCCATCTCTAGTGTAGAGTAGAGTCGTCTGCATATGAATGGATGGGACTAGATGTACACTCGGTCCAAGAAGTATCTGCACCCCTACGCTGATCATCTGGTGTGTACAGCTCGGTAGGGTTGGCACTTCAGCCTGCAACTATAACCATGTGTCGGAGACGATCCTCTCTGACACATGGATATAGTTGCAGGCAAAGGTGCCAACCATACCGAGCTGTACACACCAGATGATCAGTGTAGGGGTGTAGATACTTCTTGGACTGAGTGTACAGTTGAGAAGATCATTTATGAAAATTAGAAAGAGAATAGGAGATAGGACAGAACCCTGAGGAACACCAGAGTTGATAGGATGAGAAATTGAGCGATGGCCGTCCACAACCGCAGCTATGGAACGGCCGGAAAGGAAATTAGAGACAAAGGCACAGATGGAGAGCCAGAAATCGAAGGAGGGCAGTTTGGAAATTAAAGATTTGTGCCAGACTCTATCGAAGGCCTTCGATATGTCTAGTGCAACAGAAAAAGTCTCACCTCTCATCTCACCTATTTTTATATATACTGTATATGTACTGTATATATATATATGGCCACCCCTTCGGGGATCACGGCATCAGGCAATATATATATATATATATACAGTATATATATATAGTATATATCAAGTGCCCATACTTTAATCCATACCACAGCGTGATAGAGGATACTTGTGTGCAGAGGATTAATGCATAGACACTCGTCCTGATTGTTGGTGGTTCATGTCCGCTTGGGAGTATATAATTATGTTTATGATCACATTGAATCTTAATCATTGGTGGAATATTTATCTATAATAAGGGCAGCGTAATACTATTTTGTAGCATTTTGAATATGGTGTAATTCAAATTTAAAATATATATAAGAAAGAAATAGTGACCATAATCTGTGACCTTCACCATTCACCTTGACCTTCGAATAACAAAAACAAAACATTTGGGCAATCGTTGCAACCGAATTTGCCAGCAAAATTTGGTGACGATTTTAACCCATTCAGTACAGTTCTGTTGGTTTCATTTCATACTGGATATTAAGACGATTTTATTAGGTTTATGAAGGGCCTCCATAAAATTAGCAGGCTTTCAACTATCTTAATTAACCCTTTTTACTACCACAGCATCATCTTTACTTACTTTACATCAACACAAAGAAACACAAACTCTCACACTTCATCAAACAACACAACATACACATTGCCATCTTACAAGAAACAGAACTCCGCACAACACAAAAAATACACACATTTCTTGATTTCACCACCATCAGACAAGACCGGGCTGTCGGCGGAGGCGGTGGACTCCATCACCCTGGTACACAAAGAAATATCATACATAGTTACCAGTGTACAAACCAAATCCCTCCTCCCCCCAAATGATAACACAACAGAAATACAATCAATTAAAATACGCACTGGCAACAACTCCAACATAACCATCATAAACACATACATCCTTCCCCAAACATCCCCTACAGTACCAAATGAATACAGACCACACTTACAACACATCACAAACACCCCACACATCATCCTGGGTGGTGACTTCAACGCCAAGACGTCGGCCTGGTTTGTCGACAACCCCGACAAAGACAGAGGGCTGGTACTACAAAACCAAACTGATAACCTCATCATCCTTAATGACATCCATCAACATACCCATATTCCTCACCAAGGCCTCTATAACCCATTATCTCCAGACATCACCTTTTGCTCCCCAGAACTCGCCCCCACAACATCCTGGAGGGTGGTCAGAACCTTAGGCTCTGACCACCTCCCAATCATTATCACCACCAAAACCAGACTCACCCCAGCTAGCCACAAACACACATACACCAATTATAAAAGAGCTAACTGGGAAGCATTCACAAATGAGACAGAACAACACTTCACAACTCTAAACAGTACACCCATCACTAACATCAACAATGCTGTACACATACTCAATAAAACTATCCAAAACGCTGACAAGAAACACATTCCAAGAGGTAACAGAAAAAGACACAACCCCAACTTCACACCAGAAATTCAAAACCTCATCAGACAACGCGACATACTGAAACACTCCCCAGCACCCCACACACAAGACATCACACAACAAATCCAAGAACTCAACACCCAAACTAACAACAAAATACAAGAACAACAAAAACTAAATTGGAATAACTTCCTACAAACACTTGACCACAAAACAAACTCCAAAAAACTCTACAAAACACTAAACAGCATCACACTTTCCAACAGCAACACAACACAATCACATGCTGCAATCACAACAACAGACTCTACTCCTTCATGTAAACAACAAGTAAACACTCTCATCAATCACTTCTCACATGTCAGCCACCTAAAACCTCACAAAGACGACCGACGTGTCATCCAACGTAAGAGACAATTCCCCACAGACCCTGACTATACATCCTTCACCAATCACCAGACAAAGCATATCATCAACAATCTCAAGCACTCACCCGCTTGTGGCCTAGACAACGTAAGCAACATACACATCAGACACCTGGGACCACAAGGCATACAAGCACTCACTAACATATCAAACTACAGTTATTCACACAACACAATACCAGACATTTGGAAGCATGGTATCATCACCACATTCCCCAAACCCAACAAAGACCCCACGCTACCCTCCTCGCACCGCCCCATCACACTCCTTTGCTCCCCCTCCAAAGTCATGGAACGCCTAGTATTACAACTAATTACACCCGACCTACCCCTAGCTCCAACACAACATGGCTTTAGGCCACTGCACTCCACAAACACTCTTCTCACAGACCTTACACAAAGAGCTTTTGACGGCATCAACTCAGCTAGACCACCACACAGATCACTATTAGCCACACTCGACATTAGTGAAGCCTTCGATGCCATCCCCCGCCACAACCTAACAAACAAAATCTACAACACAAACATGCACAACAACACAAAAAGGTGGCTGGCCAACTTCCTAGCAGGCAGATGTGCACACGTATCTTTTGCCGGTCAGTCATCTAAAATCAGAAACTTTCCAAACGGAGTCCCACAAGGATCCGTCCTATCGCCCGCACTCTTCAATCTGTACATGCACGATATAACTACACCCAATACGCCCCAAATAAACTTAGCCTCCTATGCAGATGACATAACACTCACATGCACACACCATGACCCCAAAAGAGCAACAGATCTCCTTTAACCCTATCTCAACACACTACATGGCTGGTGCACTACAAACAGACTTAATCTAGCCCCAGCCAAATCTACCGTAACCCTGCTCACAAGCTGGACAGGAGAACACGAATACATCCCTCAACTCACCATAAACAACACACCCCTAACACATACACACACACCCAAAATCCTAGGAGTAACATATGATACTCATATGACATTCAAACAGCACACCACAAACATTAAAAAGAAACTGACACCCAGACTTAACGCCCTCAGGTCACTTGCTCACACAAAATTTGGACACAACAAAGAAACTACCACCACAGTATATAAACAATACATAAGATCAGTGATGGAATACGCAAGCCCAGCCTGGGCTTCTAACCTAGCTGAAACACATCATAAGACCTTACAGACTATTCAAAACAAATCCCTGAAGATCATTACAGGCTGCACAGCTACTGCACCCACAGATCACCTACATCAAGAAACCAAAGTCCTCAAAGTCAAAGACCATCTGGACATGAGAGGCACTCAATTCCTGGCAGCAGCCTCCACGAACCAAGACCACCCACTAAACTACATGACAACACACCCACAGACACCAAGAAATATCAAAACAACACCCAGCACACGGTATCACACACAATTACTGTCCTCTCTCCCTCCCTGCCCACCCCGAACCAACTTCCAGAAGCACATCCATACTCATATCTCTCGCCGATCCATCCACTCACTCACAGAAAACACACAGCTGCAAGCACGACCTCCCGAAATCCATCCTTCCGAATCCTCCCTTCCTCGCGAGGACAGAGTCCACCTGGCCAGGCTGAGATGCGGACACCATCCAGCTCTCCTGAGCTATCAGAAGAGACTGGATTACTCCGTTGTCGACGCCTGCCCGGGATGTAACACAGCACCCCATACCATTAAACACATCATAGAAGACTGCATTTCACACAACCACTTACGCCAACAACACAATCTACACTCAATGAGAGCTCTGTGGGAAAGCCCGATCGTGGCCATGACCTTCCTCAGGGACTCGGGGCTGTTCGGCCAGGCAGCTTAGGGAACAACAACAACAACAACTACCACATATCCTTCATAAGCTCCACAAAATTGTCTAATTATAGCTAGAATACAATAAAAAAGATGTCGCCGGTACACAAACGGTTAAACAGTCTAGGAAGAGTTCAAAGAAAATTATTAACACTCTTCCTTTGTTCTTTTGACCTTGACCTTAAACCTTAAGTATTATAATATATATATACAGTATACTGTATATATGATTGAAATATATGTTATTTAAGTACAATGCAACTAACAGTCGTCAGCTTATCGAAAATTTAGTATTTTTTTATGATGAAGGTTAACTTTTGACCTTGGCCTGTGACCTTGACCTTTATGTAGGATTATATTTGTGTTTGCTTTGATGAAACCCTAGAAAATCAAATAAGTGTGTCAAATTTCATTAAAGATCATCAGTTAATTTCAGAGGTATTAAAGGAATAGTTGACCTTGACCTTTGACCTTCATGATGTCTGAAAATTTTACATTTAAATTTCCCCTTAAAGCACAACTGTCCCAACGAATTGTGTGTAGTTTTCATGAATAGTAAACAAATTAGCATATTGACCTTATATTTGACATTCACCTGTGACCTTGACCTATCAAGTGGTATTATGTTTATTCTTGTATGACCTTGGTCTAGGCATTCCGAATATGCATGAAATGCCTAATGAGAATCTTACATTAAATAGGAAATACTAGTAAAAATTATATTTCGCACGAAAAAGGGTTAACCTTGACCTATGACCTTGACATTCAACCTTAGAATTTCTTATCGAGGATTTAGTTAGCTTAGCAATGTTCGTATTAACTAGCATTATGATTATGGTGTAATTCGTATAAAAACTTATTGATTACAAATAGTATTCATATACTGTGACCTTTACCTTTGACCTAAAATAAAATACATATATTTCGATGGTCGTCGCATTGACCAACTGAATTTGCCTGTATAGTTTGGTGACAATACATTAAACAGTCTAGGAGTTTAGGGTTAATGACAAATACTCTTGTTTTGACCTTGACCTCTGACCTTAACTATTACAATATTCATGTGAAATTTGATATATATATGTATATGTATATATATATATGACATTTAAGTAATAAGCCATAACACAGCCAGTTTTCCAAAATTCTAGTAATCTGTTTTAATAAATAGTAAAAGTTGACCTTTTGACCTTGACCTTTATATAAGAGTAAATTTTTGTTTGCATTGACATTGTCCATGAAAATCAAATAAGCATGCCTAATTTCATTAAAACCCATCAGTTAGTTTCATATATATTAATAGAATAGTTACCCTTGACCTTTATCTTGACCTTTATATGTCTCAGTATTTATTATTTTCCTTTTCACTTAAAGTGCAACTATCTCACCAAAATTTGTGAAAATTGCATGAAAAGTAAAAAAAATAGCATATTGACCTTTTATTTTACCTTGACCTGTGACCTTGACCTTTCATATGAAATTAAATAGTTTCTTGTATGACCTTGGCCTAGGTATTCCGAATATACATGGTAAGCCTAGTGAGAATCTAACAGTTAGTATAAGAAATACTAGTAAAAAAACTATTATGACCTTTGCCCATTAGTTTTGACCTTACCCTATAGAATATTCATCTAAAATTTGGGCAATACAATATCAAGGTTACCAGTAACTTGTATAATGAAAATGAAGACATTTGAATATAAACTAAAAATACATAGTATAAGTTGACCTTTCACCTTGACCTGTGACCTTGACCTTTATGTAAAAGTGCATTTTTTCGTTCATTGACTTTGCACAGGAAAATCAAATAAGCATGATTAATGTCATTAAACCCAATCAGTTAGTTTCATATATATTTATAGAATAGTTGACCTTGACCTTTGAACTTCACCTTGACCTTCATGACATCTGTCTCAAAATCTATTATTTTCCTTTTCATTTAAATTCGCAACTATATCACCTAATATTTTGAAGTATGCATGAAAAGTAAAGAAATCAATATATTGACCTTTTATTTGACCTTGACCTGTGAACTTGACCTTTACTATGGAATTGTATAGTTCTTTGTATGACCCTGGCCTAAGTATTCTGAATATACATGGTAAGTCTAGTGAGAATCTAACAGTTGGTATAAGAAATACTAGTAAACAAAAATTATTTTGACCTCTGATCTTGACCTTTGACCTTACCCTTCTGAATATTTATCTAAAATTTGGTTAATAAGATATCAAAGTTACCAGTAACTTGTATAGTGAAAATTAAGAAATTTGAGTAAAAACTAAGACACATGAAATATTGACCTTTTTTTAACCTTGACCTTTGACCTTAACCTTTAGGTTAAATTGAACATTTCTTTTTATCTGACCTTTGCATTGACCAAATGAATATACATGTGAAACTTGGTGAAAATCCATCGAACGGTCTAGGAGGAGTTTCCGGACGGACGACGATGGACGACGACGACAGACAAGCTGATTGGTGGTGCACAGTATACGGGTGGGATCTGTGTGCACGATACCACTGATAATAAAGTAGGTGTGCAGTTTTCGCATTACAAAAAAAAAAAAAAAAAAAAAAAAAAAAAAAAAAAAAAAAAAGTGCATACACAATCCTGCAACCTAGAATTCTGCAAGTAGTATTGCACCTCTTAGGTAAAATCTGTATATATACAGTATATACAGTAATATATATATATATATATATATATATATATATATATATATATATATATATATATATATATATATACATACTGTATATATCGCAAATACACTTTATTGAGTATTTTTTTTATGATGAAGGTTAACTTATGACCTTGACCTGTGACTTTGACCTTTTTGTAGGATTATATTTGTGTTTACTTTGATGTAGCCCTATAAAATCAAGTAAGTGTGTCAAATTTCATTAACATTCATCAGTTAGTTTCAGAGGTATTAAATGAATAGTTGACCTTGCCCTTTGACCTTCATCTTGACCTTCATGATGTCTGAAAATTTAACATTTTAATTTTCCCTTAAAGCACAACTGTCTCAACTAATGTTGTGAAGTTTACATGAGTAGTAAAGAAATTAGCATATTGACCTTATATTTGACGTTGACCTGTGACCTTGACCTATCAAATGGAATTATGTTTATTCTTGTATGACCTTGGTCTAGGCATTCCGAATATGCATGATATGCCTAATGAGAATCTTACATTAAATAGAAAATACTAGTAAAAATCATATTTCGACCTTTAACCATGACCTTTGATCTTGACCTTCGACCTTAGAATTTCTTATCAAGGATTTAGTTAGCTTAACCCGTTCAGTACCGTAGGGTACAGTAATAAAAGTCCCCCCCCCCCCCCAGTCCCAAGCAATGTGGCCAAAATGGCAGGAGAGACCATCTTTCCACCTCAAGAGATGAGGCTGGACTGGCTCTCTCACCCTTCAGTGGGTCTTATATAAGCTGAGAGAAAAATCAATACAAAAAAGGTACAGGGTTGTACAGGCAGTTACAAGGAAAGTACATTACTGACGGCTATAGCCATCGCTGGGTCTGTGGAGTTAATTATCTACTGACGACTATAATCGTCACTGGGACTGTGTGGGTTAACGGCAATGTTCGTATTAGCTAGTATTATGAATATGGTGTAATTTGTATAAAAACTTGTTGATTACAAATAGTGATCATATACTGTGACCTTGACCTTTGACCTTTGACTAAAAATAAAATATGTATATTTGGATGATCGTCGCATTGACCAACTGAATTTGCCTGTATAATTTGATGACAATACATTAAACAGTCAGGGAGGAGCTTGGGGAAAATTACAAATACTCTTATTTTGACCTTGACCTCTGACCTTAACTATTACAATATTTATGTGAAATTTGATATATATACAATATATGTGATTTAAGTAATAAGCCATAACATATTCAGTTTTTACAAATTTGAGTAATCTTTCTTTAATAAGTAATAAAATTTGACCTTTGACCTTGACCTGTCCTTGACCTTTATGTAAGAGTAAATTTTTGTTTGCATTGACATTGCCCATGGAAATCAAATACGCATGACTAATTTCATTAAAACCCATCAGTTAGTTTCATATATATATATAGAATATTTGACCTTGACCTTTGACCTTTATCTTGACCTTTATATGTCTCAACATTTATTATTTTCTCTTTCACTTAAAGTGCAACTATCTCCCCAAATTTTGTGAAGTTTTCATTAAAAGTAAAGAAAATAGCATATTAACCTTTTATTTGAACTTGACCTGTGACCTTGACATTTCATATGGAATTGAATAGTTTGTTGTATGACCTTGGCTTAGGTATTCCGAATATACATGGTAAGCCTAGTGAGAATCTAAGAGTTAGTATACAAAATACTAGTAAAAGACCTATGTTGACCTTTGACCTTGAACTTTGACCTTACCCTTTAGTATATTTATGTAAAATTTGAGCAATACGATATCAAGGGTAACCAGTACCTTGTAGTGAAAATGAAGACATTTGTATAAAAACTAAACATATATAGTATAAGTTGACCTTTGACCTTGACCTTTATGTAAGAGTTTTTTTTTTGTCATTGATATTGCCCAGGAAAATCAAATAAGCATGACTAATTTCATTAAAACCCATCAGTTAGTTTTATATATATTTATAGAATAGTTGACCTTGACCTTTGACCTTCACCTTGACCTTTATGATATGTTTCTCAAAATGTGTTATTTTTCTTTTCATTTATGGTGCAACTATCTCACCAAATTTTGTGAAGTTTGCATGAAAAGTAAAGAAATTATCATATTGACCTTATATTTGACCTTGACTTGTGACCTTGACCTTTCATATGGAATTGAATAGTTTCTTGTATGACCTTGGCCTAGGTATTCCGAATATTCATGGTAAGCTTAGTGAGAATCTATCTGTTATTATAAGAAATAGTAGTACAAAAGTTATTTTGACCTTTGACCTTGACCTTTGACTTTACCCTTTAGAATAGTTATTTCAAATTTGGTCAATAAGATATCGAGACTAGCAGTAACTTGTATAGTGAAAATGGAGAAATTTGAGTAAAAACTAAAACACATGAAATATTGACCTTATTTTTAACCTTGACCTTTGACCTTAACCTTTTAGTTAAATTGAATATTTGTTTTTGACTTACCTTCGCATTGACCAAATGTATATACCTGTGAAATTTGGTGAAAATCCATCGAACGGTCTAGGAGTTACCGGATGGACGACGACGACGACGACGACGACGACAGACAAGCTGAATTATGGTGCACAGTATACGGGCGGGATCTGTGTGCGCGATACCACACTGCTTCGCAGAGTTGATGATATCTGTTTCTCGATACTTTTCTCTTTGGGTGAAGAAATCTATGCCATACGTTAATTTGATTTTTGTTTTAATAAATTATACCCTTCCAAACGATCACGCCTTTCTAATGATTAGTCAGTTTAGGGAGAATGAGGTAAACTAAATCTAACTATTTATTGTTAAAGCAAGAATGCCATCAACCTTATTACGAAAAATATAATTTAAATATATACAAACGAATACAAAAAATATAAGAAAAAACACATGTAGTATAATAACGTAGTTTATGAATTTTCATGCACACACTAAGGATGCAAACATGAACTATACAGTAGTGGTATGAGACTAACAATTATTAACAGACGACTCAGTATGCACCTCCAAACAAGTTCAATAACGGATCTTATGAATCAACAACACTAGTTAAGACTTGCTAGATAACAAGTACCATAAACACAAAGATTATGAAACACTGTCAAAATAGCAATATATATAAGAATGAAGCAACCAGCATTGAATGACGACCCACAGGCGTAGACAGATCGTGATTGATGGACTTGATTCTTGATTGAAGGGCAGTGTGGGATGGTTCAAGAAACTCAGCCTAGAAATAACATTATAACTCTACAACCAAACAAAACGATGATTCCCATAATAACTTTCTAGAACACCAAACACACATGCTCAATCACACACATACCCAGTGCTGCCAAATCGTGGACTACTGTATAGTTTGCTGTTGTGGGGGCCAATTGATATCTTGCGAGTTTCAGGCTTTAACCCTTCCAGCCCGGGTGTCATTTTAAAATGACACCAAAACAAAAGGGCCGGAACCCGGGTGTCATTTTAAAATCCTTGTGCTTGAAAGCGTGCTTCAAAATTTGCGCGGCCAATTTTGGCATGGTAGGAGCGACCGCAGCGCCACCAAGCCTCAACTACTAGTGTTATCAGTTCGTACGTGGCCGCCATAGCGAGTAATACTGAAAAAATGTTTTCCGACGTGTCCGATTCGTTGCAACCTCCCGCGGGCCCCAGTGCTACCCAACTCGCAACTTCAACGCCTGTTGCAACCGAGAAGAGAGCTCAACAAAAGAAAGTTAAGCGTTTGTTCAGTGATAGCGCTATACAGCGACAACTTTTTGATAGTGATGAAGAGAGCAGTGGCGAAAGTTTGGTGGACAAGGTACAATTTATAAGTGAAAGTGAAGACGATTTCGTGGGCTTTGGAGACGACGATAATGTCGATTTATTTGAGGGGGGAGACAGTAGTGATGATCCTGATGTGGAAGTGTTTCAGGAAGGTGCCATTGAGCTTCCCAGTGTGCTAGAACCTAGGCCTACCCCCTCGCCATCTTTGCTAGGTCAGCCTAGGCCTAGCCCTAGCCCTAGCTCAGGACCTTCCCCTTTGCATGCCCGTACGCCCTTGAAAGTGGGCAAATATTTCTACAAACAATCATTGATCAAAAGTACAGCTAAAAAAGCACGCAGGGCAGCCGCAGAAAAGCATAGGGAAGCTGAAGATAGCGATAATGACGCCGACCCTGGCCTAGCAACCACCCGCATTCCATTGTCCCGACGCCTTGACACGGGACGCCGCGTGGGTCACCCACAGCCCTCGCCTTCATCTCTCGTTCAGGATGACCAAAGGGCCTCTTCAAGTGGTGTTGGTGATGTGCCACAGGCCTCAACACACCGCAGAGCATTATTTGCTGCTGAAAAGCCCTCAGCTCGCCGCAAAAGGAGCCCAACTCCCGAGGCCTCGGCTCCCATTCTTGAAGCTCCCGCAGCCTCCCGCGCCCCACACCGCCGACGCCCGGTCACTTCTTCACTAGAATTGTCTCCTGAAGAGGATGCTGACGACCCCAACATTGCCCCAGATGACCTGACGTCGCCTGAGGAGGAAGAGGAAGAGGAAGAGGAAGAGGATGTGCCGACAAACCGAGCGAGAGGGCGAGGTCGTGGACGTGGTCAGCCTGCCGACGCCGCTGCCCCTGGGCCTGGGCCTGGGCGTGGGTGTGCAGGGCGTCCGCCTGGGCGTCCGCGTGGCCAAGGGCGTGTGCCAGGGCATCCAGGGCGTGTGCCTGCTGCAGCAAGACCTCGAGCATCAGCATCCGACCTGTTTGTGTGGACAGATGGAGCTGATTTTGAGCCAGATTGTCCTGCCTTTGACGAGGTACAGATGGGTTCTGGGGTGTCACCAGCATATCCCTGTGGCCCAGATGCTACCCCCAGTGAACTTTTCTGTGGCTTCTATGACAATGAAGTCATGGAATACCTCGTCAAAGAGACAAATCACCACCATGCTATCTGTGCCAACTTTCTTGGGAGGAAGACCAGTGCCAAGATGGTGGCATGGAGAGCTCTCACTGTGGCAGAACTATATGTGTTCTTGGCACTCACAATGCTGATGACTCATATAAGGAAGCACGTTCTGGCTGACTACTGGATCACTGGCGACATCATAATGACTCCATCATTTGGCAAATACATGTCCAGGGACAGGTACTTCGACATCCTCTCCTATCTCCACCTGACAAACAACATGGCAGTCCACCTTCCCGACTCATTATGGAAGATCAGGAAGCTGTATGACATGATATGTCATCGGTTCACCACATACCTGATTCCTTTCCAGAAGATGTGCCTCGACGAGTCTCTGGTCCTGTTCCGTGGTAGGCTGCACTTCCGACAGTATATCCCGTCCAAGAGACACCGCTTCGGCATCAAGCTCTTCGTCCTCTGCGACTGCTTGACGGGGTATGTGCTGGACTTTATAGTCTACAGCGGCAAGGCTGGAGAAGCTGTGACTGACCCTCTCATTGGTTTTGGTGGCGCTGTAGTGAAGAAGATGATGGAGAGGCACTTCATTAATAACCACATCCTCTACACAGATAATTATTACACGTCGCCTCTCCTGACCAAGTACCTCCATGACCGCAAGACCGGAACTGTCGGCACAGTCAAGGGCAAAAGGAAGGGTATGCCAGGCTACCCAACCAAGACGAAGAAGGCGGAGATCTTCCACAAGAAGAGTGGCCCCATCCTCTCCATCCACTGGCATGACCAGCGCAAGGTCAACCTCCTCACACCAGCAGCTGGACTGGACGACATTGTGGAAGCCTTCGAAGATACCACAAAGGTGACGTCATGCGCACCAGATCCGAAGAGTTGATGGACGACAAGGCTTTCAGCACAAATAGCCGACTAAACATTTGTGTCTGAGTGAATTCATCAACCTCTGGGACAACTTCTACAACCAGCCTACTCTGTTCCGCAAGGATGGCACTCATCTAAACCCTGTGGGTTCAGCACGCATGGGTCGTCTCCTACACGAAGCAGTCCGCAGCCATGGATCAAAAAGCTTTTTAATTCACAATAACGACATAAATACATCTTGGAAGTTATTCGAAGCCACTTACCTAAAAGCAGTGCAAGACTGCATACCATCAAAAACTCGGCGTCCAGGCCATAATAATAAGCCCAAATGGTGGAATAAAGATATTTCAAACTGCCTGCTTGCTAAAAAATTTGCTAATGATAGATTAAAATCCTCACAAAATGACGAAGAACGGCTGAAATTTGTAGAGCTACGACGCAAAGCCAAAGTTAATTAAGCAAAGTAAAAAGACCTTAGAGTTACATATTGCGAATCAAAGTAAAACAAACCCGAAAGAATTCTATAGTTATATCAGAAAGAAAAAAGTCGTTACTTCAACTGTTGGACCGTTAGTCGATGAAAATGGAGAATACACCAAAGACGAAGAACAAATGAGTAATGCCCTCAATACCTTCTTTGCATCAGTTTTTACAACAGAAGACCTCAGTGATATCCCTACACCATCGCCGATTCAGATTGATAATTCAGATGTTCTAAGCAATATCACCGTTACAGAGAGAGAAGTATTGAATTGTTTAGATAAACTCAAGGTAAATAAAACGCCTGGACCTGATACAATCTCGCCTAGAGTTCTAAAGGAAGCTAAGGATGAGCTCTCTAAACCACTGACATTACTATTCCAACGTAGAGTTACCAAAACGAAGAGCGTCTTAGAGAATTAAATCTATTTCCTTGTTGATTCATTTAAACTCCGCCTAGATTCCCTTTCCAATGTTCCCTTACCCACTCTAAACCACTGTTTGGACACTTGAATGCCACAAGGCCCAGATGGTCGCCACAGGGAAGGTGGACCGAACAACCAAGAACCCCATCCAAAAACCAGCTGCTGTCCTGGGTTATAACCTCAACATGCGCCTCGTTGACAAGTCCGACATGCAGATGGGCTTCATCGACTGCCTGCGAACATCTTGCAGGTGGTACAAGAAGTTTATCCTGCATACGGTAGATATGTCGGTCCTCAATGCCTACAACATCTACCGTCTGAGGACTCCAGGAGCCAAGAAGTACAAGTCCCTGCGGAAGTTCCACAAGCAGGTGCTACTTGAGCTCCTGGCTAAACGTGCGGGTACACCAGGCAGGCCAATACAAGGACCAGGCCAGCTTGACAGAACGGGGTGTGCTGAATTCTTCAGGAAGCACCAGCTCAACGCCCTTCCTTTCAAAGCACCAGGTAGTAATGCTAGGAGTCAGAAGAGGTGCCATGTGTGCAGCCACACAACTCGCAGACCCCGCAAACCCACAAAAACCACTTGGGAATGCCTCGAGTGTCAAGTTGGACTGTGTGCTGGCACCTGCTTCAACGACTTCCACACTCTAACAAACTTTTGAAGTGGAAGTGACAACAGTGAAAGTGACACTCAAATGTAGGCTAAGAATAATAATATAACTAAGTATAAGTGAAAAGGACACATAAGTAATAATAAGTGCCTTCAATAACAATATGAACAAGTGAAAGTGACACTATAATATATATTTCTAACAATAAATAAGTGAAAATGACACTCAATAAGCCTAGGCCAGTCAAAGTGACAGTATAATAATAATAAAACTAAGTATAAGTGAAAGAGACACACAAGTAATAATAAGTGCCTTCATAACAATATGAATAAGTGACAGTGACACTATATATATTATTAGCTTACCTAACAATACATAAAAGAGGAAATGACACTACCAATTATCAAAGTCCAGTGATAGTGACACTAATAATCATAATAATAATAATAAAACGAAGTAATAAGTGACAGAGACACAAATAAGTTCATATAAATAACTTTATTGAGTGAAAATAACATAATAACTATAATAAATGACAGAATAACCAATAAAACACTATCAAATCGCTTCCCGGCATAATTGCGGGTGGAGCGACGAGTGCAACTGGGCGTCGTAGCCGGGGCCGCGGTCGCGGTTGAGTGTTCGGACGTGCCGAGGTAAATACGCGGCAAAAGTTACCTCCACTTCCATCACCATCACTCCGGAACCAGTTAAGCTAGAGAGCTCTACTCAACGCCATTCTACGCAAAAAGGTAAGGCGCTCATATCTATATATGTTTGATTAATGTAGGTAATATATTAAGCGAGATTAGCCTTAGTTTACTTTTGTTGATATTCGACCAGATCGCCCGGATACGAGCTCCGTCATTAGGAGAGCCTGCCCGGGCCAGGAGGGTTAAGGTAGTTAGAGGCATAAACATCGAAATTTAGAAGAATTAACAACTAAAATACGGCCGTAGTACATATATAAATAAATAACGCCAAATTAATCATACTGTTATGCGAAGTTATAATTTAATGTGCTTGATAATGATTCCGCTTTTCCACCTTAGGAAAGAATGGGAATCTGAACACTCTCACTGGAGCATAACTAACTTCAATATTGTATATCATGCAACAATAATAATCAATGGACACAGAATTTACAATTGAGGTTCATAAGTTTTATTCCTTAATTAATTAGCAAGGGTACAAATCAGATAGATACAAAAAGAGATCGAAAGTTAAGATAATGAATATATGTTACAGCGCATTTTGAGCGACTGTACACTCTTGAATAAACCACATAATCACATATATAACTCACACCATTATAACAGTTATTCACTTACTTAAGTAGGTAACTGTACATTTCTAGTTGGGAATGTATTCCCCTATAGACAGATCATCTCCCCCACCTATAAAAGCCTTGGTACAATTCTTGCAAAGTAAGCAGGAGTTCTCACGCTCCCTTCAGAGAATTGCAGCAACACCAAGATGATTGCTAGCAACTAAGTAGCGTGTCACACCACACTGGTAGAAGCCGGCCGCTCCCTCTTGCCCAGGCACTGGTAGTAGCAGTACAGACAAGCCTTAACCTCTGAAGTGAGCATGGGGGGTATGAGACACCACACTCCTGTGCTGACGTATTTGAGCTGTTCCCATCACTAAAATATTTATTTTACCATAAATAGCATTAATACTTATCCATATGCGCCTATTATAGGTTGATTATAAAGGTATTAACCTGTTACAACAATAAAACAAGTGGAAACAGCGTTAGGATGGTCAAAATCGGCGATACAGGCCGGGAGTTACACAATGTATGGCTGAGGCAACCTCCCAGCCCACCACTTTCCTCCACCTCTGGAGAGAGACTGTCGATCAATACTCTCTCTCTCTCTCTTGCACTCGCTTGCTAACAGTGATGACAACGCCCTGCTACCAACTCGCTAATGTTAGCACGAAAATAGACCACAGGAAAAGGAAATAACAGGGAAAATAGGTGATAACTGAAGGAGGGGAGGAAACTGAGGAAGGAGGGGAGGTGGAGGAGTGATATTTGGCATGGTCCAGGGGCAAAACAAAAAAAAAATGTTTTTTTCGGTGATTTAAATTGATTTTTTTTTTTTCCCTGACTCTTAAGAGTCTTCCCGCAGTCCGCCGGGGGAACTCTTAAGAGTCTTCCCGCAGTTCCCGGGTTAAGAAAGGTCGTCCCCCTTCACAGGCTGAGGTATTATTACAGTGACGTATACAGTGACAAGTGCAATACTGTGTGATATCAGTGTGTGTGCCATTAATCTATTTCACTATTCTTAATGCATCTATTCTTTACAGAAATACAGATTTTACAGGAATAAGAGCTCAGTCTAGTTGTTTTAACTTATTGCTTTAATTAGTAGGTACTTCTCCGTCGGGCGCATATACAGTACCTACACAGACCTTATAACCATTATCTAAGCCACATTTAATAGATCTATATTTCTGATAATAAAAAACTATAGAAAAGCCAACAGTGTCTTTGCTTCAAATCAGTTACCTCATTAATTTACCTATAGTATGGTCATTTGCTTGGAATCCGTGACCATTTTGTTCCTACCTTTTTCTCTCGATGGATTTGACAACCTGAACCATTTATAAGGAAAATTAGCTCCGATGCCCCTCTGAACAATGACGGCTAACTCTGCTAGAGCCCAATATTCAAAATGGCCGCCAACGCCATCTTGAAAACCATGAAATGTAATATCTCTGGCATCAGATGAGCTACAAGGACGAATGAGGTGTCCTTTTTCACTAATTCTGGCATTACAAATCTACTGGAATGGTTATTGTATTGTATTGTATTGTATATTGTATTGTTATTGTATTGTATTATACTAATTGTACATACTAATCTGCCACTTCACTGTCACTACATGATTCACTGTATGAGCCACTATCAAAATCTGTCCTCACTTTCGCTGCTATCATCACTGTTGTTCTCTGCCTGCGGATTTTTAGGTAGTGGTTTGGATGGGGGAAGTGGGGGCTGGGTTGAACGGACAGGCAGACATAGGCCATTTACAAGAAGCCATCCATGGCCGATCGGTGAGGGGTGCCTTTGGAGCTGGTAATGCTTTTGCAAATATGCAAGATAGTTTGCACGCTCCAAGTGTGGACGGAGACTGTCCAAGTCAGGCACAAGTCGGATAGTGGTTTTTTTCTTCTGAGCTCTCCACTTCGCTGCCCTCGCATCTCCCAGGGTCTTGCTTTTGGTATCACCATAGACATATCGAATGACAAACCGCTCCAAATCACTGATGACCTGTTCTGTGACTAGGAGCTGTGTACCACATGCTGCTAGCAGGTCGTGTGCCTCTTTAGACTTCTCCAGACGATCTGCGATGAGCTTCTTGCTTGCTCCAATGAAGCCAGAGTTGTGGTCACACCCAGTGAGGACATGAAGTGGTATGATGGATGCAGCCATTGCCTCACTGCACAAACATCGGGCATCGATAAGCTGACATTTGCGTTTCACACACAGGATTCCTGTTGTCTTCTGAGCAACATATGCCGCTTGCACGTAGTTGTCTGTGTCCTCTGTGTCAAGAATGACAGCTGCTGTGTAGCTGTCTGACCGGAGCACACTATATATGGTGAACATTGCCGTATCTGCCTCTGCATGGGAGCATGTGAGCTCTGGCATAAGCTTGCCTGTGGTGAGATTCTTTGCAGTGCTGCCAACTACACAGTAGATGATCTCGGTGCTAGTTGTTGCTGCTGTTCTCTGGAATTCCATTTGAAGAAATGCCTGAAGGCAGATTTTGTTCTCGGGTTTACCCAGGAGAGCATGGAAAACTTTACTAGAAGGAAATTTATCTTCTTTCTTCATGAAGACATTGCTGATTGGCAGTTTTTTTTCGCGCAGTATTCTTTCACTGTCCTTGATCGTGTAATTCTGATCATATGAATCATTGACGCAAATGATGCGCTCAGCATGCTTGTGTCTCGTTAGAACGAAGTGCACCAACTATTCTGCATAATCTCCCCAGGTATACTTGGTACCGTCTCCCTTCTCTCTGTCTTCAATGGTAGGAGTTGTTAGGCGCCAGATTAGGCCCATATCAAAGGAGTACAAAGGAGTACAAAGGAAATCAAGCAACAACAGATCTAGTGACCCTTCTAGGTTGCTTGTCCTCCAAAACACTGAGGATCAAGTGTCCAAACAGTGGTTTAGAGTGGGTAAGGGAACATTGGAAAGGGAATTACTGCCCTGGAACTAATGTCCGTGCAGGGAAGTTAGTAGGGGACAGATGGTTAGTAACTGAGGGGGGGAAAATAAAGTTATTCATTTACAAACGCAGTCAGTCGCGGGTTTGATGCGAGATATTTTTCTAGGCGGGGTTTAAAAATCAACGGTGATGCAGTCTATAACGTTTCGGGGAAGCCCATTCCACAAGTTGACAACTCGATTGAAGAAGAAATTCTTAGATTCGTGTGAGTTAAAAGATTACCAATCATTTTGCAACCGTTTCCCCGCGTGTAATTAGATTGGTCGATAGTGAAGTACTTACTACAGTCATATTGTCGATGCCTTTGATGATTTTGAACACTTGAATTAAGTCACCTCTAATCTGCGCTGGGTTAAAGGAAATAAATTAATCTCTAAGACGCTCTTCGTATGGTTTGTTCTTTAGGCTAGGTATCATTTTGGTAACTCTACATTGAACTCGTTCTAGCTTGTTTATATCTTTTTGGTAATAAGGGCACCAGGATTGAACGCAGTATTCCAGAAGAGGGCGGACTAATGAATTGTAAAGGTTAGGATAACTTCTTTGGATTATGCTCAAATGACCTGCCTATAAAGCCAATTATTTTGTTTGCCTTCTTAACAACTTCTGAACATTGTTGACTCGGTTTTAGGTTACTCGATATTGTTACTCCCAGATCGGTTTCTCTGTTTACATTCTTAAGCTGAGTGCCATTCATCGAATAGTTTGCTTTCTCATTTAGGTATCCGATATGTAGTACTTTACATTTATCCGCATTGAAACTCATTAGCCAAATTTGGGCCCAACATGACAATTATCTAGATTGTTGCATATCGTCAACTTGTCTTTTGAGAGTACGCTATTTGCAATTTTTGTATCGTCAGCAAATTTTGAGATTGTACAGGTGAGACCCTCATCTATGTCGTTGATGTAAATTAGAAAGAGAATTGGTCCTAGTACCGATCCCTGGGGTACCCCGCTACTTACATTGGTCCATTTAGATGCCTTATGTTTATGACTACTCTTTGCTTTCTGTCGCTGAGCCAATTTCTATCCATTTCAACACACCGTCTTGTATTCCATGCGCTTTTAGTTTTAGCAGTAAACGTTTGTGGGGAACTTTGTCAAAGGCCTTTTGAAAATCAAGGTATATAATATCTACAGCTTTACTCTCATCGTAGAGGTTGAGGATATCGTGGAAGAAGTCTAAGAGGTTTGTTAAACAGGAACGTTTTTTACGAAAGCCGTGTTGAGTATCTTTAAGTATGTTATTTTCCTCTAAGTGATTTACGAGTCTGTCTCGTATGACCGTTTCTAGCATTTTACATACAACTGAGGTTAAGCTAATTGGACTAAATAATAATATCAATAATAGATGTGTATACATCAGGATCTGGAATGACAGTCATAGTTAGTTTTTGTTGAAGCTTGCTTTTCTGTGCCTTACGGATGGTTCCATTGACGTTGAAGATGGAAAGGCACTCGGCTGTAACACGATGCTGCAGGACTTCTTGAAGTTTGAGGGCACCACTCGTTTCAACCAGTCCGAGAACAGAGGCCAAGGCATTACGCTCGATTTCCTCAGTCTTTCCCTTCAGGTTCTCACCATCTGCTTTCTTCAATTCCTGAGTTGAAAAGTTCAAACGCTTGCTACGGGGAACTCTGTCATCGTTGTCGACTATAACGATAGCAGGCTTACCCTCAGCTAGTTCGAAGGGGCAATCAGATGAGCACTTGAGGTCATTGACCACCCAAAAATCTCGCAGCATAAGTACGTCATTGTAACTGATGCCCAGTCCATCTTTGTGCATTATGTCGACTATCTCCCTACTCTTGGTCAGTCCATGTAGCAAGACAGAGATATTTATCTCAAATGCAGTGCATTTTCCAGTGATGTAACTTGTGAGGATAGATGCAATCGATCGGACGGATAGACTGTCATCAATTGCAGACTTATTTGGGTGTTTCAGCCATGTGAGCAGCTTCAGCAGGAGCTCACTGAGGTCTTCTTCTCTCTCCAACTCGTGTATATATGGGAGCCAGGGAATAGTATTTGTCCTGATGACTTGCTCTTTGAGTCGTGCCGCAACATTCATCACCAACTGATCATTGCTGACACCCAATGAAGATATTGCCGCCTCGATGTATGTACCTGATGCTGTTGTATCATATACCAGTTCACTCACATTCTTTTGAATGCTTTCATGAAATCCAATGTCTTCCCCAAATTCATTGATGAGAATATCCTTTATGTAGCTGGATTTTACTACTGAGTTATGTCTGTGATTTGAGATAATGCGCTTATAGTCCTGCAGCAGGCCTTGCAGTGTGCGAATTTCATGGTCTTTGAAGATGACTTGACGAATATGATGAAAGAAGAGAGCTTGGGCCTCTCGGAGGTTTACACGCTGCAGATGTTGAGTGCTTTCATCTGAAAGGGGCTTGTGGTCGCTTACATATTTGCGCCAGCACGCACGATGGTAGCGGATTTCCAACCCAAATGCTGTTTGACTATCTGGGATGAATGCAATCAGAGTGTCAAGTCTCAATCTCATGACCTCATCTTCCAGACGGACAGTATGTAACTTGAATTTAGTCCAGGCATCTACTGTTGATAGGAGTAAAATCTGCTTGTCACGATCACTAATCTTGTATGCCCCTTTCATGCACCACACACATAGAGTCTTATCGTAAAGGACACCCATGCTGGAGCGGAGCCTTTTAGGTGCACTAGCCTCTGGGGAAGGGTCTTGTTGATCTGATGCTTCATCTCTTTCAAGACGTTCCTCGGATTTGTGTTTGCGTTTTTCGGCTTGAGAGAGCTTGCGCTTGCTGGATAATGATGCGTAACAAGTGCTATGCATGTGGTGACCCTTTGGTCCCTTCTCCCAATCCACATTTTCATGTATATGTTGAAATTTATCAAGTTCTTTCCATTGTAAAGACTTTTCCCGGATGGATTCCCACTTCTCAGATGTAATGTTTTCCAAACGATCATCTGTGGTACATCGCTTACCACAGAGTAAAATGCACTCGTATTCATTTAATGTCTTGTCTGGTAACTCTTCACTCTCTCTTCTATTATCCATTATTTTGGTCACTTCACAAGTCGTCGATTTTCATCAGATGGGCATGCGATCCATCTGAAACAGTAAAAAAGTAATATTAGATATACACCGCAGGCAGAGAACAACAGTGATGATAGCAGCGAAAGTGAGGACAGTGATTCTGATAGTGGCTCATATAGTGAATCATGTAGTGACAGTGAAGTGGCAGATTAGTATGTACAATTAGTATAATACAATACAATAACAATACAATATACAATACAATACAATAAAATAACCATTCCAGTGGATTTGTAATGCCAGAATTAGTGAAAAAGGACACCTCATTCGTCCTTGTAGCTCATCTGATGCCAGAGATATTACATTTCATGTTTTTCAAGATGGCATTCGCGGCCATTTTGAATATTGGGCTCTAGCAGAGTTAGCCGTCATTTTTCAGAGGGGCATAGGAACTAATTTTCCTTTAAAATGGTTCAGGTTGTCAAATCCATCGAGAGAAAAAGGTAGGAACAAAATGGTCACGGATTCCAAGCAAATGACCCTACTACTATTCAACATGTTTTTACAGTTAGAACCGGGACCACAAACATAACAAGGAAAATATAAGGTAAGAAGCAAAAGTATAAAAACAGTTAATCTCCGATACATATATATCCATAAATGGGTTAAATTAGTACAATAGTCATGTATGCGTGACTGAGATATCCTCGCCGGGTGGATAATTAATGCGACGGGAAACACAGAGTTATAAACAACTCAAACTGAACACTACGTGAATTATAAGTCATGAAGCGTGATAATAATAATAGTCAATAAAAGAGACTGAATGGTAAAACACTCTGTGAACAACTCATCTATAACTTACGTACCCTGCTGATGATATTAGCATAGAAACAAGATCTGAATAAGAGTTCACTTTGGTTTTACATGTATAGGTGCATGTATAATTTCCCGAACAAATATCTATATCACTCATCATAAGAATACAGGAGCCTATACTCGAAGAATTATATGTATATATATATATATGTTTTTTTCTATGTGAATGAGGGAAACAAAAGGCATAACTGCCTGCAGCGAGTGCCTCGCCCAGTTTTGAAAGAGTAACAGGGCCAAACTCAAGGGACGTTCGAGCTAAATTGCCTGGACACATGGTGTTTGAAGCAATTTAAGTCATAGGAAGAGGGAAAGACTGATTCTGGGAGAGAGTTCCAGAGCTCAGAAGTTGAATAGAAGAAAGTCTGAGAATAGCATTTCACTCTTTGGTTGGAGAGTTGCACTGAGTTGGGATAGAATTGTGGTGTTCTCTCTAAATCGAGTTACAGATATCTAGGAGAAGAGAACAATGGAAAATCTTCAGAGTCTACATTAATGTGAATCTTAGCATATCTTATTAACCTTTTCTGTAAACTTCAAAACTCTTTACAAAACAAATGTTACTTAAAGGTTTGAGTAGAAAAGGTAGGAGCCCGTAGAGAGTCTGGTGTGCACGTGGTGATAAGTTCAGTTGTCCCTCCTGTTTAACCAAGGGGAGGGTCACGGCATCAGCACACCGTCCAGGTAGACAATGCTCTCTTCCTTTCTTCTACATCCTTTCTTTGGGGTCACAATTCAACACATTTGTTTGCACTATTTGTTAAGACTCTTCAAGGAGCAAATGGTTAGCCTTGAGGGATATCTTATTTCCTAATTTATTGATTTGCTTGTCAAGAGTTTAAGGGGAGAATGGCTTGCCCCTACGGATTCTTTATCCGAACTGTTAGCTAGCAGTTAAGTAGGTTCGTCCGAAGAAGAATTATTCGACTGGTTAACTTCCAGTTTTGCCTAACTTTCCTTGGGTCAGTTGAGATCCTATTCGCTTTTTGGTTAGGATTAAGTGACTGTTTTCTCGGGGCTGCAGGGACATGGTGTTGATTTTTTTTTTATTTACTGTGAGCTTAGGAGTTGTACTAAAATTATGAGGGTTATTTCTCCGGGATGGTTTGGATGTTCTGCGTTTATTTATATTTAGTTTAGGCTTGGAGACGGCCTGCTGAGATAATGAAAAAAGGATTTCTGACGGTGGGGAAAATAGAGAATTCTCCTGTTGTATGAAGGTGACTTTGGAGGACAGGTGATATGGCGTTTCTAATTGTTTGTTCACTTGGCTGCTATGGTCAAGTTCACTTTGGGCAGAATATACAGGGAGATATTGTGGGTTTTGGGGGCGAACTTTCATAAACATTTCCTCAGAATAGAGAAGGTCTGGCTTGGGGTAGGGTATGTCCTGGTGGGGGTGTATGGACGCGTTTATTCTCCTGGAAAGGGGGAGTGACGTGTTTTCTATCACATGAAGGGGTTTTGATGCGTTTTCTCTGACATGACCTTGTTCAAGCGGTGTCTGTGATGGAGGGGGTTTTGTGGTTTTCGGTCTGCTTGATATACTGGCAATACGGCACTGGTTGATTTGGTTGTTGTTTGAATACGGGAGCAGGCGTTTAGTTATGTTTGGCTCTTGTTGGCTGGTCCCCGTCATTTCACATACTTTCTATCCATTAGAAATCTACATTATTATTGTATTTCTATTTAAATAGATGTCTACAGCTCCAACTTCCTTATAGCCTGAAACTCGTGAGTGGTCAATTGCGGATCAGCGATGGACGTGGAAAGAAGCATCCTCGTACAAATTCCACACTTTTTTTAACTTCGTTGTTAATATAGAAAGTGCATGATTTATCTTTGTGAAATGCAATATAATAACCATATGATTTTATCCGTCTGTCTTGGATTAGAACATGACACTCTTTTGGGTTTGTGGGGGGTGGGTGGGTTTGTGTGTCCTCCTTCTTTATACACTTAGATATATATATTTTTTGTTTTAGTATTTTGCATTTTATCTTGCATTGTTTTCTATTTTACTAGTACTTATCAGATTTGTTTATAGTTCTACTGAAGATGCGATAAGATGCACGAAACGTTTCTTATAAATATAAATAATCTTTGGAAATAGTGTGTATAAATAAATATAAAACAGATAAATTAGTAAAAATAAATAGGCCTTGGTTCTTGGTCATTAATTATTTTCGCCTAAATGAAAACAGTACATATAAATACAGTATATTCCACTCAGTGTTTACCTCTGAATTGAATTGTGAACTCCTTAGATATTCGTAGCTGCACATAAAAATATAATTCAATATCTAAGCAAATCCAGCGACACAAAAACATTATTTTAATTGCGGATCACCATTATGTTCAAAAACAAGAAACATAAAAACAACAACAACAACAAATCTGATCACTCATTACCCTCCATATTTAATGCAATCATATAAAATTAATTTTGGTTGCTTACAACTCCACTAATATATTTGTCCAATTTGTGATAAGAATGTATGCTTTTGCCCTCCAGATAAAGCCTGGATATCATGGCGAACATTATTGCTGATGGGATAAGATGTTTGTGAGTATCAGTGTGTATTTGTGTGTGACCATAGTTGACATGTTTGCGTGTATCAGGATCAAGTACGAATATATATCTTCTTCCGTTATTATACATTATATTGACAACTATATATATGTTATGATCCACATCTACTTATTATACTTGTGCTCATTTTATCAATATTCATCATTGGTTCAGGGGTAATGGCAAGTTGTGTCTAAGCTTCATCATTAAATATTATGGTAAAGATATAGTATTCGGGCGTATCGCCTGCTTTGTTTACATTACTCGAATGCTCGTGATCACGTTCCCGTCTATTTTGACTGCCGTGGGATAAAATAATAGGTTAAGAGGGTCAAAGCACCCCCATGACTTATTGTCATCATCATAAATATTGCCAGCAAGGGGGCAAAAACAGAAAGAAAGCAGTCAAAATAGACGGGAATGTGATTGTGAGCATACAAGTAATGTAAAAAAAACGGGCGATACACCCGAACACTCCATCCTTACCAATATTAATAACTGATGCATAAATATTTCATAAAGACCACCTACTAAACTACCCGACTGAGTAGTGCACTGTCTTGGTCTTGGTGTGACAGTCATCCTTAAACGGATCAAAGGTGTGGCCTTAGGATCTCTCAAGGGACGGCACCTAGATTGCCTGGGTTACCATTGCATACTCCTATTCAACCCTATCTTTTCCAGGAAGCCTTTTACATTTTCGATTGTGGTGTTATTCCAGCTATCTAGCGTGCTTAAACCTAGCAGGAATAGCACCATGTGTAATGGATCATATTCCATCATTACTACCAACTTGTTTCGCTGTACCTCTCCTAATTCCTGTTTCACTGCGTTTATCATGTCTTCCCTTTTCCTCCCGTATTTCTCACTCTAGCAGTATGTGCTCGAGGGTCTCATCCCTTCCCACGTTGCACATTCTACATATCCTACTACCCCCGTGTTCCCACCTGTACTGTAAATCCGGTTGTTCACCTCCAGGGATTTAGTTTGTGCCTTAAACAGTAACTCACTCCCCATACTTCTATCATAGAAGAGTTCACTTCTTGGATGACTCATTGCCATATACCAGTCTAGTGAACTCTTTTGCCTCATCCTAACTCATCCCTATCCTTCTCTTGGACACGTGTGTTGATTATTTTTTTCCCATTTCTCAGAGCTCCAAGTTCTCATACTCTCCCCCATCATTAATCCTCGCATACCATGTTCCTATATTTTCTTATCACACATCCTATTCCACTTGCTCTCCTCCTTTGTCCATTCATACACCTTTCGTGTATGTTCTCATCCATTCTTTCTAATCTTACCCTATACCTTAGCGTCCCTTTCGCTATTCTTTCTGCGAAGGAGATCCAACCTGCTTCCCCTCTCACGACCTCTACTGCTAAAAACCCAGAGCCACTCAACCAATTTTGTCCTGGGTCACTTCCAACTTTGCCAGGTCATTCGTCATCCATTTCATAGTTTCTAGCTCATACATCAGACTCGGTACAGCCATTCCCTTCCATACTCCTCTCACCACTTCATACTTATTTGTTCTTATCCTTGCTACACTACCAAGTCTTCCCGCCCACTAATTCGCTCTCAACAGACTCTCGTTCTTTGTTTGTGCACCTTTTCTCATCCACTATTGTCCTACCACCAAGCATCCACGTTTCATCCTCGTCTTCCACACATTCATTCATCACAAGCACTTGGTTCTTTTCGCTGCTGAAGCTTACATTGAAGTCATCCCCGTACTCAGGCACCACGTCTAACAGATTTTACAGATGTTATTTGCTTTCGCTTACAATCAACACATCGTCCGCATACAGGAAGATGTTTAAGACCCTATCTCTCACATTTATTCCTATACCTGTCTTGCTAACTCTGTCTGTCTCACACCTCTTTTACTCTCCACCCATTCAATCTCAATGTTTCCCAAACTATATTTCCCTCTTGTACTCTCATACATACTCCTTATTATGCCACGTCTCATTCATGTCCACCTTCTCCAACACCTTAACCATCTTTTTCCTATTCAGCCTGTCGTACTCCTTATATATATCCAGAAATGCTAGATATCCTTTGTTCCCCTTTTATTCCACTTCTCTATAAATTCCCTTATCACAAACATGTTGTCTTCACCTCTTCTGCCTGTTCTGAACACATTTTGCTCCTCTCCGATCAAGTTATTCCTTTCACATAACTCTTTCAACCTCTCATTCATGATCCCACAGAAAGGTGCTTCCACACTGACAACAAAGCATGTTGGCAACACAAAATACAACATAGTAGGCAACAACGTATTACGTTGTTAATGATACAGTGTTGCAGATATTTTGGTACTAATGTGTAGTATCAACATGTCTGCAACACTATATATTTAACAACTTAACAGGTTGTTGCCTTCTATGTTGTTTTTTGAGTTGCCAACATGTTTTGTTGCCAGTGTGGACGCACCTGAACACTTATTTCCTTATCCATATTCTAATTTATCTTCCTTTCAATTTTCAGATTTACCTAATTTCTGTCTTCCCTTTCATTTGCACCACCAATAGTCTCCCAAAAATCCTCTATCGCTTGTGCCTTCTCTGTTTTTTCTCTCACTAACCTACCATTCACATTTAGCTCTTCCATGTTCACTCTTTCTTTAACTTGATCACCTCTCAGGAAAGCATACTATTATCTGCCCCCTTCTTATCCCTTTGCTCTTAATTCATTTACAATTTTTTTTCCGTTCTTGCTCTCGCTTTTCTAATCATGTGTTTCACTGTTTTCTGTTTCCTCTTGTACTCCTCCCAGGCTTCATTGTACGCTAGCCTTTCATTCATATTGTTATCTTTGTTCTTCCTCAGTCTTCTACACTTCCTGTTATATTCCTTCCTCTCTTTTCTTGCGTTATCTATCTCATCACTCCACCATCTTTTCTCTTTTCTCTTTTCTTGCGTTATCTATCTCATCACTCCACCATCTTTTGCGCACTCTTTTGCTTCTGCCTTTCTTTCTTGTTCCTAGCCGTTGTTCGGTCGCTCGTCTTACAGTTTCACATAGCAGTTCATTCAGTTCCTCTACACTTCCATCACTTGCTCCAGGTCCTCTCTAAATAGTGTCCAATCTGCGCTCTTAAGCTTCCACCCTGCACCGTGGGCCCTCAACCCTCCCCTCACTTATACAAGTATATTCCATTATCATCACAATATGGTCACTCATTATATCCACTTTCCGCACCTCGTCCACCCATCCATACTGTACGTGTTTCTATGCCTTCTCATTTACCAGGATATAGTCAATTGTGGACCCCATCTTCCACTCCAAGTTACTCTACCCTCAGCTATCGTTAGATTCAGAATGTCCATACTGCTCTCCTCGGCAAAGTCTAGTAACAGCTGTCCGTTGTTTTCACCTCCTCAACAAGGATACCGATATGGCCATTCATGTATCTCATCACAATCACCTGTTTTTCCATCCTTTCATGTATTAGTCCTTTCACAACACCATAGTTCCTTTCATTATCCTGTCTTGCACTCGGGTCTTCCACCGTCATGTAATACACTACTTGCAAGATCATCTCATTATTTCCTCTCACTCTGTAGCTCAGGTTCCACGTCATGATATCTTCACTTATTTCCGAGTCACCAACATTTACGCCTTCCATATCAACATCCAATCCATTCTTTACTATTATTCCCACCCCTCCACCCTTCTTTTAGCACTTACTCCGTCCTTTCCCAATAATTGTGTGAGTTTCGGTGCACATTTCGCTCCTTTCCCGCAGTTAAGTCTCCATTATTCCCACTATATCCATATTCCATTCACTCAGCTCCTTCCAGTTTACATGTATTTGCACAATTAATATAATACGATTGGCCCACGAATATTGAAGACGATTATTTACAATCCTTTTTCTTTAGTATGTTTTGGGGTAAATTTGGCTAACTGTACGTTGGCCAAAGTCCCTCCAAAACAAACCTCTTTATTGTACCTGGAAAGAGCTTGGTGAAATACCAGAAAGGACGCATGTAGCAGAAAGAGAGTTCAATGGTCATGTCAATTACTATTACCATATTATAATCCTAAACCCTTACTAATATGTAATATATGATCAAAATGGCAGCACGGTGTCATTGAATCCTTGTCAAATTATATAATAAACCCAAATATGCAGCGTAAACCAGGTGGTGGCACCTAGCTTGCCAGCCACCGCCATATACCTGGCAGGTGTTCTGATCCTTTGTATTGTGTGTTTTTCCCTGCTCCCGGTCCCCATATAAGGGACACTTTACTGACCCACGCCAGTAATCCATGGCAGAACGGACTTAGTGCAATATAGAAGCGGGAAATACTCATAATTTGGCACTGGCACACACGGAGACGTCTAGCCTGGCGAAAGGCCTACCCACAACTGGGTGCTCAACGAGATGAGATATAAAATACTGTAGTTAGTCATGAAAATCTGAACGAAAATGTATGCCATATGCTCGTTTTTTTTATCAGATATTATATGGCAGACTATTATATTAACATACAAAATCTGTCAATTTCATAAGCATTAATATGCGTATTTGTAACATTTATCCCTCATTTTTGTGCTATTCAATCTTCTGTATTTCTTTTGTTAGCTATGTCATATTCGCTGCAGTTTTCACGATAGTGATTTTGTATTTAATATGCTAGTGGTTTCATTAAATCTATATGGCCTTCAACCACAATATTCCCCACACACTGTTTATTGTGTTTTTTTTATTTTATCATATGTATTATAGTTAGAATAGTTAGACTAAGAGATTTACACATTGTTTTAATCACTTTTGACTTAGAATATTGCTTTACACATTGTATTTTTTGTAGGGTACTCATGTTTATCGTATTTTATCTCATTTTTATTGTCTTTTATCACAGTCTTCATTGTACACAATGTGATTAGTGTATTATATATTTACAAGTATTGGTGTCCGTCACTGTTTTACGTAAATTTGAGTCACTGTCACTTACATATTGTGTTCGGCACTTTTTACATAAAATATATATATATATACACTTTGTTTTTGTACACACAGTCTTCATTTATATTTGCGTCTTTTATCGCAGTCTTTGCACACACTGTTTTAGAAGTGCTCAAGGATGTGATACTGACTCAAGCAGTTAGGGAATCACAGTGCCACATCACATTCTAGGCACATATACCTGTTATCTTGTCTTGAAGGGGTCCTCTGTGTCATATTCTGGCACACTTGACACCTGCAGGGTTTTGGATTTCTGGGCGCGGGCGGTACCCAGTCAAGAAAGTGGCGTTCTGTCAGCCTGGCAATCCCTTCTGCTGCTAGTTGTCAATGTGCGGGGCGTTGCTGGGCGCGGGGGCAATCCATGCTCTCGCCCAACAACTCCCTTGCCAACTCGATGCAAATATTTTCCATCATTTTGTCGAGACTCGTAAGTAACTCGACAGTTTAGGTTAAGTAAACATACTGGAAGTTCAAATTAGGCGCCAGTATTAGGCTAAGTTATATAACTATATAAAAGATATATACTATTTCGTATTAAGTTTATATGGGTTTATTATCCATTATTATATCGGGTTGTCATTATAATAAATCCGGTATATCTTGTAGTTAGTTAAATGACGCATTGGTAGATAAGATAACTGCGCATGCGTCATATTCGGGAACCTGAGGGTCCCTCGCACCAAGACAAACTAGACTCGCTTTAGCTACAACCTCAAGAACATCTCCTTCTAGCCGCTCCAATACAACCACCTGTTTCCTGCTAAGTCATCCTAATTCTTATCTCTTAGTGGCCACTATACCTTCTATCTATTCCTGCCACTATCATTGAGCCATCTATCCCTATCAACCAATAAAAGTAAGTTAATTCTTGTGAGATTATAGGTAAATTTAGCTTTGTTTACTATCAAATTCTCACAAAATGGTCCTTCGATACCTCTGACTTTTGCTTTATGCTATCTTTTCTTCTTTGTCTTTTCTTTCTTCTGCTTTCCTGTTGTCTACTATTTCCCGGCTATTCCTTCTTTCTGTTCCCTATTTCCTCTTCCCTGGTGTCCCCTGTAGGCTTGAGAGTTCGTGTTTGTTATCTGTGCCCTAATTACCGCCGGGTCCCGCTTGTTTTGCTCGACCATATGAGCCGCCGCCATGTATTTCCGACTGGCGCCTTTGGCGGGGGGGTTGGAGAGGACTTTAACCGGGTGATAACTCGGTCTCTTCATTGCTATCCCAAGCCTATTAGGAAGGTCTGTATCTTAGGACATAGCTACGTCAGGGAGGTCTATGGGGATAAGCCTGTGTTCCACCCATTTTTTCAGGTTAGGACTTTTTCCCAAGGGAGTGATAGGGTGGACAATAGCAAGTCCTCTGCTGCCTGGGAGAGCCACGTCCGATACCAGCCGGACCTGACCTTCTTAGTCTTGGGAGGTAACGATATCCATCCCGAGACTGATATACGCTCTGTCGCCAACGCCATCCAGGACCTCGCTAGAGAGATTGAATCAATCTCAGGGGCCTGTAAAATAATAGGCCTGGAGGCGAGACTTACGCGGTCTGACGGCAGAGCGATACAAAAGTATCAGGAACGGGGTCAATCGCTGGCTGAAGAAAGTACTGCCTTTCACAAAGTCCCGCTACCAGTCCATGGAGGTGCGGAACGGAGACTATAGTGAAGACGGCGTACATCTCACATATGATGCCAGCGAAGACCTGTTCAAGAGGGTCGTGGCTACTGCCCAGGAGCACTTCACAAAGCTGGGAGATATTCAGGCTTTAAGGGACCAGTCGGATGAGAAATGGGAGGCGGGTACTTTCTCTAAGGTAGATCTGAGTAATAATTGGTAGGCTATAGGCTAGGTATAATTGCAACAATTAAAATAATGTAAAGTAGAATTATAAGGGTTAAATTGAATTTGTTCGGTCTTAACTAAATTTAAAGGGGGTAATTACCACAATCATTTTTGGTACCATTAGATGTTGGGCTATCCTAGTTTATTATAGGTTTACAATTTAAATTGGCTTGTTATACACCTTTTTGGCCTCCCTTCCTTAGTGTACTCTAAAAACATTTTGCCGCATATTATGTAAGGTTAATTACTTTTATTTTGTGAGTGGAGATAGTAGGCATTCGTTAACTCTTATTATTGCGCTTTGCGTCTTATTTCCCTCATTATTGCCCTACACCAACAAAATTGCCGCATTTAATATAAGGTTTACCATTTAAATTTAAGTGTGGAGAAATTTATGCTTTGTTCGTTTACTTTTATTATTGCGTTCCGCGTCATATTTCCCGCTTATTGCCCTACCCCGACATCACATGTTTAATTCATTATTACGTTTAAGTCGGGGTTCCATATATATTGCCTTTATTGGCGTCAGCTAACTTTCTGAGTGCGCTTTACGTCCATATAGGTAAGATATATTATTATTCTATTTCCTGTGTTTTGCCATCATGTCGTTGACACTGTCCCAGTACAAGCGACGCAAGGGGGGTATCAAGAGTGGTTTGACTAGGATCACCAAAGATATTGCTACATTTTTGGTTGATGCAGATGGTGATGCGATTGAAGCTAAATTGGCTTCGGTATTAAGACAGCTCGAAGATTTAAATTTATGTCGCCGCAAAATGGAAGCGCTCTATGAAGATGACGCCGAGTATTTCGCAGACATAGAAACAGACGTGGATTATATAGAGTGTCTTGATAAAGTTATCCTCCTCCTCAAAGGTAAGCTAAAACACAAGGAGCCAAATCGTACTGCAGTTAACAGAAATGCCGGTATAAGATTGCCGAAAATAACCCTTCCTGTGTTTGACAGTGATCCCACTCTATGGTTGGGATTCTGGGATATGTTCCATAGTAGTGTCCACAGCAATGCAGAGATCAGTGACATCCAAAAATTCACCTACTTAAGAGGTCAACTGAATGGCGAGGCAAAACAACTCATTGAAGGTTTCGCAATTGAGGGAGCCAGCTACCAAACAGCGGTTGCCCTTCTAAAGAAAACCTATGGGCACAGGTATAGAATTAAGGCGGCACGTATATCTAACCTAACTACTTTGAATCCTCCCTCTTACAATGTCGAGGAACTAAAGGGATTCTATGCTAGTTTTGAAAGTACACTGAGGTCAATAGAGACCATACAAATTACCCTTAATGAAGCTAGTGTTGTAATTCTCATGAATAAATTGCCATCCCCACTAAAGGAAACATTAAAGAGAACTTTAGGTGAAGAAGGTCTGGACCTAGAAAGGTTTGTCCAGGCTTACCAGACAGAAGTGTTTAACATGGAAAGTGTAGCAGAACGGACTACACCACACATACCAGTTGCTTCAGCATCCTTTGCGGTGCAGGAGGCCTCGGTGTGAAGGAAGGGTTGCAAGTTGTGCGAAGGGGCACATGCATGATTTAAATGTCTCAAATTCAAAACCAGTGCTCTGAAAGTAAAAGGCGCAAAACAACTCAACCTTAGCACCGGGTGCTTATCTTCAACCCACGGGAGCAAATGGTTGTGTGAACCCTGACATCCGCAGCTGCAAGTTCTGTCAAAACAGACACTACCATATCCTCAGTCAGTTCAGATCTCAATGGGATTGTGCAAAGGAGCAAAAACCTCAACAGGTAACGAAGACCAAGACGCAAACTAACACGATGTCTGTGTCGTCAAAGAAGACTAGTATTATCCTCCCAACTGTTATGCTGCCAACAGTTAAGGAATCAAGAGGAACAGTCAAGATGAGAACACTGCTGGATAAGCACCGGGTGCTTATCTTCAACCCACGGGAGCAATGGTTGTGTGAACCCTGACATCCGCAGCTGCAAGTTCTGTCAAAACAGACACTACCATATCCTCTGTCAGTCCAGATCTCAATGGGACGGTGCAAATAAGGAGCAAAAACCTCAACAGGTAACAAAGACCAAGACGCAAACTACCACGATGTCTGTGTCGTCAAAGAAGACTAGTATTATCCTCCCAACTGTTATGCTGCCAACAGTTAAGTAATCAAGAGGAACAGTCA
This sequence comes from Paralithodes platypus, assembly GCA_032716605.1. Taxonomy (NCBI): domain Eukaryota; kingdom Metazoa; phylum Arthropoda; class Malacostraca; order Decapoda; family Lithodidae; genus Paralithodes; species Paralithodes platypus. The sequence continues at coordinate 13,488,178 of CM064569.1, read as the reverse complement.
AGATGAGAACACTGCTGGATCAGTGCTCACAGCGCACCTTCATTTTAAATTCCGCTCTAGACTCGATCCATTATACAAAAGTGGGTGATGAAGAGCTAGAGTTGCGAGGGTTTACCGGAGCATGTGAGAGCAGAAAGTACCCAGTAGTGTCCTTCAAATACAAGTTCCGGGGCAGAAACTATCCTCTACAAGCAGTTGTGGTAGAAACTCTCTCGGATCACAAAGGATCAGAATTCCTTGAAGCAGACGTGAGAGTTTTGCGAAACAAGGGTTACAAATTAGCTGATTCTCTAATGACACAGACATCTCGACTGGACTTGTTGGTTGGTGCCGATTATTATTATGACTTAGTGCGGCCAGGGTACAAAAAGGAGGGTGACATAATTCTCTTACCCACTAAATTTGGCTATGCACTAAGTGGCTCCTGCCATAACGACAAGTCTAGCGCCCAAGTAGAGGTAGTTACAATTTTGAAAGTTGCGGTCACCCCGATGGATCAATATATATCCACAGAATCAAGTAATCCATGTCATAATGAATTAAAATGTATGTGGGAACTGGATCACCTAGGAATTTCTCCAAACGAAGATTCAAAGGAAAACATGACTGCGTTGGACATATACAAGGAGACAGTAACATACTCTGCACAGAATCAGCAATATGAAGTCAGACTGCCATGGAACCAACATAAAGAGAAGCTGCCTTCTAATTATGGTTTAGCAGCGGGTCGCCTAAGGGATCTGCAGAAGCGTTTCAAACAAGAACCTGTCTATTGTAGTCACTACACCAACGTTATCCAAGATCAGCTTCATCGTGACTTTATTGAAGAGGTTCCTTTCGGTGTTACTGAAAACAGTCATTATTTGGCACATCACAGGGTCACCAAGAATAGCACAACGACGCCCGTTCGTATTGTGTACGACTGTTCCGCTAGTATTGGCAAGGGCAGACCAAGTCTTAATGACTGCCTTTACACAGGGCCATCACTAGTGCCGGATCTAGCAAATATATTGCTGAGATTCAGGGTCCACAAATATGCCTGGATAAGTGACATCGAGAAGGCCTTTCTCATGTTGAGACTTCATGAAGAAGATCGTGACTACACCCGATATCTGTGGCCGAAGGATCCCTTGGATTTATCTTCACCCTTACTTTGCTACCGATTTAAGGTAGTGTTGTTCGGGGCGACTTGCTCACAGTTTCTTCTTAATGCCACGATCTTAAAACATCTTTCCATTATTAAAGAGGATCCCGGAGTTGTGGAGACTATTAACCCTTTCATTGCGGGTGACGTTCTGGAACGTCCTGGCAAGTTACAGCAATTTCCAGTCTTTAACCCATTGGCTGCGGCTATGTTTGGGCTATTTAGGGCATATTCAGGCATTCCTGAATGATAAATCAAGCATCTGCATTAAATGAACTGTATTCTGCCAAAAACTAGGCGAAAATAGCTTCAAAATGAGACCAGAACGGACCCCGTACGTGGTCTGGTTCACCCGCAGCGGTGCCAGTGAAACACGGGAAACCTGCTATTTGGTAGCACTCGCTCGCTTGGCTACACTGTTGTGAGTGAGAGAGAGAGACTCGCGCGAGAGACAGTCTACCTCAGTGAGCCGCTCGCTGCTCTGAGGGACGAAGGTGGGTCCCTCACGCTCCCGCCCACTGACACTCGATTTTTATAATTTTTACAGGCTTTTAAAGCCTGAAAATTGCTGTAACTTGCCAGGACGTTCCAGAACGTCACCTGCAGCGAAAGGGTTAAAAGCCTGTAAAAACCGTAAAAATCGAGCGTCAGTGGGCGGGAGCGTGAGGGGCCCACCTCCGTTCCTCAGAGCAGCGAGCGGCCCACTGAGGTTGACTGTGTCTCGCGCGGCTATCTCTCTCTCTCTCACAACAGTGTAGTCAAGCGAGCGAGTGCTACCAAATAGCAGGTTTCCCGCGTTTCACTGGCACCGCTGCAGGTGAACCAGACCACGTACGGGGTCCGTTCTGGTCTCATTTTGAAGCTATTTTTGCCTAGTTTTCGGCAGAATACAGTTCATTTAATGCAGATGCTTGATTTATCATTCAGGAGTGCCTGAATATGCCCTAAATAGCCCAAACATAGCCGCAGCCAATGGGTTAGGAAGGTTTGTTCATTGACAACCTCCAGTGTACAGGCAGTGATGAAGAGACTGTCATTAAGCGTTACTGGGATGCCCAAAGAATAATGTCTCAAGCACATTTATTTCTCAGAGAATGGGCTACCAATAGTCCTCAACTACGTGACCTCCTGCAATTGGATGGTGTTGCTGCCAAGAATCAAGAGCGAGTGAAGACATTAGGACTCTTATGGTTACCTGACTCTGATCTGTTGACGTTCAATGCAAGTCTCCCAGAGACCAATAAGGCAACAAAGAGAGAGTGCTTAAGAGTGGCGGCGCAACTGTTCGATCCACTCGGTGTACTACTGCCCGTTACAATAAGGTCCATAATTTTCTTACAGCAATTATGGAGACTGAAACAAGATTGGGACGATCCGCTACCTGACGACTGCGCTACCGAATGGTCTACAGTTACCAAGGACCTGCACCTCTGCTGTGACTTTACTTATCCTCGGAGGACGGTATATGCTGATTCAGTGGAACTTCATACGTTTTGCGATGCAAGTGGTGTCGCCTATGGCACTGCAATATTTTGTGAGCCCGGAACATAGCTGTCTGGTCATCGCTAAAGCAAAGGTCGCTCCCATAAGATCCATAACTATACCAAGATTAGAGCTAACTGCTGCTTTGCTAGCCGACAGATTAATCAAATTTGTGGAGGAAGCCTATCATAATATTGTAAAAGTCGAAAAAATTGTTTTATGGTGCGACAGCCAGGTTATATTGCATTGGTTGCGTAGTATGAAGAAGCTTCCAGTGTATGTCGCAAACAGAGTTGACGAAATAAAATCCCTTCTTCCGACTGTAGACTTCCGGTACGTGTCCTCTAAAGAAAACCCTAGTGACTTACTGTCTAGAGGTGTTTCGGCAAAACATCTGAAATCTTCTGCGTTTTGGTGGGAGGGGCCCATGTGGCTCCGAAACAAAGACGAGTGGCCAGAAGATATAATACCTGATGACCAAACGCCAAAAGTAACTAGCCAAGTCATTGGGACTAATGATGAACAGGACACCCGGTTATGGAACTGGGAAAAATATGGCAGTTATGATAAATTCATTCGGGTAGTTGCATGGACTATTCGATACAAGAATAATTTGAAGGCAAAAATTAAAGGGACGTCTCCCACAGACAGTGCCCACCTAAGCATAAAGGAACTAAAAGTAGCAGAAAAGATTATAGCTCAAAGATGCCAGCAGGAATGCTTCCCAAAGGAGTACGAGATGCTGTCTGGTGACAAGGGTACTCGCAATAATTTGGTAAACCAATTAGGACTTGTCATGAAAGGAGGATTAATTGTATGTGAAGGTAGATTGAAGTTAGCGGCTCTTCCGGATTCAATGAAATATCCGATACTACTGCCTTCCGAACATCCTTTCACTACCATGCTCATCAATATGTGTCATCGTGTCTGTCGTCACCATGGAGTTAATCACGTGGTCGCATATATACGGCAGAGGTGGTGGATTCCTAAGATAAGATGAGCAGTTAAACAAGTGACCAGTAAGTGTATAACCTGTCGTAAAATACAGGGTAATACCTACGCGAAAGCTAGAGTACCTCCTCTATCAGACATCAGGACTACTCCTAGAGATCCCTTTGAGGTCATGGAGGTTGATTATACAGGAGCAATTCCTGTCCGGGGCTCACACAACAACAAGGCTTATATGCATTTATTTACGTGCGCTACTACAAGAACTATTCACATTGAAGTAGTTAGCAGTATGACCTGTGACAGCTTTATCCATGCGTTCCGGAGATTTTGTAGTAGGCAGGGATTTCCACAGATAATGTTAAGCAACAATGCTGCTACATATGTGGGAGCTTCCAGACACTTGAAAGACATCCAAAGCGATCCCAGTCTTCAGGCTCATCTTGCCGAAATCCGATGTGAATGGCGTTTTATCCCAGCACGCGCGCTTTGGTTCGGAGCTATTTGGGAGAGAGCCATAGGTATTGTGAAGGCTGGGCTTAAAAAAGTACTAGGTCGTGCTCTAGTCTCCTTTGAGGAACTAACTACTGTCCTATTGGAGCTGGAGGCTACCGTGAATGATCGCCCTTTAACAAATGTCTCGGGTGATCTGGAGGACCCTTGCCCTATTACTCCATCCATGCTGGTTAAAGGTCGTAGACTTCGTGACTTCCCAAAGGACCTAATTCAGCTAGATGAGCTGCAGGATCCTAGTTACGATAGTAAAGCAGCGATACACAGCAGGTACAATTACATCAATAAATTGATCCGGGACCGATGCAAGCGTTGGTCTAGTGAATACTTGGCATCACTACGAGAAGCCTATAAGAATAAAAGAGGCTCATCAAGCAGTGTATGGCCATAAATAGATGACATCGTGCTTATACATGACGAGGGATCTTGTGTCCTTTGGAAACTTGGTAGGGTAGTTAGACTCTATCCCGGATGAGATAATCTGGTTAGAGTGGTCCAGATTAGAACAAAAACTGGCCTGACCACTCGACCCATCGTCAAGTTGTATCCATTGGAACAGGAAATCGAAAGCATTTCGATCCCTCAATCGGCGGTCACTAGTGATGGTGTTAGCTCTCACGACTCCACCCCTATGTCACCAGCGGTCGCTGGACCATCTGCCAGTAACGACCCTGTTGAAGATTACCTCTTCGCCGAGCCAATGTTAGCTCTTCACAACTTTGGAGATCTAACATCGCTACAGGATTATTGTAGATAATGTATATATTGGTGGTGGGAATGTGTCGAGACTCGTAAGTAACTCGACAGTTTAGGTTAAGTAAACATACTGGAAGTTCAAATTAGGCGCCAGTATTAGGCTAAGTTATATATCTATATAAAAGATATATACTATTTCGTATTAAGTTTAAATGGGTTTATTATCGATTATTATATCGGGTTGTCATTATAATAAATCCGGTATATCTTGTTGTTAGTTAAATGACGCATTGGTAGATAAGATAACTGCGCATGCGGTGATGGGCTGGTCTATCAGAGTGAGAACTGAGCGATCTCTGCCATACCCATAGCTTACTCTGACTGTTCCTTTAACTTATATATTTTCTAGATCTCAAGTGACGGCGTCTTTTCCGTGGATTGACCTCCCAATCTACCAAGATTGGAAGCCAAAACGTCACATTTTTTCCCTTGCCCCTCAACTTTCTCTTCATAATTGCTGAGGGGCACAGGGCCCTGGGTGGGGGTTTGGTTTCCCGGGCGTTTCTGTCGCCCTCCTCAGCTCCCCGCCATGGAGTGGCTTCGGTCACCCAGGCTTTATTGTGGTCGGCAGGGAGGGTTCTGTGGGGGCGCTCGGTTATGGCCTTGGAATTGCTCGGGGCCTTGGGGCTGTTCGGCCAGGCAGCTTGGGGAACAACAACAACAACAACAACAACTGCGCATGCGTCATATTCGGGAACTTGAGGGTCCCTCGCACCAAGACAAACTAGACTCGCTTTAGCTACAACCTCAAGAACGTCTCCTTCTAGCCGCTCCAATACAACCACCTGTTTCCTGCTAAGTCATCCTAATTCTTATCTCTTAGTGGCCAATATACTTCTATCTATTCCTACCACTATCATTGAGCTATCTATCCCTATCAACCAATAAAAGTAAGTTAATTCTTGTGAGATTATAGGTAAATTTTGCTTTGTTTACTATCGAATTCTCACAATTTCTTGTTTGCCAGTGATTGTTGAGTGGAGGATGTGGCAGTTGTACAGAGTGATATCAAGGAGGTGTATGAATAACTTTTTATACCACCTCATTGTCTTCCTCGCACACTCGACTGGCGAGATGACGGCATCAGATTTGTCTATCAGTATCTTGTCTGGACTGTGGCGACGTAATAATAATAATAATAATAATATTATTTTATTCAGTTAGCATTTTACAATGTTGGTACCACATAGTATGGTACAAATATGACATGTACCAGCTTTGCATAATTCCAACTAAGGATAGCCCAATAAGGCCATTAGGCGTATTTCCATTGGGGTCCTAGTGGGATTAGGTTAGCTGGGGAAATAGGGGAGTATAAAATAAGTAGATACTTTAGAGAAAGTATTTCTAGGGGGTTATATTAAGATACCTTACATTCTATAGTTGGACTGATCAAAATATTTCAGTAATCATTTCAGTTTGTTTTGCCTATCTCTTATGTCGTATTTAGTAGTAGACATAAGCTTGGTGCTCCCTTCTCGCAGCTGTCCGGTTCAGGTGCTCCTTCAAGCTACATCTGAAGGAATACAGTGTTCTCTTTTCACGGACTGACTGGGGTAGGTTGTTCCACTCTTTGATTGCAGTGAAGAAGAATGTTAGCTTACCCTGTCCTTGGATTCTCGGGACCGTAAAATTATACATCCTATTCCTTGTGTTGTATCCAATCCTCTCATTTGCTTTAACAAAATTACTCTTTAAATACTCTGGAGCCCTATCATAAAATATCTTGAAGGCATTTATGAGTCTGTTTTGTTTGGCCCTGTCAGAGACATTGAGCATGCCAAGTGACTGAAGTTGTTCCTGGCCAATATGCGATCTGGGTCCTAGGTTCAGAATGAACCTAACCATTTTATATTGAGTGACCTGAAGTTTGTGCTTTGCTGATTTAGATGATGCAGAGTACCAGGATGACACAGAATAGTCAAAATTACATTGAACAAGCGCTTGGTATGGAGTCTTTTGGTCACCGCTGGAAAGCATCCCACCTGTCTATACAGGTATTTAATACGTGCTCTACATTTACTCAGGATCGATTCCAAGATTGTTTCACCTGACAGACGAGTCTAGTTTTAGTCCGAGATATTTCACTTGTGACACTGGTGTTATGGTAATATCATTTCAGTTGACCGAGACGCCCTCAATGTCTTTCAATTTGCGTTTTGTTCCACATAAGATGGCTTCTGTCTTGCCCAGGTGAAGAGATAGTCTATTGTCCACTAGCCAATCACTACACGATTCTAGTTCTTTGGGAAGTGAGGTGGCAATACTTATTGGGTCTTTTCCTGAAACCAGAAGCACACTGTCGTCAGCATACAGTAATAATTTACATGATACGCTCAGTTCCATGTCGTTCACATAACAAAGAATGAGTAAGGGACCAAGGATGCTTCCCTGCGGGACCCCACAGTTAATTGGCCTAGGACCAGAAAGATTATCATCAATTTTGACTCTTTGTGTTCTACCACTAAGATAAGATTTAAACCAGTTCACTGACCCAATGCCCATTGCTTGTAGTTTATTACATAGGATAGTATGGTCTACTGTATCAAACGTTTGTTGTAGGTCAAGAAGAACCATACCGGTGTAGTTACCTTTAGAAATTTCTTTACGAATGTGATCTATTAAATGGATGAGACAGGAGTCTGTCGAGTACATACCTCTGAAACCTGATTGAATCTTATAATAGATAATTTTCTTTGAGGTAGTGTTCAATTTGGGTGTATACAGCTCTTTCAAGGATTTTTGATACAATACATAATATGCTAACTGGTCTGTAGTTACTAAAATCTAATTTATTTCCATTCTTGAATAGAGGGGTTACAATAGCTTCCTTCAGTTCAGCAGGTACAGTGTTGGTGTTAATCGACAGGTTGATGATGTGGGCTAGGGGCCCTGCTATACCAATGGCTCCATCTCGTTGAAATTTGGCAGGAATTTTGTCTGGTCCTGTGCTTTTATGTACATTTAGGTTAGAGAGCTCCTCAAATGTGTATTTTGGTGTAACATTTTGCAATCCAAAAGTGTTCGGGTGTATGCCTTTATCCCTGTAGAAATGTTGAAAGGTGGCAGTTGTTGTGGTGTAATTATTGGGAGGTTGTGGTAGGTTCTGTGCTAGTGTGTTTGCTATGGAGGTGAAGAAGGAGTTAAAGTAGGTTGAAATTTGTCGTTTATCATGGCAAACCTGATCATTAATTTTGAGAGCAATATTAGTGTTAGATGAATCCCTTGCCTTGTTGCTGTAGCCCGTTGTTTATAAGTGCCTCCATAGTTTCTTTGGGTTACTCTGATATTCCTCTGCCTTACTGTGGAAATAATTAGATTTCGCTGATTTAATTTTCCTATTTAGTTTATTCCTAGCCCTGTTGAACTCATGTTTCAGTGGACAAGAGCTATATATAGAATACAGGAAATAATCTCCTTGAAAATGATGATGTAAAACATAAATTTAAGCACTCATAAAATAATATGGGTCCCGTTAATTATAGAAAAGGCTTATCTGAATGTAGAGCGAAGTAATGAAGAAGTTGAGTGGAGGATGTAGCAGATAATTGATGATCACTAATATTGGATGTTGGCAGATGGACTTCTATACAACAAGTGAGGTCTCGTTTGTTTACATACGGGACCTCGGTTACGAATCTTAAGTCTTAACTAAGGGGTTACATTTTTGACGGTAGGGACGTAACTCAATATCGCTCACCTCTCGATCAACGCCTAACGCGTTAAGAGGGAGATCTTGAGGCGACGGTTCATCGGAAGGGGCCACGCACTGACTTACTGCCTGTTCTAAGGGGTACAACCTAACAATGGGGCGAGTGGTGACACCTGTACTCATCTTAAGATGCGCTACCCGACTTATTCCATCCATGCCCGCCTCTAGGCCAGTGATTTTCCCTAATTTCCACATTAGCCGAGGACTGTCGTCATGTATTAGGACAACATCCCCTAGCTTTGGCCATGATTTACCTTCAGTCCTCAAGTGACACTGATGCGTCTCTCTCAATGCCAAGAGGTAGTCAGACTGCCAACGTTTCCAGATATCTTTTGACAATTTATTCATATAGTGATATCTGGCAGTCATAACATTATCCCTGCGGAATGACGGATCTGTCAATTCCTCATCGGCTATCGCTTCTTTTGGGAATGATTTTAATCGTCTGCCTCTTAGCATGTGAGATGTCGTAATAGCATTCACATCGTTTAGTTAACCCGAGACATAACAAAAAGGTCGGTCATTTACACAGGCTTTAATTTCACATAGAGTAGTTTGCAGCTCTTCTAACGTTACAGGGATCTGCCTTGCTTAGGCCAATCGGCTTTCTGCAGACTCCCATTTTCTTATGTTCTTATGTTACCGATGCTCTACCGAGAAACTTTTTTAATCCGGCTTTCACTATCCCGATTGCCCTTTCCCAAATGGCACCGAACCAAGGAGCTCTGGCGGGGATAAAACGCCACTCACAATGGTGTTCTAGCATAAAATTCTGAATTACCGGATCTTTAGATATTTCGGCCAGCTGTTTGGCTGCACTAACAAATGTTGTCGTGTTATCGCTTAGAATTATTTGAGGAAAGCCCTGCCTACTAATAAATCGGCGGAACGTGTGCATAAAGCTTTCGCAAGACATGTTAGTTACTACTTCTAGGTGAATCGCCCTGGTGATGGCACAGGTGAACAATACAATGTAAGCTTTAATAGCGGGATTACCCTTTAATAATAATGCGGCAGAATAATCTATACCGGTCACTGAGAAAGGATCTTGAGGCTGTACTCTAATCCTAGGCAAGGGAGGTGCATTCCTTGGTGAGTAGGATTTACCCTGAAGTCTCTTACATACTATACACTTTCGTAGTACCATTTTTACCGTCTGTCTCATGTGTGGGATCCACCATTTTTGGCGCAAATAAGCTACCACATGACCCACCTCATAATGAGAACATACTATATGACTTTTAATTATAAGCAAATGCGTAATTGTATGGTTAGATGGTAGGAGGATAGGATACTTACTGTCATCGCTGATAGTGGCCAACTGAATTCTACCCCTACATTTGATCACCCCACTGTCCACGAATAGTCCTAGTTGTCTCATGACATTAGTACCTGGTAAATTATGGTCGGTATTGGTCAAGATGCTCCATTCACTCATATAGGATTCCCTTTGCACTGTCATAATCATTAATTTTTCAGTGGCTCGCATTTCACTAACTAGCAAGGAAGGGGTGTCAGTTAAGACTCTCCCTTTACCTTTCACCGCAAATTACATACATAACGGTTAACCCATGCAAGGACCCGTACTGCCTTATCATAGCTACTATATCTGTCCCAAGCAATTGTGATGCCTTCAATATCCTGAGTGACTACTGCTGCGGACATCGATTCTACGGGAAAGTCTACCTGAACTGGTACGGCCGTTGTTCGATCCTCTGGCCACTCTGTTGTGGAAGTTAGCCACGAAGGCCCCTGCCACCACAATTGAGAATCAGACAACTGGTTGGCGTGTACTGTCTCTATCGCGTTTGTCCATCATGAGCATGAGGAACGCCTTCTCGATATCGCTTATAAACCCGTACGGCTTGCATCTAAACCTCAACATCACCTTCGCCAAATCTGGAACCAAAGAGGGTCCCGTATACAGGCAATCATTGAGGCTTAAGGCCGAAAGTGATAATTTGGCCGAACAGTCAAACACGACGCGTATGAGAGTAGTTTTGCTGTCGCGTTCAAGATAATGTGTAGGCGAATCGGTGATAATTTCCTCACCAGTGGACTCTATGAACTCGCGATTTAGCTGATCTTTAACAACATTACAGTACTGCTGACAATACGCCGGATTCGTGATAAATTTCTTCTGTAGGCTCCGTAACCTTCCTATCGCCACCGTAATTGTTCGGCAAGTCGCCTCTGTTTCTGCGCCACGGCAAACGGACACAATACTGGTTTTCCTCGGGTAAATAGGTTACAGCCTCATCATACAATTTAAGTGTATCCCTAGCCTCTGCATCTATCTCTCCTGACTTGATGCCTAAATTGTCCATATCCCACAATTTATTCAACTCTTGACTACATGGTTCATTCTCTGTCTGTAGATACTCACTAATTGAACTGACCGCAATTTTTAACACTGTCACGACTTCAACATTGGTATTGGCTACATGATCCTTGTATGACCCACTAATCGCGTACCCAAACTTGGTGGGCAAAAACACTAGATTGCCCTCCCATTTATATCCTGGTAGCACTAAGTCATAGTAATAATCGGCACCGATCAACATGTATAGCTTATGAATGAATCGGCTAGCCTATACCCTGAATCCTGCAATTTACCTACTACACCTTTGATGCCTCTTGATACCTTGTATTCTGGTAAGGAGTCTACTACTACCGCCATTAAGGATGAATTCCTATCCCTATCCTTGTATTGCAGGGTGACTACCTCATACACATGTTCGCGCTGGGCTCCCGTAAACCCTTGCAGCTTCAATGTCTCTCTTCCCGATGCAACATACTGTACTGACGGTAGAGAGGACCGCAGAACAAAAGTGCGCTGGGAACACTGGTCTAGCAAAGGGTGGACAATAGCAAGTCCTCTGCTGCCTGGGAGAGCCACGTCCGATACCAGCCGGACCTGACCTTCTTAGTCTTGGGAGGTAACGATATCCATCCCGAGACTGATATACGCTCTGTCGCCAACGCCATCCAGGACCTCGCTAGAGAGATTGAATCAATCTCAGGGGCCTGTAAAATAATAGGCCTGGAGGCGAGACTTACGCGGTCTGACGGCAGAGCGATACAAAAGTATCAGGAACGGGGTCAATCGCTGGCTGAAGAAAGTACTGCCTTTCACAAAGTCCCGCTACCAGTCCATGGAGGTGCGGAACGGAGACTATAGTGAAGACGGCGTACATCTCACATATGATGCCAGCGAAGACCTGTTCAAGAAGGTCGTGGCTACTGCCCAGGAACACTTCACAAAGCTGGGAGATATTCAGGCTTTAAGGGACCAGTCGGATGAGGAATGGGAGGCGGGTACTTTCTCTAAGGTAGGTCTGAGTAATAATTGGTAGGGTATAGGCTAGGTATAATTGCAACAATTAACACCTTACGAGCGGCCTATGCGGTTTATTTATATGTACCGCCCAGCGGGGTGTTTTTAGCCAAAATAGGGCTGTTTACGTGATCATTTTCATGCCTAAATAAGACCCAGAACGTAAAACAAGTACCTATCCCTGAAAGGGCATAAACAGAGCTTTCGAATGACACCATAATGATCCTTTTATGATGGCTAGTTTTCTTGCAATAACCGTGCAACGCGAGTGCAAAAAGCATGTAATTAGCCACTTTCCCGATACAATTCCTTATATAGCGAGTGAGAGAGGGAGGAGGGAGCTGGGATTAGTGTCAGTATGTTCGCCGCGGTGGTCTGGAGCAGTCATACGCTCGCTACTCTCCTGCCACCACTTGTCTCTCTCTCTCAGCAACATTACGTGCTGAAATTGCCACTCGAGTTATGTCGAGCGCCGCCACATAGTCCAGCTTTATTTAACTCGACTTATGTGGTGAGCCGCTAATTAAGGGTTAAAATAATGTAAAGTAGAATTATAAGGGTTAAATTGAATTTGTTCGGTCTTAACTAAATTTAAAGGGGGTAATTACCACAATAATTTTTTGGTACCATTAGATGTTGGGCTATCCTAGTTTATTATAGGTTTACAATTTAAATTGGCTTGTTATACACCTTTTTGGCCTCCCTTCCTTAGTGTACTCTAAAAATATTTTGCCGCATATTATGTAAGGTTAATTACTTTTATTTTGTGAGTGGAGATAGTAGGCATTCGTTAACTCTTATTATTGCGCTTGCTTTGCGTCTTATTTCCCTCATTATTGCCCTACACCAACAAAATTGCCGCATTTAATATAAGGTTTACCATTTAAATTTAAGTGTGGAGAAATTTATGCTTTGTTCGTTTACTTTTATTATTGCGTTCCGCGTCATATTTCCCGCTTATTGCCCTACCCCGACATCACATGTTTAATTCATTATTACGTTTAAGTCGGGGTTCCATATATATTGCCTTTATTGGCGTCAGCTAACTTTCTGAGTGCGCTTTACGTCCATATAGGTAAGATATATTATTATTCTATTTCCTGTGTTTTGCCATCATGTCGTTGACACTGTCCCAGTACAAGCGACGCAAGGGGGGTATCAAGAGTGGTTTGACTAGGATCACCAAAGATATTGCTACATTTTTGGTTGATGCAGATGGTGATGCGATTGAAGCTAAATTGGCTTCGGTATTAAGACAGCTCGAAGATTTAAATTTATGTCGCCGCAAAATGGAAGCGCTCTATGAAGATGACGCCGAGTATTTCGCAGACATAGAAACAGACGTGGATTATATAGAGTGTCTTGATAAAGTTATCCTCCTCCTCAAAGGTAAGCTAAAACACAAGGAGCCAAATCGTACTGCAGTTAACAGAAATGCCGGTATAAGATTGCCGAAAATAACCCTTCCTGTGTTTGACAGTGATCCCACTCTATGGTTGGGATTCTGGGATATGTTCCATAGTAGTGTCCACAGCAATGCAGAGATCAGTGACATCCAAAAATTCACCTACTTAAGAGGTCAACTGAATGGCGAGGCAAAACAACTCATTGAAGGTTTCGCAATTGAGGGAGCCAGCTACCAAACAGCGGTTGCCCTTCTAAAGAAAACCTATGAGCACAGGTATAGAATTAAGGCGGCACGTATATCTAACCTAACTACTTTGAATCCTCCCTCTTACAATGTCGAGGAACTAAAGGGATTCTATGCTAGTTTTGAAAGTACACTGAGGTCAATAGAGACCATACAAATTACCCTTAATGAAGCTAGTGTTGTAATTCTCATGAATAAATTGCCATCCCCACTAAAGGAAACATTAAAGAGAACTTTAGGTGAAGAAGGTCTGGACCTAGAAAGGTTTGTCCAGGCTTACCAGACAGAAGTGTTTAACATGGAAAGTGTAGCAGAACGGACTACACCACACATACCAGTTGCTTCAGCATCCTTTGCGGTGTAGGAGGCCTCGGTGCGAAGGAAGGGTTGCAAGTTGTGCGAAGGGGCACATGCATGGTTTAAATGTCTCAAATTCAAAACCAGTGCTCTGAAAGTAAAATGCGCAAAACAACTCAACCTTAGCACCGGGTGCTAATCTTCAACCCACGGGAGCAAATGGTTGTGTGAACCCTGACATCCGCAGCTGCAAGTTCTGTCAAAACAGACACTACCATATCCTCAGTCAGTTCAGATCTCAATGGGATTGTGCAAAGGAGCAAAAACCTCAACAGGTAACGAAGACCAAGACGCAAACTAACACGATGTCTGTGTCGTCAAAGAAGACTAGTATTATCCTCCCAACTGTTATGCTGCCAACAGTTAAGGAATCAAGAGGAACAGTCAAGATGAGAACACTGCTGGATAAGCACCGGGTGCTTATCTTCAACCCACGGGAGCAATGGTTGTGTGAACCCTGACATCCGCAGCTGCAAGTTCTGTCAAAACAGACACTACCATATCCTCTGTCAGTCCAGATCTCAATGGGACGGTGCAAATAAGGAGCAAAAACCTCAACAGGTAACAAAGACCAAGACGCAAACTACCACGATGTCTGTGTCGTCAAAGAAGACTAGTATTATCCTCCCAACTGTTATGCTGCCAACAGCTAAGTAATCAAGAGGAACAGTCAAGATGAGAACACTGCTGGATCAGTGCTCACAGCGCACCTTCATTTTAAATTCCGCTCTAGACTCGATCCATTATACAAAAGTGGGTGATGAAGAGCTAGAGTTGCGAGGGTTTACCGGAGCATGTGAGAGCAGAAAGTACCCAGTAGTGTCCTTCAAATACAAGTTCCGGGGCAGAAACAATCCTCTACAAGCAGTTGTGGTAGAAACTCTCTCGGATCACAAAGGATCAGAATTCCTTGAAGCAGACGTGAGAGTTTTGCGAAACAAGGGTTACAAATTAGCTGATTCTCTAATGACACAGACATCTCGACTGGACTTGTTGGTTGGTGCCGATTATTATTATGACTTAGTGCGGCCAGGGTACAAAAAGGAGGATGACATAATTCTCTTACCCACTAAATTTGGCTATGCACTAAGTGGCTCCTGCCATAACGACAAGTCTAGCGCCCAAGTAGAGGTAGTTACAATTTTGAAAGTTGCGGTCACCCCGATGGATCAATATATATCCACAGAATCAAGTAATCCATGTCATAATGAATTAAATGTATGTGGGAACTGGATCACCTAGGAATTTCTCCAAACGAAGATTCAAAGGAAAACATGACTGCGTTGGACATATACAAGGAGACAGTAACATACTCTGCACAGAATCAGCAATATGAAGTCAGACTGCCATGGAACCAACATAAAGAGAAGCTGCCTTCTAATTATGGTTTAGCAGCGGGTCGCCTAAGGGATCTGCAGAAGCGTTTCAAACAAGAACCTGTCTATTGTAGTCACTACACCAACGTTATCCAAGATCAGCTTCATCGTGACTTTATTGAAGAGGTTCCTTTCGGTGTTACTGAAAACAGTCATTATTTGGCACATCACAGGGTCACCAAGAATAGCACAACGACGCCCGTTCGTATTGTGTACGACTGTTCCGCTAGTATTGGCAAGGGCAGACCAAGTCTTAATGACTGCCTTTACACAGGGCCATCACTAGTGCCGGATCTAGCAAATATATTGCTGAGATTCAGGGTCCACAAATATGCCTGGATAAGTGACATCGAGAAGGCCTTTCTCATGTTGAGACTTCATGAAGAAGATCGTGACTACACCCGATATCTGTGGCCGAAGGATCCCTTGGATTTATCTTCACCCTTACTTTGCTACCGATTTAAGGTAGTGTTGTTCGGGGCGACTTGCTCACAGTTTCTTCTTAATGCCACGATCTTAAAACATCTTTCCATTATTAAAGAGGATCCCGGAGTTGTGGAGACTATTAACCCTTTCATTGCGGGTGACGTTCTGGAACGTCCTGGCAAGTTACAGCAATTTCCAGTCTTTAACCCATTGGCTGCGGCTATGTTTGGGCTATTTAGGGCATATTCAGGCATTCCTGAATGATAAATCAAGCATCTGCATTAAATGAACTGTAATCTGCCAAAAACTAGGCGAAAATAGCTTCAAAATGAGACCAGAACGGACCCCGTACGTGGTCTGGTTCACCCGCAGCGGTGCCAGTGAAACGCGGGAAACCTGCTATTTGGTAGCACTCGCTCGCTTGGCTACACTGTTGTGAGTGAGAGAGAGAGACTCGCGCGAGAGACAGTCTACCTCAGTGAGCCGCTCGCTGCTCTGAGGGACGAAGGTGGGTCCCTCACGCTCCCGCCCACTGACACTCGATTTTTATGATTTTTACAGGCTTTTAACCCTTAATTAGCGGCGAGCAACATAAGTCGAGTTAAATAAAGCTGGACTATGTGGCGGCGCTCGACATAACTCGAGTGGCAATTTCAGCACGTAATGTGGCTGAGAGAGAGAGACAAGTGGTGGCAGGAGACTAGCGAGCGTATGACTGCTCCAGACCACCGCGGCGAACCTACTGACACAAATCTCAGCTCCCTCCTCCCTCTCTCACTCGCTACATACTCAATTATGTACCGAAAGTACCGAATTACCTGCTTTTTGCACTCGCGTTGCACGGTTATTGCAAGAAAACTATCCATCATACAAGGATCGTTATGGTGTCATTCGAAAGCTCTGTTTATGCCCTTTCAGGGATAGGTACTTGTTTTACGTTCTGGGTCTTATTTAGGCATGAAAATGATCACGTAAACAGCCCTATTTTGGCTAAAAACACCCCGCTGTGCGGTACACATAAATAAACCGCATAGGCCGCTCGTAAGGTGTTAAAGCCTGAAAATTGCTGTAACTTGCCAGGACGTTCCAGAACGTCACCTGCAGCGAAAGGGTTAAAAGCCTGTAAAAACCGTAAAAATCGAGCGTCAGTGGGCGGGAGCGTGAGGGGCCCACCTCCGTTCCTCAGAGCAGCGAGCGGCCCACTGAGGTTGACTGTGTCTCGCGCGGCTATCTCTCTCTCTCTCACAACAGTGTAGTCAAGCGAGCGAGTGCTACCAAATAGCCGGTTTCCCGCGTTTTACTGGCACGGCGGCGGGTGAACCAGACCACGTATGGGGCTCATTCTGGTCTTATTTTGAAGCTATTTTAGCCTAGTTTTCGGCAGAATACAGTTCATTTAATGCAGATGCTTGATTTATCATTTACGAGTGCCTGAATATGCCCTAAATAGCCCAAACATAGCCACAGCCAATGGGTTAGGAAGGTTTGTTCATTGACAACCTCCAGTGTACAGGCAGTGATGAAGAGACTGTCATTAAGCGTTACTGGGATGCCCAAAGAATAATGTCTCAAGCACATTTATTTCTCAGAGAATGGGCTACCAATAGTCCTCAACTACGTGACCTCCTGCAATTGGATGGTGTTTGCTGCCAAGAATCAAGAGCGAGTGAAGACATTAGGACTCTTATGGTTACCTGACTCTGATCTGTTGACGTTCAATGCAAGTCTCCCAGAGACCAATAAGGCAACAAAGAGAGAGTGCTTAAGAGTGGCGGCGCAACTGTTCGATCCACTCGGTGTACTACTGCCCGTTACAATAAGGTCCATAATTTTCTTACAGCAATTATGGAGACTGAAACAAGATTGGGACGATCCGCTACCTGACGACTGCGCTACCGAATGGTCTACAGTTACCAAGGACCTGCACCTCTGCTGTGACTTTACTTATCCTCGGAGGACGGTATATGCTGATTCAGTGGAACTTCATACGTTTTGCGATGCAAGTGGTGTCGCCTATGGCACTGCAATATATTTTGTGAGCCCGGAACATAGCTGTCTGGTCATCGCTAAAGCAAAGGTCGCTCCCATAAGATCCATAACTATACCAAGATTAGAGCTAACTGCTGCTTTGCTAGCCGACAGATTAATCAAATTTGTGGAGGAAGCCTATCATAATATTGTAAAAGTCGAAAAAATTGTTTTATGGTGCGACAGCCAGGTTATATTGCATTGGTTGCGTAGTATGAAGAAGCTTCCAGTGTATGTCGCAAACAGAGTTGACGAAATAAAATCCCTTCTTCCGACTGTAGACTTCCGGTACGTGTCCTCTAAAGAAAACCCTAGTGACTTACTGTCTAGAGGTGTTTCGGCAAAACATCTGAAATCTTCTGCGTTTTGGTGGGAGGGGCCCATGTGGCTCCGAAACAAAGACGAGTGGCCAGAAGATATAATACCTGATGACCAAACGCCAAAAGTAACTAGCCAAGTCATTGGGACTAATGATGAACAGGACACCCGGTTATGGAACTGGGAAAAATATGGCAGTTATGATAAATTCATTCGGGTAGTTGCATGGACTATTCGATACAAGAATAATTTGAAGGCAAAAATTAAAGGGACGTCTCCCACAGACAGTGCCCTCCTAAGCATAAAGGAACTAAAAGTAGCAGAAAAGATTATAGCTCAAAGATGCCAGCAGGAATGCTTCCCAAAGGAGTACGAGATGCTGTCTGGTGACAAGGGTACTCGCAATAATTTGGTAAACCAATTAGGACTTGTCATGAAAGGAGGATTAATTGTATGTGAAGGTAGATTGAAGTTAGCGGCTCTTCCGGATTCAATGAAATATCCGATACTACTGCCTTCCGAACATCCTTTCACTACCATGCTCATCAATATGTGTCATCGTGTCTGTCGTCACCATGGAGTTAATCACGTGGTCGCATATATACGGCAGAGGTGGTGGATTCCTAAGATAAGATGAGCAGTTAAACAAGTGACCAGTAAGTGTATAACCTGTCGTAAAATACAGGGTAATACCTACGCGAAAGCTAGAGTACCTCCTCTATCAGACATCAGGACTACTCCTAGAGATCCCTTTGAGGTCATGGAGGTTGATTATACAGGAGCAATTCCTGTCCGGGGCTCACACAACAACAAGGCTTATATGCATTTATTTACGTGCGCTACTACAAGAACTATTCACATTGAAGTAGTTAGCAGTATGACCTGTGACAGCTTTATCCATGCGTTCCGGAGATTTTGTAGTAGGCAGGGATTTCCACAGATAATGTTAAGCAACAATGCTGCTACATATGTGGGAGCTTCCAGACACTTGGAAGACATCCAAAGCGATCCCAGTCTTCAGGCTCATCTTGCCGAAATCCGATGTGAATGGCGTTTTATCCCAGCACGCGCGCTTTGGTTCGGAGCTATTTGGGAGAGAGCCATAGGTATTGTGAAGGCTGGGCTTAAAAAAGTACTAGGTCGTGCTCTAGTCTCCTTTGAGGAACTAACTACTGTCCTATTGGAGCTGGAGGCTACCGTGAATGATCGCCCTTTAACAAATGTCTCGGGTGATCTGGAGGACCCTTGCCCTATTACTCCATCCATGCTGGTTAAAGGTCGTAGACTTCGTGACTTCCCAAAGGACCTAATTCAGCTAGATGAGCTGCAGGATCCTAGTTACGATAGTAAAGCAGCGATACACAGCAGGTACAATTACATCAATAAATTGATCCGGGACCGATGCAAGCGTTGGTCTAGTGAATACTTGGCATCACTACGAGAAGCCTATAAGAATAAAAGAGGCTCATCAAGCAGTGTATGGCCATAAATAGATGACATCGTGCTTATACATGACGAGGGATCTTGTGTCCTTTGGAAACTTGGTAGGGTAGTTAGACTCTATCCCGGATGAGATAATCTGGTTAGAGTGGTCCAGATTAGAACAAAAACTGGCCTGACCACTCGACCCATCGTCAAGTTGTATCCATTGGAACAGGAAATCGAAAGCATTTCGATCCCTCAATCGGCGGTCACTAGTGATGGTGTTAGCTCTCACGACTCCACCCCTATGTCACCAGCGGTCGCTGGACCATCTGCCAGTAACGATCCTGTTGGAAGATTACCTCTTCGCCGAGCCAATGTTAGCTCTTCACAACTTTGGAGATCTAACATCGCTACAGGATTATTGTAGATAATGTATATATTGGTGGTGGGAATGTGTCGAGACTCGTAAGTAACTCGACAGTTTAGGTTAAGTAAACATACTGGAAGTTCAAATTAGGCGCCAGTATTAGGCTAAGTTATATATCTATATAAAAGATATATACTATTTCGTATTAAGTTTAAATGGGTTTATTATCGATTATTATATCGGGTTGTCATTATAATAAATCCGGTATATCTTGTTGTTAGTTAAATGACGCATTGGTAGATAAGATAACTGCGCATGCGTCATATTCGGGAACTTGAGGGTCCCTCGCACCAAGACAAACTAGACTCGCTTTAGCTACAACCTCAAGAACATCTCCTTCTAGCCGCTCCAATACAACCACCTGTTTCCTGCTAAGTCATCCTAATTCTTATCTCTTAGTGGCCAATATACTTCTATCTATTCCTACCACTATCATTGAGCTATCTATCCCTATCAACCAATAAAAGTAAGTTAATTCTTGTGAGATTATAGGTAAATTTTGCTTTGTTTACTATCGAATTCTCACAATTTCTTGTTTGCCAGTGATTGTTGAGTGGAGGATGTGGCAGTTGTACAGAGTGATATCAAGGAGGTGTATGAATAACTTTTTATACCACCTCATTGTCTTCCTCGCACACTCGACTGGCGAGATGACGGCATCAGATTTGTCTATCAGTATCTTGTCTGGACTGTGGCGACGTAATAATAATAATAATAATAATATTATTTATTCAGTTAGCATTTTACAATGTTAGTACCACATAGTATGGTACAAATATGACATGTACCAGCTTTGCATAATTCCAACTAAGGATAGCCCAATAAGGCCATTAGGCGTATTTCCATTGGGGTCCTAGTGGGATTAGGTTAGCTGGGGAAATAGGGGAGGATAAAATAAGTAGATACTTTAGAGAAAGTATTTCTAGGGGGTTATATTAAGATACCTTACATTCTATAGTTGGACTGATCAAAATATTTCAGTAATCATTTCAGTTTGTTTTGCCTATCTCTTATGTCGTATTTAGTAGTAGACATAAGCTTGGTGCTCCCTTCTCGCAGCTGTCCGGTTCAGGTGCTCCTTCAAGCTACATCTGAAGGAATACAGTGTTCTCTTTTCACGGACTGACTGGGGTAGGTTGTTCCACTCTTTGATTGCAGTGAAGAAGAATGTTAGCTTACCCTGTCCTTGGATTCTCGGGACCGTAAAATTATACATCCTATTCCTTGTGTTGTATCCAATCCTCTCATTTGCTTTAACAAAATTACTCTTTAAATACTCTGGAGCCCTATCATAAAATATCTTGAAGGCATTTATGAGTCTGTTTTGTTTGGCCCTGTCAGAGACATTGAGCATGCCAAGTGACTGAAGTTGTTCCTGGCCAATATGCGATCTGGGTCCTAGGTTCAGAATGAACCTAACCATTTTATATTGAGTGACCTGAAGTTTGTGCTTTGCTGATTTAGATGATGCAGAGTACCAGGATGACACAGAATAGTCAAAATTACATTGAACAAACGCTTGGCATAGGGTCTTTTTGGTCACCGCTGGCAAGCATCCCACCTGTCTATACAGGTATTTAATACGTGCTCTACATTTACTCAGGATCGATTCCAAGATTGTTTCACCTGACAGACGAGTCTAGTTTTAGTCCGAGATATTTCACTTGTGACACTGGTGTTATGGTAATATCATTTCAGTTGACCGAGACGCCCTCAATGTCTTTCAATTTGCGTTTTGTTCCACATAAGATGGCTTCTGTCTTGCCCAGGTGAAGAGATAGTCTATTGTCCACTAGCCAATCACTACACGATTCTAGTTCTTTGGGAAGTGAGGTGGCAATACTTATTGGGTCTTTTCCTGAAACCAGAAGCACACTGTCGTCAGCATACAGTAATAATTTACATGATACGCTCAGTTCCATGTCGTTCACATAACAAAGAATGAGTAAGGGACCAAGGATGCTTCCCTGCGGGACCCCACAGTTAATTGGCCTAGGACCAGAAAGATTATCATCAATTTTGACTCTTTGTGTTCTACCACTAAGATAAGATTTAAACCAGTTCACTGACCCAATGCCCATTGCTTGTAGTTTATTACATAGGATAGTATGGTCTACTGTATCAAACGTTTGTTGTAGGTCAAGAAGAACCATACCGGTGTAGTTACCTTTAGAAATTTCTTTACGAATGTGATCTATTAAATGGATGAGACAGGAGTCTGTCGAGTACATACCTCTGAAACCTGATTGAAACTTATATAATAGATAATTTTCTTTGAGGTAGTGTTCAATTTGGGTGTATACAGCTCTTTCAAGGATTTTTGATACAATACATAATATGCTAACTGGTCTGTAGTTACTAAAATCTAATTTATTTCCATTCTTGAATAGAGGGGTTACAATAGCTTCCTTCAGTTCAGCAGGTACAGTGTTGGTGTTAACCCGGGAGCTGCGGGGAGACTCTTAAGAGTTCCCCCGGCGCACTGCGGGGAGACTCTTAACCCGGCAAGCGTGATAGGCCTCACGGAAGGCTTCCTATAGGGAACGCGATAGGCCTCACGGAAGCAGGACCATAAAAAAAGCCTTCCATAAAAAAAAAGGGCCTATCTAAACAAAGGAATTTGTCTCTAGGTGAGATAATTGCCCTCCAGTACTCATCCATGTAAATCTCACCCACCCCCCTCCCCTCCTTCCCCACCTTATTCCCCCCTCCCTCCCCTCCTCAATTATCACCTATTTTTCCTCTTATTATCATCATTTATCGGTTATTTTTCTCTCCCGCGATAATGTAGCACAAGTGGGTTGCATAAAAGATCGTTATGCAACACCCAGACACCGGCACACACCGCCCCGCTCTCCTCAGTTGACTCCCAGACAGCGAGAGGGGAAGGCTGCCTGTCTCTCTCTCTCGCCTGAGATTATGACCGGGTGGCCAATATCTTCGTTTTTCACCACCCAAATGCTTTTCCCACTTATTTTAGCACTCTTGAAGGTTCATATATACATCATATATGTAAAATAAAAGCATACCGAAAACAAATAATGGTTTATATTGTAAATATAACGAATTCTGTCAGAATAACTCCTAAAATGCACAAATAACTACCCTAGCACCTACATCTATAGTTAAGAGTCAGAGAAAACAAAAATCAACTTTTGACATCGAAAAAAAAAAAAAAAATTTATATTTTTTTTTTTTATTTTTTTTTGGCCCCTGGGCCATGCAAAATCTCAGTCCTCTACCTCCCCTCCTTCCCCACTTTCCTCCTCTCCTTCAGTTATCACCTATTTTCCCTGTTATTCCCTTATTCTGAGGTATATTTTCGTGCTAACATTAGAAATCCGATTGGAGGGTGTGGTCATCACTGATAGCAAGCGAGTGCAAGAGAGAGAGAGAGTATCGATCGACTGTGTCTCAGTGGCCTTGGGGGAAATTGGCGGGAAAGCAGATTGCCTCACCCATACATTATACAACTCGCGGGCTATATCTCCGATTTTGACCATCCAAACGCTGTTTTCACTCGTTTTATTATTGTTTCAGGTTAATACCTTTATAATCAACCCATAATAGGCGCATATGGTTAAGTATTAATGCTATTAATGGCACAATGAATATTTTAGTGACGGAAACACCTCAAATACGTCAGCACAGGGGGACGTTTCCAATTACCCCCATGCGCACTTCAGAGGTTAATCGACAGGTTGATGATGTGGGCTAGGGGCCCTGCTATACCAATGGCTCCATCTCGTTGAAATTTGGCAGGAATTTTGTCTGGTCCTGTGCTTTTATGTACATTTAGGTTAGAGAGCTCCTCAAATGTGTATTTTGGTGTAACATTTTGCAATCCAAAAGTGTTCGGGTGTATGCCTTTATCCCTGTAGAAATGTTGAAAGGTGGCAGTTGTTGTGGTGTAATTATTGGGAGGTTGTGGTAGGTTCTGTGCTAGTGTGTTTGCTATGGAGGTGAAGAAGGAGTTAAAGTAGGTTGAAATTTGTCGTTTATCATGGCAAACCTGATCATTAATTTTGAGAGCAATATTAGTGTTAGATGAATCCCTTGCCTTGTTGCTGTAGCCCGTTGTTTATAAGTGCCTCCATAGTTTCTTTGGGATACTCTGATATTCCTCTGCCTTACTGTGGAAATAATTAGATTTCGCTGATTTAATTTTCCTATTTAGTTTATTCCTAGCCCTGTTGAACTCATGTTTCAGTGGACAAGAGCTATATATAGAATACAGGAAATAATCTCCTTGAAAATGATGATGTAAAACATAAATTTAAGCACTCATAAAATAATATGGGTCCCGTTAATTATAGAAAAGGCTTATCTGAATGTAGAGCGAAGTAATGAAGAAGTTGAGTGGAGGATGTAGCAGATAATTGATGATCACTAATATTGGATGTTGGCAGATGGACTTCTATACAACAAGTGAGGTCTCGTTTGTTTACATACGGGACCTCGGTTACGAATCTTAAGTCTTAACTAAGGGGTTACATTTTTGACGGTAGGGACGTAACTCAATATCGCTCACCTCTCGATCAACGCCTAACGCGTTAAGAGGGAGATCTTGAGGCGACGGTTCATCGGAAGGGGCCACGCACTGACTTACTGCCTGTTCTAAGGGGTACAACCTAACAATGGGGCGAGTGGTGACACCTGTACTCGTCTTAAGATGCGCTACCCCACTTATTCCATCCATGCCCGCCTCTAGGCCAGTGATTTTCCCTAATTTCCACATTAGCCGAGAACCGTCGTCATGTATTAGGACAACATCCCCTAGCTTTGGCCATGATTTACCTTCAGTCCTCAAGTGACACTGATGCGTCTCTCTCAATGCCAAGAGGTAGTCAGACTGCCAACGTTTCCAGATATCTTTTGACAATTTATTCATATAGTGATATCTGGCAGTCATAACATTATCCCTGCGGAATGACGGATCTGTCAATTCCTCATCGGCTATCGCTTCTTTTGGGAATGATTTTAATCGTCTGCCTCTTAGCATGTGAGATGTCGTAATAGCATTCACATCGTTTAGTTAACCCGAGACATAACAAAAAGGTCGGTCATTTACACAGGCTTTAATTTCACATAGAGTAGTTTGCAGCTCTTCTAACGTTACAGGGATCTGCCTTGCTTAGGCCAATCGGCTTTCTGCAGACTCCCATTTTCTTATGTTCTTATGTTACCGATGCTCTACCGAGAAACTTTTTTAATCCGGCTTTCACTATCCCGATTGCCCTTTCCCAAATGGCACCGAACCAAGGAGCTCTGGCGGGGATAAAACGCCACTCACAATGGTGTTCTAGCATAAAATTCTGAATTACCGGATCTTTAGATATTTCGGCCAGCTGTTTGGCTGCACTAACAAATGTTGTCGTGTTATCGCTTAGAATTATTTGAGGAAAGCCCTGCCTACTAATAAATCGGCGGAACGTGTGCATAAAGCTTTCGCAAGACATGTTAGTTACTACTTCTAGGTGAATCGCCCTGGTGATGGCACAGGTGAACAATACAATGTAAGCTTTAATAGCGGGATTACCCTTTAATAATGCGGCAGAATAATCTATACCGGTCACTGAGAAAGGATCTTGAGGCTGTACTCTAATCCTAGGCAAGGGAGGTGCATTCCTTGGTGAGTAGGATTTACCCTGAAGTCTCTTACATACTATACACTTTCGTAGTACCATTTTTACCGTCTGTCTCATGTGTGGGATCCACCATTTTTGGCGCAAATAAGCTACCACATGACCCACCTCATAATGAGAACATACTATATGACTTTTAATTATAAGCAAATGCGTAATTGTATGGTTAGATGGTAGGAGGATAGGATACTTACTGTCATCGCTGATAGTGGCCAACTGAATTCTACCCCTACATTTGATCACCCCACTGTCCACGAATAGTCCTAGTTGTCTCATGACATTAGTACCTGGTAAATTATGGTCGGTATTGGTCAAGATGCTCCATTCACTCATATAGGATTCCCTTTGCACTGTCATAATCATTAATTTTTCAGTGGCTCGCATTTCACTAACTAGCAAGGAAGGGGTGTCAGTTAAGACTCTCCCTTTACCTTACACCGCAAATTACATACATAACGGTTAACCCATGCAGGGACCCGTACTGCCTTATCATAGCTACTATATCTGTCCCAAGCAATTGTGATGCCTTCAATATCCTGAGTGAATACTGCTGCGGACATCGATTCTACGGGAAAGTCTACCTGAACTGGTACGGCCGTTGTTCGATCCTCTGGCCACTCTGTTGTGGAAGTTAGCCACGAAGGCCCCTGCCACCACAATTGAGAATCAGACAACTGGTTGGCGTGTACTGTCTCTATCGCGTTTGTCCAACATGAGCATGAGGAACGCCTTCTCGATATCGCTTATAAACCCGTACGGCTTGCATCTAAACCTCAACATCACCTTCGCCAAATCTGGAACCAAAGAGGGTCCCGTATACAGGCAATCATTGAGGCTTAAGGCCGAAAGTGATAATTTGGCCGAACAGTCAAACACGACGCGTATGAGAGTAGTTTTGCTGTCGCGTTCAAGATAATGTGTAGGCGAATCGGTGATAATTTCCTCACCAGTGGACTCTATGAACTCGCGATTTAGCTGATCTTTAACAACATTACAGTACTGCTGACAATACGCCGGATTCGTGATAAATTTCTTCTGTAGGCTCCGTAACCTTCCTATCGCCAGACCGTAATTGTTCGGCAAGTCGCCTCTGTTTCTGCGCCACGGCAAACGGACACAATACTGGTTTTCCTCGGGTAAATAGGTTACAGCTTCATCATACAATTTAAGTGTATCCCTAGCCTCTGCATCTATCTCTCCTGACTTGATGCCTAAATTGTCCATATCCCACAATTTATTCAACTCTTGACTACATGGTTCATTCTCTGTCTGTAGATACTCACTAATTGAACTGACCGCAATTTTTAACACTGTCACGACTTCAACATTGGTATTGGCTACATGATCCTTGTATGATCCACTAATCGCGTACCCAAACTTGGTGGGCAAAAACACTAGATTGCCCTCCCATTTATATCCTGGTAGCACTAAGTCATAGTAATAATCGGCACCGATCAACATGTATAGCTTATGAATGAATCGGCTAGCCTATACCCTGAATCCTGCAATTTACCTACTACACCTTTGATGCCTCTTGATACCTTGTATTCTGGTAAGGAGTCTACTACTACCGCCATTAAGGATGAAATTCCTATCCCTATCCTTGTATTGCAGGGTGACTACCTCATACACCTGTTCGCGCTGGGCTCCCGTAAACCCTTGCAGCTTCAATGTCTCTCTTCCCGATGCAACATACTGTACTGACGGTAGAGAGGACCGCAGAACAAAAGTGCGCTGGGAACACTGGTCTAGCAAAGGGTGGACAATAGCAAGTCCTCTGCTGCCTGGGAGAGCCACGTCCGATACCAGCCGGACCTGACCTTCTTAGTCTTGGGAGGTAACGATATCCATCCCGAGACTGATATACGCTCTGTCGCCAACGCCATCCAGGACCTCGCTAGAGAGATTGAATCAATCTCAGGGGCCTGTAAAATAATAGGCCTGGAGGCGAGACTTACGCGGTCTGACGGCAGAGCGATACAAAAGTATCAGGAACGGGGTCAATCGCTGGCTGAAGAAAGTACTGCCTTTCACAAAGTCCCGATACCAGTCCATGGAGGTGCGGAACGGAGACTATAGTGAAGACGGCGTACATCTCACATATGATGCCAGCGAAGACCTGTTCAAGAGGGTCGTGGCTACTGCCCAGGAGCACTTCACAAAGCTGGGAGATATTCAGGCTTTAAGGGACCAGTCGGATGAGGAATGGGAGGCGGGTACTTTCTCTAAGGTAGATCTGAGTAATAATTGGTAGGGTATAGGCTAGGTATAATTGCAACAATTAACACCTTACGAGCGGCCTATGCGGTTTATTTATATGTACCGCCCAGCGGGGTGTTTTTAGCCAAAATAGGGCTGTTTACGTGATCATTTTCATGCCTAAATAAGACCCAGAACGTAAAACAAGTACCTATCCCTGAAAGGGCATAAACAGAGCTTTCGAATGACACCATAACGATCCTTTTATGATGGCTAGTTTTCTTGCAATAACCGTGCAACGCGAGTGCAAAAAGCATGTAATTAGCCACTTTCCCGATACAATTCCTTATATAGCGAGTGAGAGAGGGAGGAGGGAGCTGGGATTAGTGTCAGTATGTTCGCCGCGGTGGTCTGGAGCAGTCATACGCTCGCTACTCTCCTGCCACCACTTGTCTCTCTCTCTCAGCAACATTACGTGCTGAAATTGCCACTCGAGTTATGTCGAGCGCCGCCACATAGTCCAGCTTTATTTAACTCGACTTATGTGGTGAGCCGCTAATTAAGGGTTAAAATAATGTAAAGTAGAATTATAAGGGTTAAATTGAATTTGTTCGGTCTTAACTAAATTTAAAGGGGGTAATTACCACAATCATTTTTGGTACCATTAGATGTTGGGCTATCCTAGTTTATTATAGGTTTACAATTTAAATTGGCTTGTTATACACCTTTTTGGCCTCCCTTCCTTAGTGTACTCTACAAATATTTTGCCGCATATTATGTAAGGTTAATTACTTTTATTTTGTGAGTGGAGATAGTAGGCATTCGTTAACTCTTATTATTGCGCTTTGCGTCTTATTTCCCTCATTATTGCCCTACACCAACAAAATTGCCGCATTTAATATAAGGTTTACCATTTAAATTTAAGTGTGGAGAAATTTATGCTTTGTTCGTTTACTTTTATTATTGCGTTCCGCGTCATATTTCCCGCTTATTGCCCTACCCCGACATCACATGTTTAATTCATTATTACGTTTAAGTCGGGGTTCCATATATATTGCCTTTATTGGCGTCAGCTAACTTTCTGAGTGCGCTTTACGTCCATATAGGTAAGATATATTATTATTCTATTTCCTGTGTTTTGCCATCATGTCGTTGACACTGTCCCAGTACAAGCGACGCAAGGGGGGTATCAAGAGTGGTTTGACTAGGATCACCAAAGATATTGCTACATTTTTGGTTGATGCAGATGGTGATGCGATTGAAGCTAAATTGGCTTCGGTATTAAGACAGCTCGAAGATTTAAATTTATGTCGCCGCAAAATGGAAGCGCTCTATGAAGATGACGCCGAGTATTTCGCAGACATAGAAACAGACGTGGATTATATAGAGTGTCTTGATAAAGTTATCCTCCTCCTCAAAGGTAAGCTAAAACACAAGGAGCCAAATCGTACTGCAGTTAACAGAATGCCGGTATAAGATTGCCGAAAATAACCCTTCCTGTGTTTGACAGTGATCCCACTCTATGGTTGGGATTCTGGGATATGTTCCATAGTAGTGTCCACAGCAATGCAGAGATCAGTGACATCCAAAAATTCACCTACTTAAGAGGTCAACTGAATGGCGAGGCAAAACAACTCATTGAAGGTTTCGCAATTGAGGGAGCCAGCTACCAAACAGCGGTTGCCCTTCTAAAGAAAACCTATGGGCACAGGTATAGAATTAAGGCGGCACGTATATCTAACCTAACTACTTTGAATCCTCCCTCTTACAATGTCGAGGAACTAAAGGGATTCTATGCTAGTTTTGAAAGTACACTGAGGTCAATAGAGACCATACAAATTACCCTTAATGAAGCTAGTGTTGTAATTCTCATGAATAAATTGCCATCCCCACTAAAGGAAACATTAAAGAGAACTTTAGGTGAAGAAGGTCTGGACCTAGAAAGGTTTGTCCAGGCTTACCAGACAGAAGTGTTTAACATGGAAAGTGTAGCAGAACGGACTACACCACACATACCAGTTGCTTCAGCATCCTTTGCGGTGTAGGAGGCCTCGGTGCGAAGGAAGGGTTGCAAGTTGTGCGAAGGGGCACATGCATGGTTTAAATGTCTCAAATTCAAAACCAGTGCTCTGAAAGTAAAATGCGCAAAACAACTCAACCTTAGCACCGGGTGCTTATCTTCAACCCACGGGAGCAAATGGTTGTGTGAACCCTGACATCCGCAGCTGCAAGTTCTGTCAAAACAGACACTACCATATCCTCAGTCAGTTCAGATCTCAATGGGATTGTGCAAAGGAGCAAAAACCTCAACAGGTAACGAAGACCAAGACGCAAACTAACACGATGTCTGTGTCATCAAAGAAGACTAGTATTATCCTCCCAACTGTTATGCTGCCAACAGTTAAGGAATCAAGAGGAACAGTCAAGATGAGAACACTGCTGGATAAGCACCGGGTGCTTATCTTCAACCCACGGGAGCAATGGTTGTGTGAACCCTGACATCCGCAGCTGCAAGTTCTGTCAAAACAGACACTACCATATCCTCTGTCAGTCCAGATCTCAATGGGACGGTGCAAATAAGGAGCAAAAACCTCAACAGGTAACAAAGACCAAGACGCAAACTACCACGATGTCTGTGTCGTCAAAGAAGACTAGTATTATCCTCCCAACTGTTATGCTGCCAACAGTTAAGTAATCAAGAGGAACAGTCAAGATGAGAACACTGCTGGATCAGTGCTCACAGCGCACCTTCATTTTAAATTCCGCTCTAGACTCGATCCATTATACAAAAGTGGGTGATGAAGAGCTAGAGTTGCGAGGGTTTACCGGAGCATGTGAGAGCAGAAAGTACCCAGTAGTGTCCTTCAAATACAAGTTCCGGGGCAGAAACTATCCTCTACAAGCAGTTGTGGTAGAAACTCTCTCGGATCACAAAGGATCAGAATTCCTTGAAGCAGACGTGAGAGTTTTGCGAAACAAGGGTTACAAATTAGCTGATTCTCTAATGACACAGACATCTCGACTGGACTTGTTGGTTGGTGCCGATTATTATTATGACTTAGTGCGGCCAGGGTACAAAAAGGAGGATGACATAATTCTCTTACCCACTAAATTTGGCTATGCACTAAGTGGCTCCTGCCATAACGACAAGTCCAAGTAGAGGTAGTTACAATTTTGAAAGTTGCGGTCACCCCGATGGATCAATATATATCCACAGAATCAAGTAATCCATGTCATAATGAATTAAAATGTATGTGGGAACTGGATCACCTAGGAATTTCTCCAAACGAAGATTCAAAGGAAAACATGACTGCGTTGGACATATACAAGGAGACAGTAACATACTCTGCACAGAATCAGCAATATGAAGTCAGACTGCCATGGAACCAACATAAAGAGAAGCTGCCTTCTAATTATGGTTTAGCAGCAGGTCGCCTAAGGGATCTGCAGAAGCGTTTCAAACAAGAACCTGTCTATTGTAGTCACTACACCAACGTTATCCAAGATCAGCTTCATCGTGACTTTATTGAAGAGGTTCCTTTCGGTGTTACTGAAAACAGTCATTATTTGGCACATCACAGGGTCACCAAGAATAGCACAACGACGCCCGTTCGTATTGTGTACGACTGTTCCGCTAGTATTGGCAAGGGCAGACCAAGTCTTAATGACTGCCTTTACACAGGGCCATCACTAGTGCCGGATCTAGCAAATATATTGCTGAGATTCAGGGTCCACAAATATGCCTGGATAAGTGACATCGAGAAGGCCTTTCTCATGTTGAGACTTCATGAAGAAGATCGTGACTACACCGATATCTGTGGCCGAAGGATCCCTTGGATTTATCTTCACCCTTACTTTGCTACCGATTTAAGGTAGTGTTGTTCGGGGCGACTTGCTCACAGTTTCTTCTTAATGCCACGATCTTAAAACATCTTTCCATTATTAAAGAGGATCCCGGAGTTGTGGAGAATTAACCCTTTCATTGCGGGTGACGTTCTGGAACGTCCTGGCAAGTTACAGCAATTTCCAGTCTTTAACCCATTGGCTGCGGCTATGTGGGCTATTTAGGGCACATTCAGGCATTCCTGAATGATAAATGAAGCATCTGCATTAAATGAACTGTATTCTGCCAAAAACTAGGCGAAAATAGCTTCAAAATGAGACCAGAACGGACCCCGTACGTGGTCTGGTTCACCCGCAGCGGTGCCAGTGAAACGCGGGAAACCTGCTATTTGGTAGCACTCGCTCGCTTGGCTACACTGTTGTGAGTGAGAGAGAGAGACTCGCGCGAGAGACAGTCTACCTCAGTGAGCCGCTCGCTGCTCTGAGGGACGAAGGTGGGTCCCTCACGCTCCCGCCCACTGACACTCGATTTTTATGATTTTTACAGGCTTTTAAAGCCTGAAAATTGCTGTAACTTGCCAGGACGTTCCAGAACGTCACCTGCAGCGAAAGGGTTAAAAGCCTGTAAAAACCGTAAAAATCGAGCGTCAGTGGGCGGGAGCGTGAGGGGCCCACCTCCGTTCCTCAGAGCAGCGAGCGGCCCACTGAGGTTGACTGTGTCTCGCGCGGCTATCTCTCTCTCTCTCACAACAGTGTAGTCAAGCGAGCGAGTGCTACCAAATAGCAGGTTTCCCGCGTTTCACTGGCACCGCTGCAGGTGAACCAGACCACGTACGGGGTCCGTTCTGGTCTCATTTTGAAGCTATTTTTGCCTAGTTTTCGGCAGAATACAGTTCATTTAATGCAGATGCTTGATTTATCATTCAGGAGTGCCTGGATATGCCCTGAATAGCCCAAACATAGCCGCAGCCAATGGGTTAGGAAGGTTTGTTCATTGACAACCTCCAGTGTACAGGCAGTGATGAAGAGACTGTCATTAAGCGTTACTGGGATGCCCAAAGAATAATGTCTCAAGCACATTTATTTCTCAGAGAATGGGCTACCAATAGTCCTCAACTACGTGACCTCCTGCAATTGGATGGTGTTGCTGCCAAGAATCAAGAGCGAGTGAAGACATTAGGACTCTTATAGTTACCTGACTCTGATCTGTTGACGTTCAATGCAAGTCTCCCAGAGACCAATAAGGCAACAAAGAGAGAGTGCTTAAGAGTGGCGGCGCAACTGTTCGATCCACTCGGTGTACTACTGCCCGTTACAATAAGGTCCATAATTTTCTTACAGCAATTATGGAGACTGAAACAAGATTGGGACGATCCGCTACCTGACGACTGCGCTACCGAATGGTCTACAGTTACCAAGGACCTGCACCTCTGCTGTGACTTTACTTATCCTCGGAGGACGGTATATGCTGATTCAGTGGAACTTCATACGTTTTGCGATGCAAGTGGTGTCGCCTATGGCACTGCAATATATTTTGTGAGCCCGGAACATAGCTGTCTGGTCATCGCTAAAGCAAAGGTCGCTCCCATAAGATCCATAACTATACCAAGATTAGAGCTAACTGCTGCTTTGCTAGCTGACAGATTAATCAAATTTGTGGAGGAAGCCTATCATAATATTGTAAAAGTCGAAAAAATTGTTTTATGGTGCGACAGCCAGGTTATATTGCATTGGTTGCGTAGTATGAAGAAGCTTCCAGTGTATGTCGCAAACAGAGTTGACGAAATAAAATCCCTTCTTCCGACTGTAGACTTCCGGTACGTGTCCTCTAAAGAAAACCCTAGTGACTTACTGTCTAGAGGTGTTTCGGCAAAACATCTGAAATCTTCTGCGTTTTGGTGGGAGGGGCCCATGTGGCTCCGAAACAAAGACGAGTGGCCAGAAGATATAATACCTGATGACCAAACGCCAAAAGTAACTAGCCAAGTCATTGGGACTAATGATGAACAGGACACACGGTTATTGAACTGGGAAAAATATGGCAGTTATGATAAATTCATTCGGGTAGTTGCATGGACTATTCGATACAAGAATAATTTGAAGGCAAAAATTAAAGGGACGTCTCCCACAGACAGTGCCCTCCTCAGCATAAAGGAACTAAAAGTAGCAGAAAAGATTATAGCTCAAAGATGCCACCAGGAATGCTTCCCAAAGGAGTACGAGATGCTGTCTGGTGACAAGGGTACTCGCAATAATTTGGTAAACCAATTAGGACTTGTCATGAAAGGAGGATTAATTGTATGTGAAGGTAGATTGAAGTTAGCGGCTCTTCCGGATTCAATGAAATATCCGATACTACTGCCTTCCGAACATCCTTTCACTACCATGCTCATCAATATGTGTCATCGTGTCTGTCGTCACCATGGAGTTAATCACGTGGTCGCATATATACGGCAGAGGTGGTGGATTCCTAAGATAAGATGAGCAGTTAAACAAGTGACCAGTAAGTGTATAACCTGTCGTAAAATACAGGGTAATACCTACGCGAAAGCTAGAGTACCTCCTCTATCAGACATCAGGACTACTCCTAGAGATCCCTTTGAGGTCATGGAGGTTGATTATACAGGAGCAATTCCTGTCCGGGGCTCACACAACAACAAGGCTTATATGCATTTATTTACGTGCGCTACTACAAGAACTATTCACATTGAAGTAGTTAGCAGTATGACCTGTGACAGCTTTATCCATGCGTTCCGGAGATTTTGTAGTAGGCAGGGATTTCCACAGATAATGTTAAGCAACAATGCTGCTACATATGTGGGAGCTTCCAGACACTTGGAAGACATCCAAAGCGATCCCAGTCTTCAGGCTCATCTTGCCGAAATCCGATGTGAATGGCGTTTTATCCCAGCACGCGCGCTTTGGTTCGGAGCTATTTGGGAAAGAGCCATAGGTATTGTGAAGGCTGGGCTTAAAAAAGTACTAGGTCGTGCTCTAGTCTCCTTTGAGGAACTAACTACTGTCCTATTGGAGCTGGAGGCTACCGTGAATGATCGCCCTTTAACAAATGTCTCGGGTGATCTGGAGGACCCTTGCCCTATTACTCCATCCATGCTGGTTAAAGGTCGTAGACTTCGTGACTTCCCAAAGGACCTAATTCAGCTAGATGAGCTGCAGGATCCTAGTTACGATAGTAAAGCAGCGATACACAGCAGGTACAATTACATCAATAAATTGATCCGGGACCGATGCAAGCGTTGGTCTAGTGAATACTTGGCATCACTACGAGAAGCCTATAAGAATAAAAGAGGCTCATCAAGCAGTGTATGGCCATAAATAGATGACATCGTGCTTATACATGACGAGGGATCTTGTGTCCTTTGGAAACTTGGTAGGGTAGTTAGACTCTATCCCGGATGAGATAATCTGGTTAGAGTGGTCCAGATTAGAACAAAAACTGGCCTGACCACTCGACCCATCGTCAAGTTGTATCCATTGGAACAGGAAATCGAAAGCATTTCGATCCCTCAATCGGCGGTCACTAGTGATGGTGTTAGCTCTCACGACTCCACCCCTATGTCACCAGCGGTCGCTGGACCATCTGCCAGTAACGATCCTGTTGGAAGATTACCTCTTCGCCGAGCCAATGTTAGCTCTTCACAACTTTGGAGATCTAACATCGCTACAGGATTATTGTAGATAATGTATATATTGGTGGTGGGAATGTGTCGAGACTCGTAAGTAACTCGACAGTTTAGGTTAAGTAAACATACTGGAAGTTCAAATTAGGCGCCAGTATTAGGCTAAGTTATATATCTATATAAAAGATATATACTATTTCGTATTAAGTTTAAATGGGTTTATTATCGATTATTATATCGGGTTGTCATTATAATAAATCCGGTATATCTTGTTGTTAGTTAAATGACGCATTGGTAGATAAGATAACTGCGCATGCGTCATATTCGGGAACTTGAGGGTCCCTCGCACCAAGACAAACTAGACTCGCTTTAGCTACAACCTCAAGAACATCTCCTTCTAGCCGCTCCAATACAACCACCTGTTTCCTGCTAAGTCATCCTAATTCTTATCTCTTAGTGGCCAATATACTTCTATCTATTCCTACCACTATCATTGAGCTATCTATCCCTATCAACCAATAAAAGTAAGTTAATTCTTGTGAGATTATAGGTAAATTTTGCTTTGTTTACTATCGAATTCTCACAATTTCTTGTTTGCCAGTGATTGTTGAGTGGAGGATGTGGCAGTTGTACAGAGTGATATCAAGGAGGTGTATGAATAACTTTTTATACCACCTCATTGTCTTCCTCGCACACTCGACTGGCGAGATGACGGCATCAGATTTGTCTATCAGTATCTTGTCTGGACTGTGGCGACGTAATAATAATAATAATAATAATATTATTTTATTCAGTTAGCATTTTACAATGTTAGTACCACATAGTATGGTACAAATATGACATGTACCAGCTTTGCATAATTCCAACTAAGGATAGCCCAATAAGGCCATTAGGCGTATTTCCATTGGGGTCCTAGTGGGATTAGGTTAGCTGGGGAAATAGGGGAGGATAAAATAAGTAGATACTTTAGAGAAAGTATTTCTAGGGGGTTATATTAAGATACCTTACATTCTATAGTTGGACTGATCAAAATATTTCAGTAATCATTTCAGTTTGTTTTGCCTATCTCTTATGTCGTATTTAGTAGTAGACATAAGCTTGGTGCTCCCTTCTCGCAGCTGTCCGGTTCAGGTGCTCCTTCAAGCTACATCTGAAGGAATACAGTGTTCTCTTTTCACGGACTGACTGGGGTAGGTTGTTCCACTCTTTGATTGCAGTGAAGAAGAATGTTAGCTTACCCTGTCCTTGGATTCTCGGGACCGTAAAATTATACATCCTATTCCTTGTGTTGTATCCAATCCTCTCATTTGCTTTAACAAAATTACTCTTTAAATACTCTGGAGCCCTATCATAAAATATCTTGAAGGCATTTATGAGTCTGTTTTGTTTGGCCCTGTCAGAGACATTGAGCATGCCAAGTGACTGAAGTTGTTCCTGGCCAATATGCGATCTGGGTCCTAGGTTCAGAATGAACCTAACCATTTTATATTGAGTGACCTGAAGTTTGTGCTTTGCTGATTTAGATGATGCAGAGTACCAGGATGACACAGAATAGTCAAAATTACATTGAACAAACGCTTGGCATAGGGTCTTTTTGGTCACCGCTGGCAAGCATCCCACCTGTCTATACAGGTATTTAATACGTGCTCTACATTTACTCAGGATCGATTCCAAGATTGTTTCACCTGACAGACGAGTCTAGTTTTAGTCCGAGATATTTCACTTGTGACACTGGTGTTATGGTAATATCATTTCAGTTGACCGAGACGCCCTCAATGTCTTTCAATTTGCGTTTTGTTCCACATAAGATGGCTTCTGTCTTGCCCAGGTGAAGAGATAGTCTATTGTCCACTAGCCAATCACTACACGATTCTAGTTCTTTGGGAAGTGAGGTGGCAATACTTATTGGGTCTTTTCCTGAAACCAGAAGCACACTGTCGTCAGCATACAGTAATAATTTACATGATACGCTCAGTTCCATGTCGTTCACATAACAAAGAATGAGTAAGGGACCAAGGATGCTTCCCTGCGGGACCCCACAGTTAATTGGCCTAGGACCAGAAAGATTATCATCAATTTTGACTCTTTGTGTTCTACCACTAAGATAAGATTTAAACCAGTTCACTGACCCAATGCCCATTGCTTGTAGTTTATTACATAGGATAGTATGGTCTACTGTATCAAACGTTTTTTGAAGGTCAAGAAGAACCATACCGGTGTAGTTACCTTTAGAAATTTCTTTACGAATGTGATCTATTAAATGGATGAGACAGGAGTCTGTCGAGTACATACCTCTGAAACCTGATTGAAACTTATATAATAGATAATTTTCTTTGAGGTAGTGTTCAATTTGGGTGTATACAGCTCTTTCAAGGATTTTTGATACAATACATAATATGCTAACTGGTCTGTAGTTACTAAAATCTAATTTATTTCCATTCTTGAATAGAGGGGTTACAATAGCTTCCTTCAGTTCAGCAGGTACAGTGTTGGTGTTAATCGACAGGTTGATGATGTGGGCTAGGGGCCCTGCTATACCAATGGCTCCATCTCGTTGAAATTTGGCAGGAATTTTGTCTGGTCCTGTGCTTTTATGTACATTTAGGTTAGAGAGCTCCTCAAATGTGTATTTTGGTGTAACATTTTGCAATCCAAAAGTGTTCGGGTGTATGCCTTTATCCCTGTAGAAATGTTGAAAGGTGGCAGTTGTTGTGGTGTAATTATTGGGAGGTTGTGGTAGGTTCTGTGCTAGTGTGTTTGCTATGGAGGTGAAGAAGGAGTTAAAGTAGGTTGAAATTTGTCGTTTATCATGGCAAACCTGATCATTAATTTTGAGAGCAATATTAGTGTTAGATGAATCCCTTGCCTTGTTGCTGTAGCCCGTTGTTTATAAGTGCCTCCATAGTTTCTTTGGGTTACTCTGATATTCCTCTGCCTTACTGTGGAAATAATTAGATTTCGCTGATTTAATTTTCCTATTTAGTTTATTCCTAGCCCTGTTGAACTCATGTTTCAGTGGACAAGAGCTATATATAGAATACAGGAAATAATCTCCTTGAAAATGATGATGTAAAACATAAATTTAAGCACTCATAAAATAATATGGGTCCCGTTAATTATAGAAAAGGCTTATCTGAATGTAGAGCGAAGTAATGAAGAAGTTGAGTGGAGGATGTAGCAGATAATTGATGATCACTAATATTGGATGTTGGCAGATGGACTTCTATACAACAAGTGAGGTCTCGTTTGTTTACATACGGGACCTCGGTTACGAATCTTAAGTCTTAACTAAGGGGTTACATTTTTGACGGTAGGGACGTAACTCAATATCGCTCACCTCTCGATCAACGCCTAACGCGTTAAGAGGGAGATCTTGAGGCGACGGTTCATCGGAAGGGGCCACGCACTGACTTACTGCCTGTTCTAAGGGGTACAACCTAACAATGGGGCGAGTGGTGACACCTGTACTCGTCTTAAGATGCGCTACCCGACTTATTCCATCCATGTGATGGAATCACATCTAGGCCAGTGATTTTCCCTAATTTCCACATTAGCCGAGAACCGTCGTCATGTATTAGGACAACATCCCCTAGCTTTGGCCATGATTTACCTTCAGTCCTCAAGTGACACTGATGCGTCTCTCTCAATGCCAAGAGGTAGTCAGACTGCCAACGTTTCCAGATATCTTTTGACAATTTATTCATATAGTGATATCTGGCAGTCATAACATTATCCCTGCGGAATGACGGATCTGTCAATTCCTCATCGGCTATCGCTTCTTTTGGGAATGATTTTAATCGTCTGCCTCTTAGCATGTGAGATGTCGTAATAGCATTCACATCGTTTAGTTAACCCGAGACATAACAAAAAGGTCGGTCATTTACACAGGCTTTAATTTCACATAGAGTAGTTTGCAGCTCTTCTAACGTTACAGGGATCTGCCTTGCTTAGGCCAATCGGCTTTCTGCAGACTCCCATTTTCTTATGTTCTTATGTTACCGATGCTCTACCGAGAAACTTTTTTAATCCGGCTTTCACTATCCCGATTGCCCTTTCCCAAATGGCACCGAACCAAGGAGCTCTGGCGGGGATAAAACGCCACTCACAATGGTGTTCTAGCATAAAATTCTGAATTACCGGATCTTTAGATATTTCGGCCAGCTGTTTGGCTGCACTAACAAATGTTGTCGTGTTATCGCTTAGAATTATTTGAGGAAAGCCCTGCCTACTAATAAATCGGCGGAACGTGTGCATAAAGCTTTCGCAAGACATGTTAGTTACTACTTCTAGGTGAATCGCCCTGGTGATGGCACAGGTGAACAATACAATGTAAGCTTTAATAGCGGGATTACCCTTTAATAATAATGCGGCAGAATAATCTATACCGGTCACTGAGAAAGGATCTTGAGGCTGTACTCTAATCCTAGGCAAGGGAGGTGCATTCCTTGGTGAGTAGGATTTACCCTGAAGTCTCTTACATACTATACACTTTCGTAGTACCATTTTTACCGTCTGTCTCATGTGTGGGATCCACCATTTTTGGCGCAAATAAGCTACCACATGACCCACCTCATAATGAGAACATACTATATGACTTTTAATTATAAGCAAATGCGTAATTGTATGGTTAGATGGTAGGAGGATAGGATACTTACTGTCATCGCTGATAGTGGCCAACTGAATTCTACCCCTACATTTGATCACCCCACTGTCCACGAATAGTCCTAGTTGTCTCATGACATTAGTACCTGGTAAATTATGGTCGGTATTGGTCAAGATGCTCCATTCACTCATATAGGATTCCCTTTGCACTGTCATAATCATTAATTTTTCAGTGGCTCGCATTTCACTAACTAGCAAGGAAGGGGTGTCAGTTAAGACTCTCCCTTTACCTTTCACCGCAAATTACATACATAACGGTTAACCCATGCAAGGACCCGTACTGCCTTATCATAGCTACTATATCTGTCCCAAGCAATTGTGATGCCTTCAATATCCTGAGTGACTACTGCTGCGGACATCGATTCTACGGGAAAGTCTACCTGAACTGGTACGGCCGTTGTTCGATCCTCTGGCCACTCTGTTGTGGAAGTTAGCCACGAAGGCCCCTGCCACCACAATTGAGAATCAGACAACTGGTTGGCGTGTACTGTCTCTATCGCGTTTGTCCAACATGAGCATGAGGAACGCCTTCTCGATATCGCTTATAAACCCGTACGGCTTGCATCTAAACCTCAACATCACCTTCGCCAAATCTGGAACCAAAGAGGGTCCCGTATACAGGCAATCATTGAGGCTTAAGGCCGAAAGTGATAATTTGGCCGAACAGTCAAACACGACGCGTATGAGAGTAGTTTTGCTGTCGCGTTCAAGATAATGTGTAGGCGAATCGGTGATAATTTCCTCACCAGTGGACTCTATGAACTCGCGATTTAGCTGATCTTTAACAACATTACAGTACTGCTGACAATACGCCGGATTCGTGATAAATTTCTTCTGTAGGCTCCGTAACCTTCCTATCGCCAGACCGTAATTGTTCGGCAAGTCGCCTCTGTTTCTGCGCCACGGCAAACGGACACAATACTGGTTTTCCTCGGGTAAATAGGTTACAGCTTCATCATACAATTTAAGTGTATCCCTAGCCTCTGCATCTATCTCTCCTGACTTGATGCCTAAATTGTCCATATCCCACAATTTATGCAACTCTTGACTACATGGTTCATTCTCTGTCTGTAGATACTCACTAATTGAACTGACCGCAATTTTTAACACTGTCACGACTTCAACATTGGTATTGGCTACATGATCCTTGTATGACCCACTAATCGCGTACCCAAACTTGGTGGGCAAAAACACTAGATTGCCCTCCCATTTATATCCTGGTAGCACTAAGTCATAGTAATAATCGGCACCGATCAACATGTATAGCTTATGAATGAATCGGCTAGCCTATACCCTGAATCCTGCAATTTACCTACTACACCTTTGATGCCTCTTGATACCTTGTATTCTGGTAAGGAGTCTACTACTACCGCCATTAAGGATGAATTCCTATCCCTATCCTTGTATTGCAGGGTGACTACCTCATACACCTGTTCGCGCTGGGCTCCCGTAAACCCTTGCAGCTTCAATGTCTCTCTTCCCGATGCAACATACTGTACTGACGGTAGAGAGGACCGCAGAACAAAAGTGCGCTGGGAACACTGGTCTATCAAAGCACGATAATGGTAATAACCTTCATTGTTAATAACTGGCATCATAATTGTGGGCAAAACTACTGTCTCTCTCTCTGACGCTACAGACAACGTCGTGGAGGTTGGAGCAGGATCAGTTGTCGCAACTGTAGTTCGACTGGCTACCTCTCCAGCAGATTGGGGACATAATGCGCGGAAGTGCCTGCCATTGCATACTCGGCAGAGACTTAATTTAGCATTTGTGCAACCACGTCCCCCATGCTCCCTGGAGAGGCATCCCTGACACAACTTCAGATGTTTAGCTCTATTTATCCTAGCCTCACTACTTTGATATTTTGGGCACTTGTACCATGCATGTTTCGGACTACTACACAAATAGCAAGCGAATTTCCTGGGCTCGACTTGCATTTTTACTTTACC
The DNA here is from genome assembly GCA_032716605.1 of Paralithodes platypus. NCBI lineage: Eukaryota > Metazoa > Arthropoda > Malacostraca > Decapoda > Lithodidae > Paralithodes > Paralithodes platypus. The sequence continues at coordinate 13,446,336 of CM064569.1, read as the reverse complement.
GGTACTTTTATTAATGGTGGAAAATGTAGAAGCTGTGGCATTATACTGTACTGGATCACTGGTGACTCCCTCCATATTGAACACTTCTACCTGGTAATTTTCTATAAAGACTGCAATTTGAGTGGGGTAGATTTCATCACTCTTTTTACATTTTCACGAAGTGGTGTTGGTAACTTCTTCATTAGAATGACGGTACATATCTCATCGACGCTGACATCTAACATATTGAGGGATCGAATGGTACTCTCGAAAGCGGCATAGAATTTCTTGAGCGCACCTACCTCATAAACTGGAGCAGACAACTCGCACAAGTTCGTAATGTGTGCGGATTTTATTCGGTCTTTTTGTCCGTATGTCTTCTCAAGTAGGGCTATTGCGGTGACGTAGCTACTGGCGATTAGGCTAAATCCCCCCAACAACTTCTGTGCTTCCCCCTCCAGCTGCCCGCGCAAATATGTGAAACGCTGAACATCTGACAACTCTTTGTGGTCATGCACGGTACAGCGGAAGAGGTCCCAGAATTCTGTCCACTTTGCCGGGTCTCCACTAAATTTGGGAAGATAAAGCGTAGGTACCTTAACCCCTGCTACCTTTGCCGTGGCACAACTGTTGGTCAGAGTAGGGTATTTTTTGTATATAGTCTTGAGTTTAGCCACAATCGCTTCCATGGCCTCAGAGTATTCATCATCATCACCAGCTATAGTCACAATGTCAACGGTCTCGTCATATAGGTCATAAAGATGGTCATTGACTGACTCCAGTTCATTAAGGCACTTGCGAATCTGGGTAACTTTGCCCTTCACCTTGGACGCATCTGTCCGATGAATGAAGGCGTCTAAGTCCCTAGTTAGCCTAGTTAAACAGCCCCTCGCTATCCCTCTCTTTTTCTTAAGTTCTGACAGGGTGGCAGGCATGTTGAAATAATTCTAAGCTAGGATAGGCCAACCGCACCAAAAGTCAAGTCAAGCTATCACCAACAACCCCATTACAATGAAAAACTACCACCCAGTACAAGAAATGTTATCTCCGGCTGTCTCCTCAATAAATCCCTCCATGGTTGTGTATTTCTTATAGTAGAAAACCTAGCTCCTGGCACTGCAAATTTACGCACAACAAATGAGTCTTTATAAATTGGTTGATCAATGTAAATGCGATCTACGAAACTGTGCCCCAAGAGCGCCAGGGTCTTAAGAGGGTGAGGGTATGCTGCTGCATCGGGCTGGAATCCACTACCTACACCGCCTGCAGCAGCCGAACATTTTATATCATCTCGCCACATAAGCAATAAGAGGCAAAAAAGTGCCAACAAAATAAGGCAAGAGAACATGAGGACTCCCTGCATAAATATGTCCTAGTGCGGTAACACTCCCGGCCTCGAGAAAGCAAGCTAGGCTAAAGACCGGCACTAGCGAAAAACATTGCAGGGGTAGCCTAGGCCTCGCCGAAAATATAGGCCTATGTGGGGGAAAAGCTAATAATAATTATAAATGAGATAGGCAGACAGGCATGTGGCAGGAAGTAAGAAAATATAATTATCTTGTCTGGACTGTGGGGACAAGAGCTATATATAGGAAACAGGAAATAATCACCTTGAAAATGATGATGTAAAACATAAATTTAAGCACTCATAAAATAATATGGGCCCCAGTGATTATAGAAAAGGCTTATTTGAATGTAGAGCGAAGTATTGAAGAAGTTGAGTGGAGGATGTAGCAGATAATTGATGATCACTAATATTGGATGTTGGCAGATGGACTTCTATACAGCAAGTGAGGTCTCGTTTGTTTACATACGGGACCTCGGTTACCAATCTTAAGTCTTAACTAAGGGGTTACATTTTTCATATCTATCTTATACCCAAGGTACACTCATACATTCGCATATACATTGATCAATACCAGTAAATTAAATTGGATACTATAATGTATGAATGTAATATTTAAACTACATATTAACGAAAGAACTTACATTATTGTTACCAAAGAAAACGTATTGGAGAATAAATCAAGCTAGACTTAATTAATGTCAAGTTATGACACCCAGACGCATATTTATATTGTAGTCACAGATGGCCAAAGGTTTCTTGATTATTTCTCCTCTTGCTCTATCACGACGTCTGCTGTCTTGGAAGATGGAACAGTGTACAATTGTGATTATCAGTTCACATCACGGTTATCCATCCAGAACAACATGAGGACATTGTTTTCCTGCCGGTAGATGATGGAGCCCTTTTCCCGCCTGTTTGGTAGCTCGGGCATGAATAAGCGATTCCTCCTGACGGTGCCACATACTCCTGTATTGTGTCTATGCAGGTACTTGGCAAGGGCGGAGCTGGTGTACCAATTGTCGAGGTACAGTATGTGGCACTTATCAAGGTAATCCTGCATCATGGTGATAACGACGGCCCCAGAAATTCCATACGTCCTTGACTCCACCAGTTCTGTCTTTTTGCCCAAGTAGAGAATGATGTCCTGGATGTAGCCGGTACGACAGTCACATATCACGAACAATTCAGGCCATAATGATGACGTTTGCTGGGCATGTGCTGCCGGATGCCGATATTTCTCCTCCACAGTAGTTAAACTCTCGTCAATAATCAGCTTCTGATGTGGTTTGAAGGCGGCAGCAAACTTCACCTTCAGGTACTCGAAGATAGGTCTTATCCTTTCCATTGGGTCCTTCATAGCCCTGGGTTGTCCTGGTTTTGTGTGTGGCTTGCCAGGCTGTCAATGAAATGGAGATTACTGATTATGGCCAAGAATCTGTTTCTACTCATAATTTTGACAAAGATGGGTGTTTGGATGAGGGGATCCCAGGACCAGTACTTCTTGATCACCCCTATCAGGATGACAATGGCCAAGAACGTGTAGAATTCGCGGACGTCAAGAATTTGCCATGTCAGTCGTGCAGAGTGTTTCAACTGCTCTTTCCCAGCCATATAATAGTAATTGTATCAGTTCGTCTGGTCAACAATCAGGGACATGAGGTTAGCAGTGAAGAACTGCAGGAAAACAGCAAGTCTAGTTGTCTCTCATCCTCGGTTGGGGATCGCAGAGCCAGCATCCCTCGCACCCACAAAATTATAATGGGTGGGCAAAATATTTTCATCATCCACCCAATTCCACACGGGTTGATCGGCAGCACCTTCGTCGCCGCTGTCGTCAGAAGGAGAGGGGTCATCACCAGGGGCACCAGGGTGGGAGGTCCTCGTCCTGCCTCTTGACATTGACCTAGATCGAGATATCGACCTACAGTAGAGCTTGATCCACTGCTGGGGCGTGGTACCAGGGACACCCTCGAGGGTGTCGTGGACGATCTGGGCGTTGTGGCAACGCAGGCAGTGATGGGGTCTCAAGTAATTGGGAGGTGTCATAGCTGTGGGAGTTCCCAGGCTGAGGCAACACAGAAGGCCTGAGAGAGGAGTAAGGCAGTGGGCCAGGGGGTGATGGTGGTGGTGGAGAGTAGCAAGGAGAGTATGGTGGTGGTGGTAGTGTAAAGTGGCGAGCTGGAGAATGCGCTGAGTCATCCCGCCCTGATAAGGGGGAGAACAGCCGGCGTGGGTGGATACGTGGGGGAGATGACTCTAGGGCAGGCATTTCCTCATCAGTTTTGTCTGAATCAGACAATGGCTGTGCTGCCAATATAGCTGCACCCAAGCGCAAACCATAGAATGTGTAAGGGGTTGCAGCTTTTAGTGGGGAGACAGCGGGAGGTGGTGGTGAAGGCAGGCATAATAATACTACTAAAATAAACGATTTATTGATAGTTGCAGCCATTGGCTGAAAATGTACAAAGGAACAGTTTGTTGCTTAACTCTAACATACAATATATTAACTTACAATATGGACCAAAGCAGGAGATTGCACAAGAGCTACTGGTATTACATTTTGATCAGTTAGATATAATGTACTTCGTTCGCTGATGATTTTCAAGTCGAGATGATATTTTTTTTTTCTATGTGAATGAGGGAGACAAAAGGCACAACTCCCTGCAGCGAGTGCTTCTCCCAGATTTGAAAGAGTGACAGGGCCAAAATCAAGGGACGTTCGAGCTAAAATGCCTGGACACACGGAGTTTGAAGCAATTTCAGTCATAGGAAGAGGGAAAGACAGATTCTGAAAGAGAGTTCCAATGCTCAGCAGTTGAATAGAAGAAAGTCTGAGAATAGCGTTTCACTCTTGGGTTGGAGAGTTGCACAAAGTAGGGGTGGGATTGTGTTGCAAGGTGGGTACTACTGTAATAGTAGTCTTATGAATAATAATGCGAGTGCATTAAGAGACTGTGGACTTGTGGAGATTTAGAGATTTTGGGATTCTATGAGATTATGTTAACAGTGAGAGGGAACTGTGGGTAGAAATCCTCTCTCCCCTCCTCCAGTAAACCGCATACAGACCCCCTCTGTAGTGTAGGCCTATATGTATGTACGCACACCACACGTGAGCGTGTGTGTACACTCATGTGCGTATTAGCGCGTTTGAATCTGAGGGCTGCTTGGGGCACCCTATGGTACCCCTCAGCTAGCCAGTCTTAGCCCAGCCACGAACGACGATAGATCTAGGCATACGGGTCTAGTCGTGTGTGTGTGTGTGTGTGTGTGTGTGTGTGTGTGTGTTATAACTATTGTTGTAAGCAAGTAACAATAAGGACATCAATAAACCTACGAACAGAGAAAGTATTTGGGAGTTTAACTAATACCGATGTGTGTATATATGTAACATAGAAGTGTAAGAAACAGACCGTTACAAATGGTGGCAGCAGGTGGGATACGAATTGCAAATCGTGCCTTGTTACACAGCGGTAATTATACTGGTATAAACTATTCCCTCTATCAAGACTCAACGAGATATACCAGCACTGACATACGCTACCACGTCCAATATCGACGCACACACACACACACACACACACACCCTGGCATTGTAAAGAGAGCAAGGAGAATTCCGCCAACGTGACGACGGTGGAGAGAAGCCTATAGCAGCATCTTCAAGGAATATTGGATCATCGTGGAGGAGAGAAGAACCACGAGAAATCAACGAGTTGGAGGCAGAATCAAGGAGTTCCCGCGTATTTTCCTAACAAGGAAGCGAGGGACGAAGGCTGCAGCGTGGGGTGCAGCGCCGTCTACTGGGAGCTTCCTGCCAACGTGGTCGCGCCATTGTGTAGCGATGCTGGGGAGAGCGAGCGGGTCAGCTGATGTGAAGGGCGCATGGACCTGTACCAAAACGACGCGGCTTGGGCGAGTGGACCTGGTGACGAGAGGACCTTGGACTATTAGTCAGCTGATGTGTGGAAGATCTTATGGAAGAATCGTATAAATCCAATTTTAGTATAATGTTTTGCCTGAAGTTGGTACACTAATAGTGAGATAAGAGGTTTATTTTATTCAATCTTGCATTAAGATAAAATTTATATTTAATTTAGAGATACCTTTTGACTTAGCCTAATTCTTGTCAATTAACGATTTTGAAGTGTAACATTAATTGTTGAGTTGAAACATTGTTTTTAAAGTTAGGAAATACCTCCTATCTAACATTATTTTTTGAAGTCCTCAAAATATAATAATTTCATGTTTTGTCAAGGACATTACATTTACTAGAATTCTGGGTGATTGTATCCGTTTTCTATACCTAATATAATTTCAAGGGCTACTTATTTATGTTTATAATACGCCAGTGTTTGAAGTTTTGAATTGCATAATTATTGTGATTTAAGATTTTGATTGATTCACGTGATTAACATTGCAATATTGTTGTGAATTAAGGTGATATAGCATTTTTGTCAGAGACATACAGTGATTGGATTCAGTTTGATTATTGGTGATTTATGGTATTAATATATACAGTATATAACTGGGGATAGCAACTCATAATTATATGACCCGATTTCTCAGGTTTAGACCTGGAGACCAACCCTGACAAGAGAGGACTTTTGCTTCCGGTAGCAGACGGCTGTATCCCTGGACAGCCCTTCTCTGTCTGCCAGAGGATTACATCGTCAACTGCAAGGATTTCAACAGTGGAAATCCTAGTGAGTATAAGTTTGTTGTGTCCTTTCAAATGCGGAACATGTTTTCTTAGTGAATCATGCATGACTATTTTACTAGAAGTCATAAATTTTACAAGAGCAATTTTTTGCATTTTCTTGGTGAGCCGTAAATGGCCCCTAGAGTTGTGCAAATGCTGTATGATACGAGAGACGATGAGGTTAATGGTAGCGGTAATAGCGTTGCCGAGCGGTCTAAGGCTTTACCTACAGAGATAATTCCGCAGTCTAGATTTATGAACAACAAGGACGTTTCTATTTTGCTTGCAGACAGTGTGATACGGAATGGTTCGGTAATAAAGTCGACAATATTGCCAGGTCATGCGATATCAAAAGTCTCAGTGAAACTAAAGAATGTTCCTCATGAAACAGTTGTGATGGCTTTACCTGAAAGTTCTCGTGCACAGAATCTTGATGTTGAGTCCGCCTTATACACCGTAAATAGAAAGACTGTAGAAATGTTTGTGTTTAATAAGAAAGTCTACTCTATTCCACTAGATGAAGGATTTCACTTACTGAATTTCTTAACTTAACCCCACCCGGTTAAGGTAGTTGTGACGTCTGGCGAGGGTAATCATGAGTTTCATGGGCGTGTGTTTCAAAGCACAGTGCATGAAAATGTTGAGAGAGAGAGAGATGGATGCGCACCTGAACCCGGTAGATTATGATAATTATCGCGGTAATCTTATTGTTGCTTTGCCAGATGATCACTTGGGTAAAACAGGTTAAATTGAGCATGAAATATGGTTACAGCCAGGCGCGAAACCGAAATATATTCCTGCATATCGTCTTCCTCATAAGCAGAGAGCGGAGGTGGACAAGTATATTACTGAGATGTTAGCCCAAGATGTTATTGAAGAGTCAATTTCCCCGTGGAATTATCCGATGTTTCTAGTTGCAAAGAAAGATGGATCATGGAGGCCCATGATTGACTTTAGAAAGTTGAATTAAATTACATTACCGGACAGACAGCCTATCCCCGTGCTGCAGGATATTCTGCAGAACATTGGAGAAGGCAATAGGTAATAAATTTGAGATAAGGTATATTTATACTAAGCTAGTACGGGATTGTCATGTTGACCACTTAAACAAGTTAAGTAGATTTGTACCTGTGAATGATTCTGATGGCTCAGAAGCCAATCCTGATGTACTAGAATTGTTCATGAGAATGTCACAAGGCAAAGGGCTAGAAATAATGATAACTACAGATCAAAGTTAAGGTCACACAATCACACCCGTTTTGTAAATAGTAACACTTTCCACAGTGAGTAAGTGATGGATGTGAGTTCCATAAACATGTAGATACTATCTTTACGAATTTAGATATTAATGTTAACTCTTTTTATAGTTAATTAGTTTGCATATCTATATAGTAATTTTAATACAACAAAAAAATAACAAAAAAAGTAATCATAATAATATTAATAATTTTCACTTCTGCATTGGCACAGGAGTTTATTGCACTGGACTTTCCATGAATTTACTCTGTATTGTTCTCAATTCCTAAGCGATGGGGCATGATATAGATTGTTCTGGGAGTCTAGTAGTGGTATGGTTAGGTAATATTTGTGATTTTGAGGAGTTTGTAATAACTGATATTCCGTAATGAGTTCTTAAACTCAATATAATTTTCCTCAATATTCTTGACTAATTGTTTGACCTACGAGTACCTCCGGATTATGCGGCACTGTCCCTCTCGGTGAATTACTTGTAGGCCTACAGTACTTCCCTTCAGAATGTTGGTTTGCTACCAAACATACCGGTAGTTGAATTTTGAACTTTGCACTCATACGGTTCCTTATATTGACATGTCGTGTCAGGCCCGATGGTACGATACTGCTGATATCTGTAGACTTACATTGAAAGTCAAACTTACCATTTTAAGAAATATTACTTTTCTTTACAGTACTGTATTTATTGACCAATTATAATTTTATGCATGTGTTTGGAAAGAGTTATTTTATCTTTCTTGTTTCATGTTTGGATTTAAACAACATGCTACTTGTACTCACAAGTGAAAACCTCTGTTGAAAGTATATGTCCTTGACATTATTTATACTTAAGAGAGATAACTGGACTTCATGCTAATTTTTGTCCAATACAGTAACCTTCAATGTTTATGTGTCCCTTGGTGGATTGTACTCTGTTTGTTAATTGTTTTCATGAGCATTATCCTCAATTTACTTTCCTTGTTAAAGGATAAAATGAACTAGTTACTGATCTCATATATCAGAAGTTTCTGCTAATTATGTTACCATTATAATCATTGGTCTCTTCGTTAGTTATTTGTATATGAGAAAGGTGTGCCAGAGCTGGTGACACCGCTGTGGACCCTGCCAGGACAACACTTCAAGCTTCCGGTGATCATCGCCGTGTCAAGAATCCACTGGCCGATACCTCGAATTTTAGATTTTTTGTTAAAAGTTCAAATACCCCAATTATGGACATTTGTTTGGGTGTTTTTATTAAGAAAATTAATGAATTTGTCACTTATATGACAATAAAAAAAAATATATATACCGTATATAGATAAAAAAAAAAAAAAAAAAAAAAATCATATATAACAATTAGAAAAACAAAATAATTCTACTGAATGAACTTTTGTGACTTCCTGTGAAGTGATTTCATTTTCAAAAACATTATCCAGTGACCTCGGCGAACTGTGTGGAATACTTCTTAACACGAACTATGCACGTCGTTGCAGTGTTTCAAATGTATATATTTATTTCTTATGTCTATTTTTAAGTATGAATTTTGGCCAATTTTTCATGTTTAGCCAATTTTTCATGTTTTTCCAATTGTTCATGCTATCTTTATGTGTGATATTTCCTCAGGGATGATATACTTTACTTGTTGCATTGGATTCTATGCTTCACCTAAGTTGCCTTTCACCTCATACCAGTCGAGACGCCTGGAGTAGCGTGATCGAGTATTGTAATAGTAGTCTTATGAATAATAATGAGAGTGCATTAAGAGACTGTGGACTTATGGAGATTTAGAGATTTTGCGATTCTATGAGATTATGTTAACAGTGAGAGGGAACTTTGGGTAGAAATCCTCTCTCCCCTCCTCGGACCAGTAAACCGCATACATACCCCCTCTATAGTGTAGGCCTATATGTATGTACGCACACATGAGCGTATGTGTACAGTCATGTGCGTATTAGCGCGTTTGAATCTGAGGGCTGCTTGGGGCACCCTATGGTACCCCTCAGCTAGCCAGTCTTAGCCCAGCCACGAACGACGATAGACCTAGGCATACGGGTTTAGTCGTGTGTGTGTGTGTGTGTGTGTGTGTGTGTGTGTGTGTGTGTGTGTGTGTGTGTGTGTGTGTGTGTGTGTGTGTGTGTGTGTGTGTGTGTGTGTGTGTGTGTGTGTGTGTGTGTGTGTGTGTGTGTGTGTGTGTGTGTGTGTGTGTTATAACTATTGTTGTAAGCAAGTAACAATAAGGACATCAATAAACCTACGAACAGAGAAAGTATTTGGGAGTTTAACTAATACCGATGTGTGTATAATTATATGTAACATAGAAGTGTAAGAAACAGATGGTTACACTACGTACTCTACGTAAAGGAGGTGGTATACACTGGGAAAGCTCCGAGGAACACTGATTATTGTAGTAGCGATAGAATAGCGAGAGATGCAACATTGCGGTGAAGAGAGAGAGATTGCAGAGAGTTGGTGAGTGGACAGGAGTTAATGATACGAAAGGCTTTCCTTTCTACTTTGTCTAGGAGTGCAGTGTGAGAGGATCCTCCCCACACATGTGAACAATACTCAATACAAGGATGCACTGTGCCCCTGTACAGAGCAAGAAGCTGCGCAGGGGTAAATAACCCCTTTAGGCGGTTGAGCACACCCAGCCTCTGGGAGGCTGCCTTAAGCGAGACTGGTAATATGGTCTTTCCAAGTGAGAGCAAAAGAAAAAGAGACACCGAGGACATTGAGAGAAGATGAAGGGTTGATTTTTGTATTGTTGAAGAATAAGGGATAGTCCTCTGGAGGTTCCTGATGGGTAGTAAAATGGATAAATTGAGTTTTGGAAGCATTAAATTAAATGTAACAAGGTTTTCTCTCCCCCAATTGGAAATAGTAGCTAGATCAGAAGATAATTATTTTATGGCTTCATTACGTTTGCTTTTGAGGTACTGCTGGCTGGGGCGTTTTGGAAAACTAATTGAGTGGTGTAAGGTAGAGTCGTCTGCATATGAATGGATGGGACTGGATGTACAGTTGAGAAGATCATTTATGAAAATTAGAAAGAGAATAGGAGATAGGACAGAACCCTGAGGAACACCGGAGTTGATAGGGTGAGGAAATGAGATATGGCTGTCCACAACCGCAGCTATGGAACGGCCGGAAAGGAAATTAGAGACAAAGGCACAGATGGAGGGACAGAAACCGAAGGAGGGCAGTTTGGAAATTAAAGATTTGTGCCAGACTCTATCGAAGGCCTTCGATATGTCTAGTGCAACAGAAAAAGTCTCACCGAAGTCCCGAAAGTCGGATAATCAAGAGTTAGTAAGATACGAAAGAAGATCACCAGTAGAGCGACCCTTAAGGAAACCATACTGGCGATCTGAGAGCAGATTATGAGAAGAGAAATGCTTAAGAAATTTGGAAGCAAGAATAGTTTCAAAAACTTTAGAGATACAAGAGATGAGAGCAATTGGACGATAGTTGGAGGGTTGAGAGTGGTGATCCTTCTTTGGGACAGGTTGAATGAGAGCAAACTTCCACCAAGAAGGAAAGATGTTAGAGGAGAGACAGAGACGAAAGAGTTTCCCTAAGCAGGGGGTCAGCACGGAAGCACAGTTTTTAAGTACAACAGGAGGATCGCAAGTTTTCTCTGAAAGCTTGTTAGTTGATTTACTTGTTAATCTAGGAAAGAGATGACATATCTCGTATGACTTTGATTACTGTTTGTCTAGGGTGTTTTTTTTTGTTTTTGTTTTTCTAGTCGGTTCACTGTATTTTAGAAAGCTGGTGTTTACACGAGCACGATTCCCGGCATTTTTCAGGAGCAAGTATATTTAATCAATTATATATTATATATTGTATTAATTATTTATTATTGCTTTTTTTTTTTTTACTCATTTATATATATCTAACCTGAAATGCTTTAAGGCTAATTTGCGTAGGAGCGGAGACTTTACCAAAGGTAGATTGCCAGTGAAAGTTGACGGAAAAAGAGCTTGTGTGACACTGCGTTGGTGGGTTTGACACTAAACGCGATATATGGTTAGTCGCATATTAGTGATTCTTTATGACTTGTCTTACTGTTGGTTGATTAGGTTCACGATATAAGAGATGGGGCTTCCTTGATATCTTGATGTCCTTGCACATATAGGGGTGATGGTGTTGTTGTTGTTGTTCCCTAAGCTACCTGGCCGAACAGCCCCGAGTCCCTGAGGAAGGCCATGGCCACGATCGGGCTTTCCCACAGAGCTCTCATTGAGTGTAGATTGTGTTGTTGGCGTAAGTGGTTGTGTGAAATGCAGTCTTCTATGATGTGTTTAATGGTATGGGGTGCTGTGTTACATCCCGGGCAGGAGTCGACAACGGAGTCATCCAGTCTCTTCTGATAGCTCAGGAGAGCTGGATGGTGTCCGCATCTCAGCCTGGCCAGGTGGACTCTATCCTCGCGAGGAAGGGAGGATTCGGAAGGATGGATTTCGGGAGGTCGTGCATGCAGCTGTGTGTTGTCTGTGAGTGAGTGGATGGATCGGTGAGAGATATGAGTATGGATGTGCTTCTGGAAGTTGGTTCGGGGTGGGCAGGGAGGGAGAGAGGACAATAATTGTGTGTGATACCGTGTGCTGGGTGTTGTTTTGATATTTCTTGGTGTCTGTGGGTGTGTTGCCATGTAGTTTAGTGGGTGGTCTTGGTTCGTGGAGGCTGCTGCCAGGAATTGAGTGCCTCTCATGTCCAGATGGTCTTTGACTTTGAGGATTTTGGTTTCTTGATGTAGGTGATCTGTGGGTGCAGTAGCTGTGCAGCCTGTAATGATCTTCAGGGCTTTATTTTGAATAGTCTTTAGGGGTGATGGTGTTGTAATACCTGGTAGCTCTCTTGGGAGGGGGCGCTGGGGGCGGTAGCATGTTGCGGTGACGTGGATTGGCGACTATCTTTTGACCGAATTTCAGAGTGAGCTTCCGGTATCGGTTCGGTAGCGTTTCTAACCCCAGGGACCGTAGCGCTTCGGGGTAGTGTGTGTAAGAGAGTCTTAGAATGATTCTGCAAGCTCTTTTCTGCATTTTTTCGAGTTGTTCTTTCTGTTTTGCTGTTAGTGATGTGGTCCATGCCGGGCAGGCATAAGTGAGTTTGAGCAAAATGAACAACTTGTACACATATGAGAGGTCAAGTGAGGGAGCGCCTAGCGACTTAAGACGGCAAAGGAGGTAGAGTTTATAGCCACAGATTTTGACTACAATACTGACGTGGGATTTCCAATTTAGATTGTCGTCTATGATGACACCTAATAGTTTGAAATTGTTCACTACCTGTAGAGCGCTGGATCCGAGGGTGATGAGAGGGGAGTCGATGATGTCTGAACCCACACTGATGTGCATCACTACTGTTTTGGCATTATTTATGGTGAAGTCGTTGGCTGAAGTCCAGGCCTGAAGTTGGTTGACAAGATCCTGAAATACGCTAAAGTCAGGTGAAGGGTTGATAATGCTCACTGCGATTGTTGAGTCATCCACGTACTTCCAGCGTGCATCTGTGTCTCTTATTTCATCGTTGATCAGCATGAGGTAGACAAATGGGCCCATTTTGGTACCCTGTGAGACCTCACAGGTTAGAGGGAGTGGGGAGGATACTGTGCCTTTTAACCGCACGGATTGTTTGCGGTCACTGAGGAAATTTGCCAGCCTTGAAACGAAGGGAGGGTCGTAATTCGAGCTCCGTTGCCTTTTTTTATGATAATGTTGTGGTTGACTAGATCAAAAGTCTTACTGAAATCTAGGAAAGTTAAGGCAACAGATGTTTTCTTTTTTCCAGGTTGCGGTAAATGAAGTCTAGCAAACTGACCAGGCAATGAGTTGTGGAGGAGGATTTCACATTATCGAATTGTTGTTGTTCAATGGATGTTGCTATGTCAGCGTAAGCCCAGTCAAATACAAAGCTTTCACAGATTAGACTGGGGATAGGATTTATGGCAATTGGGCACAAATTGTCAAGGGTTTCTGGGTTTCTGGTTTTTGGTAGTGGAGTGACATAGGATGTTTTCCACTCAGCTGGGCACTTACTTTGTGCGAGCGATGCATTTATGATGGAGGTTAGATGCTTGGCAATTTCACATGCAAACTCCTTGTAAATTCTTGCTGGTTTATCCTGTGGTGTGACTGACCGCTTGGTTTTAAGATTTTGTAAGGGGTTTGAAACTTGATACTCTTCCATGGATTCAGGGGGGTTGGGGAGGGAAGGTAGGCAGGAAGTTGCTCCGTTTGTAGTGCCGGCAGCCGTTGACAGATAGCGGCGAAATGTTTATTGATTTTGTTGGCGGTATTTTCATTGGTTAGGTGATTCACACAGGGAAGTGATAGAGGTGTCTGCTTTGTCATTCCAGTAAGCTTTTTTATACCGTTGTCCCATTTGCCAATATTGGCGTACTTCAGATGTTGCAGTTTGTCGTGATAGGTTTTCGTTGTGTTACGTATTTCACGGATGACTTTGTTACAAAGTTTTCTGTAGAGGTTCATATCTAGATGTTCTAGGGCCAGGTTTCTCTGTTGGATGAGTCTTTTGATGCAATGCGAGATCCAAGGTGCATCATTTGTATGGATTTTCAAAGGTTTTTGTTGGGAAAGATTGTTCATATGCCTGGTTGATGGTGTTGTTGAAATGTTCCTGTTTGGTGTCCACGTTATCTGGTTTGAGAACTTCCTGCCAGGGATGACTAGTGATCCATTGCCCAAAATTCCTGATACCAGAGTCGGTTACAGGGTGATAAATCTTGGTGTCAAGGGCTGGTAGAGGGGTTGTGGTGGGGACTGGTGACCACTGGACTGATTTGTGAGGACTTCTTCCTAACGGTGCCAAGCTGTTGGAGTCTGGTACAACTCGCTCATGTCCGTGAGAATGAGGTCGAGAGTTTTGTTGCCATGTGTTGCAATGTTAACCACTTGAGTGAGGTGGAGTTGTTCTTGAAGATGAGTGGTATCAATTTCATTGAAGTTGCCACAAATTACAATTTTAGTACAAGGGTAGGTTGTCCTGAGGGAGTCAGAGGTGTCTGTGAGGTGCTGTTGTTGTTTGTTGTTGTTCCCCAAGCTGCCTGGCCGAACAGCCCCAAGGCCTCAAGCAAGGCCAAGGCCATAACCGAGCGCCCCCACAGAACCCTCCCTGCCGACCACAATAAAGCCTGGGTGACCGAAGCCACTCCATGGCGGGGAGCTGAGGAGGGTGCGGAAAAGCCCAGGAAACCAAAGCCTCACCCAGGGCCCTGTACCCCTTAGCAATTATGAAGAGAAAGTTGAGGGGCAAAGGAAATATGTGACGCTTTGGCTTCCAATCTTGGTAGATTGGGAGGTCAATCCACGGAAGAGATGCCGTCACTTGAGATCTAGAAAATATATAAGTAAAAGGAACAGTCAGAGTAAGCTATGGGTATGGCAGAGATCGCTCAGTTCTCACTCTGATAAACCAGCCCATCACCACATGACTAGAACCCAATCCTCTCAGCATCAGCTAGGAAAGGCCCTAGAAAGCCGCCTTTGGCGGGGGGATAGCTCCCCTATTTCAACCCCTTTCGGGGTTGGGCACCCGCCATGAGGTGCTGTAATAGGAGATCCTTGGAGGGTGAGCGTGTGGGGTGATACACTACAAAGTAAATTATGGATGCTGCTTGTCTAGGGCTGTCTTTTGGTGTAACACGAACCCAAAGTGCTTTGACTGTGTCTGGAACATTAATCTTTAGTTGTGTGGGGCATAGGTCCTGGTGGCAAAAAAGGGCAAAACCTCCTTCACGTTTATTGGTTCGTAAGTGGGAAAACAGGTGGTAATCATCTATGGTGCAAATTTCGGGTGTAATTTGCTAGGCCTCAGTGATGGCTATAACCTTGCTATTTACTGACCGTGTTGTGATGATGAGTTCCTCCTGCTTGTTGTTGAGTGAGGTTACGTTTGGTTTTGGTTTTCTTCTTCTAACACTGACTATTCTTTCGATTTGTTTTTCTTGCGATAGTTTTTTTATTGGTGGAGAACGCACGTGTTGTGGGGGAGGAGTAGGTTCAATACTCTGCTCATCCTCATCCTCAGCTGGTCTCTTCTCACCCCTACGATGAGAAACAGGAATTTTGACGAATGCCATTGGGTCTGGGTCATCCTCCTCCTCTTCCTCACTTGTTGGGGAGTTGGGGAGCAGTGGGGGGGGGGGGGAGTGAGACACCCTCCCCCCACGTTGTTGTGGCGTCCCAGATGTGACGCGGCAATGAGAGATGAGAACAATGGGCAGCTCTTCTCTCATCTCCTCTATCTTCCACATTGATGGGCGATACTCCTCCCCTGAATCTTCATCAGATGATTCAGTGTCACTATCTTGCGTAATACTCTCATCCAGTATTGCAAGGGATTCTTCAACTCTAACACCCCTGCGTGGGGGGCAACGAGAAAGGTCCGACATGGCGCAAGGTAAGTCGGTAAACTGGATCCCTCCTGCACGTCCCCACACCCGTGCTACTGGACTTGGGGGGTTTGCCAGGTACCGCTATTGCTCCGCGACATCATAAAGTAATACCCATAGAAATTTTAACCCTCTAGGTGCCATACGAGAGGAATAAACAAGGGCAAAAGTGCTGCTTCGCTGGGACTGTGCACACGCATTGCTGGGGTCCAGTGGGTTAAAATACTCTACGTTTGACAGCGTGGAATATAACGGAATGCTTACCCTAAGTAGCAATACAACACACAACATGGCTGGCAGCTAGATTTGAAACGACTTAACACTATTATATGGGGAACTTTTCCACACATAGCATCTGTTCCACCTGGAACAAACTTCCCTCATAAATTGTAAATATTTCTTCAGTAGAGCAGTTCAAGAAGAGAGTAAATAGTACTTTGAACTCTCTGCAATGAGTGCAGTGCTTTACACAATCTTCTCTTTCCACTTTCAGTATCTCCCCTAAATGAACCGCAAGGTCTTTGAGATACTAACTATTCCTTATAATTCTCTCTCTTTCTCTCTCTCTCCACTGATATGATATAAATCAGTTGGTGTTGCGTGAGGTTAACTGGAAAAATCCGTGTAGTGTTCTCTGAAATAAGGGCCCAACGACTTGGTCTGGAATTATTGTGTTCCCAAGTGGGATTTTCAATTTCTTTTAATTATAAAAAATGGTTAGTTGAGTTTTACACTGGTGACTGAGGTGGTAGTGGCATATTATATCATTCTGATTGACCGTGGATCGATTCCTGGGTGGGGCTTCAATTAACCCCTTCTGTACCGGTGACGTCATTTAACTTTATTCTGGTTATTATTAGACAATTGTATTAAGTTAAAAAGGGGCTTTCATCAATTAACAGGCTTCGAACTATCTCATTTAACCCTTTTTATTACCACAGACCCTTCTTAAGCTTCACAAAATAAATTAGATATAGCTAGAATGAAGTTAAGATAACGTATCTGGTACATAAGGGGTTGACTAATGTATTAAGTCTACGGTGGAGAAGCAGACAGTTGTGTACATGCTGTGGAGGGTTAGCTATAGTTGACTATAGTCCGTTCATTCTACGTTGGGCAGAAATCGTAACCTCGAACCTCTCTAACTCAAAAAGGGCTAGAACAAATGAGCTGTAAATTTCCAAACCTATTCCCTAGTAACAGTCTTCCTATTTTGTAGAAATATTAGCTTGATTACTCTAGTCCTTTTCGAGTTACAGAGGTTAGAGGTTACGATTTCTGCCCAATCTAGAATGAACGGACTATACCATATAGGATATATTACTGCTACTATTTTGAACGATTGGTTTTACAACTTCCAACATTATTATATAAGCCATTCAGTGCAGGTGATGTCCTTTTGATTTCATTCTGGCTACTACAGTATTAGACGATTGTGTTCAGCTTACGAATGGCCTTTAGTGATTAAAAGGCAACACTCTATTTAAATTAACCCTTATAGCTACCACATATAAATTAACCCTTATAGCTACCACATATAAATTAACCCTTATAGCTACCACATATAAATTAACCCTTATAGCTACCACATATAAATTAACCCTTATAGCTACCACATATAAATTAACCCTTATAGCTACCACATATAAATTAACCCTTATAGCTACCACATATAAATTAACCCTTATAGCTACCACAGATTCATCCTAAATTAACCCTTATAGCTACCACAGATTCATCCTAAATTAACCCTTATAGCTACCACAGATTCATCCTAAATTGCATAAAATTGTCTAAATCTGGCCAGAATAATATAGAAAAACGTCTGGCCGTATTGAAAGAGTTAACCAACACAGGTTAAAGGGGTAGTGCTTGTTTTTTGGTCTCTATATTCATGTGTTAATATATTTTTAGTTTCCTTGTTAGACCTGCATCTAGATTAAAAAACACCTCTTAGACCCCCTTTGAAGATATATTTGTACGTTTTCGGTAGAAAAATGTCCCGGACGAGGACTGGTTCCTTCTAAAATTGCAGGCTCGCTATCGCTCGCAAGGAAAATATCGACACCTAAATGGCACGATAGGTTTTAATATTGACAACAAATGGGGTGAAAGGACTCAAAATCGCCAAACTAAAGGAACGAACGTCTTAAAACCTCAAAACTAATATGCTAAACATGAGGGAGAAAGGGGTCCATAAAAAGCGAGTACTACCCCCTTAAGGCCATGCATATCCACCTTCCAACTGTAGACAAACCTGTGAGACCATAACTCAATATCAAAATTAAGGGGATAGTGGCTGTTTATTTTTGGTCTATTCATTCATGTATTCATATATTTCTTTTTTAGTTTCCTTGCTAGACTTCCATCAAGCTTAGAAAAACACCTCCTAGATACATTTGTACTTTTTTTGGTAGAAAAATGTCTCGGCCTAAGGCCGGTTCCTTTAAAAATTACAGGCTCGCTATCGCTCGCCAGGAAATAATCGACACCTAAATGGCACGAAATGTCTTAAAAATGACAACGAAATGGGATAAAAGGTGCTAGAATCGCCAAACTAATGGGGCTAAGCATGAGTGAGAAGGGGTATAACAAAAAGCAACTTCCCGCCCCTTAATTGACAGCAAGTGTGCCAAGTTTGTCTTTGTCCCATTGTTCATCTGTAATGGTAATAAGGTATACACATTATTTGAATATCTATATGCAACCATTAAGGGGAGATGGTTCGTTTTTTGGGTCCCCTTTCTCCCTCGTGTTAAACCCCATTTGTTTTGAGATTATAAGGCGTTCGGTCCATTAGCTTGGCTTTTTTAACACCTTTCACCTCATTTCGTTGTCAAATTTAAGAGATTTTGGTGTCGATTTTGTCCTGGCGAGCGATAGCGAGCCTGAAGTTTTAAGAGGAACCGGCCTTCGGCTGGAAATTTTTTCGTCTAAATTTATCATGAAGGGGGGTCTAGGGGGAGTTTTTCTAAGCTTGATGGAGGTCTAGCGAGGAAACTAAGAAGTAACGGAATACATTAATTAATAGACAACAAAAAAACCCGGCCCATCTCCCCTTAAAGCCAAATCCTCAATCATGTGGGATTTAATAAAGCATTGTTATGTCATGCTAGACTTGGATGCAAATTGAAATGGGTGCGTAGGTATTAGTGCTCGTGAGTATACATACAGTATGTAGAACTCACCTCAAATAGCAGCTCTATGCATATTCCGACAGAAAGGCAAGCGTAAACTAAAGCCCTGAAAAGCGTGTGTTATTCATAGCGGGAGCAGGTGGAGACGGGTGGGACATAAATGGCCTTCACATATACCAGTGGCCCGTGACAAGGTGAGTGTTATTGCAGTATAGTCTCACAGGACCCACGCCAATTGAACACTTGCGAGTTTCAGGCTGTAAGGAAGTTGGATCTGTAGACATCGATATTTAGCAGAATTACCAGCTAAAATACGGTTTTAGTTCATCTATAAATACATAAAATTCAATTCATATACTTGTTATACCAGGGTTTTTACCAGGTTTATATATGATTTTGGTAGGTTCTGCTTAAATGGAGAAGTCAAAGTCACTCAACACATGCACAAAAGAAACAAAGGGTAACATATAACACTGTGTACATTTTTATGAACAACTTTATTTATGTAATCGCTAAGTTTAACAATACTATTTGTGATTATTATTATTGGAGGAAATTAACTGTAGAACTGATGAACCACACAATAGTATATTAACTGTAGAACTGATGAACCACACAATAGTATATTAACTGTAGAACTGATGAACCACACAATAGTATATTAACTGTAGAACTGATGAACCACACAATAGTATATTAACTGTAGAACTGATGAACCACACAATAGTATATTAACCTTGTTGTTGGGGTGTAGATTACGGGATATAGGGTTATTGAGGAGTGGAACTAGGCAACTAGTTGGTGGCGGAGTTGTGTGATGACAAGAGATGATCAGAGAGGAAATTAATGGATAGTTAACCTAAGAAGTGCGCACCGTATGTAGTGAACACCATGCCCTGGTGCGGACCTATTTCACTGTTTCCATCACTAAAATCGTTATTTTACCATAAATATAATTAATACTTATACATATGCGCCTATTTTACATTTATTATGAAGATATTAACATGTTACAACGATAAAACAAGTGGAAACAGTGTTTGGCTGGTCAAAATTGCGAAATGAGAGAGAGAGTTTCATTCATCAAGTGTGAGCCAGCCTGGCCTGCATCCTCCCCTCACGATGCCTGGAGAGACACTGACGTCTCTCTCCTTATCTCTCGCTCTTTCTCACGTTTGGTAACACATATGACCACGCCCTGCTAGCAACTCGCTATTGTTAGCACGAGAATAGACCACAAAATAAGGGAATAACAGGGAAAATAGGTGATAATTGAAGGGAGGGGGGGGGGGGAAGGGGGGAAGGAGGGGATGTGGAGGAGTGATATGTGGCATGGGTTAAGAACAGAAGGGTTTTTTTATTTATTATGTTCTCTCCACTAACTAAATTTACTCCTAAACTCGATTAATAAAATTAACAAACACATGTGGTAGTCCGAGGATTCGAACCCAGGAGGCTCACACCGAAAATCAACACACTTATGCATTGTGCCACGAAGACTGTCAAAGAATGCTGCACAAGCCTACGATATATTATGCAGTTTCGAATCCTGCATTTTTTTTTTTTTTTTTTAAGAGACAATGAACGGAGGAAGGAAAAACACAGATAAAACAAAAAGGTCCATGTGCCTAAAGGCATCCTCCATTCATAAAATGTTTGTAACAACTGGATTTAAACTTTTGTAGATTGTAAGTTTGTGGAAAGCAACTCGAGGGAAGTGAATTCCAAAGAGTAGTAGTTCTAGGGATAAATGAATTTTGATAAGCAGAAGTTCTGCATTGTGGAGGAGAAAGTGTAAATTCATGGGCGATCTCAGCTGCCTAGTTCTACGGGGAAAGATGTGGAGAGGTGGCACAATTGAAGCAAGTTCTTCGGAACAATTGCTGTGAAAATATCTGTAGAATAATGCAAGGGATGCAACGTTTCTTCGTATGGATAATGTAGGAAGGTCCTGTGTGATTACAGGGTTATTGATGAATCTAATAGCTTTATTTTGAATTTTGTCCAACTGCCTCAATGCAACCACTCCACTTCTACTCCACAGAGGTGAACAGTAATCCATCTGAGAACGCACATGACTTTTATATATTACGGCCAACTGCTCGTCAGTGAAGAATTCTCGAACTCTGTACAGGAGTCCCAGTTTTTTAGAGGCATTCTTAGCAATGCTTCTAACATAATGTGTCCAGCTCAAGTTAGCAGTTAATGTTACACCGAGAATGTCAATACTAGGGGAAGTGGGAATTTTTACATCATTAAAAAATATATGGGAGTCAGTGAGATTCTGTCGGTTAGAAAATTGAATGTACTTGGTTTTCTGTGCATTAAAGGAAACTAGATTCTTTTGTCCCCATTCATTAATTCTAGAAAGGTCCTGGTTCAGAGAAATTGCAGTGTTTATTTTTGAATTTATAAGATCGGGTTGGGTGAAAGAATTAGTAAATGTGAAGGAACTGTGGAGTGTTGAGTCATCTGCGTAGGAATGTATTGGATTATGAGTGGTAGATATGAGATCATTGATATGAATGAGGAACAGAGTTGGGGCCAAAACTGATCCCTGGGGAACACCAGCATTTATTGAGTGAAATTGAGAATAAAGGCCATCTACCATTACACATATTTTTCTGTTATGAAGATAAGAAGAAATTAGTGGAACTAATGATGCAAGGCCGTAGTGTGACATCTTCGACAATAAGGATTGATGCCAGACTCTATCAAATGCCTTTGATATATCCAGTGCTATTGTATGTGTTTCACCATGTTGGTCTGTAGCTTGGTTGATTTGATGCGTAAGAAGGCAAAGAATGTCTGCAGTTGATCGACATCGTCTAAAACCATATTGCCTATCACTGATTAATTTATTATTCTCAAGATGCTTAATTATGTGATTATTTAATATAATTTCAAAGACTTTACCAAGAGTGGAAGTTATAGCTATTGGTCTGTAGTTTGATGGATCTGAAGAGGCACCTTTTTTAGGAACTGGATGGATGTTTGCTTCTTTCCAGGGTACTGGGAAGCATGAAGTATGAGTACACAGACGGAATTTGTTTGCCAATACAGGAGCGAGCACCAAGGATCAATTCATAAGTACTATTGGAGGAATTTCATATGGACCAGGAGCCTTATCTACTGAGAGATTCTGCAAAATAGTTTTGACATGTCTGGTGTGGATCTTAAGTGAGGGAATAACAGGGAAAATATGTGATAATTGAAGGGAGGGGGGCGGGTGGGTGGGGGAAGAGGGAAAGGAGGGGATGTGGAGGAGTGATATGTGGCATGGCCGAGGGGAAAAAAAGAAAGAAAGAAGGTTTTAAGTGCTACTGGGGTGTTTTAAATGTTTTTTTTTTTAGGCCTAGGATCATAAGAGTCTTCCCGCAGTCGCCCAGTAAAACTCATGAGTCTTCCCGCAATTTCCGGGTTAAGGACAGAAGGGGGCCTTTATTTATTATGTTCTCTCCACTAACTAAATATACTCCTAAACTCGATTAATAAAATTAACAAACACATGTGGCAGTCCGAGGATTCGAACCCAGGACGCTCACACCGAAAATCAACACATTTATGCATTGTGCCACGAAGACAGTTAAAGAATTCTGCACAAGCCTACGATATATTATGCAGTTTCGAATCCTGCATACCAATCTTAGCATGTACAATCATTCCAACTGCACTATCGGAGTCTATGAATACTTAAATCATTATGAGGATGATGATAGATGATCGGTGACTGCTACGTTGAGGTTAGTTCTAGCATTTTAATGGAATGGACTTAGAGAACAAGAGAAATAGTACTATCAGCGGTGGTGATCGGAGCAAGTGTCGGGTCCCTGTCAAAACATTGCGGGAGCCTTGCTTATTCGCACATGCGCAGATAAGTCGGGAGATATTTTCCCTGCCTTCATTTAATTACCTAAGTTTATAGGAATTATATATTACTACCTAATATCTAATACAGAACATAATTCAATATTTTTCCCATTTATACTAAATCATATTATTATGATTCTTATTCCTACAAACTTATTACTTATTACTTAAGATTACACTTAAACTTAGACTGTCAATGCTAATGGAATAGAAGTATGGAAATTTTCCTGCCACCGAGTTTGTACAACATTTACAACAGCTCGGAGGCTAATTTATCCCGCCATAATTGGGAGGATGCTTGAGCAGCCTGTCGACGAGGACGTCCACTTTGTTCGTCAACAGGATGGCCACTTGAGTTTGCCACTACGGGAACGTCTCTGGGAAATGTCTCTGAGGTATCACCTTTACCCTCAATATCCCCTTCAAGAGGGTATGAACAGATAGTTGGCCGCGTGAAGATGCCCGTCTTGGTGCGGATTTTAGCCACTCTGATTTCACCGTCACGTCCGGGTAATAATTCCGTGATACGGCCCAACTTCCAGAAAGCACGAGGACCCTCGTCATGGATGGTGACGACATCACCGATATTTGGCCACCGACCGTTGATTGGTCGAAGTTTATTCCTATATGCCTCCCTGAGTGTCACCAGATACTCATTAGACCAGCGTTTCCAGACATCCTGCGACAATTTTCGGATATACCGATATCTGGCTGAGATGACATCTTTGTTGATGTAGTCCGGTTCCTCAATCTCTTGCCCCACCTCACTTTCCGCAGGAAGATCCCGCAACCGATGTCCCCGCACCAATACTGAGGGTGTGATTGGGGTAGGATCCTCTAAGTCACCCGATGCATAAAACAAGAGGACAAACATTGACTGTTGCCTCAATTTCAAGGAGTAGAGTTGTCAACTACTCTAAAGAAATGAGAGCACGTCCTAATACCTTTTTCAGTCCCGCCTTGACAATGCCAATGGCTCTCTCCCAGATAGCACAAAACCATGAGGCTCTGGCAGGAATAAACTGCCATTCACACTGCACACTGCCAAGGTGAGACTGAACCTTAGGGTGATTGCAGATATCGGATAGGTACCTAGAGGCCCCAACAAACGTAGTTGCGTTGTCACTCAAGATGATATGGGGAAAACATTGTCGACTGCAAAATCTCCTGAAAGCGTGGAGGAAACTATCAAATGTGAGATTGGTGACTACTTCGATGTGTATCGACCTAGTGACAGCAGATGGAAATAGGATCATGTAAGCCTTGACAGGTGAGTCTTTGATAGCGATTGCTCCACTATAGTCCACCCCAGTGACCATATAGGGGTCTCCAGGGGTGGCCCGCAGGTAAAGGGGGTAGTCCGGCGTAGTCGTAGGGTTTACCTTGTATCCGACGACATTTTAGGCAATTGCGCAGTACTTTTTTCACCACCTGCCGGATTCTAGGGACCCACCCTTTCTGTCTTATGTATGTAACCACGTGGCCAACTCCATAACGGAAACAGAGCTGATGGCACCTATCTACTATTAGGTGGGTCAAGGGATGTTTGGAGGGAAGAAGCTTTGGATTTTTGCACATTTCCGAGATAGCCGCTAATCTCAATCTGCCTCCACAATGTATTATCCCTCCCTTCAGGTGTAGTCCTAACTGGCAGATTAAATTATTTCTGGACTGTTCACCATTCACCAGTATTGAATACTTCTGTGAATAAATTTCCTTTTGGCATAATTTGAGTAAAATATTGTCTGCAGGCTTGATTTCATTTATGTTGAGGTGAGCACTACCTGTGGGAGGAAGCCTTTTATTTTTGCCTTCACATTTTTGATGAAACGTATCACCCATGCCGTGACATGCTGTAATCTTTCATAGCTGCTATATCTGTCCCAGTCCCATAACTGTGTGTAATCTTGGGGCACCGTGCCTACGATTTGGGTCATGATACCAGCGGGCTGCTCTTTGAGAACTATGTTTTCTAGCCATCCATTGGGGTTCAGGAGCCCACTAGGCCCATTCCACCACAACGTAGAAGAACTCAAATACTTAGCAGACAAGCCTCGAGATGCCATATCACTTTGGTTCTCATTAGTCGACACATACCGGAAATGAACAGTCAGGACTAAGGCATGTATCTCGTCGATGCGATTTGTGACATGCACTGGTAATTTCTTTTTACTATTTATCCAGTGTAGCGTAATCTGACTGTCACTCCACACATAGTTTTCAGAGATATGAAGTTTATCTTTATAGGCTACCTCAATAAAGTTTACGATTCTTGCGGAAAGCAAAACTGCAGTTAAATCCATTTTAGGAATAGAAAGGGACTTGATTGGCGCGACTTTGACCTTTGCCATGACCAAATGGCTGCCTTCTGACCCAACAAGATACACAGCAGTCCCATATGCTATACTGCTGGCATCAGGGAATGCATGTAGGGATACATCATGATCGTATACACCCCTCTGAGCAAACTTAATATGACTACAGAGTACCAGATCATCTACTATCCCCAGCCATTCCGTGTTCAAGTCTTCAGAAAGATCCTCGTCCCAATCCATCTTTAGTCGCCACAATTGCTGGAGAAATATTCTAGACCTTATAGACACTGGCAACAAAACACCTAAAGGATCATAGAGTTTGGCAGAAAACCTCAGACACTCACGCTTTGTCACATGTTCGACCGTAGTTTATTGTACTCCATAGGAAAGATAATCAGAAGCCGTCTCCCATACTAGTCCAAGAACTCTCACCAGTTCCTGCTGTTCAGCAGCAACACCATCCTTTTGCAACACCTCTCTCAAAACAGGACTCTTGGTAGGACGCAGGAACAAGTGGGCATTGTCCATAACTTCACGAGCCATACCGTATGCACGGACGAGGGAATCTTCATTGTCCCCCATACCTTGAAGGTTATCGATATATAGCCCAGCCCTAATTTCCTGTACAATCTTTTGGTCTACTTCAACAAGGGAAAGATGTTTTAGGATGGTTGCGTTTAGCAGAAACTGGGAGCAAGTAGCGCCAAATAATACAACCAGGAACCGATAACAACGAAGAGGCGAATCCAGACGAAGAGGATCTTTTGGCCACATGAACCTGGTTTAATCTCTGTCGTCTTCATGTAGTTTCAACATTAAGAAGGCCTTCTCGACGTCACTGACCCACACATACTCATGCAGACGGAATCTCAACAAGACTTGAGCTAACTCCGGTACTAAAGATGGTCCCGTGTACAGACAGTCGTTCAGACTGGGCTTGTACTGGTTAACCTTAGCGGAACAATCAAATACGATACGCACCGGAGTAGTGCTGCTTTCCTTTATGATCCCATGATGTGCCAGATAGTGGAATGACCCAGTCATCGAATGGTACCTCCTCAATGAAACCACGCGACAACTGATCAGAAATTACCTGCGAATATTGTTTACAAAACCCAGGGTCAGCAATAAATCTCTTCTGGAGTCCTCATAATCTATCCACAGCCAAACCTTTGTTGGTGGGCATCCGTCCCTTTTCTTTGGTCCAGGGCAGACGTACCTGATACTGTTGACTCTTAGGATCATACATGACTGTTTCCTCATATGTGGTCAAAGCTTGCCGTTCAGCTTGTGAATGCGCTTTAGGTGAAATACCAATATGGTCTAAATCCCACAAAGCACTTAACTCTTTATGACATGGAAATTGTCCAGTAGACATATATTGATCTACTGGGGTCACTGCCACTTTAAGTATTGTAACAACCTCAGTGTTGGAGCTAGACATGGTTGCCTCTTAGGAACCACCAAGGGCATATCCGTATTTGGTTGGAAGTAAAACCAAATTTCCTGCCCTTTTGTAGCCAGGTCGCACTATGTTGTAGTACTGGTCGGCACCTACTAGTAGCTCCAATTGTGCTGTGTCGGTAACGTATGAGTCGGCCAATTTTATGCCACGACGCTGTAAACTAGTGATATCAATGTTTACACTAGTTTCGCCCTTGTGTTCGGGGAGATCATCGACAACTGTTGTGTCAAGACGATGAAATCTGCCACGATGTATATACTATAATGCTACAACAGGATACTCACGAGATGTTTGCGTTCCGGTGAAGCTGTGAAGACTCAATTGTTCCGTTCCCTTTGATTCATAAGAAAGGGAAGGTAATACAGAGCTCTTCACGAAAGTCGTCTGCGAGCACAGGTCAAGTAGCGATCTGACCTTTACGGTCTTCTTGTATTTACCCTTTACAGGCAGCTGAACTGTGGGTAAAATTACTCTGTTTACTCATACTTACGGACATTGTTGTCGAGGTTGTTGGAATTGACTCTACTCTATTACTACCACCACCTGCCGAATTAACCTCTTTCTGTTTTTAGCACAGGGAGTGAAAATGTTTGCCAAGGCAGAATTTACAATTCTTAATATTAAGGTTTGTACACCCATTACTACCGTGTTCACTGGAGAGACAGCCGACACAGAGCCGTAGTTGCCTGGCTCTCTTTATTCTGAGAGAGCCTGTCTTATATTTAATGCATTTGTACCAGGGATGATTATTCCCATTACACAATTTACAGGCAAATCAGCTACTATCGCTCTGTGTCGTGAATGTAGCGGTAGCCATAGGAAATTCCTTCACAAGGGTATCTTGACCCACCATGTTGTAGATTCTGCCTGAAAATACCGTGTAAAAGTCTTATAATCTAGACTCTGATCACCCTTCTCCCTCCTAACAGTCTCCTTAACTGGTGATGGCAATTTATTTAATAGTGTAACTACGAAGAATTCTTCTAAACTTAACCTTTGACTAGTCATAGATCGCACCGCACTTTCTATATTGGCGTAAAAAGCCTTTAGTTGTGCTGTTTGACATTTAGGTGAGACAAGGTCATGAAAGTTCATGATGTGTGCTGCTTTTACTCTGTTGGGATGCCGAAGGTCTCCTGAAGCAAGTCCACGGTGGGGGCATAGCTTGCACCCTCAACCGTAAAGCCTTCTACCAGTTTATAGGCGTCTCCCTGTACTGTAGCTTACCCCTCAAGTACGTCAGTTTTTGAATCGCACTTAAATCAGTCCTGTCATGCACCACATATCTAAACATATCCCAAAATCCCTTCCATAATGTTGGGTCCCCAGCGAAGGTAGGCAAAGTCAGGTGCGGCAATTTAACACCTGATAATTTCTTTGTTTCGGACCGATTATGCCCTTCTGAGTTACCAAGTTTCTCCTTCAGCATAGCGATTATCCCATAGATTTCAAATAAGTAGATGGTATCCTCTTGGTTTTCCTTATAATACTCAGTGTCAGAGGTATATATCGGCAACAAAACATCTTGATTAGCTTCATACTTAGCAACCTGTGTCTGCACGCTATGCAATTTTGCCTCGACTTCTACCAGAGTTGCGGTTTCCAAGAACTCCTCTAAATCTCTTGACAGGACGGTTAATGACCTTTTAATGCCTGCCCTACTGCGTTTGCTTATTCCATTGTTATATCAAGGATCAAAGGAACATACATGTTGAAATAGATGTATTTAGTTTATCTTATGTGGTTAGGCCAACACTTTAAATCGCAAATAATTAAATTTGGTAGTGTAGATTATATTTTAATTCAGGAAGTTAGGCCAACATGATGCTAACTTTAGAAGATTAGGCTAACTTGATGGAAAATTAAATTTTAGGTTAGGCTAACATGAGGCCAAATTTAGAAGATTAGGCTAACTTACTATAAACCAAAACTCAATTACCTATTCAAAATTACACTTAGGATAGGCTAACATAGAAATACCAAAATTCATTTAGGGTAGGCTAAATTTATGACAAATTTAAATTTTAAGAAAACATTATTTAAGCCAACCTTAGAGAGAAATTTATTTTATGAAAGGGTAAAGCAAACCTAATTAGTGACATTCTAGAATGCGATATGGTGTTGGGCTAACCTATTATTATTCAATACAGAAAAAGTTCGAACCACCAGAGCTGTTCCTTACTTACTTACTTACTTACTTGTTACTTGGTGTGGAGTTTCTCAGCCGCGCTCCGTCACTAGATGTGACGCTCGTCGCAGCTGCCCTTTAAACCATCTAGCACTTATAGTCTTGTCTCACAGTGCCATCTCCTAAGTCATAACACTCCCTGAACAAATGTGTTTTAAGTGACTTTTTAAAGGCCTTTATGTTCGCACACCTTTTCACATTAACTGGTAGATTATTATAAAGTCTCGGTGCACTCTTTTCGAAGGCCCTAAATCCAAATTCATGATTGCACCGTGGCTCATTCAATTGATGCAGCACGTTGCCATGTCTCAGCATCATATCAGTGCCAACATTGAAGTCTTCCAATAAGTCTCGCACATATTCCGGCTTTCCAAAGTTCAAAGCTTGATACACTATAACACACAGTTTGAATATGATCCTCGCTTTCACCGCTTCTGCACCGAAAAATAAACAAGCCGAATAAACAATCTCCCCAGGGTATCGAGCCCTCTCTGATACAAAAACTTCTTCACTAATATCTCGCCCTGCAGCGCCATGCTTACAAAATGCGTGAGACATGTTAGTATGGACTCTAAAGGGTACTAGGTAATGCGTTGCACCCTCGCGGCCGCCACTCAAACAAGAAAGAAGGCAAAAGAACCACGGCGCCGAACCAAAACAACGTACCGCGGCGCCGAACCACACCGCAATAAACCGTTGAAGGTTATTAACTAGTTTTCGTTCGAAGGACCATTTATTATGTGGTTATTATTGGAGGAAATGAACTGTAGAACTGATGAACCACACAATAGTATTGTGACGCATGTCCAGTGTGAGCATGCTGTACAGAACGCCTTGTCATGCCCCACTCTCGCTAGGATCGTCAGGGCAGGAACTTTGGCTGTAGTCTATGTAGAGTTTCCTAACTTAGTTCATGTGAGCCGTTGTACTATAAGTATTATGAATATGTATTTTGTTTTCATCTGAGTCAACGAGTTCTATTTTATATCATTAGTTATAAGTATTGTGTGTAAAACTTATTTGTAATGATGGGAAGAGAAACCGCCACAGTTGGGGGTCAGTGGGTGCGCCAGGCGGGAGGTGGGCCTAACTCACTAGCACTCCCCCCTCCCCCCTCCCCTCAGTGCTAGGGGAGCCTTTGTCTATCCCAGAGGAGAGAGAGAAAATACGTAATGGTTGTCAGTGGGCAGTCCTTAGTAGTTCACGTTGGGCTCACTAGAGGGCCGGGTATAAAAAGGGAAGTCTAGCCATTTTTTCATCAGAACTCATTAGGCAGAGCGACTTCTCATTTCCCTTGCTAACTATATATATTCTTCTGACTGATGTGAACTTTCTCTACTACCTTACATTCTTATCTCCTCTTTTCCCTGCCTGTTTAACTTCCATGGTCCCGTTGGTGCAGAGCTAGTCAGCCAACGTATTATCGCTTGAGTTCTCACTAGATACTTGCCTATTAGATAGCCTATTTTGGAAGGGTTAACTTAGAATAGGATTGATTTATGTTTGTTGCACTTGTATATGCATTTCCCTGTGTGTTATTATTATTATTCCTGTTTTCTGCTAGTCTAGGTAATGCTAGACTGGGGTAAGGCTTTTCTGTGTTACGAGTTGTTGTTTGATGCAGTGGTTAAGCGATAAACCTGCATACTCGTTTCGGTTCAGTGAAGCCTAGGTTGTCTTCGCGGCTGACTGTGTTGAGTTAATAATTTACAGTGCGTGAGGGCAAGAGCCTAACCACCCTGTATTTTATTAACAGTTTGTTTTTACTTTGTCAAGGAGCCGGGAGAAAACCAGATACAAGGGATCTGGATTTCTCAAAGTGCACTTGTTAGTGTTAACGTAATACTTTAAACAGTTGTGAGGACTTCGCTAGGCTACGAGCCGTTTTTGCTCAGTCACTGCTACCTTTTGCCCACAGTACCCTAGCTAGACTTTACTCGATTAGTAGATACAGAATAGTATTGAAGCTTTCCTTATGTATGATATTGTTTATGCACTATCGATTTCATGTGTTGCACGCTTGGCTACTTTAGTGATTAGTGGCCCACGAGCACAATCCGAGTAGGCTATTGCCGTTGCATTTGCGGAGTACTTCTTTTAATGTTTGCCATTTACTATTGCATATTCTTTTAATTATTCTTATGCCAATTTAAACCTTTAATAGTATTTAATTGCCAGTGTTTTTGCTTATTGAATTACTGTTCAAAATCCGATACGTACTTCTTACGAGCATCCGAGAAGCATCTAACTTTTTTCAGAAGATTCCTTGCTCGATGCTTAAGGACTATTAATTAACGTAACGTAATAGTGCCGATCCGAAGTAGAGGGTGGAGGACTTCTTAAGTTCTTAGTCAAGGGTGGATTACTTCGGCTTCGGCCAACACTATTCTTTGGTGTTGTTGTTTCTTACTTCATTGTTTGATTGTTGACCAGACTAGAGAATTCCTGTCTCTTTATTAGTCTGTTGTTGAACACTAGTACCGAGTTCTTGTATACCCCGTTATAGCAGATTGAACTCTGGAGGGTATTGGTGGTTTTTGTTCGGCTGGCTGCAGTACTCAGGGGTTGGGATCGTGTGTTTCCGTTGTGGCAGCGAGCCGTATTCGAGTCCTGATTGAGAGCCCTTGTGTACCCGAGTGCCAGGTCGTAACAGTATATTTACCTTGTTGGAGTGTAGATTACGGGATATAGGGTTATTGAGGAGTGGAACTAGGCAACTAGTTGGTGGCGGAGTTGTGTGATGACAAGTGATGATCAGTGATGAAATTAATGGATACTTAAGGACAGAAGGGGGCCTCTATGTTTAAATCATTATGAGGATGATGATAGATGATCGGTGAAAACTACGTTGAGGTTAGTTCTAGCGTGTTAATGGAATGGAATGAGAGAACAAGAGAAATAGTACTATCAGCGGTGGTGGTCGGAGAGCAAGTGTCGAGTCCCTGTCAACACATTGTGGGAGCCTTGCTTATTCGAACATGTGCAGATAGGTCGGGAGATATTTTCCCTGCCTTCATTTAATTACCTAAGTTTATAGGAATGATATATTACTACCTAATATCTAATACAGAACATAATTCAATATTTTTCCCATTTATACTAAATCATATTATTATGATTCTTATTCCTACAAACTTATTACTTATTTCTTAAGATTACACTTAAACTTAGACTGTCCATGCTAATGGAATAAAAGCATGGACACTATTATTTATGCGTGAACAAATAGTTATAACATATATGTGCCGAGCTCGTTCGAGCACCCGCATGGGAAACTAGAAATATACATAAATATCTCTCTCTTTCACTATGCTTCTTAAATATAGAAAATCTCACAGCTCTAAGATATACTCAAAGTCTAAATA
Organism: Paralithodes platypus; assembly: GCA_032716605.1. Taxonomy (NCBI): domain Eukaryota; kingdom Metazoa; phylum Arthropoda; class Malacostraca; order Decapoda; family Lithodidae; genus Paralithodes; species Paralithodes platypus. The sequence continues at coordinate 13,414,327 of CM064569.1, read as the reverse complement.
GTTGACTCTGTCTTGATAATCTTCAATGGTGGACTCTATTTTTATCTTGATTCCCCGTCACACTAGTGTGAATAAAACAGATTCTAAATTTAGGGACTCTGTCATAATAGCCATTTCTCCTTGTCACACTGGTGATATTTAAACAGAGTATAACTTGTGGACTCTGTTTTTATCTTGATTCACCCGTCGCGCTAGTTTGAAGTAAACAGAGTATGAATTTGGGGACTGCCATAATAACTAGTTCACCTTGTCGCACTGGTGTATTAGTTAGAGTGGATTTTCAACATTTACTCCTAGGCTAACACTTGAAGTTTTGAGAGACGAACGTAGTTTGAGTTGAGATGAGATACCAGCTGTCTGGTCTTCTAGTTCTCCGTTGAACCGTTTAGGTGGTCCTGCCGTATGGATGGGTAGTTTGGGATGCAGATGGATTATGTCATGACTTTGGACACTTTCATCGGACTAATGCGAGTAATAAGCTAGGACATGTCCTGGGGCTATAGTTAATCGTCTATCCTGACCGTTATGCTAATCGGTGGTCAAGTTCCATTTCGGTACTCTTGACTTAGGGTCTTTAACGCCTTACGAGCGGGCCCATAAGGAATTTCTACTACCCGCCAAGCGGGTTTTTTTACCCTAAATGGCCTTGTTTCCATGCTCTTTTCATGCATAAACAAGAGCCAGAGCGTAATACACTTATGTATCCCTGAAAGGGCGTTAATTCAGCTTTCCAATGACATCAGAACCATCCTACGACCACGCGTTCTCTTGCAACGATCGTGCAAGACGAAGGAAAAATCCCTAAAATACGGTAATTTCTTAACATAATACCCTGTGTAGTGAGGGAGGGAGGGTGGATGTGTGTGGAGTAAACGTCAGTAGGCCCGCTGGACCCGTGGCGAACGGTCAGAGCCCGACTTACGCTCCGCCCACCGCTCGTCTCTCTCTCAGAGGCAATATTGCTCCAAAATTGCACACAGACTTAAGTCGGGCCCCGCTCTTTAGGCATGTGTTCTCTATACGGACTTAAGTCGGGCCCCACTAAAAAAGGGTTAATACAATGTCTCTAGTGTCATGGCACAGCGGCAAGGTATCAGGCTAACGCGAGGAGATAGTAAGATCATGAACTTACTGATTTCACTCGATCTGCCACTGACCGTTATAAGAGGTTCAAAGAACTCAGGGGTGGTGTTTAAACCTTTTAATTGTAAGTGTCCTCAACCATGGCGTCGGACAGATACAATAAGGACTTATATGTAGAGTCCCGTATGTTAGAGGTATCTCACAAAGCCCTATTTAGTTTGAATGACCTTTACCATGGCAAGTAACTTTCTATTGTTTTAGAGAGCGGTTTTGGCAAAACAAGTAAGGTAGGGATATGTCCTACGGTTATGCTTGTAATACCAAAGGTGCAACCTATTATGGATCTTATTATTAAGCACTATACCATGGCATGTGATAATATTAATTCCTTAATAGGTAAAATAACTCCTCAGACCTCGAAAGACATTCACCATGTTTTCAGTACAATCTTTGAATGGGAGGGTAATTTTAGGGCTTGATTGTGAACATGTTCATTGAACCAAGCCCTAGAATTGCTTGCCTTATCCAGGTTTTCGTCGGGGTAGTGACGACTTGTGCGGGGGTCAGAAGGTCATATGTCCAGGGGGACGTATTTTGGGGTGATTAGGAGGACCCCCTAGAAGTTTGCGGGCAGGTGAGTAGACCTCTTAGCGGAAGAACGGATTAAGTGTCCCTGGATAGTGCGTCCATGTTGGTCCTTCTGTCCCTGACTGAACACTATTTTCTTCTTTGTGTTTTCGTGGTGTTGGTGTGGAGTTGCAATGGTTTTGCCTGGCGAGGTTGATACATCAGGTTTGATCGTGGCAATTCTGGCGTTTCGTTTGGTAAAAGGTAGTGATGCACAGGTGGGTTTTGGATGGCTAGGTGTAGTAGGCTTTGTTCTGGTTTTATTGCCTACACATGGTTTTAATGGCGCGTTAGTCTTCCGTGATGGAGGTGAGTTTTTCTTTTCGGTGTAGGTATTCTGCTTATGGTTTCTGCTGTTGTCTTCTTTATTGATGATGTGGGGAAGTTTGGGTATTCTGGGCATCTTCGTTATCTTGTTCTTATTATTTCTTTCCTTCGCTTTGGTTCAATCTCTTTGAGTGGCTCCTTCGTCCATCCTGTTCCGTTTTCCTTGTTGCTGTTGTCTGCTGGTGCTGGTTACATTGGTCTCCCCTGCGTCGGGTTTTTTCCTCTTGTGTGGTATGGTGGTATTCCTTAATCTGGTTATTTTATTTCCCTCTTGTGAGTTAAAGTCACGGCCCCGTGACTCCAGCTGGAAGCTAAATATTTCCCCACGTCGTGTGAATGTTGGGAGGGTTTGAAGATATGACCACCAGACTATTGAGCGTTGGTCTGGAACTCAATGAGGGTTGGTAAATACTGAGAAGAAAGATGTCTTCTCTGCGATAATGGCTGCAGTTTGAGCCTCGCCTACAAAACGGATTTTGAAGAAATTGTCTTGATCAACCTTCCATTTAACTTTCGCGATGTAGGGCGTGGTTGGAGACATGGCGAGTAATAAGTGGTAAGGGCGGGTGCAGGTAGAGGTGGTGGTCAGGTTAAGGGTTGAGGGTGATAGCGGTCTTGAGGTTGGGATAGTTGTGAGGTTGAACGGTGAGGAGTGTGAAGGAAAAGGAGGAATAGAGGTGTTGTTTGCTTCAGTTGTGCAAGAGATGCGCAGTGTTGGGAGAGTTTGTTGGTTGTGGAGTGTGTGTGTTATGTGGATTGTGGGGTTTCTATGTGTGTCTAGGGTGATGGGTGGAGATGGAAGATAAACGTGATGGGGGTTGGGCGAGGCGGCCTGATCTGGTATAAAAATTTGGCCGGTGTGGTATGTTACGGTTTGGGGTTGAATCCATAACACTAAGGACGTATCTCTAGAATTAAGGTTAACTTGTCCTTAAACTATTAATTCTTAAAGTTAGTTATGAGGTATAAATGAAAGTATATAAATAAAGTAGAACTGATAAAAGTACCAATTCAAATATAAAATATCCCAAGTTCTTAATTTATAATTAGCAAACCCCACTCACGAATCAGTCACTGGTTTGCATGGTTAAGCCATAGTAAAGTAATTATGTTTTCAAATAAATTATGATATTCATATTCCTATCAATTATTTATGAAGGGGGGTAGTTGTTAATCTAGTACTAGCATTGTTGCCTATCCCAAAACATCCTTTACAATGTAAGTTTTTTGGACCATAATAATAATAATAATAATAATAATAATAATAATAATAATAATAATATTTATTCAGTTAGCAATTTACAGAGTTGGTACCACATAGTATGTTACAAATATGACATGTACCAGCCTTGCATAATTCCAACTAAGGATAGACCAATAAGGCCGTTAGGCGTATTTCCATTGGGGTCCTTGTGGGATTAGGTTAGCTGGGGAAATGGGGAGGATAAAGAAATAGATACTTTAGAGAAAGTATTTCTAGGGGGTTATTTTAAGATACCTTACATCCTATAGTAAATATCAGTAATCCGTAATCAGTAATCATTTCAGTTTGGTTTTCTATCTCTTATGTCGTATTTAGTATTAGACATAAGCTTGGTGCTCCCTTCTCGTAGCTGTCCGGTTCAGGTGTTCCTTCAGGCTACGTCTGAAGGAATACAGTGTTCTCTTTTCACGGACTGACTGGGGTAGGTCGTTCCAGTCTTTGATGGCAGTGAAGAAGAATGTTTGCTTACCTGTCCTTGGATTCTCGGGACCTTAAAATGAAACATCCTGTTTCTTGTATTATGTTCACTCCTCTCATTTGCTTTAACAAAATCATTCTTTAGATACTCTGGAGCTCTGTCATAGAAAATTTTGAAGGCATTAGTGAGCCTGATTTGTTTGGCCCTGTCAGAGACATTGAGCATACCTAGTGACTGAAGTTGTTCCTGGCCAACATGTGATCTGGGTCCTAGGTTCAGCATGAACCTGCAGTAACCATTTTATTTTGAGTGACCTGAAGTTTGTGCTGTGCTGATTTAGATGATGCAGAGTACCAGGATGACACAGAATAGTCAAAATGACATTGAACAAGCGCTTGGCAGAGGGTCTTTTTGGTCGCCGCGGGCAAGCATCCCACCTGTCTATACAGGTATTTTATACGTGCTCTACACTTACTCAGGATAGATTCCAAAATTGTTTCACCTGACAAACTCTCGTCCAGTTTTAGTCCGAGATATTTAACTTGTGACACTGTTGTTATAGGAATATCATTACAGTTGACCGAGAAGCCCACAATGTCTTTCAGTTTGCGTTTTGTTCCACATAAGATGGCTTCCGTCTTGCCCAGGTGAAGAGATAGTCTATTGTCCACTAGCCATTCACTACATGATTCTAGTTCTTTGGAAAATGAAGCGGCAATACTTATTGGCTCTTTTCCTGAAACCAGAAGCATGCTGTCGTCTGCATACAGTAATAATTTACTTGAGACGCTCAGTTCCATGTCGTTCACATAACAGAGAAAGAGTAAGGGCCCAAGGATGCTTCCCTGCGGGACCCCACAGTTAATTGGCATAGGATCAGATATATCATCAATTTTGACTCTTTGGGTTCTACCACTAAGATAAGATTTAAACCAGTTCACAGACCCTATGCCCATTGCTTGTAGTTTATTACATAGGATATCATGGTCTACTGTGTCAAAACGCTTTTTGTAGATCAAGAAGAACCATACCGGTGTAGTTACCTTTAGAAATTTCTTTACGAATGTGATCCGTTAAGTGGATGAGACAGGAGTCTGTCGAGTACATGCATCTGAAACCTGATTGAAACTTATAGAATAGATCATTTTGTTTGAGGTAGTGTTCAATTTGGGTGTATACAGCTCTTTCAAGGATTTTAGATACAATACATAATATGCTAACTGGTCTGTAGTTGCCAACTTCTAGTTTATTTCCTTTCTTGAATAGAGGGGTTACAATAGCTTCCTTCAGTTCAGCAGGTACAGTGTTGGTGTTAATTGACAAGTTGTTATGTTGAAGAGAAGTTAGGTGATGTCAATTATCTCATTACAACACCAGATCGGAGAAAAGGAAAAAGGGTTATGCATATTAATTCCTTGAAACTCTATCATGCCCGTCCTGTTAATGTTGTAGCCATTAGCAAGGAGGATCAGAATGATACGGATATAATGGAGATGAGGTCTATGAAGGATTGCAAATTAGGCTATTAAAAATTGTGTGTTAGTTGGGTTTGTCTTGTGTTCCGACAGTGTAAAGATTGGTCGGATTTATTTATCCTCACTAATTCTGTTGAGAACTATTATTTATAGATGTTGATTAACTATTTTTGAATAACTATTTTTGGATCTCTTAACATATCAGATCATATCTAAATTATGTTACTTCAGATTAATTGTTGTTTGTGTTTATAGTGTAAATAAATTTTCATATAATTTTACCAGAGCCTTTGAACTTTACCATTTACATCTTTATTGCGTAAACTAAAACAACTACCCCCCTTCATAAATAATTGATAGGAATATGAATATCATAATTTATTTGAAAACATAATTACTTTACTATGGCTTTACCATGCAAACCAGTGACTGATTCGTGAGTGGGGTTTACTAATTATAAATCAGGAACTTGGGATATTTTATATTTGAATTGGTACTTTTATCAGTTATACTTTATTTATATACTTTCATTTATACCTCATAACTAACTTTAAGAATTAATAGTTTAAGGACAAGTTAACCTTAATTCTAGAGATACGTCCTTAGTGTTATGGATTCAACCCCAAACCGTAACATACCACACCGGCCAAATTTTTATACCAGATCAGGCCGCCTCGCCCAACCCCCATCACGTTTATCTTCCATCTCCACCCATCACCCTAGACACACATAGAAACCCCACAATCCACATAACACACACACTCCACAACCAACAAACTCTCCCAACACTGCGCATCTCTTGCACAACTGAAGCAAACAACACCTCTATTCCTCCTTTTATGCATTTTAACGTAACTTGCATCATGTTTGTTATCAGGCTATACCAGTGTGGGTTAGCCTGAAGTAGAGTACATTTATGCCCAGTTAAGGATACCCCGTTATCGCAGATTAACTCTGGAGGGTATAAGTGTTTTTGTTCGCCGGCATATAAGTTCGAGGGTTTGGATCTAGCGTACCGTTGTTGCATAGTGCCCTATTACTAGTCCAATCATTAAGTGCCCTTGTATTATTCGTAGCCCCGGTCGTAACACTTTTGTCTCCCTCATTCACATAGAAAAAAACAAAAAAAACAAAAACAAAACAGAACTTATCCCACCCTAAACCTCAACCTATTCCAACACCCTACCAACAAAACCACCCTCACTGCCTAGCTCCCCTCACCCTTCCACCTTTCCCCTCTACCATCGCCCCCCCCCCCCCCCCACTCACATCCACCCCAAAATCCTCCATCTCTCCATCCTCAACCTTCCAACCCCACGCTACCACTGCCTCCACCACCTCCAACCCTCAACCCCACCCCACCCCCTCACCTAGTTCTCCACCTTCATCAAAAACTAATCATACGCTACCTATTATGTACTGGTATTTTGGGGTCCAACTGTACATGTTACTGGAAAGATTTGTATTTGTGAATACCACCCATGTTCATTGGTTTGTTTAGTGTATATATTGTATTCATGAAACCTAGTTGAGACCTCAGAGCTGGACCAGTAAGGTTTGTTATCTCATTCATGGTTTTGTTCCTAGTGGTTCATTGAGGTTCGTGGCATTTCCTTTCTTTCTTGTATGACTGTAGGCCGGCCCGGTGTGTGTGTTTGTATGTTTGTTAACCATTACAAGGTGATGAGGTACCAGGATATTGGAAGAGTAGGCAGTTGTTACCTACAGTGTGATGAGACAGGATCTACCACTAGCTTCTGCCTGGATTTACTGTATATATAGTTTTCACCATGACCTCTGTATTTCTCAGCTAAGTTTTGTTTATATTTTGGCCATCTTTAGTTAGGCTATTAGGAATTGTGTGGTTAGTTGGGTTTGTCTTGTGTTCCGACAGCCTAAAGATTGGTCGGATTTATTTGTCCTCACTATTTCTGTTGAGAACTATTATTTATAGATGTTGATTAACTATTTTTGAATAACTATTTTTGGATCTCTTAACATATCAGATCATATCTAAATTATGTTACTTCAGATTAATTGTTGTTTGTGTTTATAGTGTAAATAAATTTTCATATAATTTTACCAGAGCCTTTGAACTTTACCATTTACATCTTTATTGCGTAAACTAAAACAACTACCCCCCTTCATAAATAATTGATAGGAATATGAATATCATAATTTATTTGAAAACATAATTACTTTACTATGGCTTAACCATACAAACCAGTGACTGATTCGTGCGTGGGGTTTACTAATTATAAATCAGGAACTTGGGATATTTGATATTTGAATTAGTACTTTTAGCAGTTATACTTTATTTATATACTTTCATTTATACCTCATAACTAACTTTAAGAATTAATAGTTTAAGGACAAGTTAACCTTAATTCTAGAAATACGTCCTTAGTGTTATGAATTCAACCCCAAACCGTAACATTAAATGGTGCCATGACCAGGATTTGGTTGCTAGTTTGTGGTATTGGTTGCTAATGCCTTATTCATTTCCTTTTCAAATGTATAATACTATTCACCATGCTCATGTTCTCGTGTTTGAGGGAGTAATATAGAGTAAGTTGAAAGGATATATTCAGCTTTGTTTTCTTTGTTTGCTCCGCCATGGATTTTGACCTAGATAAATATAGTGAAGCTCCTAGTTTAGGTGTTCTTAGTACGTCTAGAATCAAGAAAGATGACTGGTTAAAATTGGCAGAACATTATGCAGTTCCTCATAACTCTAGTATGACAAAGGCGGGAATCAGGAAACTAGTTATTACTGAATTAGTCAATAAGAACATACTCTCTGAGGCTGCTTATTCTCTGTGTCCTGAAGCAATGTCAAATTAATTACTTAGGCTTGAATTTGAGGATAAGAAGGCTCAAAGAGAACATGAAGAAAGGAAACTATAACATGAGGTAAGGGAAGCTCAAGCACAGAGAGAACACGAGAGGCTCATGAGTGAAGTACGATTAAAAGAGATGGAGGTGAAGTTAAAAGAAATGGAACATAATAAAATTATGAGTGACAGAAGGTCCGACCAATCTGGTGGTGAACATTCTCAATGGAAACCTATACATTTGGGCAAGGCTATTGACTTTGTGCCTAAGTTTGATGAATCTGATCCTGACGAGTTTTTTTCTTTGTTTGAGAGAACTGCTAAGCAGCTTAACTGGCCTGAGAGTCAGTGGACTTTCCTGGCTCAGACTGCTTTAGTTGGAAGGGCAAAAGATACATATAGTTTGTTACCCGATGAAAGTCTTGCCTATGATGTTTTCAAAAAGACTATCCTTGATATTTATGATGTGATCCCAGAGACTCACAGACTAAAATTTAGGAGTGCAAGTAGAGGGGACAAGCAGACATATGTTGAGTTTGCTCACCAACTTGACAAAAACTTCAAAAATTGGGTAAGGTCGAGTCAGGTTAGTACCAATGATGATCTCTGCCAGTTATTGCTTGTTGAGGAGTTTCTCCATAAGGTTCCGCCTCCGCTCAGGTTACATTTACAAGAGCGAGAACCTAAGACATTATTTCAGACGGCCACATTAGCTGAGAATTACAGATTGATTCATGGCGGGTATTCTTTCAGATCCAGGTGGAGGGGAGAGGAAAGACCTAGTAATGGAGTTAATGGTTCTCGTCCCACTGTGGGTGGCACTCAACAGACAGGCGGGAGTGGTTTTGTACCGAAACCCAAGAATCAGACTCATAGCCCAAGTAAAGGTAGTTTTGGTAAGTCTGAATCCATTGCTAGATGGTACAACTCTTCATTAAACTGCCGGTATTGCAAAAAGTTTGGTCACTCGGTAAACAACTGTCATAAGCTTAGGAATAAACAGGATAATGATAATTCTGTAACAAGAATTCAACCTGCTCCAGTGCTGGTTAGCAGTCCATCATCCCCTCCTAGCACAGGTGTTTCTAGCTCTTCTTCAGTTACCCCTATACCTGTGATGAGTTCGGCCCCTTCCATTAATCCTGAGGGGATTTCTATGTGCAAGTCCTTCTTGCCCTTTGTTTCTCGAGGCATTGTAGCACGCAGTGGATTTTCTGATACTTCCCCTGTTGAAATTCTCAGAGACATTCACTGCTTCTCAAGAGTGCTTTGCCCGATTGGGAGGACTGTTCATTAACCCCTACCTATCGGTGCGCAACATAAGTCGAGTTAAATAAATCTGGACTATCTGGCGGCGCGCGACATAGGTCGTGTGGCAATTTCAGCACGTAATGTTGCTGAGAGAGAGAGACAAGTGGTGGCAGGAGAGTAGCGAGCGTATGACTGCTCCAGACCACCGCGGCGAACCTACTGACACGAATCCCACCTCCTCCCTCCCTCTCTCACTCGCTACATACTGAATTGTATGGGGAAAGTACCAAATTACATGCTTTTTGCACTTGTGTTGCGCGGTTGTTGCAAGAAAACTAGCCGTCATAAAAGGATCGTTATGGTGTCATTGGAAAGCTCTGTTTATGCCCTTTCAGGGATAGATAGTTGTTTTACGCTCTGGGTCTTATTTAGGCATGAAAATGATCACGTAAACAGCCCTATTTTGGCTAAAAACACCCCGCTGGGCGGTACATATAAAAAAACCGCTAGCCCGCTAATAAGGTGTTAACACCTAAAGAGCAGCCTAGGCGGTAAATAATATGTAGCCACCAGCGGGGTGTTTTTACCCAAAATAGGGCTGTTTATGTGATCATTTTCATGCCTAAATAAGACCCAGAGCGTAAAACAAGTATCTATCCCTGAAAGGGCATAAACAGAGCTTTCCAATGACACCACAACGATCCTTGTATGACCGCTAGTTTTCTTGCAACAACCGCGCAACACGAGTGCAAAAACCATGTAATTCGGTACTTTCCCCATACATTTCACTATGTAGCGAGTGTGAGAGGGTGGAGGAGGGTGGGATTCATGTCAGTTGGTCCGCCGCGGTGGTCTGGAGCAGTCATACGCTCGCTACTCTCCTGCCACCACTTGTCTCTCTCTCTCAGCAACATTACGTGCTGAAATTGCCACACGACCTATGTCGCGCGCCGCCACATAGTCCAAATTTATTTCACTCGACTTATGTTGCGCGCCTCCAGTTAAGGGTTAAACAGTAGTATAATCATTCAAGGTGTAGGAGGTTTAGAGACAGTTCCTTTGGCCAAGGTATACGTGCAGTCTTCTCTAGTGGATGGATATTTTACTGTGGGGATGAAGGATACTATGCCTATTGATGGAATTGATCTTCTGTTGGGTAACGATTTGGCTGGTGAGAAGGTGGTGCCAGATCCTGTAGTAAATACTGTGCCCTTAGAAGTAAATAATACTAAAGATTTAGAAGAGAAATTTCCCACTTTGTTTCCTGTTTGTGCAGTTACCAGGAGTATGAGTAATGTGTCAAAAAATGGAATCGGTAATAACTCCAAACGTTTTCATGACCAAGGGAAAGCCAATGCTACCCATGATGACAACCTTAATTTGGATAAATTATTTAATGATGACAAAGGATTGAAAGAAGTGAGTAACATTATATCACAGATGTAGAGACCTTGATAGAAGCCCAAAGAAGAGACCCAGAATTAGTCCCTCTGTATGATAGAGCTGTACATGAGATTGAGGTTAGTGATTTTCGCCAGTGTTTTTACATGAAAATTTGTATTCTGATGAGGAAGTTTAGACACCCACATACTCCAGCTAATCATACATGGCAGGAGATTCACCAGATTGTTGTACCACTGCAGTTCAGGAGTCAGATTATCGAAATTGTGCATGACCTTAGTGGTGGACACTTGGGGGTTAACAAGACTTCATATAGAATTCTGCAATGTTTCTTTTGGCCCAAATTAAGACCTTCTGTAGCATCCTATTGCAAAACCTGTCACAGTTGCCAATTAGCAGGAAAGCCAAATAGGCCTATCAAGCCAGCTCCTCTTAAACCTATTCCAGTTGCTGGAGAGCCTTTCACTAGAATTATTATTGACTGCGTGGGTCCTTTACCCAAGACCAGTAAAGGCAATGAATATCTGTAAACAGTCATGTGTTCCACTACTAGGTTTCCTGAGGTATTTCCCTTGAAAAACATCAAAGCTAAGACTATAGTAGAAACCCTCACTAAGTTTTTTACCCTTTATGGTATTCCAAAGTCTATTCAGTCAGACTAAGGTAGCAACTTTATCTCTAAACTTTTTGCACAGATTATGCATGAAATGGGGATTAAACAATTCCACTCCTCTGCTGGTCATCCAGAGTCCCAGGGGGCACTTGAACGCATTCATAACTCTAAAGTCAGCTCTTACAAAGTATTGTGCAGATAATAATGCTGACTGGGACTCTGGAGTTCAGTTTGTACTGTGGGCTATCAGGACCACTGTTCAAGAGTCTCTAGGCTTTACACCATGTGAACTCATGTTTGGGCAAGAAGTGAGAGGTCCATTACACATGTTACGAGACACATGGTTGGAGAGTCAGGATGACAAACCTTTACTTGTGTATGTTGAGAAATTCAGGGAGCGACTCAAATCTGCATGGCAAGTAGCTTTAAATAACTTGGATGAGGCTCAGAGAAACATGAAAGTTGTTAAGTTCTCTGTCTACACTTTTCAAATCATAATGTGATTTCATGTTTCTCTGAGCCTCATCCAAGTTATTTAAAGCTACTTGCCATGCAGATTTGAGTCGCTCCCTGAATTTCTCAACATACACAAGTAAAGGTTTGTCATCCTGACTCTCCAACCATGTGTCTCGTAACATGTGTAATGGACCTCTCACTTCTTGCCCAAACATGAGTTCACATGGTGTAAAGCCTAGAGACTCTTGAACAGTGGTCCTGATAGCCCACAGTACAAACTGAACTCCAGAGTCCCAGTCAGAATTATTATCTGCACAATACTTTGTAAGAGCTGACTTTAGAGTTATGAATGCGTTCAAGTGCCCCCTGGGACTCTGGATGACCAGCAGAGGAGTGGAATTGTTTAATCCCCATTTCATGCATAATCTGTGCAAAAAGTTTAGAGATAAAGTTGCTACCTAAGTCTGACTGAATAGACTTTGGAATACCATAAAGGGTAAAAAACTTAGTGAGGGTTTCTACTATAGTCTTAGCTTTGATGTTTTTCAAGGGAAATACCTCAGGAAACCTAGTAGTGGAACACATGACTGTTTACAGATATTCATTGCCTTTACTGGTCTTGGGTAAAGGACCCACGCAGTCAATAATAATTCTAGTGAAAGGCTCTCCAGCAACTGGAATAGGTTTAAGAGGAGCTGGCTTGATAGGCCTATTTGGCTTTCCTGCTAATTGGCAACTGTGACAGGTTTTGCAATAGGATGCTACAGAAGGTCTTAATTTGGGCCAAAAGAAACATTGCAGAATTCTATATGAAGTCTTGTTAACCCCAAGTGTCCACCACTAAGGTCATGCACAATTTCGATAATCTGACTCCTGAACTGCAGTGGTACAACAATCTGGTGAATCTCCTGCCATGTATGATTAGCTGGAGTATGTGGGTGTCTAAACTTCCTCATCAGAATACAAATTTTCATGTAAAAACACTGGCGAAAATCACTAACCTCAATCTCATGTACAGCTCTATCATACAGAGGGACTAATTCTGGGTCTCTTCTTTGGGCTTCTATCAAGGTCTCTACATCTGTGATATAATGTTACTCACTTCTTTCAATCCTTTGTCATCATTAAATAATTTATCCAAATTAAGGTTGTCATCATGGGTAGCATTGGCTTTCCCTTGGTCATGAAAAGGTTTGGAGTTATTACCGATTCCATTTTTTGACACATTACTCATACTCCTGGTAACTGCACAAACAGGAAACAAAGTGGGAAATTTATCTTCTAAATCTTTAGTATTATTTACTTCTAAGGGCACAGTATTTACTACAGGATCTGGCACCACCTTCTCACCAGCCAAATCGTTACCCAACAGAAGATCAATTCCATCAATAGGCATAGTATCCTTCATCCCCACAGTAAAATATCCATCCACTAGAGAAGACTGCACGTATACCTTGGCCAAAGGAACTGTCTCTAAACCTCCTACACCTTGAATTATTATACTACTGTTTAACCCTTAACTGGAGGCGCGCAACATAAGTCGAGTGAAATAAATTTGGACTATGTGGCGGCGCGCGACATAGGTCGTGTGGCAATTTCAGCACGTAATGTTGCTGAGAGAGAGACAAGTGGTGGCAGGAGAGTAGCGAGCGTATGACTGCTCCAAACCACCGCGGCGGACCAACTGACATGAATCCCACCCTCCTCCACCCTCTCACACTCGCTACATAGTGAAATGTATGGGGAAAGTACCGAATTACATGGTTTTTGCACTCGTGTTGCGCGGTTGTTGCATGAAAACTAGCGGTCATACAAGGATCGTTGTGGTGTCATTGGAAAGCTCTGTTTATGCCCTTTCAGGGATAGATACTTGTTTTACGCTCTGGGTCTTATTTAGGCATGAAAATGATCACATAAACAGCCCTATTTTGGGTAAAAACACCCCGCTGGTGGCTACATATTATTTACCGCCTAGGCTGCTCTTTAGGTGTTAACACCTTATTAGCGGGCTAGCGGTTTATTTATATGTACCGCCCAGCGGGGTGTTTTTAGCCAAAATAGGGCTGTTTACGTGATCATTTTCATGCCTAAATAAGACCCAGAGCGTAAAACAACTATCTATCCCTGAAAGGGCATAAACAGAGCTTTCCAATGACACCATAACGATCCTTTTATGACGGCTAGTTTTCTTGCAACAACCGCGCAACACGAGTGCAAAAACCATGTAATTTGGTACTTTCCCCATACAATTCAGTATGTAGCGAGTGAGAGAGGGAGGGAGGAGGTGGGATTCGTGTCAGTAGGTTCGCCGCGGTGGTCTGGAGCAGTCATACGCTCGCTACTCTCCTGCCACCACTTGTCTCTCTCTCAGCAACATTACGTGCTGAAATTGCCACACGACCTATGTCGCGCGCCGCCAGATAGTCCAGATTTATTTAACTCGACTTATGTTGCGCACCGATAGGTAGGGGTTAATGAACAGTCCTCCCAATCGGGCAAAGCACTCTTGAGAAGCAGTGAATGTCTCTGAGAATTTCAACAGGGGAAGTATCAGAAAATCCACTGCGTGCTACAATGCCTCGAGAAACAAAGGGCAAGAAGGACTTGCACATAGAAATCCCCTCAGGATTAATGGAAGGGGCCGAACTCATCACAGGTATAGGGGTAACTGAAGAAGAGCTAGAAACACCTGTGCTAGGAGGGGATGATGGACTGCTAACCAGCACTGGAGCAGGTTGAATTCTTGTTACAGAATTATCATTATCCTGTTTATTCCTAAGCTTATGACAGTTGTTTACCGAGTGACCAAACTTTTTGCAATACCGGCAGTTTAATGAAGAGTTGTACCATCTAGCAATGGATTCAGACTTACCAAAACTACCTTTACTTGGGCTATGAGTCTGATTCTTGGGTTTCGGTACAAAACCACTCCCGCCTGTCTGTTGAGTGCCACCCACAGTGGGACGAGAACCATTAACTCCATTACTAGGTCTTTCCTCTCCCCTCCACCTGGATCTGAAAGAATACCCGCCATGAATCAATCTGTAATTCTCAGCTAATGTGGCCGTCTGAAATAATGTCTTAGGTTCTCGCTCTTGTAAATGTAACCTGAGCGGAGGCGGAACCTTGTGGAGAAACTCCTCAACAAGCAATAACTGGCAGAGATCATCATTGGTACTAACCTGACTCGACCTTACCCAATTTTTGAAGTTTTTGTCAAGTTGGTGAGCAAACTCAACATATGTCTGCTTGTCCCCTCTACTTGCACTCCTAAATTTTAGTCTGTGAGTCTCTGGGATCACATCATAAATATCAAGGATAGTCTTTTTGAAAACATCATAGGCAAGACTTTCATCGGGTAACAAACTATATGTATCTTTTGCCCTTCCAACTAAAGCAGTCTGAGCCAGGAAAGTCCACTGACTCTCAGGCCAGTTAAGCTGCTTAGCAGTTCTCTCAAACAAAGAAAAAAACTCGTCAGGATCAGATTCATCAAACTTAGGCACAAAGTCAATAGCCTTGCCCAAATGTATAGGTTTCCATTGAGAATGTTCACCACCAGATTGGTCGGACCTTCTGTCACTCATAATTTTATTATGTTCCATTTCTTTTAACTTCACCTCCATCTCTTTTAATCGTACTTCACTCATGAGCCTCTCGTGTTCTCTCTGTGCTTGAGCTTCCCTTACCTCATGTTATAGTTTCCTTTCTTCATGTTCTCTTTGAGCCTTCTTATCCTCAAATTCAAGCCTAAGTAATTAATTTGACATTGCTTCAGGACACAGAGAATAAGCAGCCTCAGAGAGTATGTTCTTATTGACTAATTCAGTAATAACTAGTTTCCTGATTCCCTCCTTTGTCATACTAGAGTTATGAGGAACTGCATAATGTTCTGCCAATTTTAACCAGTCATCTTTCTTGATTCTAGACGTACTAAGAACACCTAAACTAGGAGCTTCACTATATTTATCTAGGTCAAAATCCATGGCGGAGCAAACAAAAGAAAACAAAGCTGAATATATCCTTTCAACTTACTCTATATTACTCCCTCAAACACGAGAACATGAGCATGGTGAATAGTATTATACATTTGAAAAGGAAATGAATAAGGCATTAGCAACCAATACCACAAACTAGCAACCAAATCCTGGTCATGGCACCATTTAATGTTACGGTTTGGGGTTGAATTCATAACACTAAGGACGTATTTCTAGAATTAAGGTTAACTTGTCCTTAAACTATTAATTCTTAAAGTTAGTTATGAGGTATAAATGAAAGTATATAAATAAAGTATAACTGCTAAAAGTACTAATTCAAATATCAAATATCCCAAGTTCCTGATTTATAATTAGTAAACCCCACGCACGAATCAGTCACTGGTTTGTATGGTTAAGCCATAGTAAAGTAATTATGTTTTCAAATAAATTATGATATTCATATTCCTATAAATTATTTATGAAGGGGGGTAGTTGTTTTAGTTTACGCAATAAAGATGTAAATGGTAAAGTTCAAAGGCTCTGGTAAAATTATATGAAAATTTATTTACACTATAAACACAAACAACAATTAATCTGAAGTAACATAATTTAGATATGATCTGATATGTTAAGAGATCCAAAAATAGTTATTCAAAAATAGTTAATCAACATCTATAAATAATAGTTCTCAACAGAAATAGTGAGGACAAATAAATCCGACCAATCTTTAGGCTGTCGGAACACAAGACAAACCCAACTAACACACAATTCCTAATAGCCTAACTAAAGATGGCCAAAATATAAACAAAACTTAGCTGAGAAATACAGAGGTCATGGTGAAAACTATATATACAGTAAATCCAGGCAGAAGCTAGTGGTAGATCCTGTCT
This sequence comes from Paralithodes platypus, assembly GCA_032716605.1. Taxonomy (NCBI): domain Eukaryota; kingdom Metazoa; phylum Arthropoda; class Malacostraca; order Decapoda; family Lithodidae; genus Paralithodes; species Paralithodes platypus. The sequence goes on along the minus strand of CM064569.1, from coordinate 13,397,711 downwards.
CATCACACTGTAGGTAACAACTGCCTACTCTTCCAATATCCTGGTACCTCATCACCTTGTAATGGTTAACAAACATACAAACACACACACCGGGCCGGCCTACAGTCATACAAGAAAGAAAGGAAATGCCACGAACCTCAATGAACCACTAGGAACAAAACCATGAATGAGATAACAAACCTTACTGGTCCAGCTCTGAGGTCTCAACTAGGTTTCATGAATACAATATATACACTAAACAAACCAATGAACATGGGTGGTATTCACAAATACAAATCTTTCCAGTAACATGTACAGTTGGACCCCAAAATACCAGTACATAATAGGTAGCGTATGATTAGTTTTTGATGAAGGTGGAGAACTAGGTGAGGGGGTGGGGTGGGGTTGAGGGTTGGAGGTGGTGGAGGCAGTGGTAGCGTGGGGTTGGAAGGTTGAGGATGGAGAGATGGAGGATTTTGGGGTGGATGTGAGTGAGGGGGGGGGGGGGGCGATGGTAGAGGGGTAAGGTGGAAGGGTGGGGGGAGCTAGGCAGTGAGGGTGGTTTTGTTGGTAGGGTGTTGGAATAGGTTGAGGTTTAGGGTGGGATAAGTTCTGTTTTTTTTTTTTTTTTTTTTTTTTTTTTCTATGTGAATGAGGGAGACAAAAGTGTTACGACCGGGGCTACGAATAATACAAGGGCACTTAATGATTGGACTAGTAATAGGGCACTATGCAACAACGGTACGCTAGATCCAAACCCTCGAACTTATATGCCGGCGAACAAAAACACTTATACCCTCCAGAGTTAATCTGCGATAACGGGGTATCCTTAACTGGGCATAAATGTACTCTACTTCAGGCTAACCCACACTGGTATAGCCTGATAACAAACATGATGCAAGTTACGTTAAAATGCATAAAAAGGAATCTATGGAAAGATCAATTAAATCACTGCAAGATTTAATACAATAAAAAGATGCTTCAATACAGTTACTCTAAACAACAATAAACTCTTCACTCCTATCTGAAAGAAAGTGAAGTATAGTCCTACAGCATAGACCTGGAAACTTCTGAAGAAAGTCTGATGCTCATAAGATGCTCGTATCTTAAATTATATAAAGGCAGGAGGCAGGACACCACACGTGTAGACTGAATACACTAAAAGATAGGACATATAATGTTAACTGACACGAGAATACTATAAATGCGCAACGGTAGTAATGCTCGACACTAAAAGAAGTACTTCCTCATCAACGAAACAGTCTGCTATGGTTGTGCGGCTCAGCAACAACCTAGACTAATAAATGCTGTGAATAATAATGTGTACATATCAAAGAGCTTATATTAAATACTAACAAGTGTCTACTCAATTAATAATGTCTAGCTGGGATACTCTAGGTAAGGAACTGGGGTTGAGCAAGACAGGCTCGTAGCCTAGCGATGTCCTTAAGAGTGCATCCTTTAAGTTACGTTAATTGACGAGGGGGCTCTCTTGATAGATCCAGATCACAAGTATCTGGTTCTATCCTGGCGACCCTCAAAAGACAAGCAAAGAGGCAGCAAAGTGTGGAACTGGAACAGGCCAAAGCCCTCAGTCAACACAATGCTGCACTCGCAAAAGACGCAGCCGAAAAGGCAACCCAGGCTACCACAGGACCGGTCGAAGTCGTGTAGGTATAAGCAAACCGTACACACATCGGAGACAACGACTACAGTTACCCTATCCCAGTCTAGCATTAAATAAAAGAGCAGAAACACTAAATCAATAATGGAGACACACACAAAGTTCTTATCCTCTACTAACTAAGAACCCTCAAACCTATTCTAAGCACATGTAAATATCTCAGAGGACGGCGCATGCAATACAGTGGGCCGGCTATGGAAACCGTATGCACAACCCAAGGGGATAAGTAATTGAATAAAGGTGAGGAGCAATGGAAAAGAAGGTCAGAGAGGGAGACAGTGGTAAAGGGGGTGATCGGGAGAGAGTATGCAAAGGGATGTTAGAAGCATGCACGCCAAGCCTGTCCTGAGGAGGGCAGCTCCTCGGGCCCCTCATGCAGGAGGTTAGTTACACAGGAGCCCGCAAAGGCGCGATGGTCGGCCAATTACGAGCCGAGACGTCACAAGACAGCAGGCGTCCTGGCCGCGTCAGGGTTTGCCAGCCAATCAAAGACGTGGGAAAGCCCGCGCGAGGGCGGGAAAACTCCTCCGAGAGAGGGAGCCAACACTCACTACCCCCTCGCTGCCTGCTCTCTCTCTCTCTCTTAACTTCACACTACAATGCATCTTATGTTCTATCAATGATATAAAATACTTCCCATTGTCACAGACGAAAGCAAAGACCACCACTGGACTGTCTGTGACAATGCGGTTATTTGAAAGAAAGAACAACATTCTCTGACAACTGTAGCCCATTTCACTGCCCTGGCGAGCACTAGTGGCTAACGAGAGGCGATTCTGCCAATGCTGGTAGACATCACAAAAGGCATAACTGCCTACAGCGAGTGCCTCCCCCAGATTTCAAAGAGTGACAAGGCCGAGCTAAAATGCCTGGACACACGGAGTTTGAAGCAATTTAAGTCATAGGAAGAGGGAAAGACTGATTCTGGGAGAGAGTTCCAGAGCTCAGCAGTTGTATAGAAGAAAGTCTGAGAATAGCGTTTCACTCTTGGGTTGGAGAGTTGCACAGAGTAGGGGTGGGATTGTGTTGCAAGGCGGGTACTACGTACCCTACGTAGAGGAGGTGGTATACACTGGGAAAGCTCAGAGGGACACTGATTATTATATTAGCGATAGAATAGTGAGAGAGATGCAACATTGCGGCGAAGAGAGAGAGATTGCAGAGAGTTGGTGAGTGGATGGGAGTTAATGATACGAAAGGCTTTCCTTTCTACTTTTTCTAGGAGTGCAGTGTGAGAAGATCCTCCCCACACATGTGAAGAATACTCAATACAAGGACGCACTGTGCCCCTGTACAAAGCAAGTAGCTGCGCAGGGGTAAAGAACCCCTTGAGGCGGTTGAACACACCCAGCTTCTGGGAGGCTGCCTTAGCGAGACTGGTAATATGATCTTTCCAAGTGAGAGCAGAAGAAAAAGAGACACCGAGAACATTGAGGGAAGATGAAGGGTTGATTTTTGTATTGTTGAAGAATAAGGGATAGTCCTCTGGAGGTTCCTGATGGGTGGTAAGATGGATAAATTGAGTTTTGGAAGCATTAAATGTAACAAGGTTTTCTCTACCCCAATTGGAGACAGTAGCTAGATCAGAAGATAAGCATTTTATGGCTTCATTACGTTTACTTTTGAGGGACTGCTGGCTGGGGCGTTCTGGAAAACTAATTGAGTGGTGTAAAGTAGAGTTGTCTGCATATGAATGGATGGGACTAGATGTACAGGTAAGAAGATCATTTATGAAAATTAGAAAGATAATAGGAAATAGGACAGAATCCTGAGGAACACCGGAGTTGATAGGATGAAGAATTGAGCGATGGCCGTCCACAACCGCAGCTATGGAACGGCCGGAAAGGAAATTAGAGACAAAGGCACAGATGGAGGGACAGAATCCGATGGAGGGCAGTTTGGAAATTAAAGATTTGTGCCAGACCCTATCAAAGGCCTTCGATATGTCTAGTGGAACAGAAAAAGTCTCACCGAAGTGAGATGGGAGGTTGAGGGCGGTTAAATTGCAGAAGCTTAGGTAGGGTAGGGTGTGAGAATGGGGTGGGGTGGTGGTGGATTGGGGTTGGGTTTGAGAATGGGGAGGAGGGGTTGCGTGAGATGGGGTGATAGGGTTAGATGAAGGGGGAAATGAGGAGGGGGAGGAAGAGGAGCTGGGTGGTGAGGGGGTTGGGAGGTTGTGATGAGGGGTTAGGGGTTTGCGTTTAGAAGGGGGTTGTGGAGGGTTTTTTACAGGTGTGGGGTTTGGCAAGAGGTAGGAAACGACTGGGATAAACGAGGTGACGGGGGCGAGTGGGATAAGTGGGTGAAAACGTGGGGTGAGGGGGGGAGGGAATGTTAGATGTGGGAAAGGAAGTAGGAGAGGGTGATGAGGAGGGAGGGAGGGGTTTGTGGGGGCGGTGTGGTAGTGATGTATGTTGATGAATAGGCTGGCTGGTGGTGTCTGGCAACTTGGTTGGTGGTAGGTGAAAGGTGGTTGGTAGCTTCTGATTCTGCGCAGGCTAGCTGATTGTTCTGGGAGGCTGGCTGGTGATGTGTGGCAACTTATTTGGTATTTGTTGATCGGTGGATGGAGGCTGGTGGTGGTGTGATAACTTGGCAACCCTTTATGTTGTTGCCTATTATGTAAGGGTTTTGAGGGGGCTGAGCGTTGCGGTGGGTATGTTGGTAGACGGCATTGTGTTGTGGCCAGTAGGGTGATGAAGGGGCAATTTTAATGCCACATATGTGCTCAACATTTTCACTTTCCCATACTTGGCTGGGGACTTCCTGGGCATAAATCTCCTCTTGCTTTGCGTCTTCGGGTTCCCGGGACTCTTTCTCCGTGGTGAAGATTTGGGGTAGAGGAGTTTTATGGATGGCCTGATTCCTGAGAACGTGTAGGAGGCAGGCTGAATTACAGGTCTGGAAGTCGAACGGATTTATGGATACTATTGGTTGGTCTCTGGGGTGTATCCTGATGTTGGTTTCTGTGAAAACCGTCCAATTTATTTGAGGGATATATCCTGGGTGGGGTTGTTTGTGATTGGTTTGGCCGGAAGTGTTATATAGGGGCGGCCGGGGTTATAAGGCTGAGGGAGACCCAGTGTTGGTCTGGGATTGTATGCTTGCTGGAAGTTTCCCGGCCTCTTGTTATGTTGCGGGTGGGTAAGGAATCTTTTAAAAGCCGCTACCGTAGAAGTTTTTGGGCGGGCGGCGAGAAGCTTGTGTATGGTCACGACAACCTTTTGAAATCCGGTGGGGTCATGAATGGTCAAATGTTCCTTGACGAACGCGGGTAGTATTCTTAGTAGATGATTGAAGATTTGTTGCTTCTGTTGTTCTGCGGTCTGCATAGGGTAGGTGGATTTGACGTGCTGGTTAATTGTGGCCAGGGTGACGTCGATATCCCCTTCGTATCTGACTTCGTCAATTTTTGTTTGGGTGACGACGGAGCCCAATGATGGTTGGATTGCATCAATCACAATGGATCAGAATATATCACAGGTAAGCGTGGGTGTTACCTGTGTTGCTACCAGGGAAACGGCTTTTCCAAGGTAAGTTAATAGTACAGCAATCTTTTCGCAATCTTTGTTGTAGGCCAGGTCGAGTACTGGCTTAACCATGTCCAGATAAGTTTGAATATCGTATGTATCCCCATCGTACTTGGGAATGAGGATTAGTTGCTATGATGACTAAATGTGATATAACTCTTTATCACTTCTGATTTTTGTGCTGAAATGGCTTCTTCTTCCCGAATCAAGAACCACCGTCTGACGCCAATGTTATACCAGGGTTTTTACCGGGTTTATATTGGATTTTGTTAGGTTCTGCTTAACTGGAGAAGTCAAAGTCACACAACACATGCACAGAAGAAAAAAAGGGTAACATATAACACTGTACATTTTTTATGAACAACTTTATCTATGTAATCGCTAAGTTTAACAATACTATTATTTATGCATGAACAAATGGTTATAACATATATGTGCCAAGCACGGTCAAGGATCCGCAAGGGAAACTAGGAATATATATAATTATCTCTCTCTTTCACTATGCTTCTTCAATATAGAAAATCTCACAACTCTAAGAAATACTCAAAGTCTAAATAGTTAACTCTGTCTTAATAATCTTCCCTGTTTGCACTGGGGAAATAAACAGTTTCAATTGTGGACTCTGTTTTATTCAACTATTTTTATCTTGGCTCACTTGTCACAATAGTGGAAATAAAACAGAGTCTCAATGGTGGACTCTATTTATATCTTGATTCCCCGTCGCACTAGTGTGAATAAAACAGAGTATAAATTTGGGGACTCTGTCGTCTTAACTAGTTCACCTTGTTGCACTGGTGATAAAATAAACAGAGTATATATAACTTGTGGAATATAATTTTATCTTGATTCACCCGTCGCACTAGTGTGAATTAAACAGAGTATGAATTTGGGAACTCTGCCGTAATAACTAGTTTACCTTGTCGCACTGGTGTATTAGTTAAAGTGGATTTTCAACATTTACTCCTAGGCTAACACTTGAAGTTTGGAGTGACGAACGTAGTTTGAGTTGAGATGAGATAACAGCTGTCTGGGCTTCTAGTTTTCCTTTGGGCCGTTTAGGTGGTCCTGCTGTGTGGATGGGTAGTTTGTGATCTATCTATCTATCTATTGCCTGACGCCGTGATCCCCGAAGGGGTGGCCACGAACGAACCGCCCCCATGCACCTCTGTCCCCAGTCAGTCGGCCCCCCTCCCCCCAACCAGCACCACCTTCGTTCATGTACTTCCTCACTCCATCCTTCCACCTCATATTCGGTCTACCTCTCCCCCTCTGTCCCTCCACCTCGCTCTCATACACCCTCTTAGTCATTCTCTCGCTTTCCATACGTTCCATATGGCCGAACCATCTCAAGTTGTTCCTTTTCACACTTTCCAGCACAAAAAAACACATCTACCTCCACACCACACCTCCTTCTTACTTCCTCATTAGTCTGTCTATCCCTCCATGTAACTCCGCACGCACTCCTTAAGTAATTCATTTTCCCTGCTCTCACTCTTGGTCTGAGTCTCTCAACCAACGTCCATGCTTCGCTTCCGTAAGTCAGTGTCGGGATTACCACACTGTCATGCAAGGACTTCTTCACTTCCATACTGACCACCCTATTTTTTGTTACTGCTTTTAGCGTTCCTACAACCCTCTTCCCCTGTTGTACCCTCTCCCGCACCTCTTCATCCATAGTCCCATCTTTACTCAACACACTGCCCAGATACTTAAAAGAGTTGACGATCTCCATAGCCTGACCGTTCAGCTTCACCTCACACTCTGTGACTTCACCCCTTTTCGAAGACCATAACCTTGCTCTTCCCCGTATTTACCTTCAAATTCCGTTTTTCGCACACTGTTCCAAACTCATTTACCAGACCCTGCAACTCCCTTCATTATCACTCATCAGAACTGTATCATCCGCAAACAGCAGTATAGGTAGCTTCCACTCAATTCCCTCCCTTTTCAGCGATACACAAAATCCACTGCTCTTGATAGTATTTCTTTCATAACTCCATCCATATATACAGTAAACAACCACGGGGACATCACACACCCCTGTTTCAAACCAACATTCAGGTCAAAGAACTCGCTCTGCTCACTCTCCACACTTACTGCCGCCTTTGCACCCTCATACATGCTCTTCACTGCTTTCAGCAACTTGCCCTCTACTCCGTATATTCTAAGTACTTTCCACAAACCTTCTCTATCCACTCTGTCATAGGCCTTCTCCAAGTCCATAAAGGCAACATACACCTTTTGTTTCTTCTCAGATACTTCTCCACAACACAATTCAGGGTAAAAATCTGATCTACACATCCTCTTCCCTTCCTAAAACCTTGATAGGCTCGTCGCCTATCCATTTCTCCGTTCTCACTCTCACTCTCTCAATCACTACCCTACTGTATACCTTCCCTACTACGCTTAGAAGACATATTCCTCGGTGGTTACCACACACTCCTCTTTCCCCTTTGCCCTTATATAGGGGGACTATTATGTCAGTCTTCCAGTCACCGGGTGCACTCCCCTTCTCCCATGCTAGTTTGCACATTTTTCCATACCCATTCTATCACTATCTCACCACCATACCTCAACATTTCCCCAAACAACTCCATCTGTTCCTGGTGCTTTCCCCAACTTCACTCTTTTCATGGCTTCCCACACTTCTGACCTCCTGATCCCCACCTCCTCCTCCACTACTTCTCTTCTTCTCCCTCCCATACCATATCCAGCTATGTTTGCTGGCTCTTCATTCCTTTCATTTAGCAACTCACTGAAGTACTCCCCTCCATCTTTCGACTCTCTCTTGCTTCTCGGCTAGCATTCTCCCATTCTTATCTTTCACACCCTTACTGTTTCCCTTGCTACCTTCCCTAACTTTCTTGACTTCTTTCCAGAACAGTTTCTTACTCTCCCTCCATTTTACACTCAGATTCCTTCCAAATTCCTCATCTACTCTTCTCTTACTTTCCTTCACTACTCTCTTCACCACCCTCTTACTCTCCACGTACCTCGCTCGTTTCTGTCTCTCGGAATCTTCATTCCCTCTGCTACCCAACCACCCTCTATATTCTTCCCTTCTTTCTTCCACAGCTATTCGTACCTCTTCTGTCCACCATGCTGTACCTTTCACTCCCCTCCCTCTTCTCCTCACTCCACACACCTCCTCACATGCTGCACAGATCTCATCCTTAAACACCTTGCTCATCTCCTCCACTCTCTCCATAACTTCCAGGGTCGAACCACCTAGTCGTCCTTTCCACTGCTCCTCCTGTACTCCTCCCTGATTTCCTCCTCCTGCAACCTCTCCACCCTCCTCACCTTTCCACCCTCCTCTCGCCTCCCTCCCGCTCTCCTCACCCACTTCTTTTGTATCCTAACCTTAGCTACCACTACATAATGATCAGACAGACCCCCTCCAATACCCCTATACACCCTAGCATCCATCACAGATTTCTTCATTCGTTCATCCACACATACATAATCAATCAATGACTTTCGTTCCACCACTGTCTTATCCTTCATCGTCAACATCCGTTTCCACGTGTACCTGTGGATCATTCTGTGTCGGAAGAAGGTGTTGGCTATCCACAGCCTCCTCCCCACACATACGTCCACAAGTGCACTACCATTCCCATTCACCTCTGATGGTACCCCCCCACCCTCCCACCACTCCCTCAACTTTCCTATCACCCACCTTACCATTCATATCCCCAATCAGAAATATTCTTTCGTTCTTGTCAAACTTCTCCAGGCACGCCTCCACATTCATCCAGAACTCCTCTTTCTTTCTTTCAAGTATATCCTCTGTCGGGGCATCCAGATGTGATCCAGATGGATTAGCTGGTTTTGGGTCTTAAATTATAGTTCCTTTATGTCATGACATTGGACACTTTCGTCAGACTAATGCGAGTAATAAGCTAAGACATATCTTGGGGCTATAGTTACTCGTCTATCCTAACCGTTATGCTAATCGGTGGTGAAGTTCCGTTTCGGTACTCTTTACTTAGGTTCTTTGATACAATGTCTAGTGTCATGACACAGCGGCAAGGTATGGGGCTAACGCGAGGAGGTAGTAAGATCATGAACTTACTGATTTCACTCGATCTGCTATTGACCATTATAAGAGGTTCAAAGAACTCAGGGGCGGTGTTTAAACCTTTTAATTGTAAGTGTCCACGACCATGGCGTCGGACAGATACACTAAGGACTTTTATATGTAGAGTGCCGTTTGTTAGCGGTATCTCACAAAGCCCTAACTAGTCGAATGACCTTTACCATGGCAAGTATCTTTCTATAGTATTAGAGTGCGGTTTTGGCAAAAAAAGTAAGGTAGGGACATGTCCTACGGCTATGCTTCTAATACCAAAGGTGCAGCATATTAGGGATCTTATTATTAAGCACTATACCATGGCATATGATAATATAAATGCCTCAATAGGTAAAATAATTTCTCAGACCTCGAAAGACATTCACCCCATATGGTTACAGTACAATCCTTGAATGGGAAGGTAATTTTAGGGCTAGATTGTGAACATGTTCATTGAACCAAGCCTTAGAATTGCTTGCCTTATCCAGGTTTTTGTCGGGGTAGTGACGACTTTGGCTGAGATGTCCCAGGTCAGGTGTGCGTGGGTCAGAAGGTCATAAGTCCAGGGGGGCGTATTCTGGGGGGATTAGGAGGACCCCCTAGAAATTTGCGGGCAGGTGAGTAGACCTCTTAGCGGAAGAACGGCGTAAGTGTCCCTGGATAGTGCGTCTTTTTGTCCCTGATTGAACACTATTTTCTTCTTTGTGTCTTTGTGGTGTTGGTGTGGAGTTGCAATGGTTTTGCCTGGCGTGGTTGGTACATCAGGTTTGATCGTGGCAATTCTGGCTTTTCGTTTGGTAAAAGGTAGTGATGCACAGGTGGGTTTTGGACGGCTAGGTGTAGTAGGCTTTGTTCTGGTTTTATTGTCTACACATGGTTTTAATGGCGCGTTAGTCTTCCGTGATGGAGGTGAGTTTTTCTTCTCGGTGTAGGTATTCTGCTTATGGTTTCTGCTGTTGTCTTCTTTATTGATGATGTGGGGAAGTTTGGGTATTCTGGGCATCTTCGTTATCTTGTTCTTATTATTTCTTTCCTTTGCTTTGGTTAAATCTCTTTGAGTTGCTCCTTCGTCCATCCTTTTCCGTTTTCCTTGTTGCTGTTGTCTGCTGGTGCTGGTTACATTGGTCTCCCCTTCGTCAGGTTTTTTCCTCTTGTGTGGTATGGTGGTATTCCTTAATCTGGTTATTTTTATACTCTTCAGCCTTCAGAAGCCTACATCATTATTGCATTTCTGTTTTATATCAATGTTTGCAGCTCCAACTTCCTTATAGCCTGAAACTCGCAAGTGGTAAATTACCACAATCAGACCCAGAAGGTGAGTGTTGTTGCTGAGAGTGTTATTGTAATGACCGGGACAAGGTGAGTGTTATTGCAGTATAGTCTCCCAGGACCCACACCAATTAGCGCCAACGTAAGGGGGGGGGGGGGTTCTGAACTACCTTAGATAAATATTTCGATTTTCACATGCACAAGTTTTCCATTTTGGCCATACCCCATCAATTTCCATATTGTTGTCATGAACCTATCGGTCCTAACCTAACAACTTGACCTAACCTTGGGGTTGACGCCCCCAGACCCCTGCTGGTCTTAGCATTGATATAGAGGATGACAAAATACTAAAAATATGGTGGAAAAAGGAAATAAAACTAGATCTCTACTAATTTAAGATGGCCGCCTTCCCTTTACTTAACCCAAGTAGTCAAATGAAAAATAGTTTAATTTCTGCAGGTAATGAAATATATATATGAATGATGTAGGGGTCATATATATTGTATATATATTACAAAGATTGAGATATCTCGCGCATGTGTCAATAGAAAATAATTTCCGGCCTTCTTCCTCCTATTTAGCACCATTAGTTTTGAGATTTTATAACATTTGGCCCATTAGTTTGGCGATTTTATGATCTTTCGTGCCATTTAGGTGACAATTACTTCCTTGCCAACGGTAGCAAACCTGCACTTTTGGAGGAATCAGCCTTTTTCTAACGAAGAATGCACGCATTTATCTTGACAGGGTGGTTTTGGAGGATTTTTGTTAAGCTTTATGGAGGTCTAGGGAGTGTTGTTGCTGTGAATGTTGTTGTAGTGAGTGTTGTTGTATTGAGTGTTGTTGTATTGAGTGTTGTTGCTGTGAGTGTTGTTGCTGTGATTGTTGTTGCTGTGAGTGATGTTGCTGTGAGTGTTGTGTGAGTGTTGTTGCTGTGAGTGTTGTTGTAGTGAGTGTTGTTGCTGTGAGTGTTGTTGCTGTGAGTATTGTTGCTGTGAGTGTTGTTGCTGTGAGTGTTGTTGCTGTGAGTGTTGTTGCTGTGAGTGTTGTTGCTGTGAGTGTTGTTGCTGTGAGTGTTGTTGCTGTGATTGTTGTTGTATTGAGTGTTGTTGTAGTGAGTGTTGTTGCTGTGAGTGTTGTTGCTGTGAGTGTTGTTGCTGTGAATGTTGTTGTAGTGAGTATTGTTGCTGTGATTGTTGTTGTAGTGAGTGTTGTTGTAGTGAGTGTTGTTGCTGTGAGTGTTGTTGCTGTGAATGTTGTTGTAGTGAGTATTGTTGCTGTGATTGTTGTTGTAGTGAGTGTTGTTGTATTGAGTGTTGTTGCTGTGAGTGTTGTTGCTGTGAGTGTTGTTGCTGTGAGTGTTGTTGCTGTGAATGTTGTTGTAGTGAGTATTGTTGCTGTGATTGTTGTTGTAGTGAGTGTTGTTGTAGTGAGTGTTGTTGCTGTGAGTGTTGTTGCTGTGAGTGTTGTTGCTGTGAATGTTGTTGTAGTGAGTATTGTTGCTGTGATTGTTGTAGTGAGTGTTGTTGTATTGAGTGTTGTTGCTGTGAGTGTTGTTGCTGTGAGTGTTGTTGTAGTGAGTGTTGTTGCTGTGAGTGTTGTTGCTGTGAGTGTTGTTGCTGTGAGTGTTGTTGCTGTGAGTGTTGTTGCTGTGAGTGTTGTTGTAGTGAGTGTTGTTGCTGTGAGTGTTGTTGTAGTGAGTGTTGTTGTAGTGAGTATTGTTGCTGTGATTGTTGTTGTAGTGAGTGTTGTTGTAGTGAGTGTTGTTGCTGTGAGTGTTGTTGTAGTGAGTGTTGTTGTAGTGAGTATTGTTGCTGTGATTGTTGTTGTAGTGAGTGTTGTTGTATTGAGTGTTGTTGCTGTGAGTGTTGTTGCTGTGAGTGTTGTTGTAGTGAGTGTTGTTGTAGTGAGTGTTGTTGCTGTGAGTGTTGTTGTAGTGAGTGTTGTTGTAGTGAGTGTTGTTGCTGTGAGTGTTGTTGCTGTGAGTGTTGTTGCTGTGAGTGTTGTTGCTGTGAGTGTTGTTGTAGTGAGTGTTGTTGCTGTGAGTGTTGTTGTAGTGAGTGTTGTTGTAGTGATTGTTGTTGCTGTGAGTGTTGTTGTAGTGAGTGTTGTTGCTGTGAGTGTTGTTGCTGTGAGTGTTGTTGTAGTGAGTGTTGTTGCTGTGAGTGTTGTTGTAGTGAGTGTTGTTGTAGTGAGTGTTGTTGCTGTGAGTGTTGTTGTAGTGAGTGTTTTTGCTGTGAGTGTTGTTGTAGTGAGTGTTGTTGTATTGAGTGTTGTTGCTGTGAGTGTTGTTGCTGTGAGTGTTGTTGTAGTGAGTGTTGTTGCTGTGAGTGTTGTTGCTGTGAGTGTTGTTGCTGTGAGTGTTGTTGTAGTGAGTGTTGTTGTAGTGAGTGTTGTTGCTGTGAGTGTTGTTGCTGTGAATGTTGTTGTATTGAGTATTGTTGCTGTGATTGTTGTAGTGAGTGTTGTTGTAGTGAGTGTTGTTGCTGTGAGTGTTGTTGCTGTGAGTGTTGTTGCTGTGAATGTTGTTGTAGTGAGTATTGTTGCTGTGATTGTTGTTGTAGTGAGTGTTGTTGTATTGAGTGTTGTTGCTGTGAGTGTTGTTGTAGTGAGTGTTGTTGTAGTGAGTGTTGTTGCTGTGAGTGTTGTTGTAGTGAGTGTTGTTGCTGTGAGTGTTGTTGTAGTGAGTGTTGTTGCTGTGAGTGTTGTTGCTGTGAGTGTTGTTGTAGTGAGTGTTGTTGCTGTGAGTGTTGTTGTAGTGAGTGTTGTTGTAGTGAGTGTTGTTGCTGTGAGTGTTGTTGTAGTGAGTGTTGTTGCTGTGAGTGTTGTTGCTGTGAGTGTTGTTGCTGTGAGTGTTGTTGTAGTGAGTGTTGTTGTAGTGAGTGTTGTTGTAGTGAGTGTTGTTGTAGTGAGTGTTGTTGCTGTGAGTGTTGTTGCTGTGAGTGTTGTTGTAGTGAGTGTTGTTGCTGTGAGTGTTGTTGCTGTGAGTGTTGTTGTAGTGAGTGTTGTTGCTGTGATTGTTGTTGCTGTGATTGTTGTTGCTGTGAGTGTTGTTGCTGTGAGTGTTGTTGCTGTGAGTGTTATTGCTGTGAGTGTTGTTGCTGTGAGTGTTGTTGCTGTGATTGTTGTTGCTGTGATTGTTGTTGTAGTGAGTGTTGTTGCTGTGAGTGTTGTTGTAGTGAGTGTTGTTGCTGTGATTGTTGTTGTAGTGAGTGTTGTTGCTGTGATTGTTGTTGCTGTGAGTGTTGTTGTTGTGAGTGTTGTTGTAGTGAGTGTTGTTGCTGTGATTGTTGTTGCTGTGAGTGTTGTTGGTGTAAGTGTTGTTGTAGTGAGTGTTGTTGCTGTGAGTGTTGTTGCTGTGAGTGTTGTTGTAGTGAGTGTTGTTGCTGTGAGTGTTGTTGCTGTGAGTGTTGTTGTAGTGAGTATTGTTGCTGTGAGTGTTGTTGCTGTGAGTGTTGTTGTAGTGAGTGTTGTTGTAGTGAATATTGTTGCTGTGAGTGTTGTTGCTGTGAGTGTTGTTGCTGTGAGTGTTGTTGCTGTGAGTGTTGTTGCTGTGAGTGTTATTGCTGTGAGTGTTGTTGCTGTGAGTGTTGTTGCTGTGATTGTTGTTGCTGTGAGTGTTGTTGCTGTGATTGTTGTTGTAGTGAGTGTTGTTGCTGTGAGTGTTGTTGTAGTGAGTGTTGTTGCTGTGATTGTTGTTGTAGTGAGTGTTGTTGCTGTGATTGTTGTTGCTGTGAGTGTTGTTGCTGTGAGTGTTGTTGTAGTGAGTGTTGTTGCTGTGATTGTTGTTGCTGTGAGTGTTGTTGGTGTGAGTGTTGTTGTAGTGAGTCTTGTTGCTGTGAGTGTTGTTGCTGTGAGTGTTGTTGCTGTGAGTGTTGTTGTAGTGAGTGTTGTTGCTGTGAGTGTTGTTGCTGTGAGTGTTGTTGTAGTGAGTGTTGTTGCTGTGAGTGTTGTTGCTGTGAGTGTTGTTGTAGTGAGTGTTGTTGTAGTGAATATTGTTGCTGTGAGTGTTGTTGCTGTGAGTGTTGTTGCTGTGAGTGTTGTTGCTGTGAGTGTTGTTGCTGTGAGTGTTATTGCTGTGAGTGTTGTTGCTGTGAGTGTTGTTGCTGTGATTGTTGTTGCTGTGAGTGTTGTTGTAGTGAGTGTTGTTGCTGTGAGTGTTGTTGCTGTGAGTGTTGTTGTAGTGAGTGTTGTTGCTGTGAGTGTTGTTGAAGTGAGTGTTGTTGCTGTGAGTGTTGTTGCTGTGAGTGTTATTGCTGTGAGTGTTGTTGTAGTGAGTGTTGTTGTTTTGAGTGTTGTTGTAGTGAGTGTTGTTGCTGTGAGTGTTGTTGTAGTGAGTGTTGTTGTAGTGAGTGTTGTTGCTGTGAGTGTTGTTGAAGTGAGTGTTGTTGCTGTGAGTGTTGTTGCTGTGAGTGTTGTTGCTGTGAGTGTTGTTGTAGTGAGTGTTGTTGTAGTGAGTGTTGTTGTAGTGAGTGTTGTGGTAGTGAGTGTTGTTGCTGTGAGTGTTGTTGTAGTGAGTGTTGTTGCTGTGAGTGTTGTTGTAGTGAGTGTTGTTGTAGTGAGTGTTGTTGCTGTGAGTGTTGTTGCTGTGAGTGTTGTTGTAGTGAGTGTTGTTGCTGTGAGTGTTGTTGCTGTGAGTGTTGTTGTAGTGAGTGTTGTTGCTGTGATTGTTGTTGCTGTGATTGTTGTTGCTGTGAGTGTTGTTGCTGTGAGTGTTGTTGCTGTGAGTGTTGTTGCTGTGAGTGTTGTTGTAGTGAGTGTTGTTGCTGTGAGTGTTGTTGCTGTGATTGTTGTTGCTGTGATTGTTGTTGTAGTGAGTGTTGTTGCTGTGATTGTTGTTGCTGTGAGTGTTGTTGCTGTGAGTGTTGTTGTAGTGAGTGTTGTTGCTGTGATTGTTGTTGCTGTGAGGGTTGTTGCTGTGAGTGTTGTGCTGTATTGTTGTTGCTGTGATGTTGTAGTGAGTGTTGTTGCTGTGATTGTTTTTGCTGTGAGTGTTGTTGCTGTGAGTGTTGTTGCTGTGAGTGTTGTTGTAGTGAGTGTTGTTGCTGTGAGTGTTGTTGCTGTGATTGTTGTTGCTGTGATTGTTGTTGTAGTGAGTGTTGTTGCTGTGATTGTTGTTGCTGTGAGTGTTGTTGCTGTGAGTGTTGTTGTAGTGAGTGTTGTTGCTGTGATTGTTGTTGCTGTGAGTGTTGTTGCTGTGAGTGTTGTTGTAGTGAGTGTTGTTGCTGTGAGTGTTGTTGCTGTGAGTGTTGTTGCTGTGAGTGTTGTTGTAGTGAGTGTTGTTGCTGTGAGTGTTGTTGCTGTGAGTGTTGTTGTAGTGAGTGTTGTTGCTGTGAGTGTGGTTGCTGTGAGTGTTGTTGTAGTGAGTGTTGTTGTAGTGAGTGTTGTTGCTGTGAGTGTTGTTGCTGTGAGTGTTGTTGCTGTGAGTGTTGTAGCATGATTGAGTTAAGAGTGTAGCTTGTAATGCAGTAGTTAATATAGGAAGTAACACCTTCAAAATATAATTATTTGTGCAAGTTAAGGGGATAGTGATTGGTTTTTGGTCTATATATTTATCTATTTATTTATTTTTGAGTTTCCTCGCTAGACCTCCATCAAACTTGGAAAAAAAAACCCTAGACCCCCTTTCAAGATAAATTTGTACACACATTTTTCGGTAGAAAAATGGCCCGGCTGAAGGCAGGTTCCTTCTAAAATTAGAGGCTCCCTATCGCTCGCCAGGAAAAAATCGATACCTAGAGAGCACGAAAGGTCTTGATATTGAAAACAAACATGAGGCGAAAGGTCTCAAAATCGCCAAACAAACGGAACGAACGTCTTAAAACCTCAAAACTAATATTCTAAACATGAGGGAGAACGGGGTCCAGCAAAAGCAAGTACTACCCCCTTAACAACTCTTAACATCCACATCATTGTAGAAACTCCTTTGCAACGATACCTAACCTGACCTCATTTATGGTAGCTCTATAAGATTAATGCTTATATAAATTAGATTAAGAGGGTAGTACTCGCTTTTTATGAACCCCCTTCTCCCTCATGTTTACCATATTAGTTTTTGAGGTGTTAAGGCGTTCGTTCCGTTAGTTTGGCGATTTTGAGACATTTTGCTTTATTCTTTATTCAATATTTAGACCTTTCGTGCCCTTTATGTGTCGAATTTGTCCTTATGTGTTTTGACTTTTTGTGTTCATATTTGCAGGATAGGAATGCATACAACTAACCACTCAAAATAACTCCGCACATATGGCAATGGTTTTATCCACTATCTTTGAAGGTTTGGGTATTCAGTATTTTTTCCCAGAAACATTTAATGGTTTGGCCCATGACCCCTTCTGTACCGGTGACGTCTTTTCAATTTTAGTCTAGCTACATTTAGATGATTTTATGGAGCTTGGGAAGGATATACAGTATGGTGTTGAAATAACTTAGAAAAATTGACAGAATGAATTTAAACCCCATATGAGGAAGAGCACTTTATTGACAACGTTTCGCAGATAGCTTCTTCAGGTCACTACACCTGAAGAACCTGAAAAAGCTATCTGCGAAACGTCAATAAAGTGCACCTCTTCATATGGTGTTTAATTTCATTCAGGATATATGGTAGAAACAAGAATAAATTGAGATAGTCGGTTGTCTTTTACTTGGTAGACATCCTTAAGCTGAATAAAATAGTTGTCAGAATATACAGAAAAGGATATCACCGGTACAGAAAGTGTTAACACTCCAATTGATAGATACACGTGACTCACACACGCACACTAACAACCCTAATAACAACACACAGGCTGTAATAAGAACAATATAGGCCAAACAACAATGTATCCTCTACTCGACCGATACATGTATATACGAAACTTCATCAAGTTAATTACGTGTGGGATGAGGGCTTTGAGCGCGACAACTCCATTAAGGGGGCTGGTAGTCGCTTTTTCTGGACCCTCTTCTCCCTCCTGTTCAGCATATTAGTTTGAGATTTTCAGACGTTCGTTCCGTTTGTTTGGCGATTTTGAGACCTTTTGCCCCAGTTTTTGTCAATATTAAGACCTTTCGTGCCATTTAGATGTTGATGTTTTCCTGGCGAGCGGCAGCAAGCCTGTAATTTTAGAAGGTACCAGCCTTTGGCCGGTACATTTTTCTACCAAAATATTTACAAAAATATCATGATATCTAGGTGGTGTTTTTTTAAGCTTGATGGAGGTTTAGCGAGGAAACTAAACAAAAATATATAAATAAATAAATATATAGACCAAAAACCAGGCTTCATACTAGAAACTCAAAACAGCCTACTCCCCCCCCCCCCCTCACATATGTTTGTGAGATCAATGTGTAGTGGAATACAAACACTCCATCTCAGACTGGTGCTACTACTGACAACTCTGAGATTATCCTCCTAATTGCATCATAAGTGTTTTATTCATATGGCAGCAGCGCAGAAATAATCTCAAGAAGGCTTAACTTTGACAGAAAAAACATGAGCACATTCGAGGTATTCAAAGTAACGACAAAGTATCACAGACAATCCATCACAATAGTCAGACAAAATTCATAATGTTAAACAGAACACTCGGTCCACACTTCACTAAATAGCACACAGCATGTTATTGCACCCTTTGAAACCAGGATAGTCATAAGATTAAAACACGAAATCCAATGACCAAAGGAATATTCACTGATTAATCCCGAATTACAAACAACACTCGTTTTAATCCCCCATTCCTTTCTCATCTATACTCTATTCAAGATAGCACACTGATTAGGGTGACCTGTGGTGCAGTGGTTAGCACGCTCGGCTGATAGCCAAGAGGTTCCACGTATTATACCTGGGCAGGGCGAGTCAGATGGTCGGTCTCCTAACACCCAATGCCTCTGTTTGCCTAAGCAGCAAACTATGTACAGTCGGCCTAATAAGTGATGTACCAAGTATATTTCGATCAATAATTGGTATCAGCAATATTTAAAACTTGATTTATTCGTTTCGAGTGAGATATACAAACGAGCCAAATGTAATGACAGCTGAGATGACTTATTAGCGTCACTGTACCTAGTGTTAATGGACAGTTGTGAACTGTAGTAACCCACACAAATGCAGTAGCCCCAGTAGTCTGTTACATATCGCAGACTCTTAAGAACAATGATTTGGAGAAGAGCGCCGCAGTTACGTGATATTATAGCATAGGCTACGCCCTAAACTTTACTCACACTGAAAAGACTTCCAAATATACATAGATAATTTCACACGCACCTTAACCAAGCCATTCTATAGCTGCGGTTGTGGACGGCCATCGTTCACTTCCTCCTCCTATCAACTCTGGTGTTCCTCAGGATTCTATCCTATTTGCAATTATCTTTCTAATATATATGAATGATCTTCTCAACTGTACCTCCAGTCCAATCCACTCATATGTTGACGACTCTACCTTACACTATTCAACTAGTTTTCCAGAATGCCCCAGCAAGCTATCCTTCAAAAACTCACGTAATGAAGCCATAAAACATTTTTTTTTTTTTTTTTAAAAGACCTCCGTCTACGTATTGTGAAAAACCTGTTATCCTCCGGCAAATTGTGGGGTTGAGTGAGTGAAGGGGGGGGGACAGTGAATGAAGGAGGATACATGTTTTTCATAATACGTGTTGCTAGCCCCAAACGCGCGAGCAACTGTGGCTTTCAACCATCCGACACATCCCCTTTTATTTATGTGGATCGCACATGTTACATACAAACAAAGTTTATGTTTTGTTTTACCCTACTGTGGAAAGACTACGGATAAACCACTCCTGCCCGGGCCTCACACAGTGGCATGACCCAGTCCTGTCGAACTGAGCTCATGACGCTGGTGGCATTGCCCCGGAGGAT
>CM064569.1:13122249-13378223 GCA_032716605.1 Paralithodes platypus | reverse complement strand
AGGGGTTCGTCCCCTACGGGGAACCCCTATTGTAATCATTAAACCTGGAATTTCATCCAAATTCTTCTTACGCGCCGGTTTCGACGCAATAACTCCAGAACCGCTCTTTGGATCGGGATCAAACTTTCACAAGAGGTGCGTTTTTGTATTGGGCAACTTTTGATATGCTAAACATCCGGCATGGTGGCCAAACAGGTCCGTGGCAGCCGATTTCCCGAAAAACTTTACGCTTAAATACCGTCTCTCCCACTCACAGGAAACGACTGGGCTTTGGCAAACGCACTCCCCTACTAATGCTCCGCAAATTTTATAGAGAAGGTTTTGCTTTTGCACGTGGGGTTTTTTCCGGCAATCTTGGAAAAACCTCTAATTCCACTTAAAATTCCACATCTTGAAAACTACGCCGATGATCAGAGCCATGCTTGCGTAGTTGGGTGAGGCTCGCGATTCCGAACGTTTTGATACCAAAAAAATATAAATGGGTGGAATAGTTTGGCCGCAGCATTGAAAACTGTCTATTCTTAAATTACTTTAAAACCGAATTCGCTACCACACACAAAGTTTACCGTCTACAGTCTATAGGCTTCCACGCATACCCCAGTTTTGCTAAATAACATAATCTCTTTATTATTCAGTCCTATCTTTTGTTTTTTTATTTAACTCTCTCAAAACCGTTCGAGTCCCTAAGAATTCCAGCAATTATTTAGCCAACCTACCTATACATACCTACCATACCAAATAATAATGATAAATTCAAATTTATTTTTGGTGAATGACAGAGTATTGGCTAAGGTTTTTAACAATTCCTCCCTTTGCCAAATGCTTAGTTTAATAACAATGATATGGACCTTTAAAGTTTTGGCAATTGCCCGTGTGACTCGTATTTTAACCCTCCTAAAGTGTTACCACGAAATACCGCTAGATCCTTTCTCAAAAGTCGCTAGCATGTTGCTACATAGCCAAACAATGTTAGGATAATGCTGCAATTTCTAAAGAGTTTTGGTTTGTTTGTTTTGCAAATTTTACAATGTAGTATGACTAGAATGTCTGAAATTTTCAAATTATCCCTAGTAAATGTCTCTAGATATAAAAGAAATGGCTGCTAGATTGAAGTAAATAGCTCTACATTTAGCGGTAATATGTAGCTTCACAACTGGCACCACTGCAACCACCACCTCCCTCCCAGTATGTCTCCACAAAATACCGCTAGATCCTTTCTCAAAAGTCGCTAGCATGTTGCTACATAGTCAAACAATGTTAGAATAATGCTGCAATTTCTAAAGAGTTTTGGTTTGTTTGTTTTGCAAATTTTACAATGTAATATGACTAGAATGTCTGACATTTTTAAATTATCCCTAGTAAATCTCTCTAGATATGAAAAAATGGCTGCTAAATTGAAGTAAATAGCTCTACATCTAGCGGTAATATCTAGCGATACAACTGGCAACACTGCCTAGCCCTTCCTTCCTATCTTCTTCCTCCCTCATATGTATCAATAACCACTCTAGTGAACTTTCGGTATTTAGTTTATTCAGCTTAATACTATTTATCCACATAAAATAGAAACCTATCACGATTGTTGTCTAATACAACCATAGATAATGCTATTACATATTATTTGAACATGATGTCGAATTTAGCAGTTGTGTTTACCTTGAACAGTAATTGACAGTCTGTGACAGAACCGAAAGCTTCTCTTGCCGTGTAGTACTCAAAGAAAGCAGGGGTACTTAAGCCAAGTCAGAGATGCAGAGGTAACTTTCACAATGCATTATAACCCTAGACAGCTCTCCTGAGCTATCAGAAGAGACTGGATGACTCCGTTGTCGACGCCTGCCCGGGATGTAACACAGCACCCCATACCATTAAACACATCATAGAAGACTGCATTTCACACAACCACTTACGCCAACAACACAACCTACACTCAATGAGAGCTCTGTGGGAAAGCCCGATCGTGGCCATGGCCTTCCTCAGGGACTCGGGGCTGTTCGGCCAGGCAGCTTAGGGAACAACAACAACAACAACCCTAGACAGACACCAATATACCACTAAATCAGACAAATATCACTACAAAAAAGATAGGAAAATAATATATTAATGTCCTAGGTGTTTGAAATTATGCAAATGAGTAAAAACCATTATGATATAATGCTAATGGGATTGATTAGTATCTGGCAACAGTGTTGCACAAAATGTTCTGAACGTATGTGAACTTCGGAGTATTTATCCCATTAATATACACATCTATCACTATTTAAATGTAATACAACCATACACAGTGCTATTACATATTATTTGAACATAATATAGGATGCTCTTTCCTTTAAACCATTTTCTATATCTATTCACGAAAGATATAGGCCTAGCCTAGTCAGCGCTACCGGTAGGTACGAATTTATCAGTTCGAATTTTGATTGAGAGTGGGATTAGGCCTAGGCCTAGCCTAGGGCTTAACATGGGATACTGTTTGGGGTTTGGGAATAGACTGAGGCTGCTTTAGGCCTAATTAGGTAAAATTAGTCAAATCGAGACAATTGCATAGCCTAGGCCTATTAAGCAAATATTTTACCAATCTACAATAGGCCTAGTCTATTCGCTGTAAGTAGGCAAGAAATCATGACCTAGGCTATAACCTCTGTAACTAAAAAACAACTAGGCCTAGAGTGATCAAGCTAATATGTGACTCCAGGGTGTCAATCCACAAAATATGAATTGTGTTATCATTATGGTTTATTATTTTGTTATCATTATAGCACGGCGAAGGCGCGAGCTCTAGGGGGATCCGGGGGCATGCCCCCCATATTTTTTTTTTGAGAATTTAGGTGTCTAAAACAGTATTTCCTGCAATAAAAGAACAATCAAGATGGGAAATATGGAGACCAAAATTGTGTCAATTTAGCCTAGCCTACCTTTTTTTTTTGGGGGGGGGAGTTTCTGTTATCATTATACAAAAAGTTCATTGCGTTATCACTAAAAAAAAACAGCGTCGTTTGACACCCTGAATATGTCGACCATTTGGGAAGAGTCAGTCAAGGAATAGCCTAGATGTGGAAATTTGCAGCCAATTTGCTCTAGCCCTATTTGATATACAGAGGTTAGAGGTCATTGTTGAGGCCCCGCCCTCATGACATATTGTCATCATCTTATATATTGCCAGCAGGGGGCAAATAACCGAAAAAAATCGCCGTCAAAATAGACGCGAACTTAACCACGGCGATCGACACATGTAAACATGGCGGTGGAGCGGCGACGAAAGCTTGCCATCATGTTCCCGTCCATTTTGAATGCCGTTGGATACAATAATATGTTGAGGGGGGCAAATAGGCCTAACGAAACTGCGGCGATCGACCATGTAAACATGACGGCGGTGGCGGCGGTGGACGCTTGCGATCATGTTCCCGTCTATTTTGACTGCCATTGGATACAATAATATGTTGAGGGAAGGGCTTTGCGGCAATTTTTTTGGTTGTTTGCCCCCTACTGGCAATATATATGATGATAACATGTCATGGGGGGGTGAGGGGGGGCTTTCAACATATTATTGTATCGAATGGCATTCAAAATAGACAGGAACATTATCCCAAGCGTCCAACGCCGACACCGCCGCGGCTGCTGAAGAACAAGGAAATTAGCAATAGGTTTCATTGTGAACTGGAGGAAATTAATAGAAATAAGGAAGCTAGGCCTAGCGATGTAAATAGTCAATGGAATTTCCTTAATAATGACAATTATATGTGTAGGTATAAAGTAAAAACAATATATTTTACATAATTTATTGCATATCTTACATATTTAAACAAATATATATTAAAAATAGTTTAACCACACCACTGAGTTCCCCCAAAATACTCTAATAGGGCTGGCCTGAAGAATTAGATCAAGATGGACAACCAATCAACACATGATAGGTAGGGAAGGGCAGGTTAACAACGGCGATCGACAAATGTAAACATGACGACCGTACACTCGGAAACTACATCCATCCCCATTAGCCTAACCTAACAACCTTACCTAACCTATCCTAGTATTATGGGTGGAGGCTGCCGCCCCCTAGACCCAGTACGTTGGATACAAAACTAACCCTCACGTAACACCTAGTATATGTCCCTAGTACCCAGTACGTGGGATACCAAGCTAACCCTCACGTAACACCTAGTATATGTCCCTAGTACCTAGTATTTGGGATACAATACTAACCCTTCCATAACACCTAGTATATGTCCCTAGTACCCAGTACGTGGGATACAAAACTAACCTTCACCTAGCATATGTCCCTCACTCAGTACATCTTTCACCCTCACTACCGTTCGTGAGTCTTCATACATCTTCATTATCACACGCACCAGCCACTCCTCTACGCCAAATTTTCTCCTAGCCTACTGCACAACTTCTTACTTTCAGTAGAGACGTGATTTTCCGGGCCCGTCGCAAGACCACCGTCTCAACCGAGCCGTCGCAAGATCATCACAGGACAGGAAAAACAACACAGGCTTGCTCCAAGCCAGCACACATCTTACAAATATATAGGCTAGGCTATACAACTTCCATTTCATCGGAATAACATTCACCGCCAATTTAATTATCATAAGGATTATATAAACGCAATTCTGATATGAAAAATCAATCGGTAAATACCATAGCCTAGGCCTAGTCAAAGCTGGGGTTTGTTGTTGTTTCGTGGACAAAATTTAACCAAGCGTACTGTCCCACATTAATTTATTATCAACAATTGGATATACGTTACTGTGGGCTCTTATTACTCTACTTCCTAATAATACGCAAGTAAATTATAACATAATGTTTGGATAAACAAATATACCGAAATAAATTAGAATGGAGAAACAGTAAGTTGAGTGAGATGTTTCAGCTTGCCGTCAACCCAGCTCCGGAGCTCTCTTGCCGTCGCAAGAGAATATTGGTGTCTCGCTTGCTAAATGTGGGCTTGCGACGGGACCAGAAAAACAGTTTTTCGGGTAGATCTTGCGACGGTGGTCTTGAGACGGGACCGGAAAACACCTCTTAGATATCTTTCCTGCAGCTGCCTGACTATGAAGTTATCATACCTTCAAAGACTCTCTCACACTCACAGACCTTCATGACTTGGCCAAGCATTTTCAGGCCTCTTATAGCAGTTGCAAGGGGAGCCTAACTCTGAAATCACTAGATAGTGCCTCCAGAACCATAAAAAAGAGGAGAGGGCTTAATTAACACACTTCCCTGTTGGACTCCGACGTGAACAGAAAACTCATTACTCAGTACCCTCACGTAACACCTAGTATATGTCCCTAGTACCCAGTACTTTGGATACAAAACTAACCTCCACCTAACACCTAGTATATGTCCCTAGTAACCAGTACATGGGATATAAAGCTAACCCTTACCAAATATCTAGTACCGTACTGTATATGTCAATCCAAGGTCCTCCTGCTAACGAAGAAGTTCCTGAGGTTGGCGGGGCGTCTCCGTCGACTGTGGGGCATGGGTGCCCTCCCCTGAAATCTACGATGTCCCCGTCCTCCCTGTGAAACCTCTCCACCCTGGGGTCCTTTCCGCCCGGATAGGGTGACATAAGCTTCACAGCTTCACTACCATATATCCTCAACAAGAAGTACTGTATGTGTCCCTCACTCAGCTGTACACCTTTCACCCTCACTACCGTTCGTGAGTCCTCGTACATCTTCATTATCACATGCACCAGCCACTCCTCAACGCCAAGTTTTCTCCTAGCCTACTGCACAACTTCTCTGGCCACCTTATCAAAGGCCTTCTCCCGGTCTGCAAACACAACATCAGATCCCTATCTTTTAAGTACATACAGTACATACAGTATCTTTCCCTTATCATACCTTCTAAGACTCTCTCACAGACCTTCATGACTTAGTCAAGCATTTTCAAGACCCTTATAGCAGTTCCCAGGGGAGCCCAACTCTGAAATCACCAGATAGTGCCTCCAGAACCATAAAAAAAAAGAGGAAAGGGCTTCATTAACACAGAGCCCTGGTGGACTCCGACGCGAACTGAAAACTCATCACTCAGTACCGGTACATCTTTCACCCTCACTGCCGTTTGTGAGTCCTCATACATCTTCATTATCACACAAATACCTTCATGACTTGGATTGTGCCGTGTCCTAGCATGAAACCAAACTGCATATCGTCAATATCATACCTTCAAAGACTTTCTCACAGACCTTCATGACTTGATCAAGTATTTTCAGGCCCCTATAATTTTCCCTATCCAATGAGTCCCCTTTGCTCGTATACAGTATATAATATACTTTTGTGCCATTCATCAGAGATTACTTCCTCTCTGATGATGAAGTTAATTAGCTCATTGAACACACCTACTCCTTTCTCACCTGAGGCCTTAATCATCTCGGCTAGAATGCCAGAGCATCCTGCAGCTTTTCTGTCCTTCATTAAGTTATTGCACTGCTTACAAAAGCTGGCACAATCACAGGGAGGGGGGAGTATTGGCTTTTCGTTGCTAAGCTTCTCTATTCCATTCAAATTCCATGTTGAATAATCTTTCGTAGTGTATCACAAACTTATTTTACAATGGAAAATAATGCATGAGGAGGGCTGGGTAGGCCTATTAGTATTTTGTGAAATAACTTAAATTAGGTTAGGCTATAGTATACTTCATTAGGTTATTAGGCCTATGAGAAACCAGGCCTAGGCCTAGCTTAATTTTATTTCACTGCTCAACATATTTTTTTTTTTTTTTGCTTTTGAGCTCTGCATAGGGCTATATTCAGGTAGGCTTTGGTTTTAGTAAAATTGCATTAGGCTATGCTACATATTTTTACTTCTATTGGAAAGCACAGGCCTACACAATAGTACACATGTTAAAGAATTTAACCTAGCCTACCACAATTTAGCCTAGACTGAAAGAACAAACAAAAATAGGCTAGGCTAATTGCAGCTAAATAATTTAGCCTAGCCTCACCAATTTAGCCTAGACTGAAAAAACAAAACAAAAATAGGCTAATTGCAGTTTTGGTAAGAGTTGTAGTTGTGGGCATACCAAAAGCTTTGTTTATATAGCCTAGTCGCACGCTCGCAGTTAGGCCTACATTCGCTTCTAATTTAACTGCTGGGGTAAACTTGGTAAAGCCACCCTCAATCCGCCGGCCGGTAACAAAACAATTTACTCAACGCCTGGCCGTGAGATACAATAATGGGTTGAAGGGGCTTTATCCCCCTATGACTTATTGTCATCATCATCTATATCACCAGCAGGGGCAAATAACCATAGTCAAATTAGATGCCAATGTAACTGCGAGCGTGCGACTACGTAAATAAAGGGGACGATAGACCCGCTAACACAACTCTTAACGCATTTTTTCCTAATGTATTAGATTTTTTATATTTATGACCTCAACAGTTGACAGATGACAATTTTATGGTTTATTTTAGGCTATACAAAAACATTTGCTTTGTAACTTAGATACTCATATTTATGCTTATAATTGCAGTACGAGTGGGTTTTTTCTTTTTATATGTAGGCCTAGGCTAAACAAATATTAGTTTTTGTTTTATAGGCTAAACTAGGCTGAATTTATGCTAATAAATATTAATTGGAGGGAGCAAATCTGTCAAGGAATAGCCTAGATGTGGAAATTTACAGCCAATTTGCTCTAGCCCTTTTTGAGATACAGAGGTTAGAGATCGTTGGATACAATAATATGTTGAGGGGGTCAATCGCCCCCCATGACATATTGTCATCATCATATATATTGCCAGCAGGGGGCAAATAGCCTAGGCCTAGCCTAACTACAACAAAAATCGCCGTCAAAATAGACGCGAACTTATATTAACTACGGCGATCGACCATTGCCCGCACCGGCCGTCCCCCGGTTATTGTTGAGGTCCTGAGGAACCGTATGACTTTGACGAGCTCTTCCCTCCGCTGTCTCCGCATCCCATGTATCGTCGTACGGTACCCCTTCCCCTCCACATCCTACATCTGGTCATTCTACATATGCCTCCTAAGCCTCGCCTCGTCCCGTCACTGAGCATGTGGATGGGCGTCCCTTTCTGGCTTCAAAGATGGATTCCTTCCGACAGCTCCTACTGGATTGTCTGGGGTTGGTTGATAAGGGCACCTCGCTTCAATACATTGCTCTGGCCCTAGTACCGTGGTTTGTAGGTCTCTGGTTCACCACCTGATGACCTGCTATTGGGTTGTTGCCTTTACAGTGTTACGGTTCTACGAATGACCTAGAATGAAAGTGACACGGTGGTGAATTTTAACCTTAACTATAAACTAATTTAATTGTGACATAGGATCTCCGCGACCGCGAACTTATATTAACTACGGCGATCGACCATTGCCCGCACCGTCCGTCCCCCGGTTATTGTTGAGGTCCTGAGGAACCGTATGACTTTGTCAAGCTCTTCCCTCCGCAGTCTCCGCATCCCATGTATCGTCGTACGGTACCTCTTCCCCTCCACATCCTACATCTGGTCGTCCTACATATGCCTCCTAAGCCTCGCCTCGTCCCGTCACTGAGCATGTGGATGGGCGTCCCTTTCTGTCTTCAAAGATGGATTCCTTCCGACAGCTCCTACTGAATTGTCTGGGGTTGGTTGATAAGGGCACCTCGCTTCAAGACATTGCTCTGGCCCTAGTACCGTGGTTTGTTGGTCTCTGGTTCACCACCTGATGACCTGCTATTGGGTTGTTGCCTTTACAGTGTTACGGTTCTACGAATGACCTAGAATGAAAGTGACATGGTGGTGAATTTTAACCTTAACTATAAACTAATTTAATTGTGACATAGGATCTCCGCGACTACGGTAGGTCCGGATTGGGCGAGTATTCGCCTGAGGTTGCCCCAAGACAAGACAAGACAAAATTCTAGTGCTGGTTTTACTCAGATTTTGTGAGTTTTAATTTAGCCTAGCCTAGGCCTAAGAGTTCAGAAAATTTGCAAATGCACCCCATACTAGCCTACCCCTAGCCTAATAGGCCTAGTGATTCTTTTTTGGCAGACCACCCACAAATTTTCATATAGCCTAGGCCTAGGCTAGCCTAAGTTCTGGAATGCATGTTGGAATAGCCTTCCTATAAACTGTAGGCTAGGCTACTTCCTTTTAATTTAAGTTTGATTCTTTGGAAAAATCTATTAGGCCTAGACCAGGGCAGGAAAGTAACATTTAAAATGACGTGTAAAAAGTCGCCCATAAACGGCGGGCCGCTATGTTATTGTAATTTGGGAGCTTATTTCGTCTGTGGATTGACTTTGTCCTTAATTGGGGATCCTATGAATTAGCACAGATGATGATGACTTACCGTACATCATAATACGTGACGGGCCGACGTGGGGGGGGCAGAGCCGCAGAGACCCCCTCAACATATTTGGTGTCCCACAGTAACTTTTAATGGGATGGATGTAGTTACCGGGTGTATGGTCGTCATGTTTACATAGGGCGATCGTCGCGGTTAACTTTGCGTCGATTTTGACGTCGATTTTTTCGGCATATTTCATTTTATTCACTTCGTTTTATATTTAGGCTATAATCTAGCTTTGGCACGACAATAACCCTAACCTAGTCTTTCTTAAAGATTCTTCTAATCTTCCAGTAGCCTATAGCCTAATTTAGGTCATTTTTAAAGGCACACAATTAAATGGTTGGTATTTTAAATGACACTACTGCAGAATTATGAGAAACAATTTATTAGAGATAATAGGCAACAATAGATTCGCCATATTTTTCTCCATAAGCTATAGTCCGCATGGAGGATTTTCGTTATCGACACATTGAAAAAATTCCCACTTCACAGACAAAATAGACAAATACACCAAAAATTGGGGTGTGGGGGCAGCAGCCCCCACCCATAATAGCCTACTATAATAGGTTAGGTAAGGTTGTTAGGTTAGACTAGGCTAATGTCCTTTCAAAGGGGTATAGGCCTATTAAACACTAGGATAGCCTATACCTGGTCAAGGGTAAGTCCTGCTGTAGTCAACTTGAATGCTACCTTAAATTGTAATATTAGACTAGGCATAGCCTATAGAAAAAATAGCCTAGCCTACTTATTTATTGTAGCCTATAATATAGGCCTAGCCGGGTAGAATGTAGAGTTCGGGCGTACCGCCACCATTGTTTACACTGCGCAGAGCGGCGACGGAAGCTTGCCATCATGTTCCCGTCTATTTTGACTGCCATTGGATACAATATGTTGAGGGGAGGGATTTGCGGCAATTTTTTTGGTTGTTTGCCCCCTACTGGCAATATATATGATGATGACAACACGTCATGGGGGCAAAGCCCCCCTCAACATATTATTGTATCCAATGGCATTCAAAATAGACGGGAACATTATCGCAAGTGTCCGACGCCGACACCGCCGCCGTAATGTTTACATATGTCGATCACCGTGGTTAAAGGCTGGTTCACACATAGCCGAGTCGGTGCGCGAGTCCAACACGAGTCACACTCGTCGATTATCGCCGTCGCTGGAGGCTGAGTCGGCCGCGAGTAGCAATTGTTCCCGAGTCAAGGAGAGTGTAACAAGAGTTAACTCGATTCAATACGAGTCAACACGTGTTCATGCAAGAGTCTGTACGAGTAACTGAGTCAAAACGAGTGTAACACGAACCCAACAAGAGTGTCAAAAATTTGAAAAATAATGGCCACATTCCAGGGCACGTAAACAAAGAGTATGGACGAGTCAACGCGATTGTTACACGGATCAACACGATTTGTATACGGATCAACACGAAAGACAACGCGTTGACTCTCGTTGGAACTCTGTTGCACACGTGTTGACTCGTGTTACATCCGTGTAAACTCTCATTGATTCTTCCTACATTTTTGAAATAACGGTATTTCAAATGACACTTGTTTTTTCGTGTTCTATCTATCTATCTATTGCCTGACGCCGTGATCCCCGAAGGGGTGGCCACGAACGAACCGCCCCCATGCACCTCTGTCCCCAGTCAGTCGACGCCCCTCCCCCCAACCAGCACCGCCTTCGTTCATGTAGTTCCTCACTCCATCCTTCCACCTCATATTCGGTCTACCTCTCCCCCTCTGTCCCTCCACCTCGCTCTCGTACACCCTCTTAGTCATTCTCTCGCTTTCCATACGTTCCATATGGCCGAACCATCTCAAGTTGTTCCTTTTCACACTTTCCAGCACATCTACCTCCACACCACACCTCCTTCTTACTTCCTCATTAGTCTGTCTATCCCTCCATGTAACTCCGCACGCACTCCTTAAGTAATTCATTTCCACTGCTCTCACTCTTGGTCTGAGTCTCTCAACCAACGTCCATGCTTCGCTTCCGTAAGTCAGTGTCGGGATTACCACACTGTCATGCAAGGACTTCTTCACTTCCATACTGACCACCCTATTTCTTGTTACTGCTTTTAGCGTTCCTACAACCCTCTTCCCCTGTTGTACCCTCTCCCGCACCTCTTCATCCATAGTCCCATCTTTACTCAACACACTGCCCAGATACTTAAAAGAGTTGACGATCTCCATAGCCTGACCGTTCAGCTTCACCTCACACTCTGTGACTTCACTCCTTTCGAAGACCATAACCTTGCTCTTCCCCGTATTTACCTTCAAATTCCGTTTTTCGCACACTGTTCCAAACTCATTTACCAGACCCTTTTTCGTGTTACACTCGTGTTTTTTTCTCAGTGGATCGTGTTTACTCCTGTTTACTCGTGTTTTCACTTGTGTTTGAATCGTGTAAACTCTGGCATCATGGGGGCACCAAATTTTGGCACTCACATTCGTGCTTTCTACTCTTGTTGATACGTGTTGCATGTGTGTTACATACGTGTTGTTGCGTGTAGACACGTGTTGCTTCGTCAACGTCGAAATGATGACGAAAAGCGACTAATCACCAAAGAGTGTTACACGGGTTTACACGAGTCAACACGAGTTAACACGAATAACGAAGAGTTATTCAGAGTCAAACCAGTGTTGCCAGATTCTAAATGCAGAATTATCGTATTGTGACCACAAAATTATGGAATTTGCACCAACATTATCGTACACACTATTCTCTCTCTCTCTCTCTCTCTATAATATATATATATAGATGGTTTATTGGTCTACTATTATTACTTTAATAATAATGAATAAGTTTTTCCTAAGAAACGATTACATAATTTTATCTAGAAGGCCTATTGTTCTAAATCATTATGAACTATTCTTCCTAATCTTCGGTTATCTCAGATTTGTTATAAGTTCCCTTTTCAATTCTGATAAATTCCTTACTCCCTTTATTAATTTATGTAATATATGAACCAATGTGATTATCTAAGAGATTTATTTGGATGTTCAATAATTCCCTGAACTCTCTCCGAACTTCTGTTGCATTTTGGTTTAATTCATATAATAATATAGTATTTTTGTTGAAATCGTAAAATTATCGTACAAAATGTACGATAATGAGAAACACTATCGTACATCGTACCAAGGGTAAAATTATCGTACATGTACGATAATTATCGTACGTATGACAACACTGAGTCAAACACGAGTTAACACGTATGTACACGAGTCTACACGTATTTAGGCTACACTCATGGGTACTTGCCACGGGACCCAAAAATTTCATGCATGCATGAAATTTTTGGACCCCGTGGCGAGTACCCACGAGTGTGTCGAGTATACACGAGCGTAGCACGAGTCTATACGAGTGTTGAGGAGTATCGACGAGTCATTGTTGAATAGCAAAATTTCATCACTCGTGTTGGACTCGCGCACCGACTCGGCTATGTGTGAACCAGCCTTTAGATTGTGTCTATTTTGAAGGCATTTTTTTCGGTTATTTGCCTCCTGCTGGCAATATATATGATGATGACAATATGTCATGGGGGGGGGTGACCCCCCTTAACCTATTATTGTATCCAAAAGCAGTCAAATAGACGGGAACATGATGGCCAGCATCCGCCGCCGCTCCGCGTAGTGTAAACAAGGCTGGCGGTACACCCGAACTCTACATTCTACCCCACTAATTTTCCAACTAGCATAACCTATGATTATCAATGATCAATCCCAGTCAGAAACGTCCATGCTTCCCTCCCATAAGTCAATGTCGGGATTACCACACTGTCATGCAAGGACTTCTTTACTTCCATGCTGATCACCCTATTTCTTCTTACTGCTTTCAGAGTTCCTACAACGCTCTTCCCCTGTTACACTTTCTCCCACACTTCTTCATCCATAGGCCTACTTACATCTTTACTCAACACACTGACCAAATACTTAAATGAGCTGACATTCTTCATAGCCGTTCAACCTCACTTCACACTCTATGGTTGCACCCCTTTCAATGACCATAATATTGCTCTTCCTAGCATTTACCTCCAGATTCCGTTTTTCACACACTGTTCCAAACATATTTACCTGACCCTGCAACTCCCATTCACTATCGCTCATCAGAACTGTGTTGTCAGCAACAGTTGTACCGGTACTGCACTGTTGAGGCAACTTCCACTCGTTTCCTCCCCTTATCAGCGGTACACCAACATCCGCTGCTCTTCCTTGTATTTCTTTCATGACTACATCCATATACTGTACTGGTATATATTGAACAGCCATCGGGACATCACATACACCCTTGCTTTAACCCAACATTCAGATTAAAGAACTCGCTCTGTTAATTATCCACACATACTGACACCTTTGCACCCTCATACATGCTCTTAATTGCTTTCAGCAACTTGCCATCTACTCCGTATTTTTTCAGTACCGGTACCGGTACTTTCCACATACCTTCTCTATCAATTCTGTCATAGGCCTTCTCCAACTCCATAAATGCAGCATACAACTTTAGTCGCTTCTCCAGATATTTCTCCACAACACATTTCCGGGCAAAAATCTGAGCTAGACATCCTCTTCCCTTCCTAAGATGACTACAGTATGCTAACCGTTTCCCCAGCAATACTGACTGAAAATGCCCAAATATATTGCATGTCCTCTTCAGATCTATCTAAAATATGTAAAATTACACCAAATACCACTACAGTAGCACTGAAATCAATAAAACTCACTAACAGGATAAATAAATGGAAGAAATACTCCAAAAGATTAATATGTTAACCCTTTACCCAGCAATACTGACTGAAAATGCCTAAATAGATTGCATGTGCTCTTCAGATTTATACATACATACGTACATAACATTTTAAGACTGAGTGCTCCACACAGATGTGCAGTTTCAGTCTCTTTTCCTAATGGCGGCATTCCAGGCAACCCTGTTAAGGGATGCTTTACTTGTCAAGTTTTTGGATTTGAGATCGGCACGTATAGTCCGATCCCAGGTCATACTCGGTCTACCCCTTGGTGCAGCTCCCTCCACAATCGCAGACCTGCATCTTTTCACCCAATTTTGTTCATCCATTCTCTCCACATGTCCATACCATCCCAGTTTACTTGTACGCATCTCCTCGCTAATACTCTTTATACCTAAACGTCTCTTCAGCTCATCATTTGTTATTCTGTTGACATCCTTTATCTGAAATATGTAAAATTACACCAATTACCAACTACATTACCAACAAATTTAATAAAGTACACTAACAGGATAAAGAAAATGTAAGAAATAGCCCTAAAGATGAATTTATCTATCTATCTATTGACGGACGCCTTGATCCCCGAAGGATTGGCCACGAACGAAATACCCCTATGCACCTCTGTCCCCAGTCAGTCGACGCCCCTCCTCCCATCCAGCACCGCTTTCACGCATATACTTCTTAACTCCATCCTTCCACCTCTCTCTCGGTTTATTTCTCCCTCTGTCCTTCCACCTCACTCGTACACGCTCTTAATCATTCTCTCGCTTCCCATACGTTCCACATGGCCGAACCATCTCAAGTTGTTCTTTTTCGCACTTTCCAGTACATTCACACCACACCTCTCTCGTACTTCCTCATTCGTCTGTCTATCCCTCCATGTAACTCTGCACACACTTCTCAAGTAACTCATTTCCATCCCTTTCACTCTTGGTTTGAATCTCTCCAACAACGTCCATGCTTCGCTTCCGTAAGTCAGTGTCGGGATTACCACACTGTCATGCAATGACTTCCTCTGTGCCATGCTGACCACCCTATTTCATGTTTCTGCTTTCAGCATTCCTACAACCCTCTTCCCCAGTTGCACCCTCTCCCACACTTCTTCATCCATACTCCCATCTTTACTCTGTACACTGCCAAGATACTTAAATGAGCTGACAATCTCCATAGCCTGACCGTTCAACTTCACCTCACACTCCGTGGCTTCACCCCTTTCGAAGACCATAACCTTGCTCTTCCCCGCATTTACCTTCAGATTCCATTTTTCGCACACTGTTCCAAAAATATTTACCAGACCCTGCAACTCCCATTCATATCATCAGCAAACAGCAGTACACAAACATCCACTGCTCTTCCTTGTATTTCTTTTATGACTCCATCCATATACTGTATATATAGAACAACCATCTGGACATCACACACCCTTGCTTTACCAAACATTCAGATCAAAGAACTCCCTCTGTTCATTCTTCACACGTACTGATACCTTTGCACTCTCATACATACTCTTCACTGCTTTCAGCAACTTGCCATCTACTCCATATATTCTCAGTACAGTACTTTCCACATACCTTCTCTATCAACTCTGTCATTCCACTCGTTGCCTTCCCTTATTAGTGATACACCAACATCCACTGCTCATCCTTTCATTTCTTTTATGACTCTATCCATATACAGTTCAGTATATATTGAACAACCACGGGGACATCACACACCCTTTCTTTAACCCAAAATTCAGATCAAAGAACTCGCTCTGTTCATTCTCAACACATACTGACACCTTTGCACCCTCATACATGCTATTCACTGCTTTCAGCAACTTGCTATCTACTCCGTATATTCCAAGTACTTTCTACATACCGGTACCTTCTCTATCAACTCTGTCATAGGCCTTCTCCAAGTCCATGAAGGCAGCATACAACTTTTGTCCCTTCTCAAGATATTTCTCCACAACATATTTCAGAGCAAAGATCTGAGCTACACATCCTATTCCCTTCCTATGATGAATACTGTATGTTAACCGTTTCCCCAGCAATACTAACTGAAAATGCCCAAATATATTGCATGTGCTCTTCTGATTTATCTAAAATATGTAAAATTATACCAAATACCAACTACATTAGCACAAAACTCAATCAATCACAGAAACAGGATAAAAACATAGAATAAATACCCCAAAAGATGAATACGTTAACCCTTTCCCCAGCAATACTTACTGAACATGCACAAATAAATTGCAGGTGCTCTCCAGATTTAGCTGAAATATGTGAAATTACACCAAATACTAACTACATTAGCACAAAAATCAATCAAGCACTTTAACAGGATAAATAAAATGGAAGAAATAGCCCAAAAATGAATTTATCTATAGCATACCGGTATATATTGCCGGACACCTTGATCCCCGAAGGGGTGACCATGAACGAACCGCCTGCGTATTTCAAGCTCGCTTGAGTTATCACTCGATCGTCTTTTAGAGCTTTTTGGCCCGGGGTAATTACCACACCATCGCGTCATAAGGAGTTTGAGGGGGTTAAATTGCTAGATACATAGAGGAAGAGGAATGCCAAGTAAAGCTAAACAAAAATATATAAGATATTTTTAACATCTATCTATCATCTATTGCCTGACGCCGTGATCCCCGAAGGGGTGGCCAAGAATGAACCGCCCCCATGCACCTCTGTCCCCAGTCAGTCAGTCGATGCCCCTCCCCCCAACCAGCACCGCCTTCGTTCATGTACTTCCTCACTCCATCCTTCCACCTCTCATTCGGTCTATCTCTCCCTCTCTGTCCCTCCATCTCGCTCTCATACACCCTCTTAGTCATTCTCTCGCTTTCCATACGTTCCATATGGCCGAACCATCTCAAGTTGTTCCTTTTCACACTTTCCAGCACATCTACCTCCACACCACACCTCCTTACTTCCTCATTAGTCTGTCTATCCCTCCATGTAACTCCGCAC
Organism: Paralithodes platypus; assembly: GCA_032716605.1. Classification (NCBI taxonomy): domain Eukaryota; kingdom Metazoa; phylum Arthropoda; class Malacostraca; order Decapoda; family Lithodidae; genus Paralithodes; species Paralithodes platypus. The sequence continues at coordinate 13,361,213 of CM064569.1, read as the reverse complement.
GCACTCCTTAAGTAATTCATTTCCACTGCTCTCACTCTTGGTCTGAATCTCTCAACCAACGTCCATGCTTCGCTTCCGTAAGTCAGTGTCGGGATTACCACACTGTCATGCAAGGACTTCTTCACTTCCATACTGACCACCCCATTTCTTGTTACTGCTTTTAGCGTTCCTACAACCCTCTTCCCCTGTTGTACCCTCTCCCGCACTTCTTCATCCATAGTCCCATCTTTACTCAACACACTGCCCAGATACTTAAAAGAGTTGACGATCTCCATAGCCTGACCGTTCAGCTTCACCTCACACTCTGTGACTTCACCCCTTTCGAAGACCATAACCTTGCTCTTCCCCGCATTTACCTTCAAATTCCGTTTTCGCACACTGTTCCAAACTCATTTACCAGACCCTGCAACTCCCATTCATTATCACTCATCAGAACTGTATCATCCGCAAACACCAGTATAGGTAGCTTCCACTCAATTCCCTCCCTTTTCAGCGATACACCAACATCCACTGCTCTTGATAGTATTTCTTTTATGACTCCATCCATATATACAGTAAACAACCACGGGGACATCACACACCCCTGTTTCAAACCAACATTCAGGTCAAAGAACTCGCTCTACTCACTCTCCACACGTACTGCCGCCTTTACACCCTCATACATGCTCTTCACTGCTTTCAGCAACTTGCCCTCTACTCCGTATATTCTAAGTACTTTCCACAAACCTTCTCTATCCACTCTGTCATAGGCCTTCTCCAAGTACATAAAGGCAACATACACCTTTTGTTTCTTCTCCAGATACTTCGCCACAACACAATTCAGGGTAAAAATCTGATCTACACATCCTCTTCCCTTCCTAAAAACCTCCCTGCTCGTCGCCTATCCATTTCTCCGTTCTCACTCTCACTCTCTCAATCACTACCGGTACCCTACTGTATACCTTCCCTACTACGCTTAGAAGACATATTCCTCGGTGGTTACCACACACTCCTCTTTCCCCTTTGCCCTTATATAGGGGGACTATTATGCCAGTCTTCCAGTCATCGGGTGCACTCCCCTTCTCCCATGCTAGTTTGCACATTTTCCATACCCATTCTATCACTATCTCACCACCATACCTCAACATTTCCCCACACACTCCATCTGTTCCTGGTGCTTTCCCCAACTTCACTCTTTTCATGGCTTCCCACACTTCTGACCTCCTGATCCCCACCTCCTCCTCCACTACTTCTCTTCTTCTCCCTCCCATACCATATCCAGCTATGTTTGCTGGCTCTTCATTCCTTACATTTAGCAACTCACTGAAGTACTCCCTCCATCTTTCGACTCTCTCTTGCTTCTCGGCTAGCATTCTCCCATTCTTATCTTTCACACCCTTACTGTTTCCCTTGCTACCTTCCCTAACTTTCTTGACTTCTTCCCAGAACAGTTTCTTACTCTCCCTCCATTTTACACTCAGGTGCTCGTTTCTGTCTCTCGGAATCTTCATTCCCTCTACTACCCAACCACTCTCTATATGCTTTCTTCTTTTCTTCCACAGCTATTCTTACCTATTCTGTCCACCAGCATGGTGGACACACCTCCTCACACACCTCCACACACCTCCTCACATGCTGCACAGATATCATCCTTCAACACCTTGCTCATCTCCTCCACTTCCTCCATAACTTCCAGGTCGAACCCACCTAGTCGTCTTTCCACTGCTCTCCTGTACTCCTCCCTGACTTCCTCCTCCTGCAACCTCTCCACCCTCCTCACCATTCCACCCTCCTCTCGCCTCCCTCCAGCTCTCATCACCCACTTCTTTTGTATCCTAACCTTAGCTACCACTACATAATGATCAGACAGACCCCCTCCAATACCCCTATACACCCTAGCATCCATCACAGATTTCTTCATTCGTTCATCCACACATACATAATCAATCAATGACTTTCGTTCCACCACTGTCTTATCCTTCATCGTCAACATCCGTTTCCACGTGTACCTGTGGATCATTCTGTGTCGGAAGAAGGTGTTGGCTATCCACAGCCTCCTCCCCACACATACGTCCACAAGTGCACTACCATTCCCATTCACCTCTGATGGTACCCCCCACCCTCCCACCACTCCCTCAACTTTCCTATCACCCACCTTACCATTCATATCCCCAATCAGAAATATTCTTTCGTTCTTGTCAAACTTCTCCAGGCACGCCTCCACATTCATCCAGAACTCTTCTTTCTTTCTTTCAAGTATATCCTCTGTCGGGGCATACACGCATACAATCAATACAATATTTTTAACATGAGGTTGCTTATAATAATTTGTACCTCTGCAGTTTCTCCATGGCTAACGAAAAAGGTCACATTCCTAAGAAGCCCCAACCAAAAAGGCCAAGCTTCTGTACAGAACAAATGCCACACCATTACCCTTATGGTGACCCTATCAAATAATCAAAACAACCACACTTCTTAACCCCATTCCCGCGGGGCCCCTCATATGACGGAGACGATTTTCCGGCTATTTTGTAGCCTGTGAGCCAGGCCAGCTTTTGCAAGCAGCACGGATGGACGTCAGCCGGAGCCTACAGGTCTCGCCACAATACTGAGGTTTGTGTGAGAGAGAGTTCACTTATGTGCAGCGTCACACATAGCGAAAACAGAAAATAATTGGTAATTATTAGCGATTTCGCCTAGGCCTATCGGATTTGGTAATTTTTAGCAATTTTGCCCTTCGTTTGCAAGATCCTTACAAGAAAACCAGACGTCGTACAGGGATGATTCAGGAGTAATTTGAAAGCTATTACCGTACTTTCACGAATACATAATTGTATTACGCTCTGGCTTTTGCTTATGCATGAAAATGAGCAGGGAATGAAGGCAATTTCGGGCAATTATGCCTACTCGTACAGGAGTCCTTGGAGCGGCTTCGGTCGCGCCGGGAATTTCCACACCTCACACCACACACACACATCACACAGTTTTTCCTACACCGAGAAATGACTCTCCGGCTGTCATTTCTCGAAGACTTCTTCTAGCCGGAGACATTGAGAGCAACCCAGGACCCACCTACTCATACATATGTCCAACTTGCTCAAAACCAATCGCTTCGAGTTGCCACACTAATGGTTCAGTTCTCTGCAATTCATGCAGGAACTGGACCCACTTCACCTGCACAACACTTGCCTCCAAGAAACACTACACGAACACCTGGACCTGTTCCTCATGCCCCTCCCTCTCCCAGTCAAATTCCTCGCCTAAAACCCGTCCACCTCTCCTCCCCAACCCACCTAACCTTCCCATATCATCCACTCCCCCCCCTAAAACCTGTCCACCTCTCCTCCCTAACCCACCTAACCTTCCCATACCATCCACATCCTCAACTCAACATACCACACCCCATCCTAATCCATTCCAACCCCCATCTGCTCTCCAATCCCCACCCCCACCTCACCCATCCCAACACCCAGCCCCTCCCTCACCCCCACCCCATCCTCGTGCAGCAGCACCCAACATACATCGTGCACATAACATTAACATTCTCCAATTGAACATAGATGGCATCAACACAAAGAAACACAAACTCTCACACTTCATCAAACAACACAACATACACATTGCCATCTTACAAGAAACAAAACTCCGCACAACACAAAAAACACCCACATTTCATGATTTCACCACCATCAGACAAGACCGGGCTGTAGGCGGAGGCGGTGGACTCATCACCCTGGTACACAAAGAAATATCATACATAGTTACCAGTGTACAAACCAAATCCCTCCTCCCCCCAAATGATAACACAACAGAAATACAATCAATTAAAATACGCACTGGCAACAACTCCAACATAGCCATCATAAACACATACATCCCCTACAGTACCAAATGAATACAGACCATACTTACAACACATCACAAACACCCCACACATCATCCTGGGTGGTGACTTCAACGCCAAGACGTCGGCCTGGTTTGTCGACAACCCCGACACAGACAGAGGGCTGGTACTACAAAACCAAACTGTTAACCTCATCATCCTTAACGACATCCATCAACATACCCATATTCCTCACCAAGCCCTCTATAACCCATCATCTCCAGACATCACCTTTTGCTCCCCAGAACTCGCTCCCACAACATCCTGGAGGGTGGTCAGAACCTTAGGCTCTGACCACCTCCCGATCATTATCACCACCAAAACCAGACTCACCCCAGCTAACCACAAACACACATACACCAATTATAAAAGACCTAACTGGGAAGCATTCACAAATGAGACAGAACAACACTTCACAACTCTAAACAGTACACCCATCACTAACATCAACAATGCTGTACACATACTCAATAAAACTATCCAAAACACTGACAAGAAACACATTCCAAGAGGTAACAGAAAAAGACACAACCCCAACTTCACACCAGAAATTCAAAACCTCATCAGACAACGCAATATACTGAAACACTCCCCAGCACCCCACAAACAAGACATCACACAACAAATTCAAGCACTCAACACCCAAACTAACAACAAAATACAAGAACAACAAAAACTAAATTGGAATAACTTCCTACAAACACTTGATCACAAAACAAACCCCAAAAAACTCTACAAAACACTAAACAGCATCACACTTTCCAACAGCAACACAACACAATCACATGCTGCAATCACAACAACAGACTCTACTCCTTCATGTAAACAACAAGCAAACACTCTCATCAATCACTTCTCACATGTCAGTCACCTAAAACCTCACAAAGACGACCGACGTGTCATCCGACGTAAGAGACAATTCCCCACAGACCCTGACCCTTCACCAATCACCAGACAAAGCATATCATCAACAATCTCAAGCACTCACCCGCTTGTGGCCTAGACAACATAAGCAACATACACCTCAGACACCTGGGACCACAAGGCATACAAACACTCACTAACATATCAAACTACAGTTATTCACACAACACAATACCAGACATTTGGAAGCATGGTCTCATCACCACATTCCCCAAACCCAACAAAGACCCCACGCTACCCTCCTCGCACCACCCCATCACACTCCTTTGCTCCCCCCTCAGGTCACTTGCTCACACAAAATTTGGACACAACAAAGAAACTACCACTACAGTATATAAACAATACATAAGATCAGTGATCATGAGAGGCACTCAATTCCTGGCAGTAGCCTCCACGAACCAAGACCACCCACTAAACTACATGGCAACACACCTACAGACACCAAGAAATATCAAAACAACACCCAGAACACGGTATCACACACAATTACTGTCCTCTCTCCCACCCCGAACCACCTTCCAGAAGCACATCCATACTCATATCTCTCGCCGATCCATCCACTCACTCACAGACAACACGCAGCTGCAAGCACGACCTCCCGAAATCCATCCTTCCGAATCCTCCCTTCCTCGCGAGGACAGAGTCCACCTGGCCAGGCTGAGATGCGGACACCATCCAGCTCTCCTGAGCTATCAGAAGAGACTGGATGACTCCGTTGTCGATGCCTGCCCGGGATGTAACACAGCACCTTATACCATTAAACACATAATAGAAGACTGCATTTCACACAACCACTTACGCCAACAACACAATCTGCACTCAATGAGAGCTTTGTGGGAAAGCCCGATCGTGGCCATGGCCTTCCTCAGGGACTCGGGGCTGTTCGGCCAGGCAGTTTAGGGAACAACAACAACAACAACAACTCGTACAGGATTAATAGCTTTAACCAAAATGGTCACACTCCTTAATGGTCTAAGTGGCCATAGCCAAAATGGCTACACTATATTCCTTCTGTACTTTCTCCATGCCCGATGAGATACATGATATTTTGATATATGTGGCACAGCCCTTGTATCCAACACAATACCCTGCATGCAACCCCGCTCGAACCCCGCACAACGTTGCTTGCAACTTTAATTATTATTATTATTATTATTATTATTATTATAATAATAATGATTATAATGATAATAATAATAATAATAATGAAAATAAAATAACAATAATACTAATGATAATATGTATAATAATTTATCTATTCCACGAAAAATATATGGGTATTCTGATGCATATGAAAAGGGGTGAGGGGTAGGCAAGAGAACACATACTAAGTAAATCTGAACAAGATTACATACAAAGGTTTTGGGTCTGGATGAGAATGATTGACAAATGTTCTTACGCTTCCAATTTATAACCATCTGGCCACCGGTTTAACCCATTTGCCTACATTTGTGCCGGGGAATTGAAAAATCAATTATCACATGCTCAACCCATTCGCCTACATTCGTACCGCAATCGCACAGTTCGAAGTACCATCGCACCGCATTTGAACAACCTTCGCAGTCATTCGCCAAGGAATTGCATTATTCGCCAACGTCTCGGACAACATTCGCCCATATTCACATAAACCCTATTGCTGTGGGTCCTAAAATTTGCAATATTTTCGCCCTCCAAGCTTGCCAATGCCTGACAGGACCTTTAATCTTCAACAACATACAAATTAACCCTTCATCTTTTCTCAATATTCTTGGTGTTTCCATTTCTTCATATCTTTCTTGGAAAGACCATATTATCAGTCTTGCTAAAACGGCTTCTGAGAAGTTAGGCGTGCTCAACCGTCTCCGTGGGTTCTTCACCCTCGCACAGTTTCTTGCTCTGTACAAGGTCACTGTGCGCATGTGTGGGGAGTTTACATCCATACCGCACTTCACAAAAGGGTGGAGTCAAAAGCATTTTGTCTCATTAAATCACCTTTTTTTATCTCTCTACATGCCGCAATGTTGCATTTCTCACTCTTCTACCTCTATTTCAATAATCAGTATTCTTCAAAGCTTTCTCAGTGTATACCACCTCCCTTTCAATACAATCCCACCCATCTGCCTTTCAACACTATCCCATCCCTATTCTTATCCCTCTTCCTACAATTTAAATTGCTTCAAGCTCCGTGTTTTGACACAAACGCACCTTGAATTTGGCTCTGTCATTCTTTCATTTTTTGCGGGGGAGGACACTTGTTACAGTTAGCTATGTCTTTTGCTTCCTTCATGCACATAGGGTAAACAAAAGCTTAGGAATCATCTCTAGTAATCAAAGAGTTAAAGAATATTGCAAATAAGTCTCTCACTCCGATAGGTCTTATCAAGTATCGTCTAGCCACTCTAGTGGTTGCTACCTCTAGACGATTATACATCAATTTAGAATTGAACAAATATTTTCATCTGATTGAAAAGGTTAACGGAATCCTGGCATTTAGTCTTTAATTAAAGCATTCGCATTACAATATGCAATAGTATTTTGCATTTAAATATCTTGCATCATATGCTCACTATTATGACCCAAGTAGGAAATTGTTAGACAAAATATAATATGTATTTTACTCACATCGAGTTATAATTATTAGATCGAAATTACACAATGTTGAGGATAGACAGCACTAGCCAGCCGTAGCCAATCAACGAGAATATTGGTTACTGATCATAACGACAGTTCAATCATTTGAAGCAGCTTTAATAACTAAATTGACATCACTTTGTATTTACGCAGGGGGGAATGCCACGAAGAACTTTACAAAGCTATTGAGTATAGTTGATTTATAATTTGATGGCCACCCTTAGTATGACATAACCGAATATAATCCAATATCTACTTTGAATATCGAGGTAATATGTACAGTCACGGTCATTAGTGCCATGCAGATAGTTACGAAGCTGACTCGTGTTGAATTGATACTCTATATATCAATTTTTTACCTGAAATTTGTATTTCAAAGGTGCCTTTAAATTTTTCGAGGTTGCTACGTGTATCAGAATAAGTAACCGCGACTGTACATTGAAAACTAGAATGTTTGTGGAGGTGGGAGAAGGAAAGCCTAGAAATTTGCTAGGAAAATGAAACACGGAGCTACAACCTTTCGTCTGTATTCCTTGACATCTTCCTGCAGATAGAGAAAAAAGGGTTGAAGTCCATTTATCTCTCCTGACTCCTGACTCGTGTTTCACTTTCCTAGCCAGTATAAGAACTTATTTATCACATGTGTTTGTGATTTGTTCTCTCTCTCTCTCTCTGTATATATATATATATATATATTGTATGTTACTAAAATTTACAAAGTTATTAACATAGACAAAAATCACCGTACATAACAAATTTTGATATTATTGGGATGGAATGTGTGCTGTACCTAGAGTATCAGTGCATTACCACAAGCCCACCGAAACGTCAATAAAATACCCTCATTGTTTCCTGATTAAATAGCACTGTATGAATATTCCCATATTCAAAATATGCTATAGGGGTGCAATGCCTGGTGAGGTATCAGCTCAACAGGTGGCGTTGTGTGTGTGTAAGTGTGAGAGTCCGTGTGTAGGGGGTGAGACAGTGAAGCACGGGAACGAGGTGGCTTCAGAGATGGGGTCGTTTCGGGCCATGAGTGAGCACCGTGCCTCATGTGAAGGAAAGATGGCAGGTGCTAGTTGTACTCTACGTGCTTCATATGTTTCACTCCCTAGACTGGAACAAGACCTCACGGGCTTCACTGTTCATTGTAAAGTGGTGAATGTTAAGGCTCTCAGCCAATGCAGGAGAGGAAGTAAGTTGCAATATAGAAAATAAAAAAAAATAAATAAAAAACAAATACACATGTATTCTGGACATATGCACTGTTATGCCCCTTTCCCACTGGTGAGATAAGTCACGATTTTCGTCACCGAAACCAATAAATTGGCACATTCTGACATGTCTCAACACCTCTCATAAAAAATCGTTTGACTCTCAAGGCCTCTCAGGCCTCGCAAGGGCCCTCGTGGGTCATCGCGTCATCTCACAATGTTCGCACAGTTCAAAATTTTGGACGAGGACTCACGATGATCGGATCGGTTACCCTCGCAAGCATGGTCGAGCATTGCCGAAGGGTTTCTGCGATTCATCTGCGACATCGGCGAGACATCGCGGATGGTTTCGCATAAAAAAAACTTTGCAACGCTGCATGGATGCTCACCAATGCTCTGCTCGCCGATGCTCTCAGATGTTCGGAGAACATCGACGATGCCAAAGAGCACCTTCGGCTGATGCTCTCAGATGTTCCGGGAACATCGACGATGCCAAAGAGCACCTTCGGCAGGTGGGTAAAAAAACATTATTAGGCTAGTGAGATATCTTTCACATACGGTGAAATTCCACATATTGTTATTTTTGTTGTTGTTGTTGATGAAATCTTATAGAATTACATTTCCTCTTGCCGTTCATGAAAACAAAAAATATAAAAAGCAGTTATTATTGGTGAAAATAGACAAGAGTTAATATTTTGCTGCGGAATGGATTCTATAAGAGCGAAAAACTATCGTTATAGATTTATTTCTATAAAATCCAATAATGATGATGGAATAATCTAAACACCGCCATCATGTTCAGCGGACATATATATATATTTTTGTTTAGAGAGTAAGCTAAATTTGTATATTTTTCGATAGAAAAATGTCTCCGGCGAAGCCGGATTTCTCCATACAATGCTGGCTCCCTATCGCTCGCCAGGAAGAAATCGACACCTGGATGGGGATAAACGTCTTAAAACAGTAGGCTGAACGGGGCCGAACGGATACAAGGCAAAGAGAGAGGGAGAGAAATATAAAAAACGAGGAGAGGGAGAGAAAGAGAAAACAACAAACAGCAGGTGGGCTCAATGTTTGCGTTACGGCTTAACAATTGAGCCCACCTCGCTTTTTTAGTTTACTCTTTCTCTCTCTCTCTCTCCTCGTTTTTTTTTTTTTTTTTCTATTTCTCTCCCTCTCTCTTTGCCTTGTATCCGTTCGGCCCCGTTCAGCCTACTGTTTTAAGACTTTTACCCCCATCCAGGTTTCAATATTTTCCTGGTGAGCGGTAGCGAGCCAACATATATATTTTTTGTTTTGAGAGCAAGCTAAATTTGTACATTATTTGATAGAAAAATGTCTCCGGCGAAGCATTGCCAACCTTCGAATTAAGGGGAGATGGGTCGTTTTTCTGGTCCCCTTTCTTCCTCATGGTTAACCCAATTAGTTTTCATATTTTATGATGTTCGGCCCATTAGTTTGGCATGATATGCTAATTCCACTCTGCAATTAGCACATTCACTTTACATTCGCTCAGCTGCGCACACCTCGCCCATCTCGCCGACGTATGTGCGATGCCAACGCCGATGGATGATCAACGATGAATCTGAATCTCTGAATCGCAAGAATTTGTGCCTTAAAAAAATGCCTCGCAGAGGTTCATCGGCGAAACATCGCTCACTTCCCCGATAACATCTAACATCGCTGATGTCGGCGATTGCGTCGCCGACATCTGCGACATCTTTCGCCCAGTATAATTTGTCATCCGTTTGTAACGGTCAAATCGCGAAGGTCGCACGTATTCTTGCGAATTTGACAAAACGAAGGCATCGGCGACCGAAAATCGTGACTTGTCTCACCAGTGGGAAAGGGGCATTAGAGTCTGTATTGGAAGAATGCAGGGTTGTATACTGTAGCTGTCTCCATAAGCTAGCTTGGTGGAGCAGCAGGAGGGGCCCATAAATAAGGGTTGCCATCTTTCTCTGGAACTGAATTTACCTAATTATTTATCCCATATTTCAGATCAGTGTATCAAACTTGTAGACAATGTTCATATTACTGCTAGCCTAAGAGCAACTAGAACAATTGAATAACAAAAGAAGAGTAAACTTTGGCTTACCCAATAACGACCCGACCCGCATCTGCAACAGAGGTAAACACTAACTCCTGGTATTTAGCAATTACAAATGTCTGAATAGGAGTCATAATGATTTATGATATCACATATTTAATGTACTGTACTTTAGGGATGACTAGGCTATTATGCAATAGCAATCACACTCAAGTATCGTTTTCCCCTTCAGAAATTATACTTGTTATATTTTTTGAGATGACAAACCAACTACTTTTATTTTTTATAATAATAAAACATATTTTTACTAAGGACAAAAGTTAAATTTATAAGAGTTATGGGATGGCTATTATTCTTGACTGTACTTGTTGACTTACAATTACATTAAAGAATATACTTAGATCTAGTGTGATATGTGCATTTTTGTATTTTGCCAGTAGCGTCTGATCATCATTCATCTGCCTTGCCTCAATATATTTAAAATTATAATGGACCTTGCGGTGGAAAATGAGTACAAAATATTTACATTAATTATAATTGATCTCAAACCACCGAAACCTTATTTCTAAGCTACGTAAAATACTTAAAATTGAGAAAAAATTAGATTTTCATAGTGAAGATGCTACACACATACACACACACATTATGTGTGTATATATATAATATATATATATATATATATATATATATATATATATATATATATATATATATATATATATATACATATATATATGTATATATATATATATATATATATATATATATATATGTATATATATGTATATATATATATATATATATATATATATATATATATTTGCAAAGAAATAGGAAGACATTTTAAAATTATGCCATAATTTTAACATATTTCTTCCTATTGTCTTTGCAAATATCTTATTGGCATATTTTTAACATATATTGTCCATTTTCTTGACAGTTTTGTTATAAATTATTAAGCATATGGCATGAATAAATGTGTTATCCTTTTTAAGTAGACTCCGCATAGTTGGGCTTCGATCTTTTATTCACATAAAGAACGAAGACATCTTGAGTCACAAATCTTTTTAATTACCTGCAACAAAGTGCAGCATACTTTTTAAACTTTATTAAGCATTTTGCATGAATAAATGTTTTAATTTGTATGTACAGCAAGCATAAGTTGAGCTTAGTTGTATAATTGCATTCCTGATTTGGTGTAAAGAACGTCTAATAAGACATCTTGAGCCACAAACCTTTTAATTTTCGAAAGAATACGCAGCATACTTGAGCTCAGTCTTTTATGTGCTTTTTGTATTTGGCATCAAGCATAATCTAAAACTATATCTTGAGCCACAGACCATTTATATTGGGCCCACAAAGTTTGTTTCTCTGCACTATATATCTCTGCACTATATATCTCTGCACTATATATCTCTGCACTATATATCTCTGCACTATATATCTCTGCACTATATATCTCTGCACTATATATCTCTGCACTATATATCTCTGCACTATATATCTCTGCACTATATCTCTGCACTATATATCTGCACTATATATCTCTGCACTATATATCTCTGCACTATATCTCTGCACTATATATCTCTGCACTATATATCTCTGCACTATATATCTCTGCACTATATATCTCTGCACTATATATCTCTGCACTATATATCTCTGCACTATATATCTCTGCACTATATATCTCTCGGAAGATTTGCTTTTAAAGTACCAGCAGCTGATCAAGTCGTTTAAGGAGAAGTCATCAATGATCATCGTCTCAGGAATCGTCCCCCGGCTCGGTGTAGAGAGCCGATTTTACAACATAGCCACCAGCACAAATCGTTGTCTAGCAAACCTCTGCAGGAAGGAGAACGTGGGATTCGTCGACACCTGGGACAATTTCTACTACGATGATTATTTGTTTTCGGACGATGGAGTTCATCTGAACCAGGTGGGAGCAGCACGTTTTGGGCGTCTTCTCAATGATGCGGTGAAGGATTTTCGGAGAAGAAATCGACTCAGCACAGGACAACCAGGAAGGAGGACCGAAGACAGCGAGGACGGCAATCTACAAAGGAATTAAATACTAATCCGTCAAGAACCGCGAATTTGGATAAAGCTCCACCAACACGACCCAAATTCAAAACCGTCAGGGATAACGACCGAGGACCGAGGACAGCCATGAATGTAAATGTAGATCCGACCAGAACCAAAAATTCGATGAAAGAACGATCTGCGAGTTCTAAAACCGCAACTTTAAAGGTTTTCTATGCAAACGCTCGTAGCATACGCAATAAATTTTCAGATTTAGAGGAACTAGTGTTTACAGAAAATTATGATGTGATTGGCATAACAGAATCTTGGCTCAATACACAAGATAGAGACTTTTTAGCAGAGTATTCACTTCCCGGTTATGTAATGTTTGAGAACAGCCGAATAAATAAAATGGAGGTGGCGTTTTATTTTATATCAAAGAAAGTCTTAACCCGACCCTCGTGTCAAAACCTCAAATTGTGAACGTCGACACATCTTTTGTGCTAATAAAGAATAATAAAGGTACAAAAATAATACTTGCGTTAATATACAGACCTCCAGCTCAATCAGTGCAAACTGACCGAGAAATTTACGAACAAATTGCAGATGTAAGTAACTCACAAGATACCGTAAGTTTTGGCGACTTTAATTTACCTGTGACCAAGTGGGGCGATACTCTTACTTCACACTCCGGACATGACTTGTATACGAACTTGCAAGAGAGTTCGCTTTATCAATTTGTTCGAATGCCGACCCGTGGTAATAACGTTCTTGACATTGTACTTGCAACAAAAGAAGAATTGATAGAGAATTTGAATGTTGGTGATGAATTCAGTAACAGCGACCATCGTACGATAACTTTCACTTTAAAGTTTACTAGTAACGAACCAAATAGTAGCATCGAAAAAGTCCCTAATTTCAAGAAAGCAAACTTCCATAAACTTAGAGCTATGTTTAAAGAAACTGACTGGAGCTTTTTAATTAACAATAACGACATAAATACATCTTGGAAGTTATTCGAAACCACTTAGCTAAAAGCAGTGCAAGACTGCATACCATCGAAAATACGGCGTCCAGGCCATAATAATAAGCCCAAATGGTGGAATAAAGATATTTCAAACTGCCTGCTTGCTAAAAAATGTGCTAATGATAGATTAAAATCCTCACAAAATGACGAAGAACGGGTGAAATTTGTAGAGCTACGACGCAAAGCCAAAAAGTTAATTAAGCAAAGTAAAAAGACCTTAGAGTTACATATTGCGAATCAAAGTAAAACAAACCCGAAAGAATTCTATAGTTATATCAGAAAGAAAAAAGTAGTTACTTCAACTGTTGGACCGTTAGTCGATGAAAAAGGAGAATACACCAAAGACGAAGTACAAATGAGTAATGCCCTCAATACCTTCTTTGCATCAGTTTTTACAACAGAAGACCTCAGTGATATCCCTACACCATCGCCGATTCAGATTGATAATTCAGATGTTCTAAGCAATATCACCGTTACAGAGAGAGAAGTATTGAATTGTTTAGATAAACTCAAGGTAAATAAAACGCCAGGACCTGATACAATCTCGCCTAGAGTTCTAAAGGAAGCTAAGAATGAGCTCTCCAAACCACTGACATTACTATTCAATAAATCCTTACAGTCTGGAACTATGCCTGATCAGTGGAAGCTAGCCAACGTAACACCGATATTCAAAAAAGGCAGCAAATCCCTACCCAGTAACTATCGTCCAATTAGCTTAACCTCAGTTGTATGTAAAATGCTAGAAACGGTCATACGAGACAGACTCGTAAATCACTTAGAGGAAAATAACATACTTAAAGATACTCAACACGGCTTTCGTAAAAAACGTTCCTGTTTAACAAACCTCTTAGACTTCTTCCACGATATCCTCAACCTCTACGATGAGAGTAAAGCTGTAGATATTATATACCTTGATTTTCAAAAGGCCTTTGACAAAGTTCCCCACAAACGTTTACTGCTAAAACTAAAAGCGCATGGAATACAAGACGGTGTGTTGAAATGGATAGAAAATTGGCTCAGCAACAGAAAGCAAAGAGTAGTCATAAACGGTAAGGCATCTAAATGGACCAAAGTAAGTAGCGGGGTACCCCAGGGATCGGTACTAGAACCAATTCTCTTTCTAATTTACATCAACGACATAGATGAGGGTCTCACCTGCACAATCTCAAAATTTGCTGACGATACAAAAATTGCAAATAGCGTACTCTCAAAAGAACAAGTTGACGATATGCAACACAATCTAGATAAATTGTCATGTTGGGCCCAAATTTGGCAAATGAGTTTCAATGCGGATAAATGTAAAGTACTATATGTCGGATACCTAAATGAGAAAGCAAACTATTTGATGAATGGCACTCAGCTTAAGAATGTAAACAGAGAAACTGATCTGGGAGTAACAATATCGAGTAACCTAAAACCGAGTCAACAATGTTCAGAAGTTGTTAAGAAGGCAAACAAAATAATTGGCTTTATAGGCAGGTCATTTGAGCATAAATCCAAAGAAGTTATCCTAACCCTTTACAATTCCTTAGTCCGCCCTCTTCTGGAATACTGCGTTCAATCCTGGTGCCCTTATTACCAAAAAGATATAAACAAGCTAGAACGAGTTCAACGTAGAGTTACCAAAATTATACCTAGCCTAAAGAACAAACCATACGAAGAGCGTCTTAGAGAATTAAATCTATTTCCTTTAACCCAGCGCAGATTAAGAGGCGACTTAATTCAAGTGTTCAAAATCATCAAAGGCATCGACAATATGAACTGTAGTAAGTACTTCACTATCGACCAATCTAATTACACGCGGGGAAACGGTTGCAAAATTATTGGTAAATCTTTTAACTCGCACGAATCTAAGAATTTCTTCTTCAATCGAGTTGTCAACTTGTGGAATGGGCTTCCCCGAGACGTTATAGACTGCAGCACCGTTGATTCATTTAAATTCCGCCTAGACAAATATCTCGCATCAAACCCGCGACTGACTGCGTTTGTAAATGAATAACTTTATCCTCCCCTCAGTTACTAACCCATATGTCCCCTACTAACTTCCTAGTCCTGCCACGTTAGTGGCAGGGCAGTAGTTCCATTTCCAATGTTCCCTTACCCACTCTAAACCACTGTTTGGACACTTGATCCTCAGTGTTTTGGAGGACAAGCAGCCTAGAAGGGTCACTAGATATGTTGTTGCTTGATTTCCTTTGTACTCCTTTGTACTTTGTACTATATATCTCTGCACTATATATCTCTGCACTATATATCTCTGCACTATATATCTCTGCACTATATATCTCTGCACTATATATCTCTGCACTATATATCTCTGCACTATATATCTCTGCACTATATATCTCTGCACTATATATCTCTGCACTATATATATCTACACTATATATCTCTGCACTATATATCTCTGCACTATATATCTCTGCACTATATATCTCTGCACTATATATCTCTGCACTATATATCTCTGCACTATATATCTCTGCACTATATATCTCTGCACTATATATCTCTGCACTATATATCTCTGCACTATATATCTTTCACTTTATATCTCTGCACTATATATCTCTGCACTATATATCTCTCTGCACTATATATCTCTGCACTATATATCTCTGCACTATATATCTCTGCACTATATATCTCTGCACTATATATCTCTGCACTATATATCTCTGCACTATATATCTCTGCACTATATATCTCTGCACTATATATCTCTGCACTATATATCTCTGCACTATATATCTCTGCACTATATATCTCTGCACTATATATCTCTGCACTATATATCTCTGCACTATATATATCTGCACTATATATCTCTGCACTATATATCTCTGCACTATATATCTCTGCACTATATATCTCTGCACTATATATCTGCACTATATATCTCTGCACTATATATCTCTGCACTATATATCTCTGCACTATATATCTCTGCACTATATATCTCTGCACTATATATCTCTGCACTATATATCTCTGCACTATATATCTCTGCACTATATATCTCTTTTCTGTATTTATTTTCCATTGGTGATCGCGGGGTTTTATTACCGCCGTTTCTCTTTGCATATATATATATATATATATATATACAAGAAGCTAAAAGCGTTGATAGATGTGGATGTTCTGTTCGATTCATGGAACCAACCCTTTCAAAATCTGATTATGCATTTATTTTTATTTCTATCATTATTAGACGATTTTATTCAGATTAGGAAGGGTATGTGGGAGTCAGCGTTATTTGGGTTCGTCTTTACTATTATAATTCCCAGAGATGCTTCCAAAACTGTATAAAAATGTTTAATGATAACCAGAATAAACTGTCTAAATGAGTCATAATCTTCAAAGGGTTAATGGATTGAAATGAGGTCCCAATGCTTATTGAGATCATCCAAAATCTTACATTTGCTTAACGGGGCCATCTAAATTCAACCGGTAGAAACGGTAAGGATTTAAATTGGCATTGATTTTGTTTTGCCATATCTAGCCAATAATCAAACGAATCGACCAAAACATGTCAACAAATTTAAATACCAATACCGTACGTGGAACAAACAAACGGTCTAACGGGAAAAATACTGTTACACAAGATCATAATTATAGGTTAGTAATAATCTATCTGTCTATTGCAAAACGAAATGATCCCCGAAAGAGTGGCCACGAATTAATCACCTACATGCACATATGTCGTATTTTCACTTTCCCTCGTGTGCCTCCTAACTCCATCCTTCCACCTCACTTTCGGTATGTATCTTCCTCTCTACCCTTCCTCCTCACTCTTGTAAACTTTAGTAACCCCTTAACCCCTTCCTCCTCACTCTTGTAAACTTTAGTAACCCCTTAAGCACGATTACGTAATTTTCATCATATTCTGGTTATCATTAGACGACTAACTTTAGCTTATATTCTACTTCTAGGACTCATAGGGGTAAATACGATCTGAATGTGCTCTCTGAATAGCGTACGTCCTCTTTAAAGTTAATGAAATCGTCTAATTGTAGCCAGAATCTAAAGTAAAACGGTGTCGTGCTGAAGGGGTTAAATATAATAATAAAAGGTTTGTTCGTTATACTTACTTTAGTTGTATTTTTCTGTTGAATTGATAGATGTTATAAAAATTAAGTATGTGTATTTTATGAATTCAAACAGATTTGTTAAACAAAACTACTACTGCGCTACAATGATGTGTAAAAGACAAGTTTATGATTTTGAGAAAGCATTTGACCATATTCCTTTAATCCCTTCAGTATTAAAGGACGCCTATGTTATATTCTGGCTATTATCAGAGTATTGAATTAAGAATAGGAAGGATCTCTAAGAATCAGTTACGAACTATATAAAGTAACCTTATAACTGCCACAGGTCCTTCCAAAACGTATTATACTCGTCTAATGATATATATAGTCTATTCTTTATAAATGGCCACAAGTTTTGACCACTAACTCTAAAACGACTGGGTAATCAAGCTAATATTTCTACCATATGGGAAGAGTCAGCCGGGAAATAGGTGTGGAAATATACAGCCCATTTGTTCCCGCCTGTTTTGAATTACAGAGGTTATAGTTCACGATTTCTGGCCTACCTATAATGAATGGACTGTATAATAAATGAGGAGACGTTCTTTTCATTATATTCTGGCAACTATTAGATTATTTTAGTCAGCTTAGGAAGCACCTCTAACAATGAAATGCTGCAGACTATCTTAATTAATCCTTCTAGCGACCACGGATCCTTCCTAAGCTTAATAAAATCGTCTAATAGTTGCCAGAATTTGATGAAAAGGACATCACCGGTACTGAAGGGGTAAATACGCAATCCATAAGTATTTTTTTCTTCTGAGTATTCATATTTGGTTAAGCCGGTGTCACACTAGCGCTTTTTCCGGCAATTTTCGATGAGCAAGTTTGTTTACATGATAGTGTGAGGCTTTTGTTTACATGATAGTGTGAGGCTTTTGTTTACATGATAGTGTGAGGCTTTTGTTTACATGATAGTGTGAGGCTTTTGTTTACATGATATTGTGAGGCTTTTGTTTACATGATATTGTGAGGCTTTTGTTTACATGATAGTGTGAGGCTTTTGTTTACATGATAGTGTGAGGCTTTTGTTTACATGATAGTGTGAGGCTTTTGTTTACATGATAGTGTGAGGCTTTTGTTTACATGATAGTGTGAGGCTTTTGTTTACATGATATTGTGAGGCTTTTGTTTCCATGATAGTGTGAGGCTTTTGTTGCCATGATAGTGTGAGGCTTTTGTTTCCATGATAGTGTGAGGCTTTTGTTTACATGATATTGTGAGGCTTTTGTTTACATGATAGTGTGAGGCTTTTGTTTACATGATAGTGTGAGGCTTTTGTTTACATGATAGTGTGAGGCTTATGTTTACATGATAGTGTGAGGCTTTTGTTTACATGATAGTGTGAGGCTTTTGTTTACATGATAGTGTGAGGCTTTTGTTTACATGATAGTGTGAGGCTTTTGTTTACATGATAGTGTGAGGCTTTTGTTTACATGATAGTGTGAGGCTTTTGTTTACATGATAGTGTGAGGCTTTTGTTTACATGATAGTGTGAGGCTGTTGTTTACATGATAGTGTGAGGCTTTTGTTTACATGATAGTGTGAGGCTTTTGTTTACATGATAGTGTGAGGCTTTTGTTTACATGATATTGTGAGGCTTTTGTTTACATGATAGTGTGAGGCTTTTGTTTACATGATAGTGTGAGGCTTTTGTTGTTGTTGTTGTTGTTGTTCCCTAAGCTGCCTGGCCGAACAGCCCCGAGTCCCTGAGAAAGGCCATGGCCACGATCGGGCTTTCCCACAGAGCTCTCATTGAGTGTAGATTGTGTTGTTGGCGTAAGTGGTTGTGTGAAATGCAGTCTTCTATGATGTGTTTAATGGTATGGGGTGCTGTGTTACATCCCGGGCAGGCGTCGACAACGGAGTCATCCAGTCTCTTCTGATAGCTCAGGAGAGCTGGATGGTGTCCGCATCTCAGCCTGGCCAGGTGGACTCTGTCCTCGCGAGGAAGGGAGGATTCGGAAGGATGGATTTCGGGAGGTCGTGCATGCAGCTGCGTGTTGTCTGTGAGTGAGTGGATGGATCGGTGAGAGATATGAGTATGGATGTGCTTCTGGAAGTTGGTTCGGGGTGGGCAGGGAGGGAGAGAGGACAATAATTGTGTGTGATACCGTGTGCTGGGTGTTGTTTTGATATTTCTTGGTGTCTGTGGGTGTGTTGCCATGTAGTTTAGTGGGTGGTCTTGGTTCGTGGAGGCTGCTGCCAGGAATTGAGTGCCTCTCATGTCCAGATGGTCTTTGACTTTGAGAATTTTGGTTTCTTGATGTAGGTGATCTGTGGGTGAAGTAGCTGTGCAGCCTGTAATGATCTTCAGGGCTTTGTTTTGAATAGTCTGTAAGGTCTTATGATGAGTTTCAGCTAGGTTAGAAGCCCAGGCTGGGCTTGCGTATTCCATCACTGATCTTATGTATTGTTTATATACTGTGGTGGTAGTTTCTTTGTTGTGTCCAAATTTTGTGTGAGCAAGTGACCTGAGGGCGTTAAGTCTGGGTGTCAGTTTCTTTTTAATGTTTGTGGTGTGCTGTTTGAATGTCATATGAGTATCATATGTTACTCCTAGGATTTTGGGTGTGTGTGTATGTGTTAGGGGTGTGTTGTTTATGGTGAGTTGAGGGATGTATTCGTGTTCTCCTGTCCAACTTGTGAGCAGGGTTGCGGTGGATTTGGCTGGGGCTAGATTAAGTCTGTTTGTAGTGCACCAACCATGTAGTGTGTTGAGATAGGGTTGAAGGAGATCTGTTGATCTTTTTGGGTCATGGTGTGTGCATGTGAGTGTTATGTCATCTGCATAGGAGGCTAAGTTTATTTGGGGCGTATTGGGTGTAGTTATATCGTGCATGTACAGATTGAAGAGTGCGGGCGATAGGACGGATCCTTGTGGGACTCCGTTTGGAAAGTTTCTGATTTTAGATGACTGACCGGCAAAAGATACGTGTGCACATCTGCCTGCTAGGAAGTTGGCCAGCCACCTTTTTGTGTTGTTGTGCATGTTTGTGTTGTAGATTTTGTTTGCTAGGTTGTGGCGGGGGATGGCATCGAAGGCTTTACTAATGTCGAGTGTGGCTAATAGTGATCTGTGTGGTGGTCTAGCTGAGTTGATGCCGTCGAAAGCTCTTTGTGTAAGGTCTGTGAGAAGAGTGTTTGTGGAGTGCAGTGGCCTAAAGCCATGTTGTGTTGGAGCTAGGGGTAGGTCAGGTGTAATTAGTTGTAATACTAGGCATTCCATGACTTTGGAGGGGGAGCAAAGAAGTGTGATGGGGCGGTGCGAGGAGGGTAGCGTGGGGTCTTTGTTGGGTTTGGGGAATGTGATGATGATACCATGCTTCCAAATGTCTGGTATTGTGTTGTGTGAATAGCTGTAGTTTGATATGTTAGTGAGTGCTTGTATGCCTTGTGGTCCCAGGTGTCTGAGGTGTATGTTGCTTATGTTGTCTAGGCCACAGGCGGGTGAGTGCTTGAGATTGTTGATGATATGCTTTGTCTGGTGATTGGTGAAGGGTGTATAGTCAGGGTCTGTGGGGAATTGTCTCTTACGTCGGATGACACGTCGGTCGCCTTTGTGAGGTTTTAGGTGGCTGACATGTGAAAAGTGATTGATGAGAGTGTTTGCTTGTTGTTTACATGAAGGAGTAGAGTCTGTTGTTGTGATTGCAGCATGTGATTGTGTTGTGTTGCTGTTGGAAAGTGTGATGTTGTTTAGTGTTTTGTAGAGTTTTTTGGGGTTTGTTTTGTGATCAAGTGTTTGTAGGAAGTTATTCCAATTTAGTTTTTGTTGTTCTTGTATTTTGTTGTTAGTTTGGGTGTTGAGTGCTTGAATTTGTTGTGTGATGTCTTGTGTGTGGGGTGCTGGGGAGTGTTTCAGTATGTCGCGTTGTCTGATGAGGTTTTGAATTTCTGGTGTGAAGTTGGGGTTGTGTCTTTTCCTGTTACCTCTTGGAATGTGTTTCTTGTCAGCGTTTTGGATAGTTTTATTGAGTATGTGTACAGCATTGTTGATGTTAGTGATGGGTGTACTGTTTAGAGTTGTGAAGTGTTGTTCTGTCTCATTTGTGAATGCTTCCCAGTTAGCTCTTTTATAATTGGTGTATGTGTGTTTGTGGCTAGCTGGGGTGAGTCTGGTTTTGGTGGTGATAATGATCGGGAGGTGGTCAGAGCCTAAGGTTCTGACCACCCTCCAGGATGTTGTGGGGGCGAGTTCTGGGGAGCAAAAGGTGATGTCAGGAGATGATGGGTTATAGAGGGCTTGGTGAGGAATATGGGTATGTTGATGGATGTCGTTAAGGATGATGAGGTTATCGGTTTGGTTTTGTAGTACCAGCCCTCTGTCTGTGTCAGGGTTGTCGACAAACCAGGCCGACGTCTTGGCGTTGAAGTCACCACCCAGGATGATGTGTGGGGTGTTTGTGATGTGTTGTAAGTGTGGTCTGTATTCATTTGGTACTGTAGGGGATGTTTGGGGAGGGATGTATGTGTTTATGATGGTTATGTTGGAGTTGTTGCCAGTGCGTATTTTAATTGATTGTATTTCTGTTGTGTTATCATTTGGGGGGAGGAGGGATTTGGTTTGTACACTGGTTACTATGTATGATATTTCTTTGTGTACCAGGGTGATGAGTCCACCGCCCCCGCCGACAGCCCGGTCTTGTCTGATGGTGGTGAAATTATGAAATGTGGGTGTTTTTTGTGTTGTGCGGAGTTTTGTTTCTTGTAAGATGGCAATGTGTATGTTGTGTTGTTTGATGAAGTGTGAGAGTTCGTGTTTCTTTGTGTTGATGCCATCTATGTTCAGTTGAAGAATGTTAATGTTATGTGCACGATGTATGTTGGGTGCTGCTGCACGAGGATGGGGTGGGGGTGGGGGTGAGGGAGGGGCTGGGGGTTGGGATGGGTGAGGTAGGGGTGGGGATTGGGGAGCAGGAGATGGGGGTTGGAATGGATTAGGATGGGTTGTGGTGTGTTGAGTTGAGGATGTGGATGGTATGGGAAGGTTAGGTGGGTTAGGGAGGAGAGGTGGATGGGTTTTAGGGGGGGGAGTGGATGATATGGGAAGGTTAGGTGGGCTGGGGAGGAGAGGTGGATGGGTTTTAGGTGAGGGATTTGACTGGGAGAGGGAGGGGCATGAGGAACAGGTCCAGGTGTTTGTGTAGTGTTTCTTGGAGGCAAGTGTTGTGCAGGTGAAGTGGGTCCAGTTCCCGCATGAATTGCAGAGAACTGAACCCTTAGTATGGCGACTCGAAGTGATGGGTTTTGAGCAAGTTGGACATATGTATGTGTACGTGGGTCCTGGGTTGCTCTCAATGTCTCCGGCTAGAAGAAGTCTTCGAGAAATGACAGCCGGAGAGTCATTTCTCGGTGTAGGAAAAACTGTGTGATGTGTGTGGTGTGAGAGGTGTGGAAATTCCCGGCGCGACCGAAGCCGCTCCAAGGACCCGTGCCCCCAGGGAGGGGGCAGGGGATGGTTGTGACGGTTTGGCTCCCGAAACTGCTCCCCGCGGCCGGCATCCGGTTTGCCTCCACTGGTCGTTGATTTTGTCTTCGGCCGTGGAGGGTCGGCAGCCATCCGCGGTTGGCAGCCTCGGGAGGTGGCCCCACGGCGTAGACGCCGCCACATCAGGCTTTTGTTTACATGATATTGTGAGGCTTTTGTTTACATGATATTGTGAGGCTTTTGTTTACATAGGAATCGGAAACTAGACTGCAGGTAGACTATATCAGGTGGCAGATTTCTGATACAACTGAAATTTTAAGCCTATCCGACTACAATTGCTCGTAAACATTGACGGAAAAATAGCTCGTGTGGCACCACCTTTAGATAACATAATCCATTCTACTGGCAAACCTCTGGCCCATTATCTCCTTGTGTACATGGAAACTCCCTGGCAAGTTAAGGGGGTAGTACTCGCTTTTTATGGACCCCATTGTCCTTCATGTTTAGCATATTAATTTTGAGGTTTTAAGACGTTCGTTTCGTTAGTTTGGCGATTTTGAGACATTTGGCCTCATTTTGTATTCAACATTAAGACCTTTCGTGCCCTTTAGGTGTTGATTTTTTTTCTGGCGAGCGATAGCGAGCCTCTAATTTTTTAAGGGATCAGCCTACGGCCGGGACATATTTCTACCGAAAATTTTAAAAATGTATCTTGAAAGAGGATCTAGGGGGGGGTTTTCTAAGCTTGATGGAGGTCTAGCGAGGAAACTCAAAAAATAATTTAATATATAACTATATAGTCCAAAAACCCAGTGCTACCCCCTTAAGGGCAAGTTGATCCTATACCCTGTTCCAAATAAGTAGGCCAAATCTCTTGATCATTAACCTCTATAACTCACGAACGACTGGAGTAATCAAGCTAACATGTCTACCATTTGGGAAGGATCAGCCAGGGAATAGGTGTGGATATTTACAGTCCATTTGTTCTAGCCCTTTTTGAGCTACTAAGGTTAAAGGTCATGATTTCTACCTATAATGAATGAACTCGATAATAAATGAAGAGGCTCGTCCTCGTATCATTAAGAGGAGGTTTTTAGTTTGTTCCCTAGATATCCATCAACTTAAAATTACTACCCCAAGACTCTCTATCAAGATAAATTTTTAAAAATGTTCGATAGAAAAAAAATCCCGGCCGAAGGCCGGTTCCACTTGATTTACAAGCTCGCTATCGCTCGCCAGGGAAAAAATCGACTCCTAAATGGCACGAAACGTCTTAAAACTGATATAATTGGGGCGAAGGTTCTTAAAATCGCCAAACTAATGAGGCGAACATCTTAAGATCTAAAAAAACAATGGGGCTAACTATGAAGGAGAAAAGGGTCCAGAAAATAATAAATAAGTGGAAATCTCCCTTTAATGGTTTAATACATAATCCATAAATAATTTAATTCTGAGTATGTGTATTATTATATTATATTATTATTATTATTATATTATATTATATTATTATTATTATTATATTATATTATATTATTATTATATTATATTATATTACTATTATTATTTATTATTATATTATATTATTATTATTATTATATTATATTATATTATTATTATTATTATATTATATTATATTATTATTATTATTATATTATATTATATTATTATTATTATTATATTATATTATATTTATTGTTATATTATACTGTTATGTTTATTATTATTTTATTATATTATGTTTATTATTATTAAATTAAATTAGTGTTTATTATTTTTATTATTATATTATATTATTATTATTATTATATTATATTATATTATTATTATTATTATATTATATTATTATATTATCCCTGGTCTCCGGGTCTTCTCCTAGGTGACCTACAGTATGTGTATTATTATATTATATTATTATTATTATTATTATTATTATTATATTATATTATTATATTATCCCTGGTCTCCGGGTCTTCTCCTAGGTGACCTACAGTAGATGCATGTGAATTTTTTTGTTGTTGTTGTGTGTTCATTGTTTTTCTGTTGTGTTGTGTAGTCCCTATTCGGGCTCTGTCTCAAATCGGCCACCCACAGAAGAAAAACAAAATGGGGATTGGGTCAGAGTAAATAGATAGATAGATAGATTACTATATTATTATTGTGTATTATAATGTGTATATATTATAATCCATTCTACTGGCAAACTTGGAGGCCTCATTATATCCCCGTGAACACGGAAACTCCCAGGTAAGTTTAGAGCAAGATGATCTTTGAAGTTGTGAGAGAGAGGAAGTTGTGTGAGTAGCTTCCACACGGGTCGTTAAGGGGGTAGTGCTCGCCTTTTATGGACCCCCTTCTCCCTCATGTTTAACATATTAGTTTTGAGGTTTTAAGACGTTCTTCCGTTAGTTTGGCGATTTTTAGGTCTTTCGCCTCATTTTCTTGTCTATTAAAACGTTTCGTGCCCTTTAGGTGTCGATTTTTGTCCTGGCGAGCAATAGCGAGCTTCTGATTTTAGAAGGATCCGGCCTTCGGCCGGAATTTTTTTCTACCGACAAATTTACAAATTTATCTTGAAAGGGCGTTTTTTTTTTTTTTTTTTTTCTAAGTTTGATGGAGGTCTAGCGAGGAAACTAAATCGTAAATTAATAAAAATATATATAGACCAAAAACCAAGCACTACCCTTAAAGGCACCTGCACCGGCATCATTGGTTCTGGCTCAAGGTCATACACTAACATTAGGACAGGCCAGATGTGCTACTTTCGATAATACCATTTCAACATTATATGATTGTTTTTCGTATAATACATAAATAACAATTCCTAATATCGGCAATAGAATAGTTCCATTTTTCCATTGTTTACGTAACCTCTTGTGGAAGGGAAAACTATCTATTCATATGTGAAATGTGAAACTCCTCTTATATTTTTGGTTTTGCTTGCTTCCTCCTTCATATACCCACGCATGTTAAGAGAGCAGCAGACTATTCATCACTGATTTTATACTTCCTTCCTGATCCTTCGCTCTTTCAAAATTCAATAACCATTATATATAATTATATATATATATATATTATTATATATATATATATATATATATATATGTACAGTATATAATATATATACCGGTATATATATGTTAGTAAAGCCCGGTAATAAATTTTCTTTAATAAATAGAGGTTGAAAGAAATGGCAATTTCTGCGTTGGAAATTTTATTATTCAAAGTTTCCAGGTCTCTGATGAGTTTTCGCTGGGTGGCAGGAAGTAGATGAATGAGATTAGCAAAATTCATGGTGGTACAGGGTTACATTAATGTGCATGATGATACAGGATATACGACGCGTTTCACTGGACAACAAGCATTATCAATTTTTTTTTTTTTTTTTTTTTTTTTAATTGACAATGAACGGAGGAAGGAAAAACACATAAAACAAAAAGGTCCATGTGCCTAAAGGCATCCTCCATTCATAAAATGTTTGTAACAACTGGATTTAAACTTGTAGATTGTAAGTTTGTGGAAAGCAACTCGAGGGAAGTGAATTCCAAAGAGTAGTAGTTCTAGGGATAAATGAATTTTGATAAGCAGAAGTTCTGCATTGTGGAGGAGAAAGTGTAAATTCATGGGCACTCTCAGCTGCCCTAGTTCAACGGGGAAAGATGTGGAGAGGCGGCACAATTGAAGTAAGTTCCTCGGAACAGTTGCTGTGAAAATATCTGTAGAATAATGCAAGGGATGCAACGTTTCTTCGTATGGATAATGTAGGAAGGTCCTGTGTGATTGCAGGGTTATTGATTAATCTAATAGCTTTATTTTGAATTTTGTCCAACTGCCTCAATGCAACCACTCCACTTCCACTCCACAGAGGTGAACAGTAATCCATCTGAGAACGCACATGACTTCTATATATTACGGCCAACTGCAACAAGTAAGGATAGAATGATATAAAAGGTAAACAGGAAGGGTATATAATTATAGAGGGTGGAGGATCAGAGGAGGCGAAAATCAGGGGGCAAAAGTCTGCTATTGGTGGAGGGGTATTCTAGGAGTGTAAAAGAGAGGACCGCGTCACGCATGCGCACTGGATGCGGGAAGGTGGTGGTCGGTTGGCGGGGTCGAAGCTGATTGGCTGCGTGTCGAGGGGCGTGGCCTAAGTTGCGTAGTACGTGTGGCACCGGCAGAAGACGAAGCTGAAGGAGGTAGCGCGGGGGGCTGCATCAAGGGCACCGGGAGGCGAGGGGGGGCGTTAGGTCCTGTAGGATAGTGCCTTTTGGCAGAAGGAAGGATCTGAAGGTCCAGAGTTTGGTTGTTGATGTTAGGATGTAAGGCTTGGATATATAACGCTTCGAGTTTAGGTAATCTCCACCTCAAAGCCGAAATCAACACAGCCCTCGAACAACTCCTTGAACAACACAGAAGACAAGCCGAAAACACAACCATAAAAAAGCTTGCCCGTCTTTATGGCGGAAACATAAAACTTCCCAAACCAACAAAAGGATACATAAACCTGACTAACACCATTCTGACCCTTGACCAAGAAGACCTCCTCAACAAGGGCCTCAACTGCCACTACAGCTCCAAACCTGGCCCCCACCGGAAATGCCTAGAAACGGAAATCCTCCTGGACGACATCCTACGACTCAAGAAGGATGGCAAGGTCACCACTACTCCCGCCCTACAACCCACTCTCCTCGCTGAAGCCGCCAAAACCAGAGGAACTCACCATAGCAAAATCCTCAGTAAACAACACTTCCAAGCTGCCAAACAATTAAGAGACAACCCCAACATCATCATCCGTCGTCCGGATAAAGCTTCCTGCCTCGTGATTCATGACAAGGAGGAATATCTTAGAAAAATGGACGTCATCTTAAGTGACCACACCAAATTTAAAAGGATCACCCGCAACCCAACCGACGAAATCAAACGTACTGCCAACACCACCATCAACGCCAAACAAGGAGGGGTCCACCTTAAAAAAATTGTCGGATAATACACCCCTGGTTATGCATACGGAACCATCAAAACACACAAACCTGGGAACCCCCTCCGCCCCATCATCTCCCAGATCCCCACTGCCACCTACCAGATTGCCAAGGCTCTGAACAACCTCCTCACCCCCTACGTGCCCTGCCAATACAACCTTAACTCAGCCCACGATTTCTTGGAAATTTTACGAGACGCCCCCCGGAACAGCAACCATACAATCGCCTCCCTCGACGTAGAAAGCCTGTTCACCAACGTGCCAGTGGATAGGACCATTGACATGATTCTACGTCGAATTTACCATTGCCCTGATACACCAACACTGGACATCCCGGAGAAGGCCCTGAAAACACTGCTGGAGCTATGTACCAAGGAGGCCCCCTTCCTTTGCCCACGGGGCAACATGTACAAGCAGATAGACGGTGTGGCGATGGGCAGCCCCCTAGGAGTTCTTTTTGCGAACTTTTTTATGGGTACCATCGAGGAAGAGCTCCTAGCTGCCCAACGACCCGCCGTCTACTGTAGATACGTGGATGACATCTTCATGCAAATCAAGGACCTCCACGAACTACAGGAACTCCAGCGTCGCTTCATGACCTCCTCTGGACTTAACTTCACCTTTGAAAAATCAAACAATGGACAACTCTCCTTCCTCGACATCCTCGTAGCTCTGAACGACCATGGGTTCAAAACCACCGTCTACACTAAACCAACTAACACAGGACAATGCCTCAACGGCGATAGTGAATGTCCCCGCCGTTATCTTCTATCCTCCATCTCCGCTTATGTAAGGAGAGCCCTCACGCACTACTTTACCTGGGCCGACACCGACCAGGAACTAGAAAGAATATCCCAAGTTTTAGTGAATAACGGATACTCCAACTCCGACATCTCCACCATCAACCACCATCTTGAAAAGTGGTACACCCAAAGCCCTCCCAACATTGACCCCCCCAATGAAATTAAGATCTTCTACCGCAATTTTATGTCCTCTGAACACAAAAATGACGAGGCCATCTTAAAAGAAATAATCTCCAAGCATGTCCACCCAACCAACCCGGAAAACAAAATCAAATTAATAATTTATTACAAATCCCCCAAGACCTCCAACCTCGTTCTCCGCAACAAACCTGCTTCCACCAAGATAAAGAGCCCGATGACCGACGATCACGTCATTTACCAACATACCTGTAATTATGAGGACTGCGGACCTCATTCCTATATTGGCATGCCGCAGACTCGTCTTTCACGTCGGTTAACTCTTCATCTTCAGGCTGGAGCCATCAAAGACCACTATCTCACCCCAAACCACCCCCACCTCACACGCAACTAGTTAGAGAAACACACCACCATACTCGATAAAGAAAGTGACCCAAGGAGATTACCTATACTCGAAGCGTTATATATCCAAGCCTTACATCCTAACATCAACAACCAAACTCTGGACCTTCAGATCCTTCCTTCTGCCAAAAGGCACTATCCTACAGGACTTAACGCCCCCCCCCTCGCCCCCCGGTGCCCTTGACGCAGCCCCCCGCGCTACCTCCTTCAGCTTCGTCTTCTGCCGGCGCCACACGTACTACGCAACTTAGGCCATGCCCCTCGACACGCAGCTAATCAGCTTCGACCCCGCCAACCGACCACCACCTTCCCGCATCCAGTGCGCATGCGTGACACGGTCCTCTCTTTTACACTCCTACAATACCCCTCCACCAATAGCAGACTTTTGCCCCCTGATTTTCGCCTCCTCTGATCCTCCACCCTCTATATATACCCTTCCTGTTTACCTTTTATATCATTCTATCCTTACTTGATAATGCTGGTTGTCCAGTGAAACACGTCGTATATCCTGTATCATCATGTACATTAATGTAACCCTGTACCACCATGAATTTTGCTAATCTCATTCATCTACTTCCTGCCCCCCAACGAAAACTCATCAGAGACCTGGAAATTTTGAATAATAAAATTTGCAACGCAGAAATTGTCATTTCTTTCAACCTCATATGTATTAAAGAAAATATATATATAAAATATATATATATATATATATATGTTAGTAAAGCCAGGTAATTGTTTGTTGGGGCTACTTATTCATTTGTATATTTCATTTTGAGCGTCCTCGTTATACCTCCATAAATCTTAAGAAACACCCCCTAGAGCCCCTTTCAAGATAAATTTGTATATTTTCGGTAGAAAATGTTCCGGCCAAAGGCCGGTTTCTCCTAAGATCACAGGTTCGCTATCGCTCGCCAAAAATCTATACCTAAATGGCACGAAAGATCATAAAATTGACAAAGACATGAGGCGAAAGGCCTCAGAATCGCCAAACTAACGGAACTAACGTCCAAAAATCTCAAATTTAATATGCTAAACATGAGGGAGAAGGGGACCCAGAAAAAGCGACTACCTCCCCCTTAAACGCTATTTCATTCAACGTGTTGGGGGCTTGTTATGACCTTTTATCAATATAATTTGTTCTTATTGGTTTTATTTTATGGTCCGTTTTGATTAATATATTTTCTTTTGGCTCCCGAGCATAAAGGTAATGCCTCGCTACACCCTCTTCATTCTAAAAACGTTCCCCAGGAGACTAGTTTTCGCTTATACAGAAACAAAATTACACATTATATAGGGCGAAACGTATTGTAATCGCCTAACTAATGGGGCGAATCAAGAGGTGGGGGGTGGGGTCCAAAACAACACCAATGACTTAAACAGGGTTAAATAATGTTAATCACCTCACTCTTCGTAATGAAATATATGAGAATATAACTAGCATTTCAGATCATCAGAAATAAATTTAGAAGTGCTGTGGTAAACTATCAATGGAAGTTAAATATTACTAAGCTATAATGAATCAAATCAAATCAATCTAAATGAATACTCTATATCTAAATTGAATTCAATCTGAAACAAGCTAATTTATATCCAAAGGTCTCACATAATAAATGTATATAATTATAGGGTAAGGTTATAAGGGTTAATATTAGCCAGGAATTAACTCACCAATAGTTCCACGTGGCAATGAGGCAAGGGAGAACGTTTTACCCAATATGGCGGTGGACAATGGGGAACGAGACTTCGGTCCCAAGACACGAGTCAAGTTAAAGAAAGAATAAATGATTACATGGGAATGGATATGAATAATATGCTTATCTATCAGTCAGTCATGATGTCGATGAGAGCGTCGTGATGGTGTAGTTGTGTGTATTGCTGTATGTGTATTGTGATTAGAGGCACAAAAGCACGATCAACTGAGGGCGGAAAATTAGATGTTAACTGGTTGGTGTTTGTGAAGGCTCTGGCGTACCTCAAAAGCAGACCTTGCTGCCTTGGCAAACCGCCAGGAGCCCAAATTATCGTACCGCATTTAGGTTGCTCTATACGATAAATTATATTAATATATACGATAAATTCATATATACTACATAAGACCATGGCAATATTGCTTAATAGCATATTAGGCCTTTTATAACTTAACTTATTTACAATCTTATAATATACGATCTACTCGTCCTACGTCGTGCTGTAGGAGAGATCGTGACGTCACAGAGACATACAAGATCACAAAAGAGTCATATTCTATCGTATTTATACGATAAGTGCAATTGTTCACTAATTAGGCTGTATTTGTAATTTGTATTATGACATTATATATTGAACTAGAAGGGCGCTCTGTAGAGCACATACCTCCGCCTACGCTGCCTGGTTCCTTACCATTATTATCATCTGTAATATGGGTATGTAATGAAACACTTCTTCATTGGTGTATATCCTATCTGCCCACCAAATTCCGTGAATATCTCCGGATCACCTCCTAAATTGAACCACTTCTTCCTTGGCGCATATCCTATCGTCCTATCAAATTTCGTAAAAGTCAATTCATAGCTTTGGGAGGTATCTTGTTTATTGATAGACAAACAAACAATCTGAGACAACAACATAACCTCCGTCCACTTCGTTGGTGGAGGTTATTAATCGAATACTCTTCTCAGACATGCGATAAGCACAACATTAACACCTTACGAGCGGCCTATGCGGTTTATTTATATGTACCGCACAGCGGGGTGTTTTTAGCCAAAATAGGGCTGTTTACGTGATCATTTTCATGCCTAAATAAGACCCAGAACGTAAAACAATCTATCCCTGAAAGGCATAACAGAGCTTTCGAATGACACCATAACGATCCTTGTATGATGGATAGTTTTCTTGCAATAACCGTGCAACGCGAGTGCAAAAACCTGTAAATATTCTTCCCCAGACGTCTGTATAGTGAACTTCTTTACTCCAAGCCATCCCACTACTTGTTTACCTTATTTCCCTCTCTTAACACTTTCTTAAATTTCTAATGAATATCAATGAAGGCCCGTGGCTAGGCATACAAAAATTACTACTGATGATGTTGGTCCTGGTGTGGACGATGTAAACAAACAAATTGTGTAAATGAAAACATCCACAAATTTAATCGGAAAGCTCGTATGTTTCAGTAGCCTATGTATGGATATAATACACATTAGGCTACCATAGTGCGGTGGGAATATGAACATGATTAGATTAATATCCAGTATTCGAGAATGGATAATAAGTCGTAGGCGTGTGCTTGAACCTTTATAACCGTCTTGGTGGTGTAATGGTTAAGGTGTCTAAAAAAAAAAAAAACGATCTTATAAATTCAAAAATAAACACTGCAATTTCTCTGAACCAGGACCTTTCTAGAATTAATGGATGGGGACAAAAGAATCTAGTTTCCTTTAATGCACAGAAAACCAAGTACATTCAATTTTCTAACCGACAGAATCTCACTGACTCCCATATATTTTTTAATGATGTAAATATTCCCACTTCCCCTAGTATTGACATTCTCGGTGTAATATTAACTACTAACTTGAGCTGGACACATTATGTTAGAAGCATTGCTAAGAATGCCTCTTAAAAACTGGGACTCCTGTACAGAGTTCGATAATTCTTCACTGACGAGCAGTTGGCCGTGATATATAAAAGTCATGTGCGTTCTCAGATGGATTACTGTTCACCTCTGTGGGTGGAAGTGGAGTGGTTGCATTGAGGCAGTTGGACAAAATTCAAAATAAAGCTATTAGATTAATCAATAACCCTGCAATCACACAGGACCTTCCTACATTATCCATACGAAGAAACGTTGCATCCCTTGCATTATTCTACAGGTATTTTCACAGCAATTGTTCCGAGGAACTTGCTTCAATTGTGCCGCCTCTCCACATCTTTCCCCGTAGAACTAGGGCAGCTGAGAGCGCCCATGAATTAACACTTTCTCCTCCACAATGCAGGACTTCTGCTTATCAGAATTCATTTATCCCCAGAGCTACTACTCTTTGGAATTCACTTCCCTCGAATTGCTTTCCACAAACTTACAATCTACAAATGTTTAAATCCAGTTGTTACAAAAAATTTATGAATGGAGGATGCCTATAGGCACATGGACCTTTTTGTTTTATCTGTGTTTTTCCTTCCTCCGTTCATTGTCTCTTAAAAAAAAAAAAAAAAAAAAAAATGTGTGTGATAACACAGGCTCGAATCCCGGTGGATCACATATATGCTTTCATAAATTTCATTGGAGGTGTTTGGTGGTGTGGTGAAATTAATAAAAAAATAGATTATCAGTAGGTTCAGGGATATTTCGAAGTGAGGCCGTTCTATATGTTCTGTGCCCCATGAATATTCTTTCCTCTCACTTAAACATTAGGCTACCATAGTGCAGTGGAAATATGAACATGATTAGATTAATATCCAGTATTCGAGAATGGATAATAAGTTGTAGGCGTGTGCATAAACCTTTATAACCGTCTTGGTGGTGTAATGGTTAAGGTGTCTAAAAATTTGTGAGTGATAACCCAGGTTCGAATCCCGGTGGATCACATATATGGTTTCGTTAATTTCATTGGAGGTGTTTGGTGGTGTGGTGAAATTAATAAAAAATAGAACACCTTATAATATCTTGCGCTCTCACAACATTCATGGGTAGGATCACTAGGGTGTGTATTTACATATCATCAGTGTGTTTTTGCAGGAAATACATAAACCTGTGACCAAGATTTAATACCTTAAGAGCGGGTGGTGGAGTATATTTCACTGTGCCGCTCAGCGTTTTTTTTTTACCATAAATGGGGTTGTTTCCGTGTTCTTTTTCATGCATAAACAAGACCCAGAGCGAAATACAAGTATGTATTCCTGAAAGGGCGAAAATTGAGCTTTCCAATGACATCCAAACCATCCTTCTACGATCACTGGTTGTCTTGCAACGATGATCGTGCAACCGAAGGGCAAAATCGATAAAATACGGTAATTTCTTTATAATTATGATTACGTATGTAGCGAGGGAGTGAGGGTGGATGTAAGTGGAGTACATGTCAGTTGGTCCACGGCGGCCGTGACGAGCGGTCATGAGGTAACCCATGCTCCTCCCATCACTCGTCTCTCTCTCAGCCAAAATATTGCGCCAAAATTGCACTCGGACTTAAGACGGGCCCCGCCACATAGTCCAAATTTTTCTATACGGACTTAAGTCGGGCCGCGATAGACAAGGGTTAAAATTAAATTACTCAAAGAAAACAATAATAATATATGAAGTATTAGAAGGCATTTCCGGCGTTGCCCGAGGATATATAAATGGATTCACAATCTGTCTTCATACTCAGAAAGTGTTGAGTACATGTCGAGGTGTGACAGTTTATATATATATATATATATATATATATATATATATATATATATATATATATATATATATACCTGTATATGGAGGTTAAATCACAAGTACGTGTGATCAAATTATGTAGTACAAAGGAGTACAAGGGAGTACAAAGGAAATCAAGCAACATGTCTGGTGACCCTTCTAGGCTGCTTGTCCTCCAAAACACTGAGGATCAATTGTCCAAATAGTGGTTTGGAGTGAGTAAGGGAACATTGGAAAGGGAACTACTGCCCTGGAACTAATGTCCGTGGCAGGATTAGGAAGCTAGTAGGGGACAGATGGGTTAGTAACTGAGGGGGGGATAAAATAAAGTTATTCATTTTCAAACGCAGTCAGTCGCGGGTTTGATACGAGATATTTATCTAGGCGAAGTTTAAATGAATCAACGGTGCTGCACTCTATAACATCTCGGGGAAGCCCATTCCACAAGTTGACAACTCGATTGAAGAAGAAATTCTTAGATTCGTGCGAGTTAAAAGATTTACCGATAATTTTGCAACCGTTTCATCGCGTGTAATTAGATTGGTCGATAGTAAAGTACTTACTACAGTTCATATTGTCGATGCCTTTGATGATTTTGAACACTTGAATTAAGTCGCTTCTTAATCTGCGCTGGGTTAAAGGAAATAGATTTAATTCTCTAAGACGCTCCTCGTATGGTTTGTTCTTTAGGCTAGGTATCATTTTGGTAACTCTACGTTGAACTCGTTCTAGCTTGTCTATATCTTTTTGGTAATAAGGGCACCAGGATTGAACGCAGTATTCCAGAAGAGGGCGGACTAAGGAATTGTAAAGGGTTAGGATAACGTCTTTGGATTTATGCTCAAATGACCTGCCTATAAAGCCAATTATTTTGTTTGCTTTCTTAACAACTTCTGAACATTGTTGACTCGGTTTTAGGTTACTTTATATTGTTGCCCCCAGATCGGTTTCTCTGTTTACATTCTTAAGCTGAGTGCCATTCATCGAATAGTTTGCTTTCTCATTTTGGTATCCGATATGTAGTACTTTACAATTATCCGCATTGAAACTCATTTGCCAAATTTGGGCCCAATGTGACAACTTATCTAGATTGTGTTGCATATCGTCAACTTGTTCTTTTGAGAGTACGCTATTTGCAATATGTGTATCGTCAGCAAATTTTGAGATTGTACAGGTGAGACCCTCATCTACTGTATGTCGTTGATGTAAATTAGAAAGAGAATTGGTCCTAGTACCGATCCCTGGGGTACCCCGCTACTTACATCGGTCCATTTAGATGCCTTACCGTTTACGACTACTCTTTGCTTTCTGTCGCGGAGCCAATTTTCTATCCATTTCAACACACCGTCTTGTATTCCATGCGCTTTTAGTTTTAGCAGTCGACGTTTGTGGGGAACTTTGTCAAAGGCCTTTTGAAAATCAAGTTATATAATATCTACAGCTTTATTCTTATCATAGAGGTTGAGGATATCGTGGAAGAAGTCTAAGAGGTTTGTTAACCCTCTCCGACATATGACCCAATTTTGAGCCTATTAGGGATACTTTAAAACCTTTGTTACCATCAGGGGTATTTAGAAACCTTTAGTTTAGTTACTTCAACCTCTGCAGTTGTCTTTGAGTTAGCTGTGGGCAGAAAACTAATTTTGGAGAGGTAATTATGAGAGTGAGAGAACTATTTCTTATTGCTAATCTGGCAACCTCTGCGTCATATGAGTCTGAAGGGGTTAAACAGGAATGTTTGCTACGAAAGCCGTGTTGAGTATCTCTAAGTATGTTGTTTTCCTCTAAGTGATTTACGAGTCTGTCTCTTATGAGCGTTTCTAGCATTTTACATACAACTATGGTTAAGCTAAGGGGACGATAGTTACCGGGTAGGGATTTGCTGCCTTTTTTAAAAATCGGTGTTACGTTAGCTAGTTTCCACTGATCAGGCATAGTTCCAGACTGCAAGGATTTATTGTATAGCAATGTCAGTGGCTTGGAGAGCTCATCCTTAGCTTCCTTTAGAACTCTAGGTGAAATTTTATCAGGTCCGGGTGTTTTATTTACCTTGAGTTTGTCTAAACATTTCAATACTTCTCTCTCTGTAATGGTGATATTGCTTAGAACATCAGAAATATCTATCTGAATTGGCGATGCTGTAGGGATATCAATGAGGTCTTCTGTTGTAAAAACTGATGCAAAGAAGGTATTGAGGGCATTACTCATTTGTACTTCGTCTTTGGTATATCCATTTTCATCGACTAACGGTCCTACAGTTGAAGTAAATACTCTCTTCTATCTGATATAACCATAGAATTCTTTTGGGTTTGTTTTACTTTGATTCGCAACATGTAACTCCAGGGTCTTTTTACTTTGCTTAATTAACCTTTTGGCTTTGCGTCGTAGTTCTACAAATTTCACCCGTTCTTCGTCATTTTGTGAGGATTTTAATCTATCATTAGCAAGCTTTTTAGCAAGCAGACAGTTTGAAATATCTTTATTCCACCATTTGGGCTTATCATTATGGCTTGTACGTCGTATTTTCGATGGTATGCAGTCTTGCACTGCTTTTAGGTAGGTGTTTGCGAATGATTCCCAAGATGTATTTATGTCGTTATTGTTAATTAAAAAGCTCCAGTCAGTTTCTTTAAACATTGGTCTAAGTTTACGAAAATTTGCTTGCTTGAAATTAGGGACTTTCTCGATGCTGCTATTTGGTTCGTTACTGGTAAACTTTAAAGTGAAAGTTATCGTACGATGGTCGCTGTTACTGAATTCATCACCGACATTCAAATTCTCTATCAATTCTTCTTTTGTTGAAAATACAAGGTCAAGGACATTATTTCCACGGGTTGGAGATCTAACAAATTGATATAGCGAACTCTCTTGCAAGTTTGCATACAGGTCTTGTCCAGAGTGTGAAGTAATACTATCTCCCCACTTGGTCACAGGTAAATTGAAGTCGCCAAAAATTACGGTATCATGCGAGTTACTTAAGTCTGCAATTTGTTCATAAATTTATCGGTCAGTTTGCACTGATTGAGCTGGATGTCTGTATATTAGTTCAAGTATTATTTGTGTACCTTTATTATTCTTTATTAGCACAAAGGATGTGTCGACGTTCACAATTTGAAGTTTTGACAAGAGGGTTGGGTTAAGACTTTCTTTGATAAAAAATAAAACTCCACCTCCATTTCTATTAATTCGGCTTTTCTCAAACATTACATAACCGGGAAGTGAATACTCTGCTAAAAAGTCTCTGTCTTCTGTATTGAGCCAAGATTCTGTTATGCCAATAACATCGTAATTTTCCGTAAACACTAGTTCCTCTAAATCTGAAAACTTATTGCGTATGCTACGAGCGTTTGCATAGAAAACATTCAAAGTTTTGGATTTGGAATTCACGGAACGCTTTTTATTCAAAGTATTGGTTCTGCTCGGATTTACATTTATGTAACCTGTCTGCCCTCAGTCCTCGATCCTTGTTCCTGGTTGTCCTCGGTCCTCGGTGTCCTCGATCATTGTTCCTAGTGGTCCTCGGTCCTCGATCATTGTCTGTGGTGGTCCTCCGTTCTCGCTGTCCTCGATCATCGTCCCTGGTAGTTCTCGGTCCTCGATCGTCGCCCCTGGTCGTCCACGGTCCTCGATCCTTGTCCCTGGTGGTCCTCGGGCCTCAAACCTCGTCCCTGGTGGTCGTTGGTTGGCTCTGCTTTTTCTCCGAAAATTTGTTACTGCGTCATGAAGCAGGCGGCCAAATCTTGCTGCTCCCACCTGGTTCAGATGGACTCCATCCGCTACAAACAGATGATCTTCACGGTATAAGTCATTCCAGGTATTGATGAAACTCACTTGTTTCAATTTTCCTAGCGAGTTTTACTATATACATATATATATATATATATATATATATATATATATATATATATATATATATATATATATACTGTATACATATACTGTATATATATATACACATATATATATATATATATATATATATATATATATATATATATATATATATATATATATATATATATATATATATATATATATATATATATATATATATATTTTTGTTTATGTGAGGGAGACAAAAGGCAGAACTGCCTGTAGCGAGTGCCTCCACCAGAGTTGAAAGACTGACAGGGCCAAAATCAAGGGACGTTCGAGCCAGAAAGCCTGGACACACAGAGTTTGAAGCAATTTAAGTCATAGGAAGATGGAAAGACTGTTTCTGGGAGAGAGTTCCAGAGCTCAGCTGTTGAATAGACGAAAGACAGGAGTAACGTTTCACTCTTGGGTTGGAGAGTTGGACAGAGTAGAGGTGGGATTGTGTTGCAAGACGGGTACCACGTACACTACGTAGACGAGGTGGTCTACACTGGGAGAGCTCTGAGGCACACTGATTATTGTAGTAGCGATAGAATAGCGAAAGAGATGCAACATTGCGGCGAAGAGAGAGAGATTGCAGAGGGGTGGTGAGGGGACGGGAGTTAATGATACGAAAGGCCTTCCTTTCTACTTTGTCTAGGAGTGCAGTGTGAGAGGATTCTCCCCACACATGTGAACAATACTCAATACAAAGACGCGCTATGACCCTGTACAGAGCAAGAAGCTGTGCAGGGGTTAAGAACCCCTTGAGGCGGTTGAGCACACCCAGCTTCTGGTAGGCTGCCTTAGCAAGACAGGTAACATGGTTCTTCCAATAAAGAGCAGAAGAAAAAGCGACACCAAGAATATTGAAAGAAGAGGAAGAATTTATTTTTGTATTGTTGAAGTATAAGGGATAGTCCTCTGGGAGTTCCAGACAGGTAGTAAGATGGATAAATTAGGTTTTGGAAGCATTAAAGGAAGCAAGGTTTTATCTGCCCCTATTAGAAATAATAGTTAGATCAGAAAATAAGTTTTGTGTGGATTCATTACACTTCTTTTTGAGGGATTGCTGGCTGGGGTGTTCTGGAAAACTAATTGAGTAGTGTAAGAGAGAATTGTCTGTGTATGAATGGATGAGACTGGAGGTACAGTTGAGATGATTATTTATGAAAATTAGAAAGAGAATGAGAGATAGAACAGAGCCCTGAGGAGCACCAGAGTTGATTGGATAAGGAAATGAGTGATGGCCGTCCACAACCGCAGCTATGGAACGGCCGGAAAGGAATTTTGAGACAAAGGCATAGATAGAGAGATAGAAACCGAAGGATAAATGTCAGACTCTATCGAAGGCCTTCAATATGTCTAGTGCAATAGAAAAGGTCTCACCGAAGTCCCGAAAGGAGGATGACCAAGAATTAGTAAGATATGAAATTAGATCACAAGTAGAGCGACCCCTAAGGAAGCCATACTGGCGATCTGAGAGCAGATTATGAGAAGAAAAATGCATAAGAAATTCGGAAGCAGGAATAGTTTCAAAAACTTTAGAGATACAAGTGATGAGAGCAATTGGACGATAGTTGGAGGGTTGAGAGCGGTCACCCTTCTTTTTGGACTGGTTGAATGAGAGCAAACTTCCAGCAAGAAGGGAAGACGTTAGAGGAGAGACAGAGACGAAAGAGTTTGCCTAGGCAGGGAGTCAGCACGGTAGCACAGTTTTTAGTACAACAGGAGGAACACCATCCGGTTCGTACGTCTTAGTATTAAGCCCAGAGAGGGTAGAAAG
This sequence comes from Paralithodes platypus, assembly GCA_032716605.1. Classification (NCBI taxonomy): domain Eukaryota; kingdom Metazoa; phylum Arthropoda; class Malacostraca; order Decapoda; family Lithodidae; genus Paralithodes; species Paralithodes platypus. The sequence continues at coordinate 13,320,640 of CM064569.1, read as the reverse complement.
TGAATTTTTAAAAGTAATTAGGATATTAGGCATAAGTAGGAGAGAGGGGGGTGGAGAGGGAGTAATAGCACCAAAATCATTCAAGGTGGAGTTTCTAGCAATGGCTTGGGGAAAGAGTTCAGCTTTGTCATAGGAAGAAGTGACGATAGTGCTGTCAGAGTGGAAAAGGGAAGGGTAAAACGAGGAAGAAAAATTGTTGGAGACATTTTTGGGTAGATTCCAGAGAGCTTGGGAAGAGCTAGAGTTAGATAGTTCATTTACAGTTTTTATTTGTGAAAGCATATTTGGCAAGTTGAATGCCAGAAACATAGGAAGAATGAGATTCTTGAGTTTGAAGGTAACGGTACCGTTTGAATGCTTGAAAGCGCGAGTAAACTAAGATTTTTTAACATTGGACTGAGAGAGAGAACATGAAGTGTATGTCTCCCATGCCTGACAGGATTACCTTGGTAATGCATTCAGCACACTCCGAAGGTTCCCGGCCACGGAACCAAAAATCGTTCCATGGGAAAACAGAGAAGTACTGCCGAAGAGCCTCCCAGTCGGCAGCGCCAATGTGCCACAAGCGCCGCCGGCTGGGAGGATCGGGTGGCCGTATAGGAGAGATAGGACAGGTGAACGAGATAAGTTTATGGTCGGTGGAGCCCAAAGGAGAGAAAAGATCGACAGTATAAGAGGAAGAGTTAGAAGTTAGAAACAAGTTAAGAATGTTGGGCCAATCTCCGAAGTAATCCGGGATACGGGTGGGTTGCTGAAACAACTGCTCAAGGTCATTTAGGAGCTTCTTGCTCTGTACAGGAGCACAGTGCATCCATGTGTTGAGTATTGTTCACACGTGTGGGGGAAATCCTCTCACACAGCACTTCCGGACAAAGTAAAAAGGAAAGCCTTCTATCTATCTATCTATCTATCTATTGATCCCTGTGATCCTCGAAGGGGTGGCCACGAACGAACTGCCCCCATGCACCTCTGTCCCCAGTCAGTCGACACCCCTCCCCCCAACCAGCACCGCCTTCGTTCATGTACTTCCTCACTCCATCCTTCCACCTCTCATTCAGTCTACCTCTCCCTCTCTGTCCCTCCACCTCGCTCTTGTACACCCTCTTAGTCATTCTCTTGCTTTCCATACGTTCCATATGGCCGAACCATCTCAAGTTGTTCCTTTTCACACTTTCCAGCTCATCTACCTCCACACCACACCTCCTTCTTACTTCCTCATTAGTCTGTCTATCCCTCCATGTAACTCTGCATGCACTCCTTAAGTAATTCATTTCCACTGCTCTCACTCTTGGTCTGAGTCTCTCAACCAACGTCCATGCTTCGCTTCCGTAAGTCAGTGTCAGGATTACAACACTGTCATGCAAGGACTTCTTCACTTCCATACTGACCACCCTATTTCTTGTTACTGCTTTTAGCGTTCCTACAACCCTCTTCCCCTGTTGTACCCTCTCCCACACTTCTTAATCCATAGTCCCATCTTTACTCAACACACTGCCCAGATACTTAAAAGAGTTGACGATCTCCATAGCCTGACCGTTCAGCTTCACCTCACACTCTGTGACTTCACCCCTTTCGAAGACCATAACCTTGCTCTTCCCCGCATTTACCTTCAAATTCCGTTTTCGCCCACTGTTCCAAACTCATCTACCAGACCCTGCAACTCCCATTCATTATCACTCATCAGAACTGTATCATCCGCAAACAGCAGTATAGGTAGCTTCCACTCAATTCCCTCCCTTTTCAGCGATACACCAATATCCACTGCTCTTGATAGTATTTCTTTCATGACTCCATCCATATATACAGTAAACAACCACGGGGACATCACACACTCCTGTTTCAATCCAACATTCAGGTCAAAGAACTCGCTCTGCTCACTCTCCACACGTACTGCCGCCTTTGCACCCTCATACATGCTCTTCACTGCTTTCAGCAACTTGCCCTCTACTCCGTATATTCTAAGTACTTTCCACAAACCTTCTCTATCCACTCTGTCATAGGCCTTCTCCAAGTCCATAAAGGCAACATACACCTTTTGTTTCTTCTCCAGATACTTCTCCACAACACAATTCAGGGTAAAAATCTGATCTACACATCCTCTTCCCTTCCTAAAACCTCCCTGCTCGTCGCCTATCCATTTCTCCGTTCTCACTCTCACTCTCTCAATCACTACCCTACTGTATACCTTCCCTACTACGCTTAGAAGACATATTCCTCGGTGGTTACCACACACTCCTCTTTCCCCTTTGCCCTTATATAGGGGGACTATTATGCCAGTCTTCCAGTCATCGGGTGCACTCCCCTTCTCCCATGCTAGTTTGCACATTTTCCATACCCATTCTATCACTATCTCACCACCATACCTCAACATTTCCCCACACACTCCATCTGTTCCTGGTGCTTTCCCCAACTTCACTCTTTTCATGGCTTCCTATACTTCTGACCTCCTGATCCCCACCTCCTCCTCCACTACTTCTCTTCTTCTCCCTCCCATACCATATCCAGCTATGTTGATGGCTCTTCATTCCTTACATTTAGCAACTCACTGAAGTACTCCCTCCATTGTTCGACTCTCCCTTGCTTCTCGGCTAGCATTCTCCCATCACACCCTTACTGTTTCCCTTGCAACCTTCCCTAACTTTCTTGACTTCTTTCCAGAACAGTTTCTTACTCTCCCTCCATTTTACACTCAGATTCCTTCCAAATTCCTCATCTACTCTTCTCTTACTTTCCTTGACTACTCTCTTCACCACCCTCTTACTCTCCACGTACCTCGCTCGTTTCTGTCTCTCGGAATCTTCATTCCCTTTACTACCCAACCATTCTCTATATGCTTTCTTCTTTTCTTCCACAGCTATTCTTACCTCTTCTGTCCACCATGCTGTACCTTTCACTCCCCTCCCTCTTCTCCTCACTCCACACACCTCCTCACATGCTGCACAGATCTCATCCTTAAACACCTTGCTCATCTCCTCCACTTCCTCCATAACTTCCAGGTCGAACCCACCTAGTCGTCTTTCCACTGCTCTCCTGTACTCCTCCCTGACTTCCTCCTCCTGCAACCTCTCCACCCTCCTCACCATTCCACCCTCCTCTCGCCTCCCTCCAGCTCTCCTCACCCACCTCTTTTGTATCCTAACCTTAGCTACCACTACATAATGATCAGACAAACCCCCTCCAATACCCCTATACACCCTAGCATCCATCACAGATTTCTTCATTCGTTCATCCACACATACATAATCAATCAATGACTTTCGTTCCACCACTGTCTTATCCTTCATCGTCAACATTCGTTTCCACGTGTACCTGTGGATCATTCTGTGTCGGAAGAAGGTGTTGGCTATCCACAGCCTCCTCCCCACACATACGTCCACAAGTGCACTACCATTCCCATTCATCTCTGATGGTACCCCCCACCCTCCCACCACTCCCTCAACTTTCCTATCACCCACCTTACCATTCATATCCCCAATCAGAAATATTCTTTCGTTCTTGTCAAACTTCTCCAGGCACGCCTCCACATTCAACCAGAACTCCTCTTTCTTTCTTTCAAGTATATCCTCTGTCGGGGCATACACGCATACAATCACCCACATTTGTTTTCCTACTTTCATTCTCACCCACACAATCCTTGAACCCACAGACCCATACTCTCTTACACATTCCTTCCATTTGCTACTTACAAACAAACATGCACCTTCTCTCGCTGTTCCTTCACTCACTCCAGCACACACACCCATTCCACACTCCCACTTCCATCTCATTAACTCACGTCCACTCACCAATTCTCTGCAGTCTCTCTCTCTTCGCCACAATGTTGCATCTCTCTCAGTATTCTATCCCTATTACAATAATCAGTGTTCCTCAGAGCTCTCTCAGTGTATACAACCCCCCCTACGTAGAGCATGTACCACCCGTCTTGCAACACAATCCCACCCTTACTCTGTGCAACTCTCCAACCCAAGAGTGAAATGCTATTCTCAATCTTTCTTCTATTCAACAGCTGAACTCTGGAACTCTCTCCCAGAATCAGTTTTTCCCCCTTCCTTTGACTTAAATTGCTTCAAACTCTGTGTGTCCAGGCATTTTGGCTCGAACGTCCCTTGATTTTGGCCCTGTCACTCTTTCAACTCTGGGGGAGGCACTCGCTACAGGCAGTTCTGCCTTTTGCCTCCCTCATTCACATAGGGAAAACAAACAAAAAGTTTGGTCACCAGGTTGGTCATTGGAAAGATAGGAGAGCCATTGGCGGTGGTGAACATTGAAATCTCCTAAAATGGAGATTTCTGAGAAAGGAGAAATGGATAGGATGTGTTCTACTTAAGAGTTTAGATAGTCAAAGACTTTAGGAAAGTCAGTAGAGTTAGGGTAAAGATAGATAGCACAGAAATATTTAGTATGAGAGTGACAGGATAGTTTGAGCCATAAAGTTGAGAATTCAGAAGAGTCGAAGTCGGGAACACGAGAGCAAGTGAGTTTGTTGTGAACGTATACACAGCATCCGCCTTTGGCTATGATACTAGGATAAAGAAAGTAGGAGGATACAGAGAAGGGCTGCTGGAAGTTGCTTCAGACACCTGAGTTTCAATGAGGAAAAGAAGATCAGATTTGTTGTAGGAGAGGTCGTGTTCGACAGAGGAAAATTAGAGTTAAGGCCGCTAATGTTATTGAAGAAAAATAGTAAGAGTGACATGCCGTGGTCCAGAACATTTTAAAGGGTCGGCTGGTGAAGGGCAGTTGAGTATGGGGTCATTTGTGGTCCTTTCCCAGGGAACTCCGAGGCAGCATTGGTTGCCATGTTTCTGATAGCGTGCCACAAAGCTCTTTTCACTGGGTGTAGCCTTTTTTCATTAATCTTTTTCTCACTCGCTGCTCTCAAGCCGTAGCACCACAACTTTCATATATAAGAACACTGCGAGGAACAGAACGTATGTGGGCAACTGCACAAGTTAGATTTTATGAAACGAAAAGGGCCAATTTGATACACACCTTCCAGTATTAATTTATTGAATGCTATATTTTACTAGGAAAACCAATCGATTATAGAGGTACAGTGTGCATAAGTCAAACAGAAAAAAGTTCCTCAACAACAGCGGGGGTATCTATCCCCTAGTATATCCACAGGCATTGTACTTCCTATTAATCAATTGCACATGTAAACTAAAGAAAAAAACAATTCTTGAGCAAGCACAATCGACGATGTGAAGCGGCGGCGCGGCGGCTCGCTAATAAATATATATTTATATACTGCATATATATTTCACACGATAATCCTCCTAGTAACGTGAGAACAACAATTCCAGCATATATTTAACCCATTGACTACATCTATCGCATCATCTGACCTGTATGGGGAACAATACGCTGAACTCCTGAAGAGCAACAACAACCACAAAATGTGCTTGCAATGAATACCTTCATTGTCCGTATATCTTTTAAACCAATGTGTTTCCCTTCTGAGGAATATAAATAGGAAAGGGAAATTGTAAAGCAAGAGGTAGGGGGAGATGAACTCGGGAATATATAAAGACAAAGACATTTTTTGTGGTGAAAGGAAAGTTGAATATAACTGAAAGTATTTATTTGAACTTTGAAATATGCATCTAAATACAACATTACTTTAATGGTATCTCCATAGGGATAAATACATTAGCAACAACAACATAGATTTGCGTGTCTTAAACTGGCGTCTTCACTTAATTGTAAATGTATATAATTACGTGCAATGGTGATGCCATGACAAAAATAGTGAAGGTTTGAGCATACAAGCTGCCGCAGTCGGGCGGGCTCATAATTAGTTCCTTTGTGGATGACGAGAGCAGCAGGTCGAGCTATTTGCCCAGAATGAGTCTCTCCTAGCCTTCAAACACATACACACACACACACACACACACTCACACACACACACCCACACACACACACACATAGGTGAATACACACACACGCACACACACATTTTCTTGATTTCAGGGTTTTTGATGAGATTTCTAACACTCAATTTCAACGAACCATTTCACAAGGAGAGTATAATCGTTCATGTTTTTTTCCCTTGGTGAATGAAGAAGACAAAAGGCAAAACTGTCTGTAACAGATGTCTCCCCCAAAGTTGAAAGTGACCGAGCCAAATTCAAGAGTCAAAATGTCTGGACACACTGAGCTTAAAACAGTTCCAAGTCATAGGATGAGGGAAAGATAGATTGCAGGGGAGAGTTATAAAGCTTGCTGGCGTGTAGAGATAGATTGTAGGGAATTAGTAAACGTAGGTGAGTTGATGAGACAAAATATGCTTTTGATTCTATCCTTTTGAGAAGTGCAGTATAGGTTGAACCTCCCCACAAATGCGAACAATACTCGATACATGGGCTCAATGTGCCCCTATACAGAGCAAGAAGCTGTGCGAGGGTGGAGAACCCATAGAGACGGTTGAGCACACCTAACTTCTGGGAAACTGTTTTACCAAGAGTGATAATATGATCTTTCCAAGATGGAATGCATTTTGTTAAAAGACAAGCAAATGCCTAATACAATGGTTGGATATTAATGGTTAATATCTCGTTTCAAACAAATGGTTTGTATACAAATCATAATTATGGAAATATATCATTATAGCCTGTCCAGATCTCCAACTCAAGAATTAACAAACTTTCCGTCTTCCTTCTATTCAACAAGTGAACTCGAGAACTCTCTCCTTCAATCTGTCTTTCCCTCATCATATGATGTAAGTTGCTTCAAGCTGTGTGTGTCTAGACATTTTGACTCGAACATATCTTTATTTTTCGCTCTCTGTTACTCTTTCAACTATGGGGGAGACACTTATTACAGGCAACTCTGTCATTTGTCTCCTTCATTCAAATAGGAAAAAAGAATAACTGCATTTATCAATAAAACATTGTTTTCCTATTGAAATCAAACTGCAAAATTAGTAATAGCCGTTAATAGAGTAAAATGGTTATTTATTATATTTGTGACTCAAAACATGCTTCTTCTAGTTCAGCTTACATGTTAGATTCAGTCAGCCAGTGAACAACGATGTGCAAACAAGAAATACAACACACACTGGTGAGGGGCAGGGGGAGGGGAACAGAATATCGAAAGTAGATGTATTTGTATTTTGGAATGTGTGGGGGTGAATGACTGGAAACACAACTGAACATGCTATAAAAGGAGGAACGGAAATCAGCAGACACTTGAACAATTATAATGCAGAACGCAACCCTTATAATCCGTAAATTATGGAGCTAGTTTGCTTGTGTCATATTAATTTCAATTATGATATATTAGTATTATAAAGTTAGTGATCTACTGTATGTGTTATTTTCATATTGCATATTCCAATGCAAACAAAGGTCTATTCCCTTTCCAACATTTTGGACAAACTTGTAGCATGCTTTGTCATCATTAATGTCATAGAAAAAGCCTGGTAAATTATTGTCATACTGTATACATAAACCATCAATAATATGTCTCTTCTTTTCTACACAAAAATAGACTGGAGATGTAGCATATATTTTCCACTAAGGAAAAATAGATATATTAAGTTGTCTACCACCCATGCCTTAGTCACCTGATGGCAGCTCTCCATTGGTCTCAATACCCTGCAGCGACCCTGTCAAGTCTCCCGTCATTGAAATCCTGATGCAATACCTCATTCCATGTCTACCAACTCTCAACATTACTGACTGTCGTTCTTGCCTCCACTAAAAATGCTTCTAATGCGCTTCACCTAGAATTCGTCATTCATATTTCTCTTCTAATAGCCAAACCTCTACACTACGCCGTTAGACTGCATACCAAGTCACCCTTTCAAATGGTCTCGTTGGACCCTCTCTGTCGGTGACCTTACGCTTCCATCTATTATCAGTAAGCTCAACTCTTGAGCTGTTAACCTCTTTAAAACCCTCTCCGACATATGACGCGATTTTGAGCCTATTAGGGATACTTTAAAACCTTTGTTACCATCAGGGGTATTTAGAAACCTTTAGTTTAGTTACTTCAACCTCTGCAGTTGTCTTTGAGTTAGCTGTGGGCAGAAAACTAATTTTGGAGAGGTAATTATAAGAGTGAGAGAACTCTATTTCTTATTGCTAATCTGGCACCTCTGCGTCATATGAGTCTGAAGCGGTTAACTACCAATGTTTCACTAAAATATGATGTACACTTCCCATACATGCAAAACACAGTTTTACCATAGTGTGGAGGGATATTGTAGATCCCTCGTTGCAAATAGTTGAAACAACTCTGAACCTCTTCCAGCCACTTCTTATTCTTGCAAAATAGGTAAGCATCAACCCCCACTGCCACGTGTAGCGCAGATCATGACCCCCAGGTAGCAGAATATATCTACACCCTCCAGAGACACATCACCATTGTTTACTCGTTCCACCATAGTATCAGCTAAGCGGTTCCCAAAGTATGTATCCCATATACAATCAAGTGCAGCACACTGATAAGAGTTGCTACCCACACCCTTCTCGCTTTCAGACGAGCAGGCTTTCCAATGCAGCTCCATTATCCAATCCTCTCTACCTTCGACAATGATATGTCCACATTGGCCATATACAGGGTGTCCCATAATAAGTGTGCCAAACTTCAGTATAAGATTATGCATATGATTCTAATCATAAATTGTTCTATAACAAAAATTATAAATTTCAAACGTTTAACCCTTCTCACATGGGTGGTCTACATGGCTCTATATCGATCTTTCTCCATAACAAACACGAGTGGCCTACATAGCTCCGTAGCCTTATTTCATGGCTTAAAACCGCACTAGAGAAAGTTTTGTAGTCTTAGCGGGTGGTCCGTACAACCAACAAGAACAAGAATACATAGCCAGTCAGTCATGTGACTCCTGCTTGCATGCAGGCCTAACAAAAACTTGTACTTGCTGAACCTGAGTCCCAAACGATGCATGAAAACAAACGACAGTGACTTAGGAATGGTTAAAATTGTGAAATAAATCAGTAATCAATAATCAATTGTTGAACGAATGTAAATAGACTGTAGCCATGGCCAAAGCTACTGCGTCACCGCATTTGAACAGTTTTCAGTATCACAACAAAACAGCTGGTCTTATAACCCACCTTACACAAAAAGCGCTCAATGTACAGTGTTCTAGTGTTCACCCATCACAAGACAACTTTGATTACTGCCTCTGGTATGCATATAAACTAGGTTAGGCCATTTATTTGCAGAGATATGAGTATCGGTAAATGATGAAAACCGGGAGTGAACACGGTTTCTAGGTTCCAAGCCGCCATAACTGACCTACTAATTTTCACCATAAAAACTGAACCACTTGGTCTAAAGACTTCTAGCCTTCACCCATCGCAAGATAAGGAATACTGCCGCTGAATATATATATATAACCTAGGTTACGTAATTCTTGTGCGTATTTATAAGTGTGCCAAAATGCAGAGAATTCGATGAAACTCCCGGTTCCAGCAATCGCGGGAAGGTTTAAATCACCGTTCGGCGAGGGTTAAGAGGTAATGAAGGTTTGATGGAAAAGGTTATCTTTAGGACCAACAGTAGTCCGATCAATCTTTTTAGGCCTAATAGGTCCGGTAGAGCATATATATCATTGCTATACATGTCATTACTAGGCGAAATGTATAATAAGGGATATTTATAATACGATATTAATAGTCTCCCTATAAACAGCCCGGCCACCATCTTCGCTACAGTCGTATGTCTGGAAACTGTTTACTGACTTGAAAATTGATGTGATATAATCAACCAATAGAAATGGAATTCCCTGGATGACGTCACACCCAAGTAGCCAATCATCTGTCACGTGCAGCTGGGCATATCCCATAATGACGTCTTCAGCTGGATGACTCTCATACGTTTTTCGATTTTTTGTGTGTGTAAGTGATTTTCGTTCATATCCTGTGGATATATATATTGAGGACTATCGGAAGTGAGTATTTACCTATTATCCAAGGACTGTCAGAAGTGAGTATTTACCCATTATCCAACAATAGGGTCAGTTAGGGAAAATGAGGATTTTTCCCCCTGCTGGCCACAAAGATGAGAATTTCAATAAGTCCTGGGGGGGGGGGGGGGGGGTGAGGGGAGGTTTGGCCCCCCTCTACTTACTCTGTATCCCACGGCAAACAGTTATGGCCAAATACAGCTTATTTTTCGCCTTTTATCCGCTTTAACCCCTCATTTCCCCTGATATTCATAGCCTCCCCACTTGTGGGGGGCGTATTTTTAGATTGTTGGATAATGGGTAATTTACTCATTTCGGTAAACCTGAATTTTTGGACCGACAGCGATTTCAGTAAGCTTTATTTTTTATTTTTTTCATTTTTTTCCTTCAGATATAGTGTTCTTTTATACGGAAGGGGAGCTGAAATGAGTATTTACCAACAATCTAAAAACACGCACCCCACTAGTGGGGAGGGCTACGATGTTCGGGGAAAATGAGGGGTTAAAAGCGTAAAAAAGACATTAGCCTTACCTAACAACCTTACCTAACCTATCCTAGTATTATGGAGTACAAAGGAGTACAAAGTACAAAGGAAATCAAGCAACAACAGGTCTAGTGACCCTTCTAGGTTGCTTGTCCTCCAAAACACTGAGGATCAAGTGTCCAAACAGTGGTTTAGAGTGGGTAAGGGAACATTGGAAAGGGAACTACTGCCCTGGAACTAATGTCTGTGGCAGGACTAGGAAGTTAGTAGGGGACATATGGGTTAGTAACTGAGGGGAGGATAAAATAAAGTTATTCATTTACAAACGCAGTCAGTCGTGGGTTTGATGCGAGATATTTGTCTAGGCGGAGTTTAAATGATTCAACGGTGCTGCAGTCTATAACGTCTCGGGGAAGCCCATTCCACAAGTTGACAACTCGATTGAAGAAGAAATTCTTAGATTCGTGTGAGTTAAAAGATTTACCAATAATTTTGCAACCGTTTCCCCGCGTGTAGTTAGATTGGTCGATAGTGAAGTACTTACTACAGTTCATATTGTCGATGCCTTTGATGATTTTGAACACTTGAATTAAGTCACCACTTAATCTGCGCTGGGTTAAAGGAAATAGATTTAATTCTCTAGGACGCTCTTCGTATGGTTTGTTCTTTAGGCTAGGTATCATTTTGGTAACTCTACGTTGAACTCGTTCTAGCTTGTTTATGTCTTTTTGGTAATAAGGGCACCAGGATTGAACGCAGTATTCCAGAAGAGGGCGGACTAAGGAATTGTAAAGGGTTAGGATAACGTCTTTGGATTTATGCTCAAATGACCTGCCTATAAAGTCAATTATTTTGTTTGCCTTCTTAACAACTTCTGAACATTGTTGACTCGGTTTTAGGTTACTCGATATTGTTACTCCCAGATCGGTTTCTCTGTTTACATTCTTAAGCTGAGTGACATTCATCGAATAGTTTGCTTTCTCATTTAGGTATCCGATATGTAGTACTTTACATTTATCCGCATTGAAACTCATTTGCCAAATTTGGGCCCAATGTGACAATTTATCTAGATTGTGTTGCATATCGTCAACTTGATCTTTTGAGAGTACGCTATTTGCAATTTTTGTATCGTCAGCAAATTTTGAGATTGTACAGGTGAGACCCTCATCTATGTCGTTGATGTAAATTAGAAAGAGAATTGGTCCTAGTACCGATCCCTGGGGTACCCCGCTACTTACATTGGTCCATTTAGATGCCTTACCATTTATGACTACTCTTTGCTTTCTGTCGCTGAGCCAATTTTCTATCCATTTCAACACACCGTCTTGTATTCCATGCGCTTTTAGTTTTAGCAGTAAACGTTTGTGGGGAACTTTGTCAAAGGCCTTTTGAAAATCAAGGTATATATAATATCTACAGCTTTACTCTCATCGTAGAGGTTGAGGATATCGTGGAAGAAGTCTAAGAGGTTTGTTAAACAGGAACGTTTTTTACGAAAGCCGTGTTGAGTATCTTTAAGTATGTTATTTTCCTCTAAGTGATTTACGAGTCTGTCTCTTATGACCGTTTCTAGCATTTTACATACAACTGAGGTTCAGCTGATTGGACGATAGTTACTGGGTAAGGATTTGCTGCCTTTTTTTAATATCGGTGTTACGTTGACTATCTTCCACTGATCAGGCATAGTTCCAGACTGCAAGGATTTATTGAATAGTAATGTCAGTGTTTTGGAGAGCTCATCCTTAGCTTCCATTAGAACTCTAGGCGAGATTGTATCAGGTCCTGGCGTTTTATTTACTGTGAGTTTATCTAAACAATTCAATACTTCTCTCTCTGTAACGGTGATATTGCTTAGAACATCTGAATTATCAATCTGAATCGGCGATGGTGTAGGGATATCACTGAGGTCTTCTGTTGTAAAAACTGATGCAAAGAAGGTATTGAGGGCATTACTCATTTGTACTTCGTCTTTGGTGTATTCTCCATTTTCATCGACTAACGGTTCAACAGTTGAAGTAACTACTTTTTTCTTTCTGATATAACTATAGAATTATTTCGGGTTTGTTTTACTTTGATTCGCAATATGTAACTCTAGGGTCTTTTTACTTTGCTTAATTAACTTTTTGGCTTTGCGTCGTAGCTCTACAAATTTCACCCGTTCTTCGTCATTTTGTGAGGATTTTAATCTATCATTAGCAATTTTTTTAGCAAGCAGGCAGTTTGAAATATCTTTATTCCACCATTTGGGATTATTATTATGGCCTGGATGCCGTATTTTCGATGGTATGCAGTCTTTTATGTAAGTGGTTTCGAATAACTTCCAAGATGTATTTATGTCGTTATTGTTAATTAAAAAGCTCCAGTCAGTTTCTTTAAACATAGCTCTAAGTTTATGAAAGTTTGCTCTCTTGAAATTAGGGACTTTTTCGATGCTACTATTTGGTCCGTTACTAGTAAAGTTTAAAGTGAAAGTTAACGTACGATGGTCGCTGTTACTGAATGCATCACCAACATTCAAATTCTCTATTAATTCTTCTTTTGTTGCAAGTACAATGTCAAGAACGTTATTACCACGGGTCGGTGTTCGAACAAATTGATATAGCGAACTCTCTTGCAAGTTCGTATACAAGTTATGTCCGGAGTGTGAAGTAAGAGTATCGCCCCACTTGGTCACAGGTAAATTAAAGTCGCCAAAAAATACGGTATCTTGTGACTTACTTACATCTGCAATTTGTTCATAAATTTCTCGGTCAGTTTGCACTTATTGAGCTGGATGTCTGTATATTAATGCAAGTATTATTTTTGTACCGTTATTATTCTTTATTAGCACAAAAGATGTGTCGACGTTCACAATTTGAGGTTTTGACAAGAGGGTCGGGTTAAGACTTTCTTTGATATAAAATAAAACGCCACCTCCATTTTTATTTATTCAGCTTTTCTCAAACATTACATAACCGGGAAGTGAATACTCTGCTAAAAAGTCTCTTATCTACTGTATTGAGCCAAGATTCTGTTATACCAATCACATCATAATTTTCAGTAAACACTAGTTCCTCTAAATCTGAAAATTTATTGCGTATGCTACGAGCGTTTTTTTTTTTTTTTTTTTTTTTTTTCTATATTCCAACTTACTTCCTCTCGGGCATAGGCTGAGAGACTTAACATTCACCGCTTTACAATGAACAGTGAAGCCCGTGAGGTCTTGTTCCAGTCTAGGGAGTGAGACATGTGAAGCACGTAGAGTACAACGAGCACCTGCCATCTTGCCTTCACATGAGGCACGGTGCTCACTCATGGCCCGAAACGACCCCATCTCTGAAGCCACCTCGTTCCCGTGCTTCACTGTCTCACCCCCTACACACGGACTCTCACACTTACACATACACAACGCCACCTGTTGAGCAGATAACTCACCAGGCATTGCACCCCTATAGCATATTTTGAATATGGGAATATTCATACAGTGCTATTTAATCAGGGAACAATGAGGGTATTTTATTGACGTTTCGGTGGGCTTGTGGTAATGCACTGATACCAGGTACAGCACAAATTCCATCCCAATAATATCTTCCCATTGATACATCGGGATTTGAACCCGGGACCTTTGGATTACCAGGCCAGTGGCAAGACCACTCCACCACACCTCCCTTTAGAAAACCTTTAAAGTTGCGGTTTTAGAACTCACAGAACGTTCTTTAATCAAATTTTTGGTTCTGGTCGGATCTACATTTACATTCATGGCTGTCATCGGTCCTCGGTCGTTATCCCTGGCGGTTTTGAATTTGGGTCGTGTTGGTGGAGCTTTATCCAAATTCGCGGTTCTTGACAGATTAGCATTTAATTCCTTCGCAGGTTGCCGCCCTCGCTGTCTTCGGTCCTCCTTCCTGGTTGTCCTGTGCTGAGTCGATTTCTTCTCCGAAAATCCTTCACCGCATCGTTGAGAAGACGCCCAAAACGTGCTGCTCCCACCTGGTTCAGATGAACTCCATCGTCCGAACAAGTAGGAGGGGCGGCGGTATAGCAGTGTTTGTCAGGAGTTCATTAAAAAGCTGTACTAAATCAGGTATTAGAGTAAATAATGAAAATGAAAGTGTTTGGGTAGAAGTTAACGAAGGTAGTGAGACTTTAGTTATTGGAGTTATGTATAGACCGCCAAATATGAGTAGAAATGACGGAACATCATTATGGGAGGAAATTAAAATAGCATCAAGGCTTAGCAACGTGTGCATTATGGGGGATTTTAATTTCCCTAATATAGATTGGCAGCAACAAATAGGCGACTCTGATTCAAAGGAGTTTATTGAGGTAGTACAAGATAGTTTTTTATCTCAATTCATAGATACGCCGACTAGAGGTGATAATATTCTCGATTTAGTTTTCAGTAACAATGAACATATGATAAATAGTGTAGAAATCGGGGACCACCTAGGAAATAGTGATCACAATTCTGTGTAATTTAATATACAATGGAAAGGTAATATCAGAGAGAATACAACATTAATACCTGACTTCAGAAAAGCCAATTATGGTTGGTTAAGAGAAGCCCTGTTAGCGGACCCTATGGTCAAAAAATTAAGTCGATCCAGGTGTCCAAATGAGTGTATCCTTTCTCAGGCACCTGTCATCTTAAGTCAGGAAGAGACGTCAAACTTGGTAGATACATACGATAATTTTATCAAGTCAGTATTCAATGCGCAAAATAAATATATCCCCAAAAGAAAATTTAGATCAACACAGAACCAACCCAAATGGATGAATAATAGACTATTAGATCTTCTAGGAAAAAAGAGAGGAATATATAGAAAAATTTAAAAAGGCGAAATTCACCTACTTGCTTACTATCAGAATCTATCACGACAGGTAAAAAAGGATATTAGTAAAGAAAAAAGAAATTATGAAATTAAGGGTGCCAATGACTCAAAAAATAATCCTAAAGCTTTTTACCAACTATATAAATCCAAGGTTAGAGATGTAATTGGTCCCCTTAAAACTTCGATAGGAGAATTGACAGAAAGTGATTTAGAAATGTGCAGTACATTAAATAGTCAATTTCTTTCCGTTTTCACTAATGAAAATTTGGCACAGTTTCCAGAAGTCCGTAAGGTATACAGCGATAGTATAGATAATAGGTTAAGTACGGTTACTATAAGTAGAAATTATGTGGTTAAGGAAATTGACAGACTGAAACCTCATAAATCGCCTGGTCCTGATGAGGTATATGCTAGAGTATTAAAAGAATGCAGAGATGAGTTAAGTTACCCATTAACATTTCTATTTAACAAGTCATTAGAAACAGGTATAGTTCCAGAAGCTTGGAAGCTTGCAAATGTAGTTCCGATCTTCAAAAAAGGTGATAAATCAATAGCATCCAATTACCGTCCCATTAGTCTCACTTCAATCATAGGAAAGCTACTAGAGTCAATTATTGCTAGGAAAATGAGAAACCACTTAGAAACATTTAACTTAATCAATTCTTCTCAGCATGGATTCACTCAGGGACGGTCTTGCCTTACTAATTTGCTTAGTTTTTTTCTCAGAGGTATATGAAGCAGTAGATAATGACAAGTCATATGATATTATATATTTAGATTTCAGTAAAGCTTTCGACAGAGTCCCTCATGAGAGATTGATGAGAAAGGTTGAGGCACATGGAATAGGTGGGGCGTTGTTAGGATGGATTAGGTCATGGCTAATTGGTAGGAAGCAGAGAGTCAGCATAAATGGTACCAAGTCAGAATGGGGAGCAGTCAAAAGTGGTGTCCCCCAGGGATCGGTATTAGGTCCCCTGTTGTTTCTTATATACATAAATGACCTAGATTTCGGTATAACTAGTAGGATAAGTAAATTCGCAGACGATACTAAAATAGGAGATCAATTGATTCAGATAGCGATATAGAGTGCCTCCAAAGGGATCTAGATACCTTACATGAATGGTCAGTAAATTGGCAGATGAAGTTTAACATTGACAAATGCAAGGTATTAAAGATAGGGAAGATGCAAACAAATGTTAAATATAAACTAGCTAATTTAGAATTAGAAAATTCAGACTGCGAGAAAGATCTAGGTGTGTTTGTTAGCAATGATTTGAAGCCTAGAAAACAGTGTATAAGCGTTCGTAATAAGGCAAACAGGATTCTCGGGTTCATCTCTAGGAGTGTGAGTAACAGAACTGCTGATGTTATCTTAAAACTTTACTTGTCATTAGTGAGACCCCATATGGATTATGCTGTCCAATTTTGGTGTCCTTATTACAGAATGGACATAGATTCATTGGAGAGAGTACAGCGTAGAATGACAAAAATGATCCATAATATTAGAAATCTTTCGTATGAAGAAAGGTTGAAGAAATTAGGTTTACATTCGTTAGAGAGACGCAGAGTTAGAGGGGATATGATAGAGGTGTTCAAGTGGGTTAGTGGGATTAACAAAGGGGACATGGCAAATGTACTAAAGCTCAGTGATAGCGAAAGAACTCGTACCAATGGTTTCAAATTAGATAA
Source organism: Paralithodes platypus (assembly GCA_032716605.1). Lineage (NCBI taxonomy): Eukaryota > Metazoa > Arthropoda > Malacostraca > Decapoda > Lithodidae > Paralithodes > Paralithodes platypus. The sequence continues at coordinate 13,303,716 of CM064569.1, read as the reverse complement.
ATTTCGTTTCAGAAAAGATATAGGCAAGTATTGGTTTGGTAACAGAGTTGTAGATGGGTGGAATGGACTACCAAGTGCTATAGTGGGATCTAAAACTGTAGGGAGCTTTAAGATAAAATTGGATAAGCATATGGACGAGAAGGGTTGGGTGTGAAGGGGGATCAGCCGGGTTGGGCCAATCAGCGCTCTGCAGACCCCCATAATCCTGCGTTAATCTCTAACCGTTTTGGTAAGATGATCCTCAGGGTATTAGAGTGTGAAGCCTATAATTGGGCTTTGTAATTGAATTGGGGTTGTGTCGGACAGGGATCTGCCTTGCTTAGGCCAATCGGCTTTCTGCAGACTCTCATTTTCTTATGTTCTTATGTTCTTATGTCCGAAAACAAATAGTCATCGTAGTAGAAATTGTCCCAGGTGTCGACGAATCCCACGTTTTCCTTCCTGCTGAGGTTTGCTAGACAACGATTTGTGCTGGTGGCTATGTTGTAAAATCGGCTCTCTACACCAAGCCTGGGGACGATTCCTGAGACGATGATCCTTGATGACTTCTCCTTAAACGACTTGATCAGCTGCTGGTACTTTAAAAGCAAATCTTCCGACCGGGTGGGGGCTGCCGCCCCCACACCCCTGCTGGTTGGGTAACAGTGCAAAAAACACAGTATTATGGGACATACCTTACTCCGGCAACGAGTGGCAGTGAGAGGGCCGAAAGGTTCACAACAATAACATGAGTGAGGCGGAGGACGCAAGTTAAAATAAGGCTGCCACTGTCGCTAGAATTAGATGTGGCTGGGGGAAGTTCAGAGAACTGCTGCCAATCCTGATCATGAAAAAAATGCCTCTCCCCCTGAAGGGAAAGTTGTATGCCTCTTGTGTTAGAAATGCAATGACGTATGCCTCAGAAACATGGGCCGTTAAAGTAGAGGATGTCAACATAATAGAACGTAATGAGATGAGAATGGTGAGATGGATGTGTGGGGCCAGGTTATAGGATAGAATAACAAATGTTGAGCTGAGGAGACGTTTAGGTATAAAGAGTATTAGCGAGGTGATGCGTACAAGTAAACTGGGATGGTATGGACATGTGGAGAGAATGGATTAACAAAATTGGGTGAAAAAATGCAGGTCTGTGATTGTGGAGGGAGCTGCACCAAGGGGTGGACTGAGGAATACCTGGGATCGGACTATACGTGCCGATCTCAAGTCCAAAAACTTGACAAGTGAAGCAGCCCTTAACAGGGTTGCCTGGAACGCCGCCATTAGGACAAAAGACTGAAACTGCACGTATGTGTGGAGCACTCAGTCTTAAAATGTTATGTATGTATGTATGTATATCATCGTATTTATTACCCATATATTTCCGGAAGTTTAAACCTATGCGAAAAAATCTTAATCTTTATGTTACTTTGCCATCACCCATTAATAGTGCACTGCTAGCTGTGGTGCGTATTTTAGCGTTTTATTATTGTCTCCCTTATAATACATTTCAGCTCTTAATGACATATAGCAATGATGTACTGTACAGGTATATGCTCTACCGGACCTATTAGGCCTAAAAAGATTGATGGGCTAACTGTCAGTCCAAATCATCAGTATAACCTTCATTTCGGTAAATATACAGGAGACGTAACAACGTGTTTTTCAGGTATTTTTGTTTTTTTGTGTATTTTTGTTTTTTTGGGGGGGGTGTTTTAGTCGAATATACTGATGAAGTTGATTGGGAATCAAGCATTTACCCATTATCCATCAATCTAAAGACCCCCCCCACCCCCCACCCCCGATAGTGGGGAGGGCTATGAAGATCAGGGAAATTGAGGGGTAAAAAGCGTATAGAACACGATAATACACATTTGTAAGCAAAATTTGGCTGGTTTTGTCAATTTCCAGACCCATAAAACCCGACTTTTAGAAAACCCGAGCCAAGTTTTGACGAAACTTGGCTCGGATTTAACTAATTTATGAATTAAAATAATACAGTAACCTTATTAAAATGTTGGCTCGGGTTTATTAAATTTTCAGACCCATATAACCCAACTTTTTGAAAACCCGAGCCAACTTTTGACGAAACTTGGCTCGGATTTTACTAATTTTCATGTTAAAATTACACAGTAATCCTAATAAAAAGTTGGTTTAGGTTTTCATAGGGTTAATATTAGCCTAACCTAACGTAGTATGAATGGGGTTAACATTAGCCGAACCTGACAAGTGACAACCTTACCTAACCTATCCTAATATTATGGCTGGGGGCTGCCGCCCTCACACCCCTGCTGGTGGGCAACCAACCATGGGGTTAACATTAACCTAACCTAACATAGTAAGAATGGGGGGGGAGGGATGTAGTGTCCGGGTGTACGGTTGTCATGTTGTGCGCTCGCAGTTACGTTCCCGTCTATTTCGACGCTATATTTTCTGCTATTTGCCCCCTGTCATTACTACATGAATACTAGGTTAGCTTAGGTTAGGTTGTTTGGTTAGGCTAATGTATTTTTATATCCAAAAACAGTCAAAATAGACGGGAACATGATGGGAAAGGTCCGACGCCACTACTCGTAGTGTAAACAAGGCTGGCGGTAAGCCCGCACTTAACATTCTTGCCGAATGGGGTTAACATTAACCTAACCTAACAACCTAACCTAACCTAACCTAGTAAGAATGGGGTTAACATTAGCCTAACCTAACAAACTAACCTAACCTAGTAAGAATGGGGTTAACATTAGCCTAACTTAACAACCTAACCTAACCTAACCTAGTAAGAATGGGGTTAACTTAGCCTAACCTAACAACCTAACCTAACCTAACCTAGTAAGAATGGGGTTAACTTAGCCTAACCTAAGAACCTAACCTAGCCTAACCTAGTAAGAATGGGATTAACATTAGCCTGGGTGGGGGCTGCTGCCCCCACACCACTGCTGGTGGGCAACCAACCAACTAACCTTAATGAGCAGAGAAGGTAGCGGGTTGAGGGTCGTTGGGTTGAGTGGCTGGCTGAGGGTCGTCGGGTTGAGTGGTTGGAGGGTCACCGCTCATCGTGGTCAACAGGTGATGGTCAAAAACTGTATGTGCATTTCAAAACCACCTGTCCTCGTCGCCCGTATTTGGAACACTGGTTATTGCACTTTGGACAGGTTACACTTATTGGAAGGCAACTATGGGAGGTGAAAATGTCTAAAGCAGCCTGATTCTGTTTAAAGACGGTGGAAAAAGTTTGATCGGCTTCCACACCCTGTACACAAGCTGGCCATAGACAAAATAAGAAAAGTAGCACTTATCCGCACATCTGTAGGGTCCCTTGAGTAAGGTAAGATCAACAACAAGAAAGGAATCCCGTAATCGAGGAGTAGTAGTGGTGTAGTTAAACCGAATATCTTGATAATAACACGGTAAAACAATTGCAGTTAGATAGGGGTGCGGTAGGCTCTATGACAGCTAGGCCAGCCTTATGGGGAAATGCATAAGAAAATTAAATTTTTAACTGGCGACATCTCTGTAATGAGTAAAATTAGGAATATTACTTAGGAAAAATATTCCAAGAACAAAATATTTTGTTTATGCTTGGAATATTTTTCCTAACCTAATCCTGAAGTTTGGCACGTCTATTTCGGGACACCCTGTATAAACCAAACAACTGCTGTACTAATCTAGAATTAATCTTTATGTTACATGACTTGTCTAAGGAGCAGTCTGTATACAATAATATACGGAGAGAGAGAGAGAGAGAGAGAGAGAGAGACAGTTAATAGAAGTTAGAGATAATCGTAAAGATAATACGTAAGGTGTTGTGAAATTTGACTAATACGACCGCCCTAGCCGCCCCTCGATTGATAGCTGAGTAAGCTTCATACAAGTCTATCAACGGGCTTTGTTTACATTTATAATTTACTTACGGTTCGAGGTCGACTCCTTCACTAACCAAGTAAATCTGAAAGCAAAGGTGGTATTATTAGCTTTATATTTGGTTGCACTTTCTCCCTTATATTTATAGACCATCATAGGTCAATATTTACGAGCCAGCCGCACCACAGCTGGGATCTCATTTATAATGGTAGTTTTGGGTTCCTTTCATGTTATGCTTCATTGCTATATACTGTAATTGTTATCCACCGGAATTATTATTTTTTTTTTCTTGGCTCTATTTATTTATTTAGGCCTATTTTTATTTTGTTGCATTAAACTAACCAAAAAACCTAACCTAACCTAACCTAAATGTAGTTAGGGGCAATTAGGTTAGGTTAGGTTAGGTTTTTTGGTTAGGTTAGGTTAGGTTTTTTGGTTAGGTTAATGCTAAAAAAGAAAAAGAAAGCCAAGAAAAAAAAAAAAATTCCGGTGGATAAAAATTATATAGAAATGAAGCACAAAATGATAGGAACCCAAAACTACCATTATAAATGAGATCCCAGCTGTGGTGCGGCTCGTAAATATTGACCCAATCATAATTTCTACTGTGGCAAAGTTTATAATCAGTAAATCCACGTGGCTAAAGTTGACGTTATTAGCTTAAGTTATTTATGAAACTCACTTTTGTTTTTTAGAAGGAATGCCAGTAAAAATTGAAGAGACCCCGGAGAGCCTTTTTACTAGTTAATTTTTTTTTTTTTTTTTTAGTTTTCTTTGATATACAGTGTTGTTTAATACCGAGGACCGTCTCATTTTAATATTTTCAACATTAGCCTAACCTAACCTACCCTAACCTAACCTAAAACTAACCGACGTTCTAAACCCAGCTCACGTTCCCTGTGTATGAGTGCGCGACGGTCTAAACCCAGCTCACGTTCCCTGTTTATGGGTACGCGACGGTCTAAACCCAGCTCACGTTCCCTGTTTATGGGTGAGGAATCCAACAGTTTCTCGTATTTCACTTATAGTGAATTTGCGACGGTAATTACATGTGCAGTCGGTCACCTTTCCGACTGGGCAACCTAATGGTAATTTCGCTGGGTCTTTCGCTTGGGTTTTACTAAGATCGCTCACTCCCCCCCACCTTGAATCTGTTGCATATTATGTCCCATAGATGGCGTCGTTAGATTTGCTGGGAAGGAGAGGGGTGGGCTACACGGAGAAGGGGAGGGGGGGGGGGGGAGGTTGTTGTGTAGGGAAAGTTGGAAGTATGTAGGGTGGGGGAGGGGGGTTACATGAATTATTTCACCAGTTTTATGATTACCGTTTTATCTCTTGATATTAATTATTATGTTCCTTCCAACAACCAACTATACTCCTAAAATCGATTAATGAAATTTACAAACACATGTGGCAGTCCGTGGATTCGAATCCAGGATGCTCACACCGAAAATCAACACCTTATGCATCGCACCACGAAGACAGTTGCCCTTAATTAAGATGTAAATAGTTTTAGCTAGTGAAATCTGCCTTTAAAAAATATTTGTTTATGTGTAATTATTGTTTGCAAACCAATTTGTAGGGATTGCTAGATTCACTATCAATTTAGTAAGACAGTTCTTTCTCACTCATTCACTCACACTATCTATGTATCTATCTATCTATATCTATCCACATTATAGATTAGTATTTTCCTTAGCTGATGTTCATTTGCTCTTCTTTGGGTTAATGTTGGTCTCTTAATTTTGGTTGAGCTCCCTGGCTGGCCCGTATTGTTGATTTGCGGCATTTGTTTTGGGGCTCCTCATACCTCTCTGTCTCATTCATGCCTTTTTCTTCAAATACGGCATTATGTGTAGCATTGTGTTGTTACTTAAAATAACATAATATATTGCATATCCATATCCATCTAGTCGTCATTAGTGAAATTCCCATACCAAAATAACAGCTTTCATAACTAGTCGCTTACACCAAATAATCCTACACTGTTAAGCAGGCATCACACCATGCCGATTTGAGCCACGACTGACCACGACCTTGAGTCCTGGTCAGGAGTGCCGACCTTCGGCGGAGAGCTTAAGGATATGGGGGGGTGAGTTTTGGACGGGACGCAGTATGGATGGCCACGCCGCCTGACGGCGACCTGACGGGGTAGACCGGCGCCCATGCCGGACTGAATGTGAGTTTTAGGTCGCCGCTGGAGTGCCGATCTGCGGCGTAGTGGGTCGACAACGACCAGACGAACGGCGTCGACAGGAGTTAGGGCGGCATCAATATTCAGTACTGTGCCGATGAGCGGCGACCCCTTCAGAATAGACGGTGACCCCGGCCCGCATGACCCCGAACGACGGCGACCGAACTCAAGGTGTGGTATATAAAAGGTACACCAAAGGGTGGGCCTCATCAGTATACCTTCAGCCACCGTAACGGTTGCACGCAGCCATGTTCACCACAGTCCCCAGGAACCCGATACGACATCTACGCTTACTCCAGGTTCAGTTAAATCTGGAAAATGACTACCTACTGACAAATATAGCCATCTGCAAGCTGCTGTTGAGGAAAAGAAGGAGGGAGAATAGAACCCCTCGCATGTGGGTCCGGAACTGGCTTCTCCGTAGGAAAACCTTTGGTATTTATTAGCAGCTACTGAAGGAACTCGCCCAGGAGGATTGGCCAGCCTACAGAAACTACCTGAGGATGGATGTTGCAGTCTTCCGGGAGGTACTAGGACGTGTGGCGCACCGCATTGAAAAGAACGATACTTTTTACCGGAAGGCACTCGACCCTGGCCTACGACTAGCCATAACACTGCGGTTCCTGGCAACCGGTGACAGCTATATGAGCCTCATGTACAGCTTCAGAGTGGCACACAACACAATATCAAACGTTGTGTATGAGACATGTGAGGCACTCATAGCTGAGTATATGGACGAGATGATGCCCTGCCCCAACACACCGGAGGAATGGAAGGCAGTGGCAAACACGTTCTCCCAACGATGGAACTTCCACCACACCATTGGTGCACTTGATGGCAAGCACATTGCAATGCGGTGTCCCGCCAAAGGTGGTTCCTTGTGGTACAACTATAAGGGGTTCCACTCCGTTGTGTTGGTGGCACTCGTCGACGCTGACTACCGCTTCTTGTACGTCGATGTTGGGGTATCAGGGGGTGGCTGAGATGCAGGGATATTTGGCAGGACACCGCTTCATGCTGCCCTTGAACAGAAAACTCTTGGCCTACCAGACCCTGAACCTCTACCCGGCACTGGCGTGCCACTACCCTACTTCATCGTCGGGGACGATGCATTCCCCCTTCGGAGCTGGCTGATGAAGCCCTATCCACAAAGGAACCTCTCCCGGGACAACCGCCTCTTCAACTACCGTCTATCAAGGGCTCGTCGGATTGTGGAGAACGCCTTTGGGATCCTAGCAAGCAGGTATGAGTGGTTCCTATTTATGTATATATTTATTTATTTATTTATTGAAATGAGTTAAGATTTATTTGTTAAACAAATAATACTTGTGTATTAATATATCGTTTGATTAATTTGTTATTTATGTATGTTATTTTGTATTCATTTATTTCATTATTTATTTTATTTATGTATTTTAATTTTGTATTGGGTATTTGTTGGTTTTATTAATATAACTCATATTATATGTTGATATAGTAATAATTTATTTATTATTAATTTGTGTAATTCTTTATATATTTTGTATCTCCTTATTTATTTATTTATTTTATTTTATTATTATTATTAATTTAATTATGTATTTAATGGGGTTATTTGTTCTTTTTTCTGTAATTAATATACCTATTCTTATATTTTGATGGTTATTGATAATATATTTATTATTTAATTATTTAATTATGTCGTTTATTTATATATTGACAGATTCAGGTGTCTATTGACCACCATGGCCATACAACCCAAGGGGGTGGAGAGTGTTGTGTTGGCCTGCTGTTGCCTGCACAACCTTCTTCGCCAACGTACACCTGGAATTCCCTCCACCCTCATTGATACTGAGGACCCAGTGACACACCTGGTCACAGATGGTTCGTGGAGGGTGGGTCAGCAGATGGCAGATATCCATTCTCTCGCTGGAAACCAAATCACAAGGCTCGCCAAGGAACAGAGGGACTTCCTCAGGGGATACTATACTTCCCCAGCAGGTATGGTATCATGGCAAAACGACATGGTATAGAAGGTAAGATATATACACAGTTCTAAAATACTGATTTTATTATTCACTATTTACATGTTAGTTTGGTTGAGGATGCTCTCCAGGAATTGGCTGGTGCCAGGTGAGTTACCTGAGAAGGATAGCGGTGTTGAGGGGCTGGGGAGGTTCAGGAGGTGGCCAGCTGGTGGAGCATGACCGGGTGTGCCTGGGAAGGGTGGGTTGCAGCCCAAGCTGGGACCAGGTGTGCTCCACATGGACTCTTGATGGTGGCCGTAGTTTGTCCTACCCTGATACCCCTGGTCATGATGGCTGGAGTGGCCTTTCTGGGGGGTGCACTCCCTGGCCGGGCGGTGTGCCATTTGCTGTGGTGGTGGGGGAGGACGGCACAACAAAGCCTGCTCCTCCTGGCGCTGGATCTTGCGGGTCTCACCTTTGAAATGCCGTATCACCTTGATGAGGGCGCCATCCATCTCTTCAAGGAGGGAGGGGTACACATCAGATCCAAGATTGGTCAGGTAATCAAACAATGATTGGACCTCGACCTCACGCTTTGTCTGATGACGCAGCCGGGTCTTGATCATGGCCTGCATTTCCTCATTGCCACTGGACCTGTCCTGAAGCTGAAAAGTGGTTACCAATAATTAGTATGTTACATGACATGTTGTTTATTATTGATGTGGTCTGACAGGCACTCGGTAATGTATTGTATGATTTATATACCCACGATGCTGCACCACGAAGACAGTTATGTAATAATACTGAATGGTTTTCTACAATCTTAAATATGTACAAAATAACTAACAACATTACATAATAAATATGATATTAACACCACATAATGACAACAAAGGACATTAAACAGATTATAAACCACACACTACAAACATTTGGATTGGGCATGACTATATAATAATAATAATAATAATAATAAAAAATATGCATGATTCGTTACCTTTCGCAGTAGTGTGTCAACATCGTCGACTTGAGGGCTCGTGCGACGTTTCCGTTTGCCGACGGCACCTGACCTCGTGGGAACTTTGGCAGTGCTGTCGACCACTGTCACCTCATCATCCTCTTCCTCCTCCTGTTCCTCCTCCACGCTGCCACCGCTGGGAGGACGAGGGGCGATGCCACACTGAAATTGTTAATTATTAGTATTGATATGTACTATTATAAACATATATATATATATATATATATATATATATATATATATATATATATATATATATATATATATATATATATATATATTATATGGCTTGTTTCATTCATCCACTGCATGAATAATGTATGCATAACAAAATGATTTACGTTATATATACATATATATATAACATATTCAATAACTAAATAAAGTATAAATAATGACTAAATACCTTATATAAATCAATATAACAATATTAATCTAAGTACATGAATAAATTAATTACAAAATATATATATAAAGATATTAAATTAATAAGTAAATCAATACAATAATGAAATCACGAAGGGAATAACAAACGGCAGATACCACAACCAGGTCAGGTCAGAAACCTGTGGTTTGCACAACGAGTCTTCACAAACATAATTAATTTGTCCACACGTGGCTGGTCAGTGTCAAACATTTTTAAATAATCGAGACATGCAAAACTAATTAAAACAAAATGTACCTGGCTATTCTGACGACCACTCTGCCGCACGATGTGGTCCTTGAGAAAGCCAAACGTGGCGATAATCCACTTATCCCGTTCCGTGTGTCGGGGTGGGGCCTGTCCACTCTTGGTCTCTGTAATGCGGCCATAACGAGTCCGCATTCCCTCTAGGAAGCCCTTCACTTGCATCCCTGTGAGGTGGAGAGATATATACAGTAATAATATATACAGACATATATGTACCATGATAGGGTACCGTGCATCACATATTCACATTATGTACTGATATTTTATGTCTCGGTGAACACACTATTCATTGCACCACGAACAATTGTACCAAATAACAACCATATTATAATATTATTCTTATTATGATTATTGTTCAAATACTATAATAATTATATAATATAATAATATCATAAAATAAAAATTAGCATATTTCAAATTAACACACATATCAACGTGACATTCATAGGTATATGGTATACGAGATAAATGATGGTTCGTTCACTTTCACTTTCAGCATCCTTGGGGTTACATTTATGTGCACATGTTCTCCAACTTTCATGCACTCATGTGCATTTAATTTATTTGCTTGTAATACTCGAATCATCATCGCTCTCCTCAACCATTATTAATAAACACATTATGGGCACTACACTCACCTGTAACAGGGGGTTCCATGGACTTTCCCTTGGTCTCGAAGAGGGCAGCTTTGAGGGCAGTGTCCTTGAAATCCTTACGTCCCTTGGCGTATAAAACGGGGTGACGCTCGTACCAGTCGGCCAAGTCAAGCTCGTGCTCGTCACTATACACCACTTTAATGATGTGTCGACGGCGGCCTGGCTTTGAGGACTCCTGTTCCACCTCAATCTCATCGTCAGGGGCATCATTGGGCGGTGAGTCGGTGGCAGGGAGGGCAGGGGCGGCCGCTTGTGGCTCCTCGTGTTCACCACCTACACCAGGTTCAACCGCCGTGTCTTCCTCATTCATGTTTCCATGGTTGCTCTCATCCTCACTGCTGGATGCGCTCGACTGGTGCATGAGCTTGTTCATCGTCTTCTTGGTTCTCTGACGTGGCATGGTGGCGAGGAACGAGTTGATGGTGGCTGGTGGGAGCGACGAAAATAAGGAGACTGTGTTGGCGCGCGGTGCTGTTGGTGGCGAGTGGGAAACATAGGGCGGTGCATGGCGGCGCGTTGTTTTTATAGGGGTTGGCGGCCACGTCACACAGTCTGCGCTGGTGCCACGTGCGACGTTGCCACATCGCCGCGCTACAGGAGGGGGTCCCCGCATGGCGGCGCATAACGTGGACCCCGGTATGTTTTTACGCCGCTTGGAGGGGATGGCCGCCAACCATCGCCGCCTATGACGCCGTTTGACGGCGACCACCCCTTCGGGAGTACATAATCCAGAACCGTTACGGCGGCCGCAAGCCGCCGCTGATCCCCGCAGGTTGTTATGGTGACGCCGCCTGACGCAGACCTCATTTATGGTGCCGTGTGCTGCCGCACTGACGCCTACCGTTTCCCGTCAAGCGTCGTCAATCGCCGTCAAGCGCCGCCAAGCGCCGTCACACGCCATCAGCCTCCAGTCCCCTTCCCGTCCCATTTTTATGACCTCACTCCACGCCGACTTGATTTCAAATTTTTCGCTTGTAGAACTTTTGAGGGGGTATGTGAAGACCAATCCCGACCTGTTTGTTAGGTTGGCGACGGCCCATGATGCGCGGCGACGTAGACAAAGACTGTCCACGACCCTTAGGTCGCGGACAGTCTTGGCCTAAAATCGGCTAGGTGTGACGGGTGCTTTAGAGAAAATAGGTCATTCAGCAATAAAAGCAGTGCAATATTAATTGATATAATTATGATATTCTCCAGATGTGTATTTTGTGTTTGAGAAGGGGGTTTGGAGAAGAAAATATATATATATATGACTAAAATACAGTACAAACATATCAGACTTTAGAACTGGTAACCCACTTAAATAGAAACAAATAAATGATTTGCTCGGAAATAAATGCTGCAAACTTCAAAGTTGTTATAACTTATAAGAAAAATAGGTCCTACTAAAATGTCATTGGAAAACGCTATATACTTTCAAAGTAGCCCCAGAGAAGTTTTAGTGGTTTGCATTTCCCAATGTTGATATATATATGATAAAGGTGTTTGTTATTAGCATATACATTTGGATAGCAATGCAAATATAATTAAACCGTTCAGAGAGAGAGAGAGCGAGAAGGAAAGGGAGATACGAACTAAATGGACGAATACATCGAAGAGACTTATACACGAAAGCTTGACTCTAATATCTGTGGATAGAGTATTTATTAATCAAAAGAATAAGTATTCGGTAATGTTTACTCTATATATTCATCTAAACATATGACCAAAAAATTACCCGCAGAGCCACTTCACCTATGTTGTACAAATTCCCATTACAAGCAAATTCCCATAGTGGGATCAAGAACGATAGGGAGCTTTAAGAAAAAATTGGATAAGCATATGGACGAGAAGGGTTGGGTGTGAAGGGGGATCAGCCGGGTTGGGCCAATCAGCGCTCTGCAGACCCCCGTAATCCTGGGTTAATCTCTAACTGGTTTGGTAAGATGATCCTCAGGGTATTAGAGTGTTGAGCCTATAATTGGGCTTTGTAATTGGGGTTGTGTGGGACAGGGATCTGCCTTGCTTAGGCCAATCGGCTTTCTGCAGGCTCCCATTTTCTTATGTTCTTATGTTAACCCAATTCCTCGATATGACAATCAAAGGTTTGATGTTCTCCACTTCCCTTTACCTAATCAATTGTTTTTCTGCGTATGAAAGAGACAAGAGGCAAAACTACTTATAAACAATTTGACGTCCTATTGTCCCCCTTACCCCAGTCAGAACAGAATGCTTAGTACAGAACCATATTTAAGGTGCACTGGAATGTAACTGCAGGACACGCAAAACTTAAAACAAAGTCATAGGGTGAGGGATAGACACATTTACGGAGTGAATTCCATACTTTACTTGTTGAGCTGAAAAATTACGGGGAAATTTAAGTTAACTGTTGGCTTTGAATGGTGGGCAGAAAAGTGGTGGGAATGAGTTACGAAGAGGGTGGCCCTCTGTCTCTGCAAAGTGAGAGGTATACGCTGGGACAGCTGTGCAGGACACTGATTATAATAATGGCATAACAGTAATATACATGCAATTTTCACAATGTGGAGAGAGTGTAGACATTATGGTGGAGAAGAGTAGAGATTACATGCCTTTGACTGCACCCTTTCAGAGGCATTTTTCATATGCGAACAATATCTGATACGCTTACAACAGTGTCCCTGTACGGAGAAAGAGGCTGTACGGGGATAAGGGGGTAACAGACGAATGAGCAAACCAAACCTCTGGGAAACTTTTTAATTAACAATGCTAATATGATGTTTCAAAGACACACACACACACACACTTGTGTTTCGATAAACACTAATGTTTCACTGCATGCACGCGCATATCAGTATATGTTATGGCTCTAGCCATCTCTCTCTCTCTCTCTCTCTCTCTCTCTCTCTCTCTCTCTCTCTCTCTCTCTGTAGGAATAGTGGTTTGACAGGAGAGTCACAGGGACCGCACTTTCTACCAAGTATTATCTTTCGCAACTAACTCAGCGCGTTACAGGTTGCCAGGGTAGCTCATGAAAAAGATATATTCACTGATATTTTAACAACCAATCATGTTATGACTTATACCTATTGGCTTCTGTAAGAAAAAAACATGCGTAGGAACTATTTAAGATATACTGAAATTTAGCAACCACGCTAGGCCTGAAGAGACCATAATTATATAACAATTCCACGTGGCAGCTGTATGTGTGTGAGTGTGTGTGTGTGTGGGGGGGGGGGGGGGTTTAAATGCCGATATAACTATGTTAACGTTAAATATCTCATGATTAAGTCTATGCAAGGGTAATTATATATTATGTGCAGTAAAATGTATAAGTTAGATAAGAGACTGTCACCCTATATAATTGTCAATAACTATATGCGTAACCATAAACCGAGTGCACTGTGAGTGATGGCAGATAATATCTGTAGGACGGTGACTCCGAGGACCATTAGTTTATAAAACCCTGTTGGGTATTGTTAATGTGTCCATTATGTGGGCTGCTGGATCACTATACTCTGTTTCAGCGACGCTGAGGTGAGATGTCAACAACTCTAGCTGATTGGCTCAAGCGATAGTGTTCAATGTCTCATCCTTTAGTATTTATTAATTCTTAAAGGTTTAAATAATCACGGTGACACAAGTCAATCAGCTGGAACTATTGACATCTACCTGGTCGCTGAAACAGTATAGTCATTAGTATATAACAGACAGCACCTGGTCATGCTAATGCTATCACAGTAAGTGTAACAGGCAGTCAGACAGTCAATAGCCAACCCTTCATTCCCGTTAAATAGATGGGGAGGATTAACAAGGGACATTAGAAAGGGAACAATGATGACCGGGAGAAAATGAATACAATAAAAACCTTCCAAAGCAAGTATCTTAACATTCGGAACAACATTCACCAGGCCTCAACATCATTGACTTCACCTCAGATGATATACACTTCCACAACAAAGTCTCTTCACAACATCGGGGATGATAACCTTCCAGGTTTGTTAATTAAAAGGTTACAAATACCTACACATGTTCTTCCTAACAAACCTCCTCCATTCATTCCTGTAACAACAATCGCATATAATATCCGTGTTAATAGTTCATACATCGACCACGAACCTCCTGACCATGGTTCACCCTTATTGTTTTGGCTGCAATTATACATTTTATTGAGACTAGTGCTTGATAATTTCATTCAGCACTGGAGCCACGTCGGTCGAGTGGTTCGATCCCAGCCAAGGCTGACATATTTAGTGGGTGTGAAACTCAGGTGTCTGAAGCAACTGCCATCAGCCCCTTCTCTGTATCCTCTTACTTTCTCTATCCTAGTTTCAAAGCCAAAGGCAGATGTTGTGCATACGTGCACAACAAACTCACTTGCTCTCGTATTTCCGATTTTGGCTCCTCTGAATTCTCCATCTTTTGGTTCAAACTTTCCTGTCATTCTCATATAAAATATTTATGTGATATCTGTCTTTCCCCTAACTCTACCGACTTTCCCAAATTGTTTGATTATCTAAACTCTAAAGTGGAACACATTCTAGCCATTTCTCCTTTCTCTGAATCTCCATTTTAGGAGATTTCAACGTTCATCACCATCAATGGCTCTCCTCTAATTCTACTGACCAACTTGGTGAATAAGCCTACGTCTTTTCTATCCTAAATGACCTAGAGGAGTTGGTTCAGCAATCTACCCGTATCCCGGATCGCTCGGAGATTGGCCCAACATTCTTGACTTGTTTCTAACTTCTAACCCTTCTTCTTATACTGTCGATCTTTTCTCTCCTTTGGGCTCCTCCGACCATAAACTTATCTCTGTCATCTGTCCTATCTCTCCAGTACGGCCACCTGATCCTCTTAGCAGGCGGCGCTTGTGGCACTTTGTCGCTGACGACTGGGAGGCTCTCTGGCAGTACTTCTTTGATTTCCCATGGAATTAATATTGCTTCTGTGGCCGAGGACCCTCATAGAGTGCTGAGCGCATTACCGAGGTAATCCTATCGGGCATGGAGGTATACATTCCATTTTCTTTCTCTCTGACTAGTGCAAAAATTCTTGGTTTACTCATGCTTTTTCTACTGCTGTCCGCAATAAGGAGGAAGCATTTAAACGGTACCGACGCTTTAAAACTCAAGAATCTCATTCTTCCTATGTTTCTGCCCGGAATCAAGCCAAATCTGTTCTTCGACTTGCCAAACACTCTTTCATCAATAATATATGCACTGAACTATCCAACTCTAGCTCTTCCCAAGCTTTCTAGCATCTAGCCAAAAACCTCTCCGACAATTTTTCTTCCTCGTTTTTCCCTCCCCTTTTCCACTCTGATGGAACAACCATCACTTCTTCCTCTGACAAAGCTGAACTATTCGCTCAAACTTTCGCTAAAAACTCCAGCTTGGATGATTCCGGTGCTATTCATCCCTCTCCACCCCCCTCTCTCCTACTTATGCCTAATATCCTAATCTCTTCTAAAGATGTACTTTCTATCCTCTCTGGGCTTAGTACATAGACGGCGTATGGTTCGAATGGTGATCCTCCTGTTGTACTCAAAAACTGTTCTTCTGTGCTGACTCCCTGCCTAGGCAAACTCTTTTGTCTCTGTCTCTTCTCTAACGTCTTCCCTTCTTGCTGGAAGTTCGCTCTCATTCAACCTGTCCCAAAGAATGGTGACCATTCTCAACTCTCCAACTATCGTCCAATTGCTCTCATCTCTTGTGTCCCTAAAGTTTTTGGAACTATTCTTACTTCCAAATTTCTTAAGCATTTATCTTCTCATAATCTACTCTCAGATCGCCAGTATGGCTTCCTTAACCCTCCAGCCCCGGGGGCTATAGCTTACGACTGTGCTCCGGTACCGGGTGTTTTGACGATCTTTGGCCTATGTTAACTACTCTGTAAGTCAATGAATATGTCATGTAATGTTGTGAATAAAAAAGAATAATGTTCCACAAACCTTCCTCTGTCGAATGGCGTTGAGTAGAGGTCTCTAGCCCCTCTGGTTGCATAATGGTGAGCGCGGGAAGACGAGTGCTTTTCGGCGGCAAATTCTTCCCGCGTTCGGACGCGTCGCCTCGGCCATGGCTACGACGCACCTAGCCACTCGCCGCGCCAAAGTATTTATCTCCCTTAGACGATTTTAGTGTTTGATATTGAGAATGTGATGTTTATTTGATATTTTCTAGTTATTTTGAGGCCAATTATATAAAATATGTTTATTAGGGTATCACTGTCACTGATATTGCTAATTTTCACTCGATACCGTACATTTTATTAGTAATTGAGGTAGGTTATTGTTGTATTAGGCACTGATTATTCGTTATCACAGGTGTTTATTATACTTTGGCCATCAAATATTAGGTCTTGTGTCACTTTCACTTTGACAAATATGCTTTAGAGAGTGTCACTGTCACTGATAATGCTCATTTTCACTCGATACCGTACATTTTATTAGTAATTGAGGTAGGTTATTGTTGTATTAGGCACTGATTATTCGTTATCACAGGTGTTTATTATACTTTGGCCATCAAATATTAGGTCTTGTGTCACTTTCACTTTGACAAATATGCTTTAGAGAGTGTCACTGTCACTGATAATGCTCATTTTCACTCGATACCGTACATTTTATTAGTAATTGAGGTAGGTTATTGTTGTATTAGGCACTGATTATTCGTTATCACAGGTGTTTATTATACTTTGGCCATCAAATATTAGGTCTTGTGTCACTTTCACTTTGACAAATATGCTTTAGAGAGTGTCACTGTCACTGATAATGCTCATTTTCACTCGATACCGTACATTTTATTAGTAATTGAGGTAGGTTATTGTTGTATTAGGCACTGATTATTCGTTATCACAGGTGTTTATTATACTTAGGCCATCAAATATTAGGTCTTGTGTCACTTTCACTTAGTTATATGATTTGTAAACGATTTATATACAATTTATTGTGTCTTTTTTCACTGATTTATATATTTCTATAGGTTCTAATCATATGAATGTCACTTGGTATATACATATGTGTCACTTTCACATATTATTATGGTGTAATTGTATTTGTATCAATGTTCTCATAATACATGACTTTTGTATTACAATACATTGGTTTTCTTCCACTTTTTGCCTATATATAATTATAGTGTACATATTGTCATTTTATTTGGCAATTTCAGTATGATTATTAGAACTCCAGCTTGGAGTGGTAATCAAAGAAGCAATCTACAGCACAGAGTGCCACCTTGCACTCCACGCACTCCAGGGTTGACTTTTTACCTGACCTCGGCTTCACCCTGCTGTTGTAGCAGACATGGCACCGCTTCTGCTGTGTTCTTCCGGATTCATTCTGAGGCAGGGAACCAAGCCTGTGCCTAGTCAAGTATTGAGCAGACTGCAAGCGGTCAATAACGGCGGGCCCAGGATGTGCCACTGCCCTCTGTGGCATAGCATACTTCTCCAGGAGCTCCGTCAACACCTGCTTTTGGAACCTCCGCAGGCTATTGAACTTCATGGGTGTGTTCACATTCCGAACCTTGTATATGTTGTAGGCATTCAGAACTGACATGTCCACCATATGCAGAAAGAACTTTTTGTACCATCTGCACGAGGTACGCAGGCAGTCAATGAAGCCTATCTGCATGTCGGACTTGTCCACCAGCCTCATGTTGATGTTGTAGTCCAGGACAGCATCGGGCTTGGTCACCCTGGCCTGGGTGCGGCGATCCACCTTGCCAGTCTCCACCATTTCCCCCTTGTGGATGGTGGTCAGGAGGTTGACCTTCCGCTGGTCGTGCCAGTGGATAGCCAGAATGGGCCCCGACTTCTTCTTGAACACATCACCTCTTTTGGTCTTTGGAGGGAAAGGTGGCATGCCCTTCCTTTTCCCTCGTACTGTGCCTACAGTCCCCGTCTTGCGCTCATGCAGGTACTGTGAGAGAGTGGGGGACGTGTAATAATTGTCCGTGTAGAGGACGTGATTCTTATGAAAGTAGCGGTCCATCATGGCTTGCACCACTGCTCCGCCAAAGCCAATGAGGGAGTCCACAAGCAAGTCCCCTTCCTTCCCGCTGTAGACCAGGAAGTCCAGGACATAGCCAGTTTGGCAGTCGCACAGCACAAAGAATTTTATGCCAAAGCGATGTCTTTTTGAGGGGATGTACTGCCGGAAGCTGAGTTTTCCCCGGAACAGCACAAGAGACTCGTCAATGACGACCTTGCGGAAGGGCTTGAAGTAGGAGGTGAAGCGTTCTCGCATCATCTCATACAACGTCCTAATCTTCCACAGCTTGTCTGGGAGGTGGACGTCAAGGTTGGTGACAAGATGGAGCGCTGCGAGGATATCAAGGTACCGGTCGCGAGACATATATTTCCCGAAGGCAGGGGTGGATATCAGATCATTGGTGATCCAATAGTCAGGCAACCTATGCTTCTTGACATGAGGCATTAGCATGGTGAGTGCCAGGAACACCATGAACTCTTTATGAGTCACTGGGGTCCACTGCCTCATGTGGCCCTTGGTCACCTTTCCCAAAAAGTGGACCTGGAATTGGTGCTGCTTATTTGTCTCTTTGACAACATAGCCTACCACCTCCTCATCAAAGAAGGCCTCAAACAGTTCGTGTGGTGGAGCATTGGGGCCTGCAGGAAAATTGGGGGTAACGCCTGAACCCTCCAATACCTCATCAAAAGCTGGCACATCAGGGTTGTATGCATCCTCATCAACTATGTCTTGCCACTGAAAAACGTAGAATGGGTCTTGTCTACGCTGACGAGGAGCTCCAGCTGGTGGCCCAGCACGCCCACGGCCAACTCGGGAGGCGCGCGCCCTAGGGCGGCGAGGGCGGCGGCCAGGGCGGTGGGCAGCACGACGGGCAGCACGACGCCGGGCCAAGCGGATGGGTCGAGGGTCGTCGATGTCCATATAGTCATCGTCAGAGTGGTCATCTTGCCCTGACGGTGGACCTATGTAATCATGGCCAGAGTCTTGAGAGAGGTGCCCTTCATCATCAGTGGCCCCCACATAATCTGGCGGGGAACCAGTGATGCGTGGGCGGCGTGCGGGTGGGCGAGGTGGGGAAGGAGTGGCAGGTGAGGCTGTGTCCCCCCGAGGTCCCGGGCTCCTTGGCCTGCGACGAGTGACAGAAAGCAATGTTTCACTGTCACTAGGGCCAGGTATTGGTGATGCGAGCTCAAAGACTTCTTCAGGAAGACATGTTGAAGGCGGGAGAGGTGGGGAGGACCGTGGGGAAAGTTGCGGGGACGTATGGCTGGGGCCGGCCGGGGTGGACGCCGCGGGAGCCTCGAACAAAACTCTCTTACTTTTCTTAATTTTCTTGGTATATTTCCTACCTTTCCCCTTTTCGGCAGCAGTATGTCTCCTGTCGGGGGACCTAGGAGGCAAATAGGCCGAAAGTGTGGGGTCCTCAACCCTTGGCAATGGTGGGGGTGGTGGGGAAGAATGCGGGGCATCCGGGTCATCTTGGGTGGCGTGGGTAGATAAGGGAGACAATGGCGGACGAGAAGGGTCACCACGCTGACCCTCACTCACAGCCTCATCCTCACCAAGTAGTTTTGCTTGTTCCCTAGCTGCCGCGGCCGCCTTCTCAAGTATTTTCTGCTTATACAAATGTAGCTTGAAAGGCGATTTACCAGGGGAAGGGCTTGGCGTCGTGTCACTTAAGCGAAATTTGGTGAGTGACCTTGAACTCTCCCACTCGCTCACTCTCTCAAGTTCACTGTCTTTAGGTAAACCAGCTTCCTCAACAACTGGTACATCACCTTCATCACTCTCATCACTGTCATGTTCTCTCGCAAATCCCAGGAATTGCTCTTCTTTATCACTCTCATGGCCATAATCACTCGACTTATAATTACTGGAGTCGTCACTGACTTCATCATCAACATTATGCTTGGCATCAGCTCGCTCATAAAGTCTCAATGTCGTCTCAATACCTCCGGGAGATAACACATTTAGGCGATGGCGTCGGGGTAAGGCGCGACGAACAAGCAAGGGCGTCGTAGGAAGCACGGTATCGGACACAGCGGAATCACTATTTGGCGTACTGTCCATGATGGCGTCGGGGTAGATACTGTTGCTGTGGCGGAGTTTACGCCTGGTGGCGCCACCTACCGTCCCACGATACCGAAAATGTACGCGCGGCATTCGAAAGCACGCATGCAAGCAATGGGCGTTCAAGAGCCCTTCCGGGTTGCGCGGGCCGAGGTTGTTATGGGCGTTCAAGAGCCCATCCGGGTTGGAGGGGTTAAGGGTCGCTCTATTGGAGATCTTCTTTTATATCTTACTAACTCCTGATCATCCTCCTTTCGGGACTTTTGTGAGACCTTTTCTATTGTTTTAGACATATCGAAGGCCTTCAATGTAAGAGTTATAGAGTTACATGATTAGATTAATATGCAGTATTCGAGAATGGATAATAAGTCGTAGGCGTGTGCATAAACCTTTAACCGTCCTAGTGGTGTAATGGTTAAGGTGGCAAAAATCTGTGTGTGGTAACCTGGCTTCGAATCCAGGTGGATCATATATACTGTAATTAATTTCATTGGGCGTGTTTGGTGTTGTGGTGAAATTAATAATATATATTATCAGTAGGTTCAGGGATGTTTCGTAGTGAGGCCGGTCTTTATGTTCTGTGCCCCATGAATATTCCTTCCTCTCACTTAACACCTTAAGAGCGGGTGGTGGAGTATATTTGACCATACCACCCAGCGGGGGGTTTATACCATAAATGGCCTTGTTTCCGTGCTCTTTTCATGCATAAACAAGAGCCAGAGCGTAATACAATTATCTATCCGTGAAAGGGCGATAATTGAGCTTTCCAATGACAACCGAACCATCCTTCTACAATGGCTGGTTGTCTTGCAACGATCGTGCAAGCGAAGGGCAAAATCGCTAAAATACGGTCATTTCGCTACATAATTACGTGAGTAGCGAGGGAGAGAGTGTGGAGTAGTGTGGAGTACATGTCAGTAGGCCCGCCGCAACGGTGGCGAGCGGTCATGAGGTAACCTATGCTCCTCCCACCGCTCGGCTCTCTCTCAGAGCCAATATTGCGCCAAAATTGCACACTGACTCAAGTCAGCCCCGGCCACATAGTCCAGATTTTTAGAGGCGGACTTAAGTCCGCCTCCGCTATAGAAGGGTTAAACATTAGGCCTACCATAGCGCAGTTGGGAGTATGAACATGATTAGATTAATATCCAGTATTCGAGAATGAATAATAAGTCGTAGGCGTGTGCATAAACCTTTAACCGTCCTGGTGGTGTAATGGTTAAGGTGGCAAAAATCTGTGTGTGATAACCCGGGTTCGAATCCCGGTGGATCATATATACTCTATTTAATTTCATTGGGGGTGTTTGGTGTTGTGGTGAAATTAATAATATAGATTATAAGAGTTTCTACCGTATTTCGTCATTATTATAAGAGTTTCTACCGTATTTCGTCATTATTATGTAATTCACTTCCATTCTCTGGTATTTTTTTCGTGTGTTTCTATGTAATATTCCCTAATATCAATATGTCCTTTTCCTTTATCTGTATAACGTTTATCCTTAGAACGTGGCGACCACCTAAATTACATAATTGTGTTAATAATTCTACTCAGTCTTTCTTAAACCTATCCTACGATTACCTTATCTCAGAGAACCTAATCTGTTTACAATAGGAGTACTCGGTTAAATTATACGAGGTTAAGGGGAGATGGGCTCTATTCTGTTCCCCTTTCTTTCTCAAGTATAGCCCCATTAGTTTTCTGTTCGTGTCATTTAGGTGTCGATTTTTTCCTGGCGAGCGATAGCGATATATTAGTGTAAGTCTGTATGAATGAATGGGTCTTCGTTCTGTAAAGAGGGATGTGAGTGGTCATTATGAGTTTGGTAGATGTAATAATAGTTTGTAGTACAACCTTTAATACAATTAAATGATTGTGTGAATCGTTACCATAATCATTAAAATCTATTGTATAATTATGCCAATACAAAATAGTCAAAAGTATATAACTTCAGAAGAATATTTACATATTTAGAATTACATGTTATGCAGTCAGTAGCCATCATACAATAGCCAACCTTATTTCACCAATATGGAGCCTGGATATTTCGATTTGCTTCATATATATTTGTGCGATAGATTAGCAATGTCAACGAATGATACTAAAATGTGAAGTTATGCACGACACAAATATATTGTTAACAGGATTATAAGCATAATACAAAATAATTAGCCAAAATACAAGTTTCAGTTCATTTTCATAAATATAGATCGGGCACGGATTATGTAAAGTAATCGATAGGGGTGACCCATGGTAGAGCAAGGAAATAATCTGATTATTATAATACGATTGTGACACAATTTGTATAAGTCTACCCAACATGTCACGTTTAACAAATAAGTAAAAAGGACAACAAGCAACAACAGATCTACTGATCCGTACGAGGCTGCTTGTAAATATGATTGCAAAAGAGCAGATACACATATAATGATTAAATAAGTCCACATATAACGTCATTATCACCATATAAGGCATTGTATTTTGTTCTGTGTTAGACACATTATACTTGCGTGACCCGCCATCGAATGTTGTCATATTTGATAACTTACATCTACTATTGGCCTATATATAACCTGTTTAAAATCCATATTATCATTTGGTGTCACATAAGTCGTGGGGATAAATATGCTATTATTAATGATATAGTATAGATTTTCGCCTACTCTTATGACTTCAGAAAGCTACCTTACATTTGTTATTTTTGTAAATGTACTATTCATTTAAACTAATACAGCATTGTCTTTTCTTTTATATGCAGTGCAATCTCAGACAACTAATAACATATTCTCATGCAATTGACAACAGTGATAGTCATTGGTCGACCATCACTCTCTAACCTCGGAAACACAAACTACGTCAACTAAGCATTACTTTTGGCATAATTGGTAATCACACACACACACACACACACACACTCAGAATATTGTGTGCCTCAATAAGAATTATCGGAGTGAATATGCTTTTTATAGATAATTATTTTTGGTTGAAACATGGAACACTTAGCAAAGTAATTATTTAGCAACAGTACTAAATGTATGCTACGCAATTGAGATACATATCATTAGCATATATTGCGTGACACCTCATGTAATAGAGGGTGGACATAACAATAGCCATTATGTGCGTATGCGTATGCGTGCGTGTGTGCATGCCTGCTTGTTTGCATATGTTTGCGGCGTTTTATAGTGCAGTAATAATTATAGTTCAGAAATATATACATATAAGTTATGTTGTAAGAACAGAAATATAAAGTCTTTAAGGTATATTTATTTGAATATAGTATTTATTCAAGTTCTATATTTAACAATTATACATTACACTGTATATGCAGAATATTAAGCAACATGGCATTGAACAAATGCCGTATGCGTTACATATTTTGTCTATGTGTATGAGGGAGACAAAAGGCAGGTTGCCTGTAACGAGTATCTCCCTAAAAGCCAAAAGAGTGACAGAGCCAAATTCAAGGGACGTTGTGGTAAAATAAATGCCAGGACACACAAAGTTTAAAATAGCTTAAGTCATAGGATAAATGAAAAATAGATTAAGGGAGAAGCTCCAGAGTTCACTTGTTGATTAGAAGAAAGACTGAGAATGCCAAATCTTGGCTTTGAGAGCTGGACAAAATAGGAGTGGGACTGTCTTGCAAGGCGGGTGCCTGGCACTCACCGGAAGGGACCGATATGATCCAAATGCTTTCTCATGTATTCACCCATGCATTGGACAAGTCTAAATAACAATATATTCATTGTAATGTATCATAGACATTACTAATGCAAACCAAAACTCCTATATTATCATTGCTGCTTTTCCGTTCTCTGTTTAAACTGTTTCTTCACCCACCGTTCTTACATGTGTAAGATAACATATATGGAGAGCTTAAGTTTAATGTTAATAACGTTAATATTAGCACACCCATATTTATAATGTATCTTTATATATCAATATTTTGTTTCGTGTATAGATGACTGTCATCATGGTTTCCATGGAAACGAGAGCTTGTTGGTAGTTTGGGAATGTAATCACAGTAAATTAAGGTCACACTACCATTACACCAAAAATAAACATCTACAAACACATTATTCTCTGCAATGATATTTTTCGTATGTTAATTGCCAAATCAAATTACCAAAGTAATCCTTTGTATTTTAATTAGTATAACTATAATAATGGTTTCCAATGCAAGTCACGAGGATATATTGTCTCCAGGCATACCAACAGTTATATTCTGCACAATTTTCTAATCAAAACAACTTCACAGGAAGCACATCAAGCACCTGTTATTTGTTAGCATTTAAAGATAACGCAGGTGGGTCAAAACCATTATATTGTTAAGGACAGTAAAGATAGAGGGTATATATTGATATCGTGACACATGTTGGCATGCCTGAACAGCTGTAAGTGTGGCATTTTCAGAGGTGTTAGGGTGGCGAGGAATTGAGCCATACCATTTTCTTGCCTACTGATGTGACGTGTAAGAGGTAAGATTTTTTCGCATAGGTTTAAACAACCGGAAATTAATGGGTAATACATACCACGCTGAGTACTATGAATCCTCTGTAGCTGGCATGCAAGGGCTAGTTTAGTATGCCACGTACTGAGTACTATGAATCCTCTGTTGCTGGCATGCAAGGGCTAGTTTAGTATCCCACGTACTGAGTACTATGAATCCTCTGTAGCTGGCATGCAAGGGCTAGTTTAGTATCCCACGTACTGAGTACTATGAATCCGCTGTTGCTGGCATGCAAGGGTTAGTTTAGTATCCCACGTACTGGGTACTATGAATCCGCTGTTGCTGGCATGCAAGGGCTAGTTTAGTATCCCACGTACTGAGTACTATGAATCCGCTGTACCTGGCATGCAAGGGCTAGTTTAGTATCCCACGTACTGAGTACTATGAATCCGCTGTTGCTGGCATGCAAGGGCTAGTTTAGTATCCCACGTACTGGGTACTATGAATCCGCTGTTGCTGGCATGCAAGGGCTAGTTTAGTATCCCACGTACTGGGTACTATGAATCCGCTGTTGCTGGCATGCAAGGGCTAGTTTAGTATCCCACGTACTGGGTACTATGAATCCGCTGTTGCTGGCATGCAAGGGCTAGTTTAGTATCCCACGTACTGGGTACTATGAATCCGCTGTTGCTGGCATGCAAGGGCTAGTTTAGTATCCCACGTACTGAGTACTATGAATCCGCTGTTGCTGGCATGCAAGGGCTAGTTTAGTATCCCACGTACTGAGTACTATGAATCCGCTGTTGCTGGCATGCAAGGGCTAGTTTAGTATCCCACGTACTGAGTACTATGAATCCGCTGTTGCTGGCATGCAAGGGCTAGTTTAGTATCCCACGTACTGAGTACTATGAATCCGCTGTTGCTGGCATGCAAGGGCTAGTTTAGTATGCCACGTACTGAGTACTATGAATCCTCTGTTGCTGGCATGCAAGGGCTAGTTTAGTATCCCACGTACTGAGTACTATGAATCCGCTGTTGCTGGCATGCAAGGGCTAGTTTAGTATCCCACGTACTGAGTACTATGAATCCGCTGTTGCTGGCATGCAAGGGCTAGTTTAGTATCCCACGTACTGAGTACTATGAATCAGCTGTTGCTGGCATGCAAGGGCTAGTTTAGTATCCCACGTACTGAGTACTATGAATCCGCTGTTGCTGGCATGCAAGGGCTAGTTTAGTATCCCACGTACTGAGTACTATGAATCCGCTGTTGCTGGCATGCAAGGGCTAGTTTAGTATCCCACGTACTGAGTACTATGAATCCGCTGTTGCTGGCATGCAAGGGCTAGTTTAGTATCCCACGTACTGAGTACTATGAATCCGCTGTTGCTGGCATGCAAGGGCTAGTTTAGTATCCCACGTACTGAGTACTATGAATCCTCTGTTGCTGGCATGCAAGGGCTAGTTTAGTATCCCACGTACTGAGTACTATGAATCCGCTGTACCTGGCATGCAAGGGCTAGTTTAGTATCCCACGTACTGAGTACTATGAATCCGCTGTTGCTGGCATGCAAGGGCTAGTTTAGTATCCCACGTACTGAGTACTATGAATCCGCTGTTGCTGGCATGCAAGGGCTAGTTTAGTATCCCACGTACTGGGTACTATGAATCCGCTGTTGCTGGCATGCAAGGGCTAGTTTAGTATCCCACGTACTGAGTACTATGAATCCGCTGTTGCTGGCATGCAAGGGCTAGTTTAGTATCCCACGTACTGGGTACTATGAATCCGCTGTTGCTGGCATGCAAGGGCTAGTTTAGTATCCCACGTACTGGGTACTATGAATCCGCTGTTGCTGGCATGCAAGGGCTAGTTTAGTATCCCACGTACTGGGTACTATGAATCCGCTGTTGCTGGCATGCAAGGGCTAGTTTAGTATCCCACGTACTGAGTACTATGAATCCTCTGTTGCTGGCATGCAAGGGCTAGTTTAGTATCCCACGTACTGGGTACTATGAATCCGCTGTTGCTGGCATGCAAGGGCTAGTTTAGTATCCCACGTACTGAGTACTATGAATCCGCTGTTGCTGGCATGCAAGGGCTAGTTTAGTATCCCACGTACTGAGTACTATGAATCCGCTGTTGCTGGCATGCAAGGGCTAGTTTAGTATCCCACGTACTGAGTACTATGAATCCGCTGTTGCTGGCATGCAAGGGCTAGTTTAGTATCCCACGTACTGAGTACTATGAATCCGCTGTTGCTGGCATGCAAGGGCTAGTTTAGTATCCCACGTACTGAGTACTATGAATCCGCTGTTGCTGGCATGCAAGGGCTAGTTTAGTATGCCCACGTACTGAGTACTATGAATCCGCTGTTGCTGGCATGCAAGGGCTAGTTTAGTATCCCACGTACTGAGTACTATGAATCCTCTGTTGCTGGCATGCAAGGGCTAGTTTAGTATCCCACGTACTGAGTACTATGAATCCGCTGTTGCTGGCATGCAAGGGCTAGTTTAGTATCCCACGTACTGAGTACTATGA
Organism: Paralithodes platypus; assembly: GCA_032716605.1. Taxonomy (NCBI): domain Eukaryota; kingdom Metazoa; phylum Arthropoda; class Malacostraca; order Decapoda; family Lithodidae; genus Paralithodes; species Paralithodes platypus. The sequence continues at coordinate 13,276,369 of CM064569.1, read as the reverse complement.
ATCCGCTGTTGCTGGCATGCAAGGGCTAGTTTAGTATCCCACGTACTGGGTACTATGAATCCGCTGTTGCTGGCATGCAAGGCTAGTTTAGTATCCCATGTACTGAGTACTATGAATCCGCTGTTGCTGGCATGCAAGGGCTAGTTTAGTATCCCACGTACTGGGTACTATGAATCCGCTGTTGCTGGCATGCAAGGGCTAGTTTAGTATCCCACGTACTGGGTACTATGAATCCGCTGTTGCTGGCATGCAAGGGCTAGTTTAGTATCCCACGTACTGGGTACTATGAATCCGCTGTTGCTGGCATGCAAGGGCTAGTTTAGTATCCCACGTACTGGGTACTATGAATCCACTGTACCTGGCATGCAAGGGCTAGTTTAGTATCCCACGTACTGGGTACTATGAATCCACTGTACATGGCATGCAAGGGCTAGTTTAGTATCCCACGTACTGGGTACTATGAATCCGCTGTTGCTGGCATGCAAGGGCTAGTTTAGTATCCCACGTACTGAGTACTATGAATCCGCTGTTGCTGGCATGCAAGGGCTAGTTTAGTATCCCACGTACTGAGTACTATGAATTCGCTGTTGCTGGCATGCAAGGGCTAGTTTAGTATCCCACGTACTGGGTACTATGAATCCACTGTTGCTGGCATGCAAGGGCTAGTTTAGTATCCCACGTACTGAGTACTATGAATCCGCTGTTGCTGGCATGCAAGGGCTAGTTTAGTATCCCACGTACTGAGTACTATGAATCCACTGTTGCTGGCATGCAAGGGCTAGTTTAGTATCCCACGTACTGGGTACTATGAATCCGCTGTTGCTGGCATGCAAGGGCTAGTTTAGTATCCCACGTACTGGGTACTATGAATCCACTGTACCTGGCATGCAAGGGGTAGTTTAGTATCCCACGTACTGGGTACTATGAATCCACTGTACATGGCATGCAAGGGCTAGTTTAGTATCCCACGTACTGAGTACTATGAATCCACTGTTGCTGGCATGCAAGGGCTAGTTTAGTATCCCACGTACTGAGTACTATGAATCCGCTGTTGCTGGCATGCAAGGGCTAGTTTAGTATCCCACGTACTGGGTACTATGAATCCACTGTTGCTGGCATGCAAGGGCTAGTTTAGTATCCCACGTACTGAGTACTATGAATCCGCTGTTGCTGGCATGCAAGGGCTAGTTTAGTATCCCACGTACTGAGTACTATGAATCCTCTGTTGCTGGCATGCAAGGGCTAGTTTAGTATCCCACGTACTGAGTACTATGAATCCGCTGTTGCTGGCATGCAAGGGCTAGTTTAGTATCCCACGTACTGGGTACTATGAATCCGCTCTTGCTGGCATGCAAGGGCTAGTTTAGTATCCCACGTACTGGGTACTATGAATCCACTGTTGCTGGCATGCAAGGGCTAGTTTAGTATCCCACGTACTGAGTACTATGAATCCGCTGTTGCTGGCATGCAAGGGCTAGTTTAGTATCCCACATACTGGGTACTATGAATCCACTGTTGCTGGCATGCAAGGGCTAGTTTAGTATCCCACGTACTGAGTACTATGAATCCACTGTTGCTGGCATGCAAGGGCTAGTTTAGTATCCCACGTACTGGGTACTATGAATCCGCTGTTGCTGGCATGCAAGGGCTAGTTTAGTATCCCACGTACTGGGTACTATGAATCCACTGTACCTGGCATGCAAGGGCTAGTTTAGTATCCCACGTACTGAGTACTATGAATCCGCTGTACCTGGCATGCAAGGGCTAGTTTAGTATCCCACGTACTGAGTACTATGAATCCGCTGTTGCTGGCATGCAAGGGCTAGTTTAGTATCCCACGTACTGGGTACTATGAATCCGCTGTTGCTGGCATGCAAGGGCTAGTTTAGTATCCCACGTACTGGGTACTATGAATCCGCTGTTGCTGGCATGCAAGGGCTAGTTTAGTATCCCACGTACTGAGTACTATGAATCCGCTGTTGCTGGCATGCAAGGGCTAGTTTAGTATCCCACGTACTGGGTACTATGAATCCGCTGTTGCTGGCATGCAAGGGCTAGTTTAGTATCCCACGTACTGAGTACTATGAATCCGCTGTTGCTGGCATGCAAGGGCTAGTTTAGTATCCCACGTACTGGGTACTATGAATCCGCTGTTGCTGGCATGCAAGGGCTAGGTTAGTATCCCATATACTGGGTCTAGGTTAGGTTAGGTTGGGTTGTTTGGTTAGGTTAATATACTAGGTCTCAGAAACAAGATTCGTAGTTGCGGTAGTATTTACAGATACCCCCGAACACTAAATGGGCGGCGGCCCAACCGCCGGTAAGGGTTCGTGTTGTATCCCACGTAGGCCTACTAGGTACTACGGACACATTGTAGGCGTTAGGTGTGGATTAGGCTTGTATCCAATGTACTAGGTCTATGTTACTGGATATTTATGATTTAAATAAGTGCTACGTTTTCGATAAATCTGGTTATATGGCTTTGCAATTAGGGAAATCATGAGCCGATTTCCGACATTTCGTTAGTCTTTTTCGACTCTCAAAATACGATCCAAGTTTTGCCAAAAATTGGCTCGGGTTTTCCAAAATTATGCTTTTTGGGGTTTGCAGTTTAGGGAAACATGAGCCAATTTTTTTAATTAGGTTACTGTAATTTGTTTACTCTTAAAACTCGCAAAATCCGAGCCAAGTTTTGCCAAAACTTGGCTCGGGTTTTCCAAAATTCGGGTTTTATGGCTTTGCAATTTCGGGAAACCTGAGCCAAATTTCTAAATGAGGTTACCGTAATTTTTGTGTCTACAAACTGTCAAAATCCCTGCCAGCTTTGGCCAAAACTTGGCTCGGGTTTTCGAAATATTGGGTTTTAGGCCTTTGAAATACCTTAAAACCCGAGCCAAGTTCTGCTAAAATACGTTTTTATCGCCGTTTTACGCATTTAACGCATTTTTAAATGCGTTTTACGCGTTAACGCGTTTTACGCATGCCAGGGCTAGTTTAGTATCCCACGTACTGAGTACTATGAATCCTCTGTTGCTGGCATGCAAGGGCTAGTTTAGTATCCCACGTACTGGGTACTATGAATCCGCTGTTGCTGGCATGCAAGGGCTAGTTTAGTATCCCACGTACTGGGTACTATGAATCCGCTGTTGCTGGCATGCAAGGGCTAGTTTAGTATCCCACGTACTGGGTACTATGAATCCGCTGTTGCTGGCATGCAAGGGCTAGTTTAGTATCCCACGTACTGGGTACTATGAATCCGCTGTTGCTGGCATGCAAGGGCTAGTTTAGTATCCCACGTACTGGGTACTATGAATCCGCTGTTGCTGGCATGCAAGGGCTAGTTTAGTATCCCACGTACTGAGTACTATGAATCCGCTGTTGCTGGCATGCAAGGGCTAGTTTAGTATCCCACGTACTGAGTACTATGAATCCGCTGTTGCTGGCATGCAAGGGCTAGTTTAGTATCCCACGTACTGGGTACTATGAATCCGCTGTTGCTGGCATGCAAGGGCTAGGTTAGTATCCCACGTACTGGGTACTATGAATCCGCTGTTGCTGGCATGCAAGGGCTAGTTTAGTATCCCACGTACTGGGTACTATGAATCCGCTGTTGCTGGCATGCAAGGGCTAGTTTAGTATCCCACGTACTGGGTACTATGAATCCGCTGTTGCTGGCATGCAAGGGCTAGTTTAGTATCCCACGTACTGGGTACTATGAATCCGCTGTTGCTGGCATGCAAGGGCTAGTTTAGTATCCCACGTACTGAGTACTATGAATCCGCTGTTGCTGGCATGCAAGGGCTAGTTTAGTATCCCACGTACTGGGTACTATTATGGTCTAGGTTAGGTTAGGTTGGGTTGTTTGGTTAGGTTAATATACTAGGTCTCAGAAACAAGATTCGTAGTTGCGGTAGTATTTACAGATACCCCCGAACACTAAATGGGCGGCGGCCCAACCGCCATGGCACCGGTAAGGGTTCGTGTTGTATCCCACGTAGGCCTACTAGGTACTACGGACACATTGTAGGCGTTAGGTGTGGATTAGGCTTGTATCCAATGTACTAGGTCTATGTTACTGGATATTTATGATTTAAATAAGTGCTACGTTTTCGATAAATCTGGTTATATGGCTTTGCAATTAGGGAAATCATGAGCCGATTTCCGACATTTCGTTAGTCTTTTTCGACTCTCAAAATACGATCCAAGTTTTGCCAAAAATTGGCTCGGGTTTTCCAAAATTATGCTTTTTGGGGTTTGCAGTTTAGGGAAACATGAGCCAATTTTTTTAATTAGGTTACTGTAATTTGTTTACTCTTAAAACTCGCAAAATCCGAGCCAAGTTTTGCCAAAACTTGGCTCGGGTTTTCCAAAATTCGGGTTTTATGGCTTTGCAATTTCGGGAAACCTGAGCCAAATTTCTAAATGAGGTTACCGTAATTTTTGTGTCTACAAACTGTCAAAATCCCTGCCAGCTTTGGCCAAAACTTGGCTCGGGTTTTCGAAATATTGGGTTTTAGGCCTTTGAAATACCTTAAAACCCGAGCCAAGTTCTGCTAAAATACGTTTTTATCGCCGTTTTACGCATTTAACCCCTCATATTCCCTGTACTTCATAGCCCTCCCCACTATCGGGCGGCGTGTCTTAAGATCGTTGTATAATGGGGAAAACGGTTTCGCCGAGGGTTGTAATTATTTCCAAACACTATATATTGATGAAAACTAACAAGGAAATATACAAAAATCCATGGGAAAATTAGTGACCATCTTATTTAAATTTTCCCCGCCCTCTTCAAAGTTATCTTTCTCCTACCTAACTGGTATGTCAAAACGGAAAGCGAACGAGGTGCTCGTCGGGTGTAACTGCAGCACAATATCCAGAACCTTGGTGTGTAATATGCCTTCACGATCACTTTTTACATTATAATGTAGATTAACTCGTCTGAACGCTTTTTATCACTAGGCTACAGCTAATAATATTTTCTTCTATATATGCGTGTGATCCCGACGCTCCCGTGGTGAAAACTCACGTTTTCCTTTGTGCAGGCCAACCACCAGATCATAGAGTTAAGATAGAGTTGAAAGAGTGACGTCACAAATCTGAAAGTAATGATTCAGGCATTCGAGAGATGGCAGCACGATCGCAAAGTAAAATAGGAGGGTACAGTACCTATCAATTTGTTATTAAGGTGACAGTTACAAAGTGGTGTACAATCTATTTGCAATAATCTCTACCTTGTACAAATAACGCTATAATCAATTCAACGTTATCCAAAGACTCTGTAAACATGAGAGAGTTCAATAGACATAAGTAAAGGCTACTGTAAACGTCAGATCATCGTGAAATTGTCGCCAGTATGAGGAGGTTCACAACCAATCCTCCTCTACCCCCCCCCCCCAATTATTATTATGAGATTATGGAGTTGCCAACGTCAAACAGGCTGTGACAAAATATCCCCAGATGTCATAAATATAACCTAAGTATGCATTTCGTCCAAATGTGCAGTTTTAGTGCAATTTCACAATTTAACATCTACATAACATGTAACTAATAATATAAATTCAAAATTACATTTTCATTCTTGTTGTTTTGCTTGAAGTTATACAGCTTGCATCATATATAAGTATTTTATATATTGGATATGTATACTATTTTTTCCTCTTACTTGTATAATTATATCTATTATATTTTAAACAATTTACAAGTGTTTTTACCAACTTTAATTCACTCTTAAAGATATTCCCTCTTTAATCTAACGCCCCTTCATTATGGGGTCGTTTCCCTAACTGTGGTAACACTGTAGACAAGCCAGGCGTGCAGACATCAAGGAGTATTTAACACTTAAAGAGCGGGGCCCGACTAAAGTCCGTATCTAAAAAGCAGCAAGTTAGGAGCATTATTAAGGTGTTTAAAGGGTTAAAATCGAGTGCAAATGGCCGGGAGAGCAGCAGACCACACGGCCGACACCCAGGGCTTACCGCCGCCCACTGACTCACGCTCCCTCTGTTCTCGAGAGGCCGGCAGTGTAGCCAGTAGTGAGTGTAGCTGGAAAAAATATGCCGCTATACGCTAAACTCCCATGTTGGTGGTACCACTGCATCAAAACGACGAGTGCTACGTAGCTCGTTCTGGTCTCATTTTGAAGCTTGTAGCGCCTATTTTTTTGCTGAATACATTTCTTTTCATGCAGATACTTGATTGATCATTCAGGAGGGCCTGAATATGCCCAAAATAGCCCAAAACCCCCCGCTAGACGAGGGTTAATAAGGAATAACCACTGGGGCCTTTTGCTTATAATATTATGCCCAACAATAGTGCTGCCACCCCTGGGACGCGCGAGGAAATAACCATGTGACGTCACGCTTTGACCTCTTTCCTTCTATCCTTTTTACATCATATTTTAACGATTCACTATTTCACGAACCAGTAATATTGTACATGAAGTTTCGAACTGATTCGTTGTATTATTTTTGGTCAGTTACGGCATGTGTTTTAGGTGAATATCGTTTACTTGATGTTGCACCTTTTCTTAATATTACGTTCGAGTATCTTTTTAGATGGCTCGAACTATATTATGAATATATTATATGTAACTACGTTCGACTATCTTCTTAAATGGCTCGAACTATGTACGATGATATATATTAATAATATGTAGTTGTATTATAATTATTGGAGAATATTCACACCAAGTTAATATCTGAAGTTATTTAAAGTATGGATAATATACAAACACGATAGCCTCTGTGAGAAATATTTTCCCCATAAGGTGATTAATTACTACTGTAAAATAACACTTCAAATACTTTGAAATAAAAAATTGCTTAGTGGGAGCCTAATATAAACAAATTATAACTTATTATAACTTGAGATAAATGGTATTGTTGTTCATTGTTTTATACTTTAAATTAATACTTTCTTTGCCTCTGACCATTATGTATACTTCTATCCGAAAATATGATTTACATCTCTTCGTTTACTTGTTATTACTTCTTTTTGTGTTAGTATACATTGCATTATTTCATATTTAACGTTTTCTATTGTTATATATTGTCATTGTTCTAATACTATACCTCGAGAAAAGAGCATCACCAAATAAGTACTTAATATTTATGATTATGCAAGCACACTTCAATATGTACACATTATTGAGTAGACTCAATTGACCACTTTCGATCTGTAAGCTATAAGTAAGTTGGAGCCGTACACATCGATATTAGGCAGAAATGCAAACATCATATTAGTTTATGATGTACACAAAGTTTACTGAATATAATTATATATATATATATATATATATATATATATATATATATATATATATATATATATATATATATATATATATACCGTGTATATATATACATATTTAAAAATATACGTACTATAACCGCATTTTAGCTGGTGTTACTGCTAAAAGTTGATGTCGTTAGCTACAACTTCTTAACATAGCCCGAAACTAACAGGTGAATAATTGCATGTCATATTAGCGTGAGATAGGATATGAGTAGTTTTTACTTGTGTTCATCACCATTATACATAGCCTTTGCCCTGTAGTATAATCTTTTCTGTCCAGGCACAGTTTTCTTTTCTAAGGTGTCTCTGGTGACGAGGGACAAAAATGAACAGAAATAAAAGACAGTAAATGTGCGAAAAAGGTGCGATCAAAGTCTCCAAAAATAGTGAAGTGGGACTGCAGCCAAGGAAGAGGTTTAAAATCTTTGGGGTGAATCGAAAAAGACTACCAAAGAAAACCAAAAAGAATCACATGAGATTCAACGGATGGAGAGGGTCTTGGAGAGATGCCGAGGTGAGAGGAAGTTACAATGACTTTATATACTGTATATAATGTATATACAGTAGTTTATATATATATATATATATATATATATATATATATATATACATATACATATACTGTATATATATATACTGAATATATATATATAATAATAATAATAATAATAATAATCTTCTGGTTACTTATATAGCGCCCGTCTCTCCTCCTTCGAGGATTCACAAGCGCTTGGCTTTCTTTTAGTCTACAAGAGACCATTACCCATCCCCCTTGCTCATGGGGAGATGGTAACCGCCGGCTATATCCCAGAAAAACTTTTCAATCTGAGCGGGGATTGAACGCGAGACCTTCAAGATGGGAATCAGGCACGCTATCAACTGAGCCAGCCGAACGGCTATATATATATATATATATATATATATATATATATATATAAAAATATATTGTGCTACAGTATTAATATGGTATGGATTTATAAACAAAGAACTGAAGAGATTGTAGCCACCAATCGAGCGGGACAATACCCAGGGAAGGCCTCATAATCATGTGATAAGGAATTGCTGGAACTCTTGTTTCCTTTGTCTGGCTTCCGTCACCTACAGAGAGTAATCCAACTAGCTCTCATAAACACCTCCTCCTCATATAAATTTCACTACAATAAACAAGCACACCACACTTTCCAATGCACCAACAAATAAATACAAAGTTGAAAGTAGCACCTATCACTCAACTTTGGGAGAGACACTTGCTACAGGCAGATTTGCCTTTTGTCTCCTTCATACACATAGCACATAAGTATTTCAATTATTTGATAACAATATTTTGTATTATAGTTATATTTTCCAACCAACAAAGTTTATTTTGTTGTCTGTATTAAAAAAAAAAAAAAAAAAAATATATATATATATATATATATATATATATATATATATATATATATATATATATATATATATATATACACCAGTATATATATATATATATATATATATATATATATATACTGTATATGTAAAACCTTATTTACATATAATTATAAGCAAGTGCTGGAACGCTATAAACTTTCACTATTTGGACATAATTAATTTGCAAACCAACATGTAAGGTGAGAGCCCTTATGATAATATCGTAGTCATGTGCGTTCCCAGGTTGAATATTGCTCGCCTTTGTGAAGTAGATGCGGTTAAGGGGGTAGTACTCGCTTTTTCTTGACCTTCTTCTCCCTCATGTTTAGCATATTAGTTTTGAGGATTTAAAACGTTCTGTCCGTTAGTTTGGCGATTTTGAGACCTTTCGGCTCATGTTTGTATCAATATTAAGACATTTCGTGCCCTTTAGGTGTCGATTTTTTTCCTGGCGAGCGACAGCCAGCCTCTAATATTAGAAGGAACCGGCCTTCGGTCGGGACATTTCTCTACCGAAAAATGTACAAATTTATCTTGAAAGGGGATCGGAGTGTTTTTCTAAGCTTGATGGAGATCTAATGAAGAAGCTCAAAAATAAATAAATAAATAAATATGTAGACCAAACACCAGGCACTACCCTTTTATGTAGTTTGAGGCAGTTAGATACCATACAAAACCGATAAATTGGAATAATAAGTAACCCAATTATCAGTAATGATTCCCCCCTATTGAATCTCGGAGCGAGGTGCTATATATGTAACCTGAACATTATTATTATTATTATTATTATATAACTATCTATCTGTTTATAATAAATGTATTTGTTGCATTGTTTTACAGATACGTTTATTTAAGAGTTCTGATGAAGTTGCTGCATTCTGCCACCTCCTCGCATCTTTCCCTGTGGAACTAAGGCATCTGTTACGCTCATGACTTAGGAGGGAGGTAGTAACTTTTTCTGGGTCCCCTTCTCCCTCATGTTTAGCATATTTGTTTTGAAATTTGAGACTTTCGTTCCGTTAGTTTGGCGATTTTGAGACCTTTCGCCTCATTTCTTTGTCAATATTAAATACCTGTTGTGCCATTTAGGTGTCGATTATTTCCTGGCAAGCGAAAGCGAGCCTCTAATTTTAAAAGGATTTTTTTTTTACCAAAAAATTTACAAATTTATCTTGAAAGAGGGTGTTTTTCTAAGCTTGATAGAGGTCTAGAGAAGAAATTTAAAAATATATTAATACATAGATATCTAGACCAAAAACCAAGCACTACCCCCTTAAAGGCAAATTTGTTATCGGTAATAAACGTGTCATTTACATGGCACGGATACATTGCAGTGTCTTATCTGTCGCTATATTGACTATATGACTATCTTTCCAGTGGGTAAATCCAATTGACCACTTGCGAGTTTTAGGCTATAAGGAAGTTGGAGCTGTTAACATCGATATTAAAGATAATTGCAATAATAACGTGCGTTTCTGATGGATTAAAAGTATGATCAATCTGTTGTTGTGTATTTATTAATGTATTATATCCGTATTTTAGCTGGTAATTCTGCTAAATATTAATGACTACAGCTCCAACTTATTTATAGCCAGAAACGCGCAAGTGGTCAATTGATCTAAAGGGGCCCTCACACAGTCAGGAGTGCGAGCTAGACTCACTAGGAGTAGGTGAAAATTTGGACTCGCTGGCCTATTCGCAGTGAAAATCGATGACTCCTAGTGACTCTAGCGACTGCTGTTAGACCCCCACTCGCTCGCGGTGAAAATCGATGACTCCTAGTGACTATAGCGACTCCTGTTAGACTTCCACTAGCTCGCACTCCTGACTGTGTGAGGGCCCCTTAAGAGTTACAGCATACAATATTTAATTATACGCCACATTGTATTGTTGTAGATATATTGTTTCGAACTGATCATCAAGTATCTTGGTGGTGTAATGGTTAGGGGTAGTGCTTGTTTTTTAGGCTATGTATTTATTAATATATTTATTTTATAGTTTCCTCGCTAGACCTCCATCAAGCTTAAAATAGCACCCCCAAGACCCCCTTTCAAGATAATTTTGTACATTTTTCGGTAGAAAAATTTCCCGGCCAAAGGCCGGTTCCTTCTAAAATTACAGGCTCGCTATCGCTCGCCAGGAAAGAAATGACACCTAAATGGCACGAACAATCTTAATATTGACAATGAAATGGGGCAAAAGGGTTTAAAATCAACAAACTAATGGAACAAAGTCTTTAAATCTCAAAACTATTGTGCTAAACATGAGTAGAGAATGAAGTCAGGAAGAAGCGACTACCTCCTCCTTAAGTGGTGATGGGCTGGTCTATCAGAGTGAGAACTGAGCGATCTCTGCCATACCCATAGCTTAGTCTGACTGTTCCTTTTACTTATATATTTTCTAGATCTCAAGTGACGGCGTCTCTTCCGTGGATTGACCTCCCAATCTACCAAGATGGGAAGCCAAAGCGTCACATTTTTCCTTTGCCCCTCAACTTTCTCTTCATAATTGCTGAGGGGCACAGGGCCCTGGGTGGGGCTTTGGTTTCCCGGGCGTTTCTGCACTCTCCTCAGCTCCCCGCCATGGAGTGGCTTCGGTCACCCAGGCTTTATTGTGGTCGGCAGGGAGGGTTCTGTGGGTGCGCTCGGTTATGGCCTTGGCCTTGGCCTTGGGGCTGTTCGGCCAGGCAGCTTGGGGAACAACAACAACAACAACAACCTCCTCCTTAACATCTGCATGTGGTATCCCTGGAGAATTGCAGGCATTCATGAAGGGGTTAGTACTCACTTTTCATCAACCCCCTTCTGCCTCATGTTTAGTTTTGAGATTTTAATACGTTCGTTCTATTAGTTTGTCGATTCTAAGACCTTTCACCCCATTGTTTTGTCAATATTAAGACCTTTCGTGCCATGTAGGTGTCTATGTTTTCTTGACGAGCGATAGCGAACCTCTAAGTTTTAGAAGGAACCAGCCTCCGGCCGGGACATTTTTATACCGAAAAATGTACAAATTTATTTTGAAAGGGGGTCTAGGGGGTGTTTTTCTAAGCTTGATGAAGGTCTAGCGAAGAAACTCAAACATAATTTAATAGATTAATATATCGACTAAAACCCAAGCACTACCCCCTTTGTAAAAAAATTTTTTTTTAAATTTTTCGGTAGAAAAATGTCCCGGGCAGAGGTCGCTTCCTTCTAAAATTAGAGGCTCGCTATCGCTCGCCAGGAAAAAATCGACACCTAAAAGATCTTAATATTGAAAAAAAATGGGGCGAAAGGTCTCAAAATCGCCAAACTATCAGAACGAACGTCTTAAAACCTCAAAACTAATATACTAAACATGAGGGAAAAGGGGGTAAAGAAAAAGCGAGTAGTACCCCCTTAACATTCTCTGGTTCGATGTCTTGTGGGTTATTATATTTTACTTGCTTGTGCCGTTTTCGAGCAATGTATTTTAACTTGTCCCGTAGGCTAACAAAAACGCCTTCCCAGAGTTTTTTTTTGTTCAAGTTAAAATGTAAAACTTGCAAACTAAACAAACCAAAATTGGGACAAGGACAATATAAAGTCAAATTAAATTATCAAAATCGCTATGTGGAAACAACGCTTACTAAAATGAAAATTATTAAATAAAAGAACACAATCAAAAATAAAATCAAAATACTAAATGCAAAGAACAAAAATAACAGAAGACTCCCACGTACCCGGCGTCTAGTGTCTTATAATCACTAAAATAATGGGGTGAAACATCTTAAAATTTACAAATTAAAGGAGCGAAAATACCCCCCTCAGGCTAAGTTGGATTAATGTTCTACCTACTGACGAGTCTGATCTTCACGGTAACTTAAGCCTAGTTCACACATTCAGGAGTGTGAGGCCGAGTTTCCAGGAGTCCACAGTCTCGGAAACTCGCATAATGATTCTTGGAAGATCGCATGCACCCATGGGCACTCTGGGTCACCCTGGATTCACTCTGGGTCACTCACGGATACTCCAGGGAACTCCGCTCGGGCAGCCCAAATTTCAACCATGTTTAAAAATATTGCCCCGAGTCAGATCAACCTCAAGACACTCGGGAACACTCGAAATAGGTCGTGATTACTCGGATTAACTCGGAACAACTCATAATTACTCCAAATTAATAGGTGGAACTCATCAACACTCGGGGACAAAACCACGTGGCCGAATATGCAAGAGTGATGTTGAGTGTTTATGAATGTGATCGAGTATCCCCGAGTGTACAGCAGACACTCGTGCTAACTCAGCCTGCTATGAACAATTGGCCGAACGAATATCGAGTGCATAAAGAGTAGCCATGAGTATAACTCGAATGATCTCGAGTGTACTCGAGTGTTGCTGGTTATCACCGGTTATGTCAAATAAGATAACCCGAATTGTCTCGAATAATGCTGAGTTAGGCTGAGTTGTTTCGAGTTGTCTGGAATAACCCAGAGTGAAACTCGAGTGTAACTCGAGTCCGTTCGAGTAACCCGGAGTGAAGCACGAGCGTTCGACAATCGACGAGTGAAACCCAACTTGTGGCAACACCGCGTGAACCAGCTGGCATCCTGTGCTTGTCCCCCCTTCCCCTAGCCCCTATACAAAACCGAGTGTGATATCATGGAATGGGTCAAGGAAAACCCCTTCCTCTATGTCAAACCCATGAAGGACTTTAAGGATACAAGGAGGAAGCAACGTTTCTTTGACGAGAAGGCAGCAACCCTTAAATCTCCGGTTATAGGTAAGCAACCGCTGGTTATTGTAGTCATTTGTGTACATGTTCGTCAGTAAAGTGTAAGCTTTACCGTAAAAGGGGAGACAGACCGTTTGTTTGGTCTTTCATTCCTTTATTTCTTAGTTTCATCACTAGACCTCCATCAAGCTTAAAACAAAAAACCCTAGACTCCCCTTCAAGATAAATATGTACATTTTTCGATAGAAAAATGTCCTGGCCGAAGGCCGATTTCTCTTAAAATTTCAGGCTTGCTGTAGCTCGCCATGAAAAAAATCGATAACTAAATGGCACGAAAGGTCATAAAATTGACAAAGAAATGTGTTAATATCGCCAAACTAATGGGTCGAACGTCTTAGTCTCAAAACTAATGGGGCTAAGCATGACGGAGAAGGGGGTCCAGAAAAACGGTCAGCCTCCTCTTAACATGTTCGCCATGGCCTAGGCAAAATGTGTACAATAATATGTGGGCAGGTGTCGTATTAAGGAGTGTGTGTGTGTGTGTGTGTGTGTAAATGATTGTTGAACGAATATCACTAATGTCTTATAGTTGTCTATCCTTCTATCACAGGCAGCCAGTTGTCTGTGTGGGTGACGGTAACGAGGTCACGCTTTGGCAAGCTGACCGACACAAAGAGTGGTGACGGGACACAAGGTGGGTAGAAACTATCTGAGCGGGATGAGTGGATCCTTAACCTCTCCGCGGCACACAGGGGGTTTTCTACAGGGTAAGACTGTGTGCACCTATGATGATTTTGGGACCCATTGCCAATTTCGATAAAAAGTACATCGTCGTGTAGGGAATGTTTGCGTGCATCGGCCCATATATATTTGACCCCCCAAATGTCTGGGGGGGGTGGGGGAACGGTCCGTAGTTGAAAAATGTGGAGCGAATGGCACCGCGCGGCTAGATTGTCATCGAGCGGCGAGATTTCCCTGCCGAATGTTCACGCGCCCAGGGGATAGAAGGAGAGGGAGGAGGGGGTGGGTTACCGCGTATTATCACGTATATCTCCTTTTTTGAGCCCTTTTAGGCTATGTAGAGTATGTATACGTGTGTAGGCCACCCATATAACAATGAATATGCCTCATAGTGACGAAAAATTACAATATATAAGGGAATTATAAGATAATTTTTAGGCGGGAATGAAGATGTGTTGGAGGTTTGGCGGCAATTTATGAGCAGAGAGTGTGGTTTACGCCATACATATCACTTATATCTTGTACGTAGAGCACTGTCATGCTATAATACAGACTTGTACGTATGTAACGTGCCATATATCAAAATATATACCGCATATAGACCAATTCATGCGATATTTACGCACATTATCAATGAGTTTCTATGTGTGAACCAAGGTGTGAGTGAGTTGTGCTGGGAATGAAAGGGGGAGAGGGTGTGTTACGCCATAAATATCACGTAAATCTCGTATTTAGAGCACTGTCATGCTATAATAAAGACGTGTACGTATGTAGGCGTCCCATATAACAAGGAATATACCGCATATAGCCCAATTGATGCGATATTTATGCAAATTGTGAATGTGTTTCTAGCAGACGGAAGCCTGAAAGGGTGGGTGGGGGTGGCTGGGTAGGAGGGAGGCTAGCAGGGAGGGAGTGAGTGAGTGAGTCGTGGAGAGAAGGAAGGCAAGCAGATTTCTAGATAGATAGCCAGCTGTGTGACAATTGTGGAGGCGCCCGAGGCGTATTGATGTCTTGGGATTTTGAACCTTATGTCTACCAGGTGTCTGGTGTTTGTTGCCACCAAGAGTTTTACAATAACATGAGTCAGGAATGGAGAGAGAGAGAGAGAGAGAGAAACTGAGACATGCGTATGTCGTACGTATAAATGGTCTTCAGAATTGCATTTTTATGCAAGCAGACATTGCATTTTAGACACATGTGAAGTACCACAGAAACATGTAGGCCATTGACTGTAAATAAAGTACTATATTATAGACCACCAGCGACGGTGGTCAGTAAACACAGGCAGATTGCCTTTTGTGATAGAGGGCTAAATATAGACTGGTGTCTCCTTACACTTGCGAAAGGGTAGATTGCCACCAGAGAAACGTATACTTATTTATTTCCAAGTAATATGCAATAAATGTATATTCGAGACCTACTGCAATTATTTGTATGACAGTCATGACTATGTATAATCCAATATACGCGCGTAGGCGAGACATAAGAAAGCTGGTTGAGCAATTTTCGACACCCACACAGTTATTATTAATTTTTATTTACAATATTATACAATACAAATGTATTTGTGAAGAGTATTTTATCCATTATTGTATTTATACAAATTTTGTTCCCAGACAGAGCTGCTGTTGCTGGTGTAGCTGGGGCATAAAGGAGCGGCAAGGGTCACCGCTTGACCGTGTGAAAATGAGTGGAGTCACACTAAGAGGGGCAATTTTGCTGAGTGTTTGGGCAATTTTTGACAGAATAAAGTTATATAATTACTAATTCTTGACAGAGACAAACTTTTATAAACCTTGGCATGATATAATTGATAATCTCATCAATTTACAAACGTAAATTGGTGGGATAATTCATTTTTTTTTGTATATTGTCATTTCGATTGTAGACACGAAGTTTTGAGTGATATTTGTTATGAGCTCCTGTGGCATGGTTGGTAAGGTCGCGGACTGGAAAACTCAAAGTGTGGTAGGGTAGTGGGATCGAATCCAGGAAGGGGTTATG
Source organism: Paralithodes platypus (assembly GCA_032716605.1). Classification (NCBI taxonomy): domain Eukaryota; kingdom Metazoa; phylum Arthropoda; class Malacostraca; order Decapoda; family Lithodidae; genus Paralithodes; species Paralithodes platypus. Next base: position 13,260,232 of record CM064569.1, on the reverse strand, counting down.
GGGAAGGTTTTATATTGTCTAGAACATTTTTGATAATTTTTTTTTTTACAAGATCATACCATTGTATTCAAACAATATGAAATATTCATAGAATATATCATATTGTAAGAATACAATGACATGACCTTGTTTTTTTTGTTTTTTTTATTGTTTTCTTTTATTATCTTAGTAGGTTTGACAGGATTTATTGAAACATATTTATTTTTGTACAATTCATTTGAGGTAAGAAAATAATTATATACACATTACTTTGGCTAATAACAAACATATATATTGATATACTAAAAAAATAAGGCATATTACATGTAAATCTTTGAAACTTATAAACTAAATAATGAAACATACAATTATATAATGTAAAAGCTATATCACAGGGACATCTTTGGAACTTATACATTATATAATATATATGTTACATTATGAGGTAGCGTGATCAATTAGGTGAGGTCAGGTAAGGTAGGGCGCGAGTCCAGGACAGGGCGGGGCAGGGGGCGAGTCCAGGGCAGGGCACGGGGCGAGTCCAGGGCAGGGCAGGGCAGGGCGACACTCAATAATTCTTGAAGGTGTGGTAGTCCCTGAAGCAGTCACCCAGGCAGAGTGGAACTTTGCACTCGGCGCACATTGAGGTGACTCTTTTGGTGACATGGGGTTTCCTGACACTGGTGCTGCAGACGGTGCACTGCGCCTGCCTGCGACGAGTCCCAAGCATCTCAGTGTTGATTGGGTAGTGTCTTTCGACACCCAGCTGAATGCGGTCAGGAACGTGATCCCCACGCCATGCCGTACGTCTGTGAGTGGTGGTGCCATACTTCTCCAGGAGTTGGTATGAGATGTTGTAAACGAACTCCCGGAATTTCAGCTTCTGGTTCGGGGCCAAATCCTTTTTCACCAACCACAAGTTGTAGGCGTTCAGCATCGTTATATCAACTAGGTGGAGGAAGAGCTTGTGATACCACTTCACAGTCTTCCTCAGACACTCAATGCCTGACAGCTGACAGTCAGACTTGTCCACCAGGCGCATGTTCTTGGTATAGTCCACTACCATGTCGGGCTTGTAGATGGTCTTCCTGGTTCGGTAGTGGATTTTGCCAGAATCCACCTGGGCACCTGTGTGGACGGTGGAAAGCAGGTGGACGTCTCGCTTATCCTTCCACTTCAGGGCTATCAGTTTCCCACACTTCTCGAGCTGCTTGAATTTCTGCCCCTTTCGTCGCCTTCTTCGCACATGCCTCTCGCGGTGTTCCTGGCCCAGGTCGTCTTCTGAAGGTGTGTCACTGGAGGAGGCATCTGTGAGAGGAATGACATCACCTGTGAACTTTGGCATAAACTTTCTTGTCTTTCTGACAGTCCCACATGACCCCGTTTGGTTGTCATGAAGAAACTGGCAGAGAGCAGGAGAAGTATACCAGTTGTCAGTGTAGATGATGTGGCCTTTGCCCAGGTAAGGTGCCAACATTTTCCTGACGATGGCACCTGACATGCCCATGGGGTCATTGGCAGCGGCTCTCGGTATGTCAATGTCAGTGCCTGTGTACACGATCATGTCAAGCACTATTCCAGTTTCGCAGTCACACAAAACGAAGAGCTTGATTCCGAACCTATGCCTTTTCAAGGGGATATACTGCTTGAAAACAAGACGTCCTTTGAAGAGCACGAGCGACTCATCAATCACCAAATTGAGGAAGGGGTAAAAGTATTTCCTATACCTCTCCAACAACACATCCCAACACATCCCGAACTTTCCATATCCTGTCAATCCTGGTAGGATTTTCGTTGTCTGCAAAGTGCATAAATCTTAGCAGCAACAAAAATCTGTCACGAGTCATGAACTTATTGAAAGTTGGGGTGGCGATGAGAGGGTCGTGCTTCCAATAGTGTTGCAACACATGCTTCTTGATCAGAGGCATGAGGAACAACAAGGCAAAGAACGTCATAAATTCTTACACAGTCGTATCCACCCAGCCTCGTATTCTCGCTTTTGGAGATAGGACGTCCAATCTGCCAAACACCCACCTGTAGTAGGCGTTTGTTTGGGCAACGATGTACGTCATTACCTCCATATCGAAAAAAGCGAGGAAGAAGTCTCTTTCGTTCGCTTGATCGTCACAGGGCCAGTCGTCAGTTGTTCCTGACGTCCCAGGATTGAACTGGGGCACGTCAGGTACAAAATTGACCCCGTCAGACCACTCGAACGAAGGCAGCCCAGGGATCGGAATGTCGTCTGCGTCGCCTTCATCGTCTGAAATATCGCTTCCATGGTCGCGACACAGCACTTCATCATCATCACCCTCCTCTTCACTTGACAGACGATGCCCTTCCTCATTCTCGTCACCGACGTCGGACTCACTCCCACTGTCCACTCCCAAATCCCCCCACCCTTGGTCCCGTGCTTGGGCTTCGTCGTCGAAACCCGGGCTGCCAATGTCCTGTGAATCACCATCAAACAGCAGGGCGGCATACTTTGATGGTGTCAGAGTTTTCCGGGTCACTTTTGCACGTGCGGGAGTCTTATGGACAGGGACAGCAGAGGCGGTGGCAGGGGCGGCGGCAGGGGTGGCGGCAGGGGCAGCAGTGGTGCGTGGCCTTGATGGCAAGATGATGGTGGTGCCTGTCGCCCTTCTCTCTGTTCCTTGGGCAGGGGCGGCATGGGCGGCAGGGGCAGCAGGGGCAGCAGGGCCGGCAGGGACACCAGGGCCAGCAGGGCCAGCAGTCGCTTTCCCTCTCCCTTTCCCCTTCCCTGTTCCTTGGGCAGGGGCAGCAGGGGCGGCAGGGGCGGCAGGGGCAGCCGGGCCATGGGCGGCTGGTGGTGGTGGTGGTGGTAGGGGCACTGTGGCTGGCGTACGGGTTCTCTTCCCTACGCCCGTGCCTTTAATTTTTCCTGCCCCCGCAGGTTCTGCAGCCCTAGGGCATCCTCCTGCGTCGCTGGTACCGGTGGTAGGGGTGGCAGGGGTGGCAATGGTGGCAGTGGTGGTGGTAGTGGTTGTTGCAGTGGCCTGGGTCGTGGTGGCAGTGTCCCGAAACACCAATGACCTCTGTACCTTTGTCGTGCTTGCACGTGTTTTTCATGCTTTGGGTGCAGGTATTTTGTCCTCCGAGCTGTAGGGCGTGTCGTACTGGTAGGTAGGGTCTTTAGCAGCCACCCTCTGCCTTCCACAGCGCCTAACACCACCAGAAGGAGGGCTGGTTGTGTCATCAGGGAGCGAGCGTGAGGGACGTGTGGGCTCCATGACTAGTGCGTGGTTACTGGCGCGGTGGTGCTTGCACGAGTGCGGGGCGAGCGTTTGGCGGGGTGGTGTCGAGAGTTGACATGTAGTACTATACCCACACCAATTTTCAGCCGCCTGGCTATAAACGCGCGGTTTTGGTACGCGTTCAAAAGCTCTGCTCTTAAGAGTCTCCCCGCAGTCCGCCGGGGGAACTCTTAAGAGTCTCCCCTCAGCTCCCGGGTTAAGAACTTTGCGTTCATGAGGGGACACATATCCTGGACAAAAACCCGCATAACAGCCGAGGTACGTTATAGCCTATAACAGTTACATTATACAAGTAAAGACACTGCCATATGTGACATGATCATACCTATCATTGCCACAAGTGTTGCAAGTCAAACCTCAATTCATACTGTATCTCCAACCATATTGTTTTTTATTATAAAATCTGTATGTCACAGTGAGGGGTGTCAAAAGTACCTAATAATTTTACTCAAGTTCAAGTACAAGTATGTACTCATAAAGTTACTCAGGTATAATGTAGAAGTACCCAACTAGAAAGCTACTTAAGCTAAAGTTAATATCTACCTACTGCCTGGGGGGTTGTGGGAGAGGGGAAGCTTATAAGCGCCATGTATATACTGTATAGTGGTGACCTTGGAACTACCCAAGGAATGTCACACCTAAACTTGGAGGAATGTCAATGGAAAATGCTACTTGTAATTCCATATCTATTTGAAGGAATAATTCGGAAAGCTGCTGAAGTTTTACTCCACAAAATTAACAGAAGTAAAGTAAATGCAGTGGAGTAAATGTACAACTAATTCTTATACATGATACTCAAGTTAGAGTAAAATTAATGGGCACAAATTAATACTTTATACAAAGTAGAGACTGAGAAAATATACTTAAGTACTGTACTTGGTTACCTTTACACCCCTGGTCGCAGTACCTATGTTTGTGCTCCATTCTCTTTTAATATGTAAGAATTATATATATTTGCCTGCACGTATTTGAATATAAGAGGTCTAAAGTATAGAGAATGCTCCGTTTATTGTTTGTTTTAAACAAAATGCAGTAACATCCTCCATGTCATTATCATTAATTTAACTAATTTCCCCTAGACAAATATATTTAATACTTTTAATAGAACATTTAATTATGTTTGGGTTGCATGTTAATTGGACACATGACACAAAGTTCACTTACAATTATTGATTAATAATAATAATAAATCATACACATCAAACATTATTAATGCTCGTGTTATAGTAATTGTCACATTACTTATATTTACGAATTACATTAAAACAGGCTATGTCAAACTAATATATATTTTATCTTCCAGTTCCAAGAGCGGCATGATGTACCCCTTCACCCACCCTGCCTGCCGCTGAACCTCGGCCATCCAGCTCCACATCGTCACCTGTGGGTGTGGCATAGGTTGTCATGGGGTGGCCTTTATATGTGCCAGGGGAACAATGGGAGGGAATCGGGCTATACTCTCAACGGACTCGTAAACAGACTCCTGAACACCCACGATAACTCTGATTAACTCTGATTAACTCTAGTTGCATTCTGGATAACTCTTAATTACTCTTACACACTTGGATACACTCTGTACCGGAAATGACAGTTAAAATTCAAATTTCCACACACTCTCAGTACACTCTCAGCACACTCTTAATGACTCTGTAATTAATCAGAGTGTCCCTGAATGTACTCGGGGTTACTCGAAATAACTCATGGACACTCTAGGGCAATCTTGTAAACTCCTGGTATTTTTCACACTCTGCCTCATTCCTGCCCGATTAACCAAGACTGTGGACTCCTGGAAACTCGGCCTCACACTCCTGAATGTGTGAACTAGGCTTTACTCACAGGACACCAAGTGATTCAATGCAGAGTAAAATGTTCTCTTGTGAAATTCTGTTCTCACATAATGGAGTACAAAGGGAGTATACAGGAGTACAAAGGAAATCAAGCAACAACATGGAGGGTGAGTACGAGTGGTTTTCGTTATGTAGCCACCTCCTTTGTGGTGCTTTCATATGGATTGAAGCATATTTTTTCAATCAAGTTAGCATAAAACGGCACATAGTTAGTACTACACATAATTAAATATATATTGACGTTTTCCTATAATTACTAGATCTTAGTCTTTGGAACCAGTGAAAATGAACAGATAAATTGCTTAGCATTTTCATTATTCTTCCTAGTGCCCAGTGGCGTCACCAGGGGGGGGGGGGCTTGGGGGTGCTTAGCCCCCCCCAAATCAAGGACTCAGCCCCCAAAAAAATGCAAACCCCAAAACTGCCAAAAGTAATTAAAATAAATAAATAAAAATTAAATAATAAATAATGCATATCCAGTTCACCACATTCACCAGCCCTGCATCCAACCCCCCCCCCCCCCCCCCCCCCTCCCAAATCTACTTTTTATTAATTGATCCATATAGGTTAAATACGAATTGTTTATGTAATGTGAATATTTATTCACAATTTACATAAACCTATGGCTATGACTCAAATCATAATAGTAATATTAGTAAGTTTCCCCTATATTTTCACCAAGCTTGGTTTTCTTTGAAGCTTGAGCCGTTATATTTATTGAAATTATTGGAAATATAAATGCAATATGTATTGTTTTTATGAGACTTATTATATGTTTACAATATAATATATTATTTATATTAAATTGTGAAATAAAAGACACATATCCACATACCATTAGGCCATGTCACTATATGAAACTTTGAAAGGATATCAGTTTTATAGAATAACAATTGTTTGTAATCTTGTATTTTATCAATAGGCTTATCTAAAGTAATTGCTTTATGATTTGGAGTTAATAAATTATACTTTTTTGTTTTAAGTGAACTGTTTTGTTTTTCTATCACAGTAATGGAAGAAAAATCTTGCCAATTAAATCTATATAATGGTACAATAATAAAAGTTCTTCAAATTATCCAATTTAATATGCTAAGAAATCGTTACAAACTATAGTATATTCATTATAAGTAGGCGAAACATCTAGACCACTTACCTCTATACCTAAGGAAAGACTGGAGTAATCAAGCTAATATTTCTACCTTTGGGAAGGGTCAGCCAGGCAATAAGTATGGACATTTACAACCCATTTGCTCTAGCCATTTAGCGAATTACAAAGGTTAGGGGTCACAATTTCTGGCCTACCTATAATGAATGGACTATAGTATAATAGTATATGAAGAAAAACTATTCTCTGCACATAGGCTTTATACCCTACAATTACCATTGGCCTTGTAACTTACTGACTGATGCCTGGTATCAGGCTCATCAATATTTATGTGTCATATGTTTCTTACTTATACACATTTTTAGGCCTCAAAAAGGCCCCAGAAACTGCTCAAATTTCAAAATTTTCCGCTTCAAAATTTTCGCTTCGCTCGCCACCCACCCACCTATCTATGCCAGGGCTACAGCCCCCCCCCCAAATTTTACCCCTGGTGACGCCACATGCTAGTGCCATCTGTATATACTGTATATATATATATATATATATATATATACATGTATATTGTGACAGACGAAGCAACCAGTCTGGAGATATAAACTACCCAGTTGACGGAATTCAGCCCTCTACACTCACCTCACCATGACCTCCAGGATCCCCTCTGAATATAGATGGTTCTGCCCGTGTGGAGCGGTCAAACAAGTGGGGGTGAGAGCTGTCTGATTGGAGCCTGCATGCCACGAGTGACATGATTGGAAGCGGCACCACGAGACTGAAACTTTCCATCACGTCATGATAATGAGGCTTGGTGACCAATTAGAATTTGTATTCAGGGGTAGAATGAGGTTTGGACATCAGTTGTATTCCTGACTCGGCTGAGATCGTGAGGGTGAGGAGAGGCGATGGAGGAGATAGTTCAGGCATGGCAGTGACAGATAGGATTTATATTTTTATATTACCAAAGTGGTAATGGTTTTCAGTTTACCTGAAATTATTTAACTTGACTTAACTTTGAATTGTAACTCTAAGATACCGTACTTAACATGCGTGGTGTGGTCTTGCAATTAAATTATGACAGGTTATAACTACCAGGTGTGTTGAGGTGAGCTTTCGTGCCGCCTTGTCTTAGTTTGTATATTGTTCTGTGAATCTAGAAAGGTTAATAATGCGGTGTGACAATGGAGAGGTATATTGGTGACTTTATTAAAGAATAGTGAAACTAATTGTTTATTCATCAATTTGTCAAGCACAGTATATTTTGATACTTGAATAACTTGTAATGCGTCCTTGTTGTAATTTCCATTAACAATAGTGATACTTGATTAAGCCTTGAAACTATTTAATATTGGGCAAACTAGCGAGCAGTGAACGATCGGACAATCATATACCGGTAAGTCCTGGATCTTATTAATGTTGGGCAAACTAGCGAGCAGTGAACGATCGGACAATCATATACCGGTACGTCCTGGATCTTATTAATGTTGGGCAAACTAGCGAGCAGTGAACGATCGGACAATCATATACCGGTACGTCCTGGATCTTATTTTCTATTTATTTTCCTTTGTTTTGTACATACAGTACGTTATCTTTTTGTTTATTGGTTTTATAAATACATTTATTCTTGCTGAAATGGTCTATTTAATATCTTCCCTTCTTAAATGGTACTTGTAAAGGATATAATAAGACAATGATAATGAAGGATAATAAAATAATAAGATAATTACCATAACTATTTATAATAAATTATACATTATCCAAGCAAATAAGAAATATCTAAATACTTAAGAAATAATACTGTATAATAAATAATCTCCATCTTATTTTAATCTCAACCTGTTGGCGGCGGATAGCTTTCTGGATAAATCATCATAATAAATAATAATGATAATGATAATAATATCTAATATTATAATTAATCATAATTAATTTTAAATAATCCTACTATTCATAATTATTCTAAATAATCATTAGTAAATTAAATATGATCTTAAAGTGAATCTATTACTTATAATTGTATTAGCTAAGCTTCCTTTATGACTAGTACATAATTCTTGAGCTGTCCAATTTATTTGGACTGAAAGGAAAGCAAGTAACAACAGACAGCCAAAATTCTACCAGATACTTTAGAATCATAAAAACTCACTGTTACCCCTCTGGTCAAGCGAGCCAACTGCTTCATGGCCGCCAGGGTCATAACAGAAATTGGCGACCTTGCCAGGGTAGATTGTTCCGTGGATACGTTTGATGCTAGTTATTAAATATAGTTACGATCTTTAGCACTTTTATTTAAACTTAATTATGCCTATATTAATCAATCGGGAAGATGCGCAGAGTTTTCTAGATTCAAAACCCACTGCTGAGGAGGTAGACCTCCTATCTAGGGACGAGCTTCGGGTGCTCGCCTCTTGTTTGGACTTGCCATCCTCCGAGAGTTTAACAAAGGTCATGTTATCCAACTTCATTAATATGGAGATATTCGAGATACATGACACTAGCCAGAGACCTGAGGGTGGGTTGGATGAGGCAACTGGTGGTGACTTGCTTGACTCTGGACGGCCTGTTGATTACTCCGATCGGAGTCCTGATGGGATAATTCCCCCTCCCGAGAATCTACCATCAGTCTTTATCGCAGCTGAGTATATAGAGTTGACCAGAATTAATGCTGCCCAAGCTCAGGCAGAGTTACAAGCCCAACAAGCTCAGGCAGAGTTACAAGCCCAACAAGCTCAGAAAGAGTTGCAAGCCCAACAAGCTCAGGCAGAGTTACAAGCCCAACAAGCTCAGGCAGAGTTACAAGCCCAACAAGCTCAGACAGAGTTGCAAGCCCAACAAGCTCAGGCAGAGTTACAAGCACAACAAGCTCAGAAAGAGTTGCAAGCCCAACAAGCTCAGGCAGAGTTACAAGCCCAACAAGCTCAGGCAGAGTTACAAGCCCAACAAGCTCAGACAGAGTTGCAAGCCCAACAAGCTCAGGCAGAGTTACAAGCCCAAGAAGCTCAGACAGAGTTGCAAGCCCAACAAGCTCAGGCAGAGTTACAAGCCCAACAAGCTCAGGCAGAGTTACAAGCCCAACAAGCTCAGACAGAGTTGCAAGCCCAACAAGCTCAGGCAGAGTTAAATGCTAGACAAGATCATGAATATCGCATGGCTCAGTTAGCTGCCACAAGCACCACCAGTTCCTTGGGTTCCTCTCCCCCTCAGGGTTTAACTCTGAGTAGTGTCATTCCCCCATTTACCGATGATGATGTTGATGACTATTTTATACTGTTCGAGGATGTTGCAAGGGGCATGAATTGGACCAGAGAGCAATGGCCTTTCATGCTCCAAACTGTTTTGACAGGGCTAGCCCGCACCACGTATGTAGCAGTAGAACGGAATGTAAGACATGATCGCCTCAAATTAGCCATTCTGAAGGCATACCCGTTGAGACCAGAATCCTACAGGCAAACCTTCCGGAAGGTTCATAAGAATCCTGAAGAGACTCATGCTCAAGGACTATGACTAAGTCTTTTAATAATTGGCTAAATAGTAAATCTGTCTCTGATTTTGAGGGTCTTAAGGACCTGGTCTTGCTGGAAAACTAAACCTAAAACCTCCCAGGGACATAATTACCTATTGACCATTATGTACATGGCAACCCGTTACCCGGAAGCCATAACCCGCAACATCTCTTCCCCAGTCATTATAAAAGAGTTGTTAAAATTCTTCACAAGGATGGCTTTTCCCTTTGAAGTGCAGAGTGATCGAGGGACAAATTTGACATCCAATTTATTCCAACAGTCCCTTAAGGAATTGGGCATAGACCACATCAAATCTAGCTCCTACTAATCTGAGAGTCAGGGGGTTCTCAAACGCTACCATCAGACCTTGAAATCCATGTTAAGGAAATATTGTGAGGAGACTGGAGGTGACTGGGACAAGGGTGTGTACTTTTTGCTGTTCGTGACCCGTGAAATCCCCACAGAATCACTTGGTTTTTCCTCTAAAGAGTTGATCTTTGGTCACAAAGTACGCTGTCCCTTACAACTGTTAAAGGATGACTTTGTTGGTCATGAGGGGGAACTGAATCTACTCAAATATGTCTCTGACTTCAAAACTCGATTAAGAACCTCTTGTGAGTTTGCGGCCCATAATTTGAAGGTTGCACAAAATGCCATGAAGGTTTGGTATGATAAGCGGGCTCGAATTCGGAAATTTCAACCTGGGGATGAAGTCCTGGTTATGCTCCCCTTATTTGGCCAACCCCTGGCTGCTAGGTTCCATGGTCCTTACAAAGTCATAAAACATGTTGGTGTGACAGATTATGTTGTGGCTACTCCAGACAGGAAGAAGTCTCAACAGGTCTTTCCCATCAACATGCCATCCATGCCTTACCATCGCGCCCTTGACTCTTCTCCCTCAGACTCTCCCTCAGTTGCTGTTCTTGATGTGGGTAACCTTGGGCAGTCTGGTATGGGCGATGAGAAGTGTTCATCTGCTCCATGCCAGACTGTCCGGAGTCCTGAGTGTTTCAGTCTTGATCCCGAGGTTGAGGATGTCTTCAGTCATCTAATTTTAGGTAATCTAAGTACTTTTGGGGATAATTCTGTTGCCTGGAAGGAGTTGCCTAATCACCTGTGTCACCTTTCCCCTGATAAAGCTAGTCAACTAATCAATGTTCTTTCACAGACTCAATGTGTGTTCTGGGATGTTCTAGGTCTCACTTCACTGGCTGCTCATGATGTTGATGTTGGGGATGCTGACCCAATAAAATTATCTCGCTACCGTGTCTCCCCTCAACGTCGCGGTATTTTGCAAGTAGATCTAGATTATATGCTTGATAAAAACTAATCATCAGAGCTATAAGTCAGTGGAGTAGCCCAGTCACCCTTGTTCCAAAGCCAGGTGGGAAGTATCGTTTTTGTATAGACTATATGCAAGTCAACTCGGTAACAAAGACCGACACATACCCCTTACCAAGAATAGATGATTGTATGGATCAGATTGGCACGGCAAGTTTCATCACCAAAATAGATCTGATGAAAGGTTATTGGCAAGTCCCACTCACCCCTAGAGCGAGAGAAATATCTTGCTTTGTAGCAAACAACCAGGCCTTCTGTTGTGAGGTTATGCCCTATGGTATGAAAAATGCACCCGACACATTCCAGCGTTTGATGAACCAACTGACTCAGGGCATACCTGGATGTGTGGTTTATATAGATGATATACTCCTTTTCAGTCATACATGGGAAAAACACCTCCAACAGATAGTTTTGTTGTTTTCCCGCCTTGCTGAGGCTAACCTGGTTGTCAACTTAACTAAATATGAGTTTGTTAAAAACACCATACAGTATTTTGGGTATAGAGTGGGTCAGGGTCAGGTTGTACCTCTCACTGCAAAGGTAGATGCCATTCTGGATTTCCCTGCCCCTAGTAATAAGAAAGAGATTCAGAGGTATTTGGGCATGATTGGATACTACCAGAGGTTTATAGTTAATTTCTCCAAGCTAACTTCCCCTTTGACTGATCTTCTTAGGAAGGACACTATATTTAAATGGTCTCCAGAGTGTGATGAGGCATTTAATGCAACTAAGAATATTTTGTCTACTTATCCTGTTCTCTGTGCCCCTGATGTTGATCAATTATTTTCTCTTGCTGTTGATGCCAGTAACACACGGGTTGGAGCGGTGTTGCTCCAGGAAGATGGGTCAAAGGCCTTGCATCCCATCTGTTATTTTAGTAAGAAATTGAACTCCGCCCAATGTAATTATTCAGTCATAGAGAAGGCGCTTTTGGCTTTGATTTTGTCCCTTCAGTACTTTGGAGTTTATGTTCAATCTGCCCCTGGCCCAATCACGGTATATACTGACCACCATCCACTTAAATTCTTAAATAAGTTTTGAGACAAAAACCAACGCCTCACCAGGTGGAGCCCACTGATAAACAAGAATATGCCCTTGATATTCGCCACATAAAGGGTGTACAGAATGTTTTGGCAGATGGTCTGTCGCGTGCTTAAAACCCCTTCCGTCTGATCATTATTACTCATTGAGTTGTGGACAGACATCACTGAAATTTGAATCTTCCCGCCCAAAAACCTAGGCGCGGCCAACATAATAATCTTATCGCTCGTTTTTCACCCACAAATATCAATCAATGTATATACATTTCACGAGATAGAGGGAAGCCTATACAACAATAGTTCTATACACAAAAAATAGTGTATCTATAATGGTTATCGTGTACAATTAATATTCGTAAATATTTCTGCTGCAAATTGTGATTTTTGTCATTTTACTTAAAGATATATCCGAAACTTACAAAATAACTTATTTTTATTTTCATCTAAATCACAGCTATTTTTTCCGCTGAAAATGTGGTGGTGTTTAGAATATTCTATCATCAGTATTAGATTTTATAGAAATAAATCTATAACGATAATTTTTCGCTGCTATAGAATCCATGCCGCAGCAATATATTCACTCTCAGTCGGTTTTCACCCATAATAATTGCTTTTTGTATTTATTTGTTTTATGAATGGCAAGAGGAAAGGTTATTCTATAAGGTTTCATCAACATAAAACAAATAATAATAATAATATGTGGAATTTCACTGTAGGTGAAAGCATATCTTCAGTCCGCCCGTATTTGCCCTCCCCATTTTCACCGATACATTGTGGGACAATTTTTGTTTTTTAAGCAAGCGTTATTTATAATTTTTCATTAGCTTTCGAATGGTATCTATATCATAAATATACGATCAAAAGTTCTATTTTTCCCGAATATTTGTGTCTGTGTCCCGCATATTTTATAGCCTGTGTGCCACCCTCGCCGACTCGTAAATATTTTCGCTTTAATTCACGCTCCATTTAAATATAATTTATGGATCGATACTGTTTTTAGATATTAATTTCGTATATCGGCAATGAATACAGATTGTTATTTTCAAAGAACCAGCTCTGTACGATAAAAACTCGATTTTATATGAATATTGTCATATGGCCACCGTACACGTAGGGAAATCTTCAGTCCGCCCGTATTTTACCTCCTCTCTTCCTCCCCATTTTCACCAATAAAATGTGGGACAATGGATATTATTTAAATCGCGCTAATTAGGATTTTTCATTAGCTTTCCAATGGTATCTATTTCATCAATGTACGATCAAAACGTATAATTTTCACGAATATTTATTTGTCTGTGTGCCGCCATCGCCAACTGGTAAATATTTTCGCTTCAATTCACGCTCTATTTAAATATAATTTAAGGATCGATACAGTTTTTAGGTATTAATGTCGTATATCGGCAATGAATACATATTGTTATTTTCAAAGAACCAGCTCTATACGACAAAAACTCAATTTTATATGAATATCTTTATATGAGCATATCTTACAACAAAATAATTTAACCATTTCTTACCTTACAGTTGACCGTTGAACGTAATATGTTACCACCATATGTATTGAGGCTATCCAATCACATTTCAGTCATTTTCAATGGTATACATTATCACTTATATCACATAAAGCCACTGTAAGACAATATATCCAGGCGACAGCCATTTTCAAATGTCGCCGCTATGCGTCCTCCCGGCATGGCTGTCTCAGCCAAACTGGGTTTTTCCCACGTTTAGACGTTACTCGCATAGTGATATTTTTACCTTACAGTGTTGTAAGTTACCTCACACTGGTGGAAAAATATACGCGATCGCGTATAGACTAACTTTGCTGGGATTACATAAGTTTCGCCCCCGATTATATACGCGATTGCGTCAAAATCGGTGTTTGGTCCAAAGTACTTATATACGCGATCTCGTCATATCAGACTGGGGGGGGGGGGGGGGGGTGTTAAAATGTTTATCAAATACTCCCCTTTGTCGCATTTTCTTTTTTTAGCGGTGGAGTTGTGACAGATGGAGCATACAGTCTGGAGATATAAAATACCCAGTTGACGGAATTCAGCCCTCTACACTCACCCCACCATGACCCCCAGGACCCCCTTTTGACATAGATGGTTCGGCCCGTGTGGAGGGGTCAAACAAGTGGGGGTGAGAGCTGTCTGATTGGCGCCGGCATGCCACGAGTGATATGACTGGAAGCGGCACCATGAGACTGAGACATTCCATCACGTCATGATAATGGGGCTTGGTGACCAAATAGAATGTGCATTCAGGGGTAGAATGGGGTTTGGAAATCAGTTGTATTCCTGACTCGACTGAGATCGTGAGGGTGAGGAGAGGAGACGGAGGAGATAGTTCAGACATGGCAGTGACAGATAGGATTTATATTTTTATATTATTAAAGTGGTAATGGTGTTCAGTTTACCTGAAATTATTTAACTTGACTTAACTTTGAATTGTAACTCTAAGATACCGTACTTAACATGCGTGGTGTGGTCTTGCAATTAAATTATGACAGATTATAACTACCAGGTGTGTTGAGGTGAGCTTTCGTGCCGACTTGTCTTAGTTTGTATATTGTTCTGTGAATCTATAAAGGTTAATAATGCGGTGTGACAATGGAAAGGTATATTGGTGACTTTATTAAAGAATAGTGAAACTAATTGTGTATTCATCAATTTGTCAAGCACAGTATATTTTGATACTTAAATAACTTGCAATGCGTCCTTGTTGTAATTTCCTTTAACAATAGTGATACATGATTAAGCCTTGAAACTATTTAATATTGGGCAAACTAGCGAGCAGTGAACGATCGGACAATCATAATTATACCGGTACGTCCTGGATCTTATTAATGTTGGGCAAACTAGCGAGCAGTGAACGATCGGACAATCATATACAGGTACGTCCTGGATCTTATTAATGTTGGGCAAACTAGCGAGCAGTGAACGATCGGACAATCATATACAGGTACGTCCTGGATCTTATTAATGTTGGGCAAACTAGCGAGCAGTGAACGATCGGACAATCATATACCGGTACGTCCTGGATCTTATTTTCTATTTATTTTCCTTTGTTTTGTACATACAGTACGTTATCTTTTTGTTTATTGGTTTTATAAATACATTTATTCTTGCTGAAATGGTCTATTTAATATCTTCCCTTCTTAAATGGTACTTGTAAAGGATATAATAAGACAATGATAATGAAAGATAATAAAATAATAAGATAATTACAATAACTATTTATAATAAATAATACATTATCCAAGCAAATAAGAAATATATAAGTACTTAAGAAATAATACTGTATAATAAATAATCTCCATCTTATTTTAATTTTAACCCGTTGGTGGCAGAAACCATTATGGATAAATCATAATAATCAATAATAATAATAATAATAATAATAATAATATCTAATACAGGGTGTCCTGTGAGATGAAAGATTATGTAATTCTAAGTTAAAACTGTTATATACACATTGGCATTTTGGGGCATTGTTTTGTAGTTATGGACCCTTAAAGTCAGCATTTTGGTGATTTTTGTAATTTCTAAACCTGTTTTCCTTCAATAAGATGAGGATAGGAAAAAAAACTATAAAGTGTATTATGAAGCATGATATCAATACTTCAAACTGAATATTACAAGAAACCAACAAAACTCAATTTTAAGTTCATCATTACGGAAAGAAGAAAGGAGCTACAGAGGATTTTTTGGTGTTTCTGTCAGTTTAAACCCATTTTCCGAGTAATGAAAATGAATAGTGATAACGTTCAATGCTTTATGATGGTGCATGGTATCAATACTTAATGAAAACACCAACAAATCATCTGTAGCTCCTTTCTTTTTTCCGTGATGATGAGCTTAATATTAAGTTTTGTTGGTTTCTTGTAATATTCAACTCCATGCCAAGGGAATATGAAGTACAATGTAGGGAAATTTGTGGTGTCAATATGAAGTATTCATATCATGCTTCATAATACACCTTATAGTATGTTTTCCTATTCTCATCTTATTGAAGAAAAACAGGGTTAGCAACTACAAAAAACACCAAAATGCCGACTTTAAGGGTCCATAACTACAAAACAATGCCCCAAAAAGCCTATGTGTATATAGCAGTTTTTACTTAGAATTACCGAATGTTTCATCTCCGGAAGTATTTGACATAACTCGCAGGATTATAATTAATCATAATTAATTAAAAGTACAAAGGAAGGAGTACAAAGGAAATCAAGCAACAACAGATCTAGTGACCCTTCTAGATTGCTTGTCCTCCAAAACACTGAGGATCAAGTGTCCAAACAGTGGTTTAGAGTGGGTAAGGGAACATTGGAAAGGGAATTACTGCCCTGGAACTAATGTCCGTGGCAGGATTAGGAAGTTAGTAGGGGACAGATGGGTTAGTAACTGAGGGGGGATAAAATAAAGTTATTCATTTACAAACGCAGTCAGTCGCGGGTTTGATGCGAGATATTTGTCTAGGCGGAGTTTAAATGAATCAACGGTGATGCAGTCTATAACGTTTCGGGGAAGCCCATTCCACAAGTTGACAACTCGATTGAAGAAGAAATTCTTAGATTCGTGCGAGTTAAAAGATTTACCAATAATTTTGCAACCGTTTCCCCGCGTGTAATTAGATTGGTCGATAGTGAAGTACTTACTACAGTTCATATTGTCGATGCCTTTGATGATTTTGAACACTTGAATTAAGTCACCTCTTAATCTGCGCTGGGTTAAAGGAAATAGATTTAATTCTCTAAGACGCTCTTCGTATGGTTTGTTCTTTAGGCTAGGTATCATTTTGGTAACTCTACGTTGAACTCGTTCTAGCTTGTTTATATCTTTTTGGTAATAAGGGCACCAGGATTGAACGCAGTATTCCAGAAGAGGGCGGACTAATGAATTGTAAAGGGTTAGGATAACTTCTTTGGATTTATGCTCAAATGACCTGCCTATAAAGCCAATTATTTCGTTTGCCTTCTTAACAACTTCTGAACATTGTTGACTCGGTTTTAGGTTACTCGATATTGTTACTCCCAGATCGGTTTCTCTGTTTACATTCTTAAGCTGAGTGCCATTCATCGAATAGTTTGCTTTCTCATTTAGGTATCCGATATGTAGTACTTTACATTTATCCGCATTGAAACTCATTTGCCAAATTTGGGCCCAACATGACAATTTATCTAGATTGTGTTGCATATCGTCAACTTGTTCTTTTGAGAGTACGCTATTTGCAATTTTTGTATCGTCAGCAAATTTTGAGATTGTACAGGTGAGACCCTCATCTATGTCGTTGATGTAAATTAGAAAGATAATTGGTCCTAGTACCGATCCCTGGGGTACCCCGCTACTTACATTGGTCCATTTTGATGCCTTACCGTATATGACTACTCTTTGCTTTCTGTCGCTGAGCCAATTTTCTATCCATTTCAACACACCGTCTTGTATTCCATGCGCTTTTAGTTTTAGCAGTAAACGTTTGTGGGAACTTTGTCAAAGGCCTTTTGAAAATCAAGGTATATAATATCTACAGCTTTACTCTACTAATCTTACTAATCATAATTAATCTAAATAATCAGAAACAGATTAACTTGCTCATGTAGTAATGTACACCCTATGTGGTGGATTGTGTTCTTTTATTTAATAATTTTCATTTTAGTAAGCGTTGTTTCCACATAGCGATTTTGATAATTTAATTTGACTTTATATTGTCCTTGTCCCAATTTTGGTTTGTTTAGTTTGCAAGTTTTACATTTTAATCATTAGTAAATTAAATATGATCTTAAAGTGATTCTGGAACTTATAATTTATCTAGCTAAGCTTCCTTTATGACTAGTACATAATTTTTGAGCTGTCTGATTTATTTAAAGCGAAAGGAAAGCAAGCAACAACAATCAGCCACAATTCTACCAGAGACTTTAGAATCATAAAAACTCACTGTTACCACTCTGGTGAAGCGAGCCAACTGCTTCGTGGCTGCCAGGGTCGTAACAATATATATATATATATACTTCTGAAAAAAACTATCTCTCCATTCTGGGTATGCTGAGTTAACCTTATTAAGCTATAAACAACTTATTAAGGGGCGGGTTAGAAATTTTCTGGACCCCTTCTTCCTTATGTTTGCCAATTTTAAGACCTTTCGCCCCATTTATCCTTCAATGTTAGGACTGTTTGTGCCATTTAGGTGTCGATTAATCCTGGTGAGCGAAAGCGACCGTGAAATTTGAGAGAAAAGGCCTTCGGCTGGGACACGTACACATTTATCTCGAAGGGTGGTCTTGGGGGTGTAATTTTATGATTGATATATTAGTTAGTTAACATAGGACTTGAGAGGTTATGAACCCTACTGGATTATTAAGCCAGCACACTGCAAGTCTTCAAACTGTGTGTCCAGGCATTTTAGCTCGAACGTCCCTTGGTTTTGGCCCTGTCACTCTTTCAACTCTGGGGGAGGCACTCGCTACAGGCAGTTCTGCCTTTCGTCTCCCTCATTAACATAGAAAAAAAAAAAAAAAATCAAGAATCGCGTCGAAAACTCCAGTCCCTTGCTTGATAGAGGTCTAGGGAGCAACCCCCCCCCCCCCTCTCCCCCTATTAACACATCCTCACTAATTTGATTAACAAAACAATTATCATATTAAAATGCAAATTAAAAAATCGCATTATATGTTTTTCTGTCAGTTCATTCTAATAATATAATGAAATGCCTTACATTTGTATCCTCTATATCATAATTGTTGTTCATTAGATCTACTATTATAAACATTCTCAATTAAGAGTTGTATATAGAAATTCCTTACCAAGTGGTCCGTTATTTCTGATTCGTTATCCCAAACCTCCCCTCCCTTCCGTCCTTTTACATGTTCCCTTTGCTTCGCATTTTTCTTAGCTTGGAAATCTTGCTTCCTGGATTTCACAGGGTTTCAATTATTCAGGATCGCTCTCTCCGTGTCTCTTTCCATCACGTTTCTCTTGCTACTGTTTTGTTTTGTTCTTCTCCTATTGTCATTTTTTCACTCTATATAGTTTTGTTTCTCTCTCTCTCTGTGTCTCTTTCCATCACGTTTCTCTTTCTACTGTTTTTTTTCTTCTCGAATTGATATTATTTTCACTATATATATAGTTGTTTCTTTCTCTGTGCTATGTCTTGCTATGCTGTATCGGACTTTGTAATGCTTATGTTTACACCTCGGGAACGTTGGCTATTTAGAAGTCTGGCACTCTTTCAAGACCCCGAGATTATCGAATGAAGCTTCGAGGAGCTGGTTGCTTCATATATGTAGCACTAAATGGCGACACTTTATTTAGGCACGTCACGTTTTGTTTTTGTTGTGCCTAATAGTCTTGATGGGCTGATGGCCTTCCCAATTAATATACAAAAATTATATATACAGTATATACAGTATATATACATATATAAATAGTTTTTTTTTAGAACAGCCATACCGTTATCATAAAATCTTCTAATTTAGTCGGGTTCTTCTTTGCTACAAGTTCAAGAGACTGGAGCAAAGAGAATTAAAGTAAAGAGCAGAAAGTGGTTATTTCCCCGCGCGACCTAGGGGTGTCAGCACTATCGTGGGGCATAATATTATAAGTAAAAGGCCCCAGAGGATATTTCTTATTAAATACTCTTTGATATCTGTGCGTCTGGCTTGCCTGCAGTGTTACCACATTTAAGGGAAAGTCCGCATAATGAGGGGACGTTAGATTAAATAAGGAACGTCTTTAACCCTTGTCTAGCGGGGTGTTTTGGGCTCATTTGGGCATATTCAGGCCCTCCTGAATGATCAATCAAGTATCTGCAGCTATGCTCACTACTGGCTACACTGCCGGCCTCTCGAGAACACAGGGAACATGAGTTAATGGGCGGCGGTAAGCCCTGGGATTCGGCTGTCCGGCCCGCTGCGCTCCCGGCCATTTGCACTCGATTTTAACCCTTTAAAAGCCTTAATAATGCTCCTAACTTGCTGCAAATTGGTGCACGACTTAAGTCGAGCGCCGCCAATAAGGGGTTAAGAGTGAATTAATGTTGGTAAAAACACTTGTAAATTATTTAATATAAAAAAGATATATAAAAGCAAGAGGACAAAATTTAGTATACATATACAGTACACTATAAAAATACTTACATATGATGCAAACTGTATAACTCCAAGCAACACATCAAGAATGAAAATGTCATTTTGAACATATATTATTAGTTACATGTTATGTAGATGTTAATTGGTAAAGTTGCACTAAAACTGGACCTTTACACGAAATACGTACTGTACGTAGGTTATACAGTACTTATGACATATAGAGATATTTTGTCCCAGCCTGTTTGACGTTGGCAACTCCCGTTACTCCCTATTCTCACAACAACAATGGCGGGGGTAGAAGAAAATTGACTGTGAACCTCATCCTCATGACGACAATTTCACGATGATCTGGTCTTTACATTAGCTTTTACTTATGTCTATTGAACTCTGTCATATTTACAGTCTCTGAATAAAGTTGAATTAATTATTAATAGCGTTATTAGTACAAGCTAGGGATTATTACGAATTAATATGGACCCTCCTATTTTCTTTTGCGATCGTGCTGCCATCTCTCGAACTATTTTCAGATTTGTGACGTCAGTCACGCTTTCGCCTCTATCTATCTTTACTCTATGGATTGGAGTATTCGCTGAGAGGCTCCAGTCCTGACGTTATTCTTGAATTACAGTGTGCTGGCTTAATAATCCAATAGGGTTGATAGCCTCTGAAGTCCTATTTTATCTAACTAAGCTACAAGTTTGACAAGATATTGGGGTAATATTTCCTTGACGTGTTGATGAAGCCAGGATACTGTAGAACTACGAGAACCTTCAAATCATCTCAAACAATCTCTGGCGCTTGACGATTACTAGAACTGGCGGATATTTCACCGCAATATCGACTTTGCTTCGCCTTTCCCATAATACATTTCCATTCAGCAGATAAGGCCCTCACAATGTAAATTTATCTTTGCATCTTCAATCTCGAAAACAATTATTTGCAATAGCCTGTGACTCTAGCGAGAATCGGATGGAACATGTGAGAGCCAACAGATGGTATTAGTCTCGGCACTCGTTTATATACGTACTAATAGTTTTTTTTAGAGAGAGTGTTCCTTATGTATTCATTGTGTTTTTCAAAGTACTCAAGAAGTTCTCGTGCATTAATAACAGCCCCGAGAGTATTATAACAATAGTAGGGTTGTACTATGTTATGTAGGTAGGGTTGTGGTATAGAATTGAACACAATTACAGCATAATTTAAAACTAAGCTTTTTCCCCTTCATATATCTGAGATTTAATCCACTATTGCTTGATTATTGGTCCAATATTCCGTTGCCACCATTCACAGTTTAGTAAGTATGTAATGTAAGCTTTGAACGATGAACGCATTTGTTTCATTGTGAATGAATGTCTAAAAGGTCATCCCTGAGGTATGACCAAAAGGGAGAGTAATATTGTTATACTAATTGTGTTGGTGGTGTAATGGTTTAGGTGCTTATGTTCTGGGTGTGGTGTCCTGAGTTAGAATCCCGGGAGGACCATATGCTTTCATTAGTTTATTCAAGTACATTGGGGTTTGTAATTGATGATTAATGTTAAGAACGGGGTGTTACTTATACTAACACTATAAACCCACGATGGTCCCCAAGTAGACAGTTACCTGGGTAACACATTAAGGGGATATGCGTGTTTTTTTCTGGACCCCCTTCTCCCTCATGTTTAGCATATTAGTTTTGAGGTTTTAAGACGTTCGTCCCGTTAGTTTGGCGATTTTGAGACCTTTCACCTCATTTGTTTTCAATATTAAGACCTATCATGCCCTTCAGGTGTCGATTCTCTCCCGGCGAGCGAGAGCAAGCCTCTAATTTTAGAAGAAATCGTCCCTTCTCTGCCGAAAAATGTACACATTTATCATAAAAGGGGGTCTAGGCGATGTTTTTCTTAGCTTGATGGAGGTCTAGGGAGGAAAATAAAAAAAGTATATATAAATATATATATACCAAACACCAAGCAGCACCCCCTTAAATCAACCAAGCTATGGTTGCGTCAACAAGAAGCCATACAAACCAACCCATGCCGCCAAGTTGGGACTATCAAAATGCTAGTGACTATACCAGCGACCCGCTATACAGTATACCACATTTGTTACTACATTATAATAATTAAGCCTAGAAAATAGATAAAACTACATGAAAAACATACTTAACGAACTACCCTGTTACTAAATTAATATCATGAATTAAGGATATCATTGCCCTTTTCACCAACGTCAATATGTGAAGGACTATGATAATCACAAACTGTACTATCCTTTAATATTAATGCACTTGAAACCTCAGGCTAAGCAAGGGGAGATTCTAGGCACCAGTCGAACAGGGTTAGAGCCAGTAGAGGCTATAATCATGTGATAAGGAGTCACTGGAACTCATGTTTCATTTGCTTGGCCTCACTTACTGATTTTCTTTGTGCCTCACTTACACTGAGAGTAATCCAGCTAGCTCTCACAAAACACTATCTCTCTTTATTAACACTACACCACATAAGCACACTATACTTTTTTCCCATACACAAACATTTACCACAAGAAAAAAAGACACAACATTCGTCTTAAAATCTCAATACTAAACTTGAGGGAGAAGGGGAACAGAACAAAAAACAACTAAGCCATAGTAAGAATGCATCCATGTGACTATTAGAACCCTTAATTAAGGGGGCCCCGGTTATTTTTGTATCCTTTTTCTCTCTGGGTTGTATCCATTTTGTGTACAAAAAAATAGAAAATTATTTGTTAACTATACTCAAACGTTTTTAGTATTGTAAATTATAGATATATTTATTGCGTGTTGAAAAGAGAGAGGGTGATATCATGGAAAACTTTACTTGTACAGTATTTGTATAATCAAAGTTGTGTATATTTTATGTACATGAAGGAGACAAAAGACTAAGCTGTCTGTTGCGAGTGTCCCTTTTACTTGAAAGAATATGTCTTTTGTCTGTGTCCATCTAGTCTCACAATCCTTGGGACTATACGAGTAAATATGAGCCCTGGCTGTGATAGTCAGGGAGTCCCAAAATAGAAAGATTATGTGTGTTTATTTGTGTCCCTCGAGTTAAGTCTATCCTCCTAACTCTCGGGACTATAAATGTGAGACTTGGTTGGGGTACTCCCGGAGTTCTCATTTTTGTTCTTGTAATAGCTATTTTATTGTAAAATTCCCATATAGTTTATTATCATAGTGCAGCCCTTTCGGGATAACGGGTATTTCAGCTAATAATGAATACATACGGTTAAATACACCAGTTTTATCACTCGATGTGTACGTTCCTTCCTAAGACTATACTCTGTTCTTCTTATTCAAGTGACAACAAAATTCTGTCCCACACCTAGATTACTGAGGTGTGGGACAGAATTTTGTTGTCACTTGAATAAGAAGAACAGAGTATAGTCTTAGGAAGGAACGTACACATCGAGTGATAAAACTGGTATACAATACAACTTAACCCTCTGAAGATTATGACGTATTGCGATAGTGTACCCTGGTGGCTATCATTAGGCGATTTTATACAGTTTAGGAAGGATCTGTGGAAATTATAGGGGTAAGACTATCTCAATTGACCCTCTAACTTCCATATACCCTTCCAAATCTGAAAATTTTTGTTATTAATAGCCACAAATCAGAATAGAAATGCGTAGTCATATCTTGAAAGAGTTAATATAACACCACAAGCGTTCGTCATCTGTCACAACAAATATGTAACCTTTGCAACAGATTAAGGACCAAACTTCTCCTACTGATGATGAACAGTATATTATTTGCAGTGTAAAATGTGCCGACTATCTTGACGTACGGGTCTTGCTCGCGTGCGGACCATCAATTGTGGGGATCCCAACACTTCTCCCTTGATTTATGGTCTACACTCCGGGGCTTCCAGGGGCTCTCCGGGAAGCTCCAGCACCACCCGGGCACTGGGAGGCTGTCTGCATTTATAAGGGTGGTTCGCAGGTCTAGCATAGTGACAACTTTGATAGGGATAAGCAGATTCCTTATTTTATTTACTTAGTTGAGTTATTTGTACTGTCCATTAAAGAGCCTAGGAGAAAGATAATTACGAAGGTTTAGAAAAGTTAACTTTGCTTTCCAATTCCAGATTTAACAATATGTACAACTGACCCTGTTGTGTTATTTACTTATTTAATCGAGCTCTAATGTGCAAATTTGTCAGGCCAAATATGATAAATACAATAATTGCTAAAATTACTTTGCAGTCAGGATTACCTTAGTAATGAGGATTCAATTCCTAATATTCATGCGAGTAATCATGAAGAAAAAAATCTGCAGTATTTATAAAAAACACAATATTCACTGTCTTCACAGTCAAATATTAATGGTTAAATGTGGTACCTTTACGGTAAAATGTCTGTTATGCTGTGAATAGTTGTCATACTCTCTAACCTTGTCATATGATCATATCTTGTCATACACCATGCCTTGCTATTATAAAACCTTGACAAGCACACTGTACAATAATATCAACGCCCCTCCACTCTTACAGAACATATTTTGTCACATAATCCAGATTTTCTCCAACACCAAGGACGAGAAACAGAGAGCCAAGTTTTAACTAACCTCGGTATCGCACGAGAGCCTGTATAGCCCACCATCGATATTATTATTTTTTTTTTCCGGCAACATTCTCGAATACTTTTCTCTGATATTGGAAAATTCACTGAATATAGATTAACATAGGTGACCGAATTATGTAAAAACTTTACGCCCATAAGCTGCCATATCAATGTTAATGATAAAAGTTGAGGGACAATGCTCGTATGATGTCAGCCTTAGCTTCACAGATGAAAGTAATAAGTTTACAAGAGACAACCCTCAGAACAAAGACCGCAGGAACACACGAATGCCAACACTGCGGAAAAAGAACAGTTCACCAGAAGGAAGGATTTACACTAGCGTTTTTCCAACAACTCTGATCTGGTAGCTGCTATCACCTATAATATTTTGTTATCAGTCTAGATACATATACTAGTATAAAATACTATACAAATGTTGCCATATTAAATATACGTGTTAAGCCGGTATCACACGAGTGCTTTTATAATTAACATTCGATAATCAAAAGATTTCTGGCAACATTTCTGGAATATTTTGCACTGGTATCGGAAACTAGATTGATGGTAGAAGAATTTAGGTAACCGAAATATTGCAAATGTTGACCTCATAAGCTGCCAGACCAGTGTTCAGGATAAATGTTGAGGGAAAAAGCACCTGTGTGATATCGGCTTAATTAGTCGGTGGGCCAGATTCCAAATTCATGCTATACCCGGTTCTAAATAGGTAGGCCAGAAATCGTGAACCCTACCCTCCCTCTGCAACAAAAAAAAGGCTAGAGCAAATTGGCTGTACATTTCCCCACCTATTCCTGGCCGACTTTCTCTTATGATAGAAATATGGTAGCTCGATTATAAAGGTTATAAAGGTATAAAGAGTTATAAAGGTTAATGTTCAAGATTTTATTAACCTACTTATTTGGAACCGGTAAAGAACCCCTTGAGGTGGTTGAGCGCTCCCAGCTTCTGGGAAGCTGTTTTATTGAGTGGTAATATGGTCTTTCCAAGAGAGACCTGAAGAAAAAGAGACACTGAGAATTCTAAGAGAAGATGAAGGGTTGATTTTTGTAATGTTGAAGTATACGGGATAATCTTCTGGGAATTCTTGACGGGTAGATACATGGAAAAATTGGGTTTTGGAAGCATTGAGAGCATCAAGGTTTGTTCTGCCCCAATTGGAAATGGTATTAAATCAAAAGATTAGTGTTATATGGTTTCATCACGTTTGTTTTTGAGGAATTGCTTGCTGAGGCGTTCAGGAAAACTAGTTGAATAGTGTAAGTTAGAGTTGTCAGCATATGAGTGGATAGGACTGGAGGTACAGTGGAGAAGATCATTTATAAATATTAGAAAGATAATTGGAGATAGGACAGAACACTGAGGAACACCGGAGTTGATAGGATGAGGAAGTGAACGATGGCCGTCCACAACCTCAGCTATGGAATGGCCAGAAAGGAAATTAGAGATATAGCACCGATGGAGGGATAGAAACCAAAGGAGGGTAGTTTAGACATTAGAGATTTGTACCAGACTATATCGAAGGCCTTCGATATGTCTAGTGCAATAGAAAAGGTCTCACCGAAGTCCCGAAAGGAGGATGACCAAGAGTTAGTAAGATATGAAAGAAGATCACCAGTAGGGCGACCCCTAAGGAAACCATACCTGGCGATCTGAGAGTAAATACTTAAGAAATGTTGAAGCAAGATTAGTTTAAAAAACATTAGAGATGCAAGAAATTGGATGATAGTTGGAGGTTTGAGAACGGTCACCCTTCTTTGGTACAGGTTGAATGAGAGCAAACTCCCAGCAAGAAGGGAAGACATTAGAGGAGAGACAGAGACAGAAGATTTAGAATCTATCTGCGAAACGTTGTCAATAAAGAGATCCTCCTCATTTGGTGTTTATATTCATTCAGAGACGGAAGAGTTTGCTTAGGCAGGGAGTCAGCACGGAAGCTCAGTTTTAGAGTACAACAGGAGGAACACCATCTGGACTGTACGCCTTCTTAGTATCAAGCCCAGAGAGGGTAGAAAGTACATCTTTAGAAGAGATTAGGATATTAGGCATAAGTAGGAGAGAGGAGGGTAGAGAGGAATGAATAGCACCAGAATCATCCAAGGTGGAGTTTCTAGCGAAAGTTTGAGTGAAGAGGTCAGCTTTGTTAGGGGAAGAAATTATAGTTGTGCCATCAGATTGGAAAAGGGGAGGGAAAGATGAGGAAGAAAACTTGTTGGTGAGGTTTTTGGCTAGATGCCAGAAAGCTTAGGAAAAGCTAGAGTTGAATAGTTCAGTGAATATAATATTGATGAAAGAGTGCTTGGCGAGTCGAAGAACAGATTTGACTTGATTCCGGGCAGAAACATAGTAAGAGTGAGATTCATGAGTTTGAAGGTGTCGGTACCTTTTGATTCCTTCCTCCTTACTGTGGACAGCAGTAGAACAAGCGTGAGTAAACCAAGATTTGTTTGCATTAGTCTGAGAGAAAGAAAATGGAATGTATGCCTCCAAGCCCGATAGGATTAGCTCAGTAATGCGTTCAGTACTCTCCGAGGGTTCCGTGCCACGGAAGCAAAAATAATTCCATGGGAAGTTAAAGAAGTACTGCCGAAGAGCCTCTCAGTTGGCAGCGCCAAAGTGCCACAAGTGCCGCCAACTGGGAGGATCGGGTGGCCATACTGGAGAGATAGGACAGGTGACAGAGATAAGTTTATGGTCGGAGGAGCCCAAAGGAGAGAACAGATTAATTGTATATATATAGCAGAGGGGTTAGTCTTAGAGGTTAGAAATAAGTCAATAATGTTGGGTCGATCTCCGAAGCGATTCGGGATACGGGTGGGTTGCTGGACTAACTGCTCTAGGTCATTTAGGATAGAAAAGATGTAGGCTTGTTCACCAGGTTGGTCAGTGGAAAGAGAGAAGAGCCATTAGCGGTGGTGAACGTTGAAATCTCCTAGGATGGAGATTTCTGCGAAAGGCGAGATGGATAGAATGTCTTTCACTATAGAAGTTAGATAGTCAAATAATTTTGGGTAGTCAGTAGAATTAGGGGAGAGATAAACAGCACAGAAATATGTGTGTGACAGGTTTTACCCTACTTACTCATCATAACTTCATGTACAAATGGGAGCAGATGAAGCTGATAAAAGTGTTGTGGACGTGTGGCTACATACAATGTTCTAATAGATTAATTTATAGACAGAAGGTGAATGTAAGAATTTGCCTATATACAGTAATGTTGTTAGCAGTGAGTGCCATCATTAATTCCCCATATTACTGTAAAATAATCCCTGGTGGTGGTCAATTATGGCCAGCCCATCCAAATGCATGTATCTGCTTCATTCGCTCAGTTCTGTATAATATAGAGTAGTATGAGTGCAATTGGGGCAATTGTCCGAGGCTCAGTTGTCTGGGGGCTATTGTCCGAGGATCAGTTGTCTGGGGGCTATTGTCCGAGGCTCAGTTGTCTGGGGTCAATTGTTCGAGGCTCAGTTGTCTGGGGGCAATTGTCCGAGGCTCACTTGTCTGGGGGAAATTGTCCGAGGCTCAGTTGTCTGGGGGCAATTGTCCGAGGCTCAGTTGTCTGGGGGGCAATTGTCCGAGGCTCAGTTGTCTGGGGGCAATTGTCCGAGGCTCACTTGTCTGGGGGCAATTGTCCGAGGCTCAGTTGTCTGGGGGCAATTGTCCGAGGCTTAGTTTTCTGGGGGCAATTGTCCGAGGCTCAGTTGTCTGGGGGCAATTGTCCGAGGCTCGGTTGTCTGGGGGAAATTGTTCGAGGCTTAGTTGTCTGGGGGCAATTGTCCAAGGCTCACTTGTCTGGGGGCAATTGTCCGAGGCTCACTTGCCTGGGGGCAATTGTCCGAGGATCAGTTTTCTTGGGGCAATTGTCCGAGGGCAATTGTTTGGGAATCAGTTGTCTGAGAGAGAGACAGCAAACATATTGAGATGATGTCCTCCTCGACCTGTTATTTACTATTGGAGCAGCCGATTTTTTTTGTTTTAATGTGGATGAAGGAGACAAAAGGCAGAGCTGCCTGTGACAAGTGCCTCCCCCAATGGTAGCTATGGACCATCCCCTCCTCTACAACAGAGAAATTCCTTCCCTACCTCCCTTTCAACAATGACTGGAATCCTTTTGTCTTTGATGGTGAGAGGGTGAGTGGTCTTAGGCACCCCAATAACACAAGGAGTATGAATATATTACAGTATACCCACATGGCACAAAATTGTTCTATTCAATACACTTATTAATGACTATGCATGGACGATGTTAATTTCGGTTTGATCTAACCGATATTGAACAGTTCGTACATCAGATCGACAACATCGATAGCAGTCAACCTAACTTTACCTCAACTAATATGTAATACAATCTACTCTACATGTTCATGAGCGTGACCATTCAATATAATTAAAGAACAGTGTGCATTTAAGGGGGTAGTGCTTGGTTTTTGGTGTATATATTGATTTATTAATTAATTTATTAGTTTCCTTGCTAGACCTCCATCAAGCTTAGAAAAATACCCCCAAGATCAATTTTTAAATTTTTCGGTAGAAACATTTCCCTGCCGAAGGCCGCTTTCTTCTAAACTTAGAGGCTTGCTAACGCACGCCAGGAAAATATCGACAACTAAAGGGAACGAAAGATATAAATATTGACAAATAAAAGAACGAAAGGTCTCAAAATTACCAAACTAACGGAATTAATGTCTTAAAACATCAAAACTAATATGCTAAACATGAGGGAGAAGGGGGTCCAGAAAAAGAGAGTACTACCCCCTTTTAAGTCCATCAAGACCATGAAAGACGAGTTTATTTCTATGATTTTGGCTATAGTCATATATATGAGTTTATGCAGTTTAGAATCAGTGGGATACAAACCATCATAATACGCATTCTGAATTCCACAGATACTTAATAAACAACCTAAAATAGTTCAGTAATAGCTACAATAAGTAAACAGAATGGCAACCTCATATACTGAAAATGTTAATCAGAAAAGAGGCGGCATTATCACATGCATAAACCCTTGCTAGCCTAATGGGGGCTAACGGAGGAGGCAAGGAAAGGAGAAACCCCGAGAGAATTGTGGTCGAGCATGAGGGAAGCCTAGGGTGTTGGCGGAAGATGGAAGAGAAAAGGTCGCTGCATACCCGAGAGGACAGAGGAAAGGAGGCACAGAGACTAAGTAAAGGTTCCATAAAGTTGGAAGGCAAAAGACGAGAGTATTTCCAGTCTGATTTCTTTTCCACATATTAGCGACATGTTTCCAGTATCATCTCAACATGTTTGCTCTCTCTCTCTCTCTCTAGTGTAGTGGGTTTTTATATTGTTGTATAAATTATTACTATAATTGTTGTTGTCGTTCCCTAAGATACCTGGCCGAACAGCCCCGAATCCCTAAGGAAAACCATGGCTACGGTTGGGCTTTCCCACAGGGCTCTCAAGGAGTGTACATTCTGTTGCTGGCGTAAGTGATTGTGTGGAATGCAGCCAGGTGGACTCTCTCCTCATGAGGAAGGGAGAATTAAGAAGGATGGATTTTGGGGAAGTCGTGCCTGCAGCTTTTGAGTGATTGGATGGAATGACAAGAGATATGAGTATGGATGTTGTTATGTTTATGGGCGAGGTGAAATGACACAAACAATAGGTTAGATAGGAAATTCAAAACTAATGTCAACTTACACCTCAAATTATCCAGGTTCAAGGAAAACTAGATTAAAAATTCTTAATTTAATAAAATTAAGTATATAATATAACAAATAAAATCTGTCTCTTCAGGACGAGAAATAAGAATATATAATGCACTAAGAATATCAGATAATATGGAAGTGAAAAACTAAATAACTATATACCTTTACTGAAACAATGCAAGGTAAATAACTAATAAGAATTAAAATTTTCTCAAGATTACTGGAAATGATTAATAACTGTTTAATAGCTTAAGGAAATGCACACAATATTAATAAAAGCAATACAAGTAATTAATACAACTATTTAAAAGTGAAATAAGCACTTGAGGAAATGTTTCTTCTAAAAGTACAATAAGTAAGGGGTAACTAAATCAATCTGATCAAATTCACAAACTTGGAAACTAATTACAAATTAATTAATGCTTTACGCTAATAATCAATCAGAAGGGATAACAACATTATATTAATTCACATTAAACTTAATGACAATTAAATATTAACTGATCACAAGATTATGAATGATTTAGCAAGTAGCCTACATATGAAATAACACTGAAATATATATATAATATAACAGGCTAACAATAATACTACTAAATACACGATTATATTCAATGTACTCCACACTCGGGAACACAGGTAATGATTATTGCAGATTACAATATCTTGAAGGTGGCCAGAGAAATAATTGTATCACTTCACAAGGTATAAATCACTATTTACAGGCAAGAGAGAGAGAGAGGCGTGTGCGCGACGTTAAGGTCAGCTGGTCTGGAGTCGAAACTGCAAGGACTCAGGGAGTATATATATTTCACCAGTGAATCTGAAATTTTTTACAACACACGTGAATGAAATGACGTAAGGCTGGGATAGACCTACTGAATCCTGACAGGTCTAGATCTTGCGAGAGGCAAGCAAATAAAGGGGAAACTATAATATTATCCTAATCTGGCTTATATAATCAATATTAACTCTGGATTACATAACACCTCCCCCCTAAAGAAAGAAATTTACAGGGGAAATTTCTGTACTTTTGAACAATAATTAGGCTACAATCTAGACAAGCAATCTGCAATCACATTTTCTTTCCCTTTAATATGCCTTATATCTAAAGGATATTCCTGAAGAAGCAGACTCCACCTGGTCAATCTCTGATTTTTATCTTTAAATTTACTAAGAAACTTCAGTGGGTTGTGATCAGTATAAATAGAAATAGGATCTTGGCCTGCACACAAATATAAAGAACAAATTTGCTATCCCAAAATCAGAGCCAAACGTTCCTTTTCAATAGTTGAATAATTTTTGGGGGGTCGAGTGAACTTCTTGCTGTAGTAAGATACAGGATGTTCAATACCTTGGCCATCCTCCTGCAACAAAACTGCCCCAGCTCCTGTATCACTAGCATCCACAGCCATTTTAAAGGATTTAGCAAAGTTATGGGTGGAAAGCACTGGCTGACTCAACAGGATAGCTTTGAGTTTATTGAAAGAGGATTCACATGCTGCATTCCACTCATATTGAACTCCCTTTTTCAGAAGATCTGTGAGTGGTGACACAAGGATTGAGAAATGTGGGACAAACCTGGGGTAGTATCCTACCATACCAAGAAATCTTTGCAATTCTTCCCTAGTCTTAGGTCTGGAAAGATCACTTATCACCTGAACTTTAGCCCCTGGTGGCACAACTTGTCCATTACCAATCACATAACCAAGATACTGTACTTTAGCTTGACCAAATTCACACTTTGATAAATTGGCAACAAGATTAGCCTGAACCAAACGATCAAGAAAGTTACTGACATGGTATAGATGATCTTTCCAGGTGTCACTAAAAATCAATACATCATCAATATACACGAACACATCCTTCCAAACCCTCGGTTACAATGTTCATGAGTTTTTGAAATGTCGCAGGTGCATTTTTCATACCATAAATTATGGCATCACAGAACATGCAAAAGTCTTACCAAGAGTTACAAAACATGAGATATCCCTAGCACGCTGAGTCATAGGTACTTGCCAATATCCCTTTAACAAGTCAAACTTACTGATGTACTGTGCCTTTCCAATCCTATCTATACAATCTTCCATGCGAGGCATTGGGTAGATGTCTGTTTTGGTGATCTGGTTAACACGTCTATAGTCAATACAGAGCCGTTGTGATCCACCTGGTTTAGGAACTAAGGTGACAGGAGAACTCCACTCACTTTGGCAGGGCTCAATCATCTTGTGGTTGAGTAAGTAGTCAATCTCCTTCTGGATCAGGGGAACCTTCAAGGGATTCACACGGTAGGCTGGCAGCTTAATTGGCTTAGCATCTCCAACATCGACATCCTGCATCAAAATAGTTGTTCTTCCTGGAGTATCTCGGAACACTTGATGGTATTTCTGGAGTAGAGCCGTGAATTCCTGCCTCTCCTCAGGGGTTAGATGAGATAACTTAGTCTCCAGATCACTCACGATAGCAACATTCTGCCCCAGGCTATCGCTCAAGTTCATACTGCATGGAAGTGCCTCACTTTAGGGGTCTTGAGGAACAGCTACAGTGCAGACGGGTTTATCAGGGTCTCTCCTGTGGTACAGATTTAGCATGTTGACGTGACAAAGTTGTTTGCTCTTCCTATGATCTGCATGGCAATAACGTAGTTCACATCACTGGCTTTCTTCTCCACCATGTACGGTCCACTAAACTTGGCTTGAAGAGGTTGTCCGTTTATTGGCAGCAAAACTAGGACCTGATCACCTGGCTGAAACTGGCGTACTCTTGAGTTCTTGTCATACCATGTTTTCATCTTCTGAGCAGTTCTCAAATTCTCACGAGCTAACTGGAACGCTGTTGATAACCGCTCCTTAAATTTCGCCACATATTTCAGTAGGTTGACATTATCCGATTCCGACAGCCAAAACTCCTTCAACAACTTCATAGGACCTCTAACTTCATGCCCGAAGAGTAGTTCAAAAGGTGAGAAGACTAGTGATGCATTAAGAGACTCTCTTGAAGCAAACAGCACAAAAGGAAGACCTTTGTCCCAATCTTTCTGGTGTTCCAAGCAGTACTTCCTCAGCATAGATTTGAGTGTCTGATGATATCTCTCCAGATCTCCCTGTGTTTGAGGATGATATGCAGAAGACGTAATCTGTGTGATGCCCAACTCTTTCAAAGACTGCTTAAAAACATTGGACATAAAATTGCTCCCTTGATCTGACTGTACTTCCTTAGGCAATCCAAATCTGGTCAAGAATGGGATGTACGCAAGGGATGGGGTTCATCTTTCACGGTTAGGGGTTTCTACATTAGCTAGTTCTTTAGATAGGGTGGTTGTGGGGTTTTGAACAGAAATATTGAGAGTGTAAATGAGAGGTTAAATGGAACAATTTTAGCGTCAGGCGAAAGCGATAAGGATATTCAGTCTCATGCTAAAAATGATTACTATAATGCAAATGATAGTAGTGATGGTGCAACGGAAGATGGAAATGTCGTTAGAAACAAAGGTAAATTAGGCATAAAGAAAAGAAGTAAATTGAGAGTATATTACACAAACTGTAGGAGTCTATGTAACAAAATGAACGAACTTAGAGCCCTTGTTAGCAAAGAAAATATAGACATAATAGCGCTAACTGAAACGTGGATTAATACAGAAACCAGGCATTTTTTAGCAGAATTTGATATACCAGGATATAGTTTGTTTAAATATGACCGAACAAGTAAGAGGGGTGGCGGTATAGCAGTGTTTGTCAGGAGTACATTAAAAAGCTGTATTAAATCAGGTATTAGGCTAAATAACGATAATGAAAGTGTTTGGGTAGAGGTTAACGAAGGTAGTGAGACCATAGTTATTGGAGTTATGTATAGACCGCCAAATATGAGTAGAAATGACGGAAGGTCATTATGGGAGGAAATTAAAATGGCATCAAGGTTTAGCAATGTGTGCATTATGGGGGATTTTAATTTTCCGAATATAGATTGGCAGCATCAAATAGGAGACTCTGATTCTGAGGAGTTTATAGAGGTAGTACTAGATAGTTTTTTATTTCAATTCATAGATACGCCGACTAGAGGTAATAATATTCTCGATTTAGTTTTCAGTAACAATGAACATATGGTAAATAATGTAGAGATAGGGGACCACCTAGGAAATAGTGACCACAATTCTGTGTATTTTAATATACAATGGAAAGGTAATACCAGAGAGAATACAACATTAATACCTGACTTTAGAAAAGCCAATTATGGTGGGTTAAGAAGAGCCCTATTAGCTGACCCTATGGTCAAAAAATTAAGTCGATCCAGGTGTCCAAATGAGTGTACCCCTTCTCAGGCACCTGTCATCTTAAGTCAGGAAGAGACGTCAACCTTGGTAGATACATACGATAATTTTATCAAGTCACTATTCAATGCACAAAATAAATACATCCCCAAAAGAAAATTTAGATCAACACAGAACCAACCCAAATGTATGAATAATAGACTATTAGATCTTCTAGGACAAAAGAGAGGAATATATAGAAAAATTAGAAAAGGCGAAATTCACCTACTTGCTTACTATCAGAATCTATCAAGACAGGTAAAAAAGGATATTAGGAAAGAAAAAATAAATTATGAAATTAAGGTTGCCAATGACTCAAAAAATAATCCTAAAGCTTTTTACCAACTATATAAATCCAAGGTTAGAGATGTAATTGGTCCCCTTAAAACTTCGATAGGAGAAATGACAGAAAATGATTTAGAAATGTGCAGTATATTAAATAGTCAATTTCTTTCCGTTTTCACTAATGAAAATTTGGCACAGTTTCCAGAAGTCCGTAAGGTATATAGCGATAGTATAGATAATAGGTTAAGTACGGTTACTATAAGTAGAAATTATGTGCTTAAGGAAATTGACAGACTGAAACCTCATAAATCGCCTGGTCCTGATGAGGTATATGCTAGAGTATTAAAAGAATGTAGGGATGAGTTAAGTTACCCATTAACATTTTTATTTAACAAGTCATTGGAGACAGGTATAGTTCCAGAAGCTTGGAAGCTTGCAAACGTAGTTCCGATCTTCAAAAAAGGTGACAAATCAATAGCATCCAATTACCGTCCCATTAGTCTTACATCAATCATAGGAAAGCTACTAGAGTCAATTATTGCTAGTAAAATTAGAAACCACTTAGATACATTTAATTTAATAAATTTTTCTCAGCATGGATTCACTCAGGGACGTTCTTGCCTTACTAATTTGCTTAGTTTATTCTCAGAGGTATATGAAGCAGTAGATAATGACAAGTCATATGATATAATATATTTAGATTTCAGTAAAGCTTTCGACAGAGTCCCCCATGAGAGATTGATGAGAAAGGTTGAGGCGCATGGAATAGGTGGGGCGTTGATGGGATGGATTAGGTCATGGCTAATTGGTAGGAAGCAGAGAGTCAGCATAAATGGTACGAAGTCAAAATGGGGAGCAGTCAAAAGTGGTGTCCCCCAGGGATCTGTATTAGGTCCTCTGTTGTTTGTTATATACATAAATGACCTTGATTTAGGTATAACTAGTAGGATAAGTAAATTTGCAGACGATACCAAAATGGGGAGAACAATTGATTCAGATAGTTGAAAGACATAGAGTGCCTCTAAAGGGATCTAGATACCTTACACGAATGGTCAGTAAATTGGCAGATGAAGATTAACGTTGACAAATGCAAGGTATTAAAGATAGGGAAGATGCATACAAATGTTAAATATAAACTAGCTAATGTGGAATTAGAAAACTCGAATTGTGAGAAAGATCTAGGTGTGTTTGTTAGCAATGATTTGAAGCCTAGACAACAGTGTATAAGCGTTCGAAACAAGGCAAACAGGATTCTCGGGTTCATCTCAAGGAGTGTGAGTAACAGAACTGCTGATGTTATCTTAAAACTTTACTTGTCATTAGTGAGACCCCATATGGATTATGCTGTTCAATTTTGGTGTCCTTATTACAGAATGGACATAGATTCATTGGAGAGAGTACAACGTAGAATGACAAAAATGATCCATAATATTAGAAATCTTCCGTATAAAGAAAGGTTGAAGAAATTAGGCTTACATTCGTTAGAGAGACGCAGAGTTAGAGGGGATATGATAGAGGTGTTCAAGTGGGTTAGTGGGATTAACAAAGGGGACATGACAAATATACTAAAGCTCAGTGATAGCGAAAGAACTCGTACCAATGGTTTCAAATTAGATAAATTTCGTTTCAGAAAAGATATAGGCAAATATTGGTTTGGTAACAGAGTTGTAGATGGGTGGAATGGACTACCAAGTGCTATAGTGGGATTACAAACGATAGGGAGCTTTAAGATAAAATTGGATAAGCATATGGACGAGAAGGGTTGGGTGTGAAGGGGGATCAGCAGGGTTGGGCCAATCAGCGCTCTGCAGACCCCCGTAATCCTGCGTTAATCTCTAACCGTTTTGGTAAGATGATCCTCAGGGTATTAGAGTGTTGAGCCTATAATTGGGCTTTGTAATTGGGGTTGTGTGGGACAGGGATCTGCCTTGCTTAGGCCAATCGGCTTTCTGCAGACTCCCATTTTCTTATGTTCTTATGTTCTTAAGAACCCAAGCATTTCTTTCACTACATTCTTCGCCGAAATATTTCTGAGAGGGATTGCTTCAGGATAACGAGTAGCCATGTCAATGAGTGTCAGCAAATAGGAATACCCTGAAGATGTCTTGGGAAGAGGTCTACAATATCGACCAACACCCGAGTGAATGGCGTCTCAAAGGGAGGAATGGGAACGAGTGGTGCAACTTTCTCTTTTTGATTACACTTCCCCACTACTTGACAGGTGTGACAAGATTTGCAATACCAGGAAACATCCTTGAAAATACCTGGCCAGTAAAAATGCTTCAGAATACGGGCTGCAGTCTTCCTCACTCCCATGTATCCTGCCAAACTGGAGTCATGAGCCACCCTAATAATATCCTGCCTACAAATTCGAGGGATGACAATGTGATGCACAACCTCCCATTCACAGTCTGCTGATGACGTTGGGGGTCTCCACTTTCTCATTAATACTCCTGACTTAAAATAGTAACAAGTAGAAGCACTGACTGATTCTTCCTCACTACAAGCAGAACTAGCTAAACCTTCCAACTCTGGGTCAGCCTGCTGCAACTCTACCAACTCACGAGGTGACAAATTATCCACACTGCGGGGAACTGCCTCATCCTCTGAATGGTTTAAATTAGCAAAGAAAGTATCAGCCAAGAGAACATAATCATCTTCATCACCCTCTAAATCACTAGTAACTTTAGCTTTTGCCCTAGTGACAGCACATGCAGGAAACACATCAGAGGAGCCGTCCTCAACTCCAGCCACTGGCTCACTAGACAACCGAGGAGCTGGACAAACCCGACCTCCAGCAATGTCGTTGCCAAGGAGAAAAGTCACGCCAGACATAGGGAGTGTCTCAACCAATCCTACCATAACTGGACCTTGAACAAAATCAGACTCAAGATTCACTCTGCACAGAGGGACAGAAAAATAATTACTCCCTAAACCCTGCAACATTACAGTTTCACCAGAGGAATTATTAGAGCCTAAAACACTGGTCACTAGTAGGGATTGGCAAGCACCTGTGTCTCGTAAAATTTTAACAGATTTGCTGTCACTGCCATTAAGTGAACTAACAAAACCATAAGACAGGAAATTTGCATAGGAACTCTTGAGAGTGTCGCCCACATCACTGCTCAAAAGAGGAGCTTCATCAGTAGAGCTTACGTTACCCTTCAAAGCACTCAAAGCAGGTATAACAGAATTACTGCTCAAAAGAGGAGCTTTATCAATAGAGCTTACGTTAAAACAGAGTCATTTATAAGACATTGGGAACTCTCAAGAGTGGACACCAGACCAACTGACTGAACATTTGCAGGTTTATTATTAGCATCACGCTGTTTCTTGAAACATTTCTCAGCAACATGACCTAGTGTACCACAATAATTACATTTCTTCTTAGAGAAGTTAGAAGTGGAACTAGTATTTCCTTCCTGAGAAACATTATCTTTACTCACCTTCTTTACACCTGTACTCTGAGAAGAAGCTACATGTTTACCCTCATATCTCTTTATTTGATTACCTGTATAATGTTTGTGGGTGAGAACATACTCATCAGCTAAAATTGCAGCATCAGAAACAGTGTCTACCTTTCTCTCATCAATATATAAACTGACATCCTTCCTGACACATCTTTTGAAGTCCTCCAATAAGATAATCTGCTTAGATTTATCAGTCAGCATTCACATTCTTAAAGTTTAACCATTGATCCAACAAATTTTCTTTAATTTTGGCATACTCAATATGAGATTGCTTATCCTGCTTGTAAGTGGTCCTAAATTTAGCTCTGTAGGCTTCAAGAACAAGCTCATAGGCTTTAAGAATCGGGCTCTTAACTACATCATAATTATCAGACTGATCCTGAGACAAAGATGCATAAGTAACTTGAGTTTTACCAGTGTGTACACTCTGAAGGAGTATTGGCCAATACTGCTTGGGCCATTTGAAGCTGTTAGCTGCCTTCTCAAACAATTGAAAGTATTTTGTTACATCAGATTCATTAAAGACAGGGACAAGTGTAACATTTTTGGCCACATCAAAATTATCAGGATTAGATGATAGTAGGGTCATTTGCTTGGAATCCGTGACCATTTTGTTCCTACCTTTTTCTCTCGATGGATTTGACAACCTGAACCATTTTAAAGGAAAATTAGCTCCTATGCCCCTCTGAAAAATGACGGCTAACTCTGCTAGAGCCCAATATTCAAAATGGCTGCCAACGCCATCTTGAAAAACATGAAATGTAATATCTCTGGCATCAGATGAGCTACAAGGACAAATGAGGTTTCCTTTTTCACTAATTCTGGCATTACAAATCCACTGAAATGGTTATTGTATTGTATTGTATTGTATATTGTATTATTATTGTATTGTATTATACTAATTGTACATACTAATCTGCCACTTCACTGTCACTACATGATTCACTGTATGAGCCACTATCAGAATCACTGTCCTCACTTTCGCTGCTATTATCACTGTTGTTGTCTGCCTGCGGATTTGTAGGTAGTGGTATGGATGGGGGAAGAATGGACAGGCAGACATAGGCCATTTACAAGATGCCATCCATGGCCGATCAGTGAGGGGTGACTTTGGAGCTGAATTCAGTGAGACATGCACTTATATCCTGTACAACTTGTTCATCCTTCTTCATTTTACTCGACGAGCAATCAGCATGCTTCCCTTTTCCTTGTTTCTTGCGATTAGCATGGCGATGGACCTTTGTTCTCACCCGATTGATGTTATTCACATTCCGAGTGTTTGAAAGGAGCTGCTTTTCATTGTTCAGAATGGCCAACCAACCAGACTTCAGCTTAGAGCCCTTATTCATTGTTGACTCTATCCATATGTCGAGGGCGACACACGAATATGGTTTTCCTGTCATTGACTGTGCAAACATACCACTCTCCATGAATGCAGCCTGATCGACAGGAAGGGTATCAAGCACTGCGGTGAAATCGGGGAGATGGCGACCATACTTGTCATTATCATAGATTTGCATCAAAGGAAGCATGAGCTTGAGTGAGGACTTGAACTCAGTCCAGTTGCTTGTTCTGATTGCATGGATATTTTTAGATAGAACCTCAACCATTTCCATGAATGACATCCAGTATTCTGCTTGTGGGGCACCCTCAGAGTCCTTGAAGAGAGCATCAACGAGGTCCTTCAGCTCAGCATTTCTCTCTAACTCTGCATGTTCATCTGCAAGTTCCTGTGCATCAATCGGATGTCGAAGCTTGGCAAGGGATGCCTTTACTTCTTCAGATAGAGGAGAATCTTCCAAACGTTTGTCTATGACATGGTGGACCAGAGTCTCGTAGAATAGTCGCAAGCAGCGAACCCCACGCTTAACATGTTTTCCACAAAGGGCCTGATCAACAGACCCGTCTGCTATAACACCAGCTGCCTCCAACACATCTGAGATGCCAGATCCCTTAAACCTCTTGTATATAGTGTAGATGAGTGACATTTGGATGTGGAAGGGTGCCATGAATGGTAAGATTTTGCTGAACAGCTCAGCATTCTGACTTTTCAACTCTAGCATGAGCACGTAGACAGGATGATCACCAACAATTATTGCAGAAGGCATCTTTTTTTCTTCGATTGATTTTGCAAGCTTACACATCACATCATTGAGAATTGTCTTACTGGGTGGGTTGGGATAGGTCATGTGGTATATTGCTCGACTCTTCTCATCTGCATTTGACATTCTGGCGTGAAACCCTGAAAACCCAGGCACAGTCTGTTCTTCTGGCTTAGGTCTCGTTCGGTCATCTTGCGCCCTGGCCAATGCATGGATCACACCACGAATTCTTTGCACCGATGTGTCAGGAGGAGGAGTACTTTGATCAGCTGGTGGCTTCCTGAGAGGTGGTTCCCCACGCTTCGCTGTCTTGTATGGGTTGACTTTTTGCATTTCACTTCCGAGCTCTTTGAGAGTTGTCGAGAGGTTTGATGCAAAGTTGGCACCGGGAACTGGTCTATCCTCGTGATTCTCGGAAGGAAGTTCTGTATCAAATGATTCTGGCTGCACAAACATGACATTAGTGCGGTGTGACTGGCCAGCACCAGTCAGTGTGTCGCTCTTGAAGTCATCGTTGTCGACTATAGCGATAGCAGGCTTACCCTCAGCTAGTTCGAAGGGGCAATCAGATGAGCACTTGAGGTCATTGACCACCCAAAAATCTCGCAGCATAAGTACGTCATTGTAACTGATGTCCAGTCCATCTTTGTGCATTATGTCGACTATCTCCCTACTCTTGGTCAGTCCATGTAGCAAGACAGAGAGATTTATCTCAAATGCAGTGCGTTTTCCAGTGATGTAGCTTGTGAGGATAGATGCAATCGATCGGACGGATGGACTGTCATCAATTGCAGACTTATTTGGGTGTTTCAGCCATGTGAGCAGCTTCAGCAGGAGCTCACTGAGGTGTTCTCTCTCCAACTCGTGTATATATGGGAGCCAGGGAATAGTATTTATCCTGATGACTTGCTCTTTGAGTCTTGCCGCAACATTCATCACCAACTGATCATTACTGACACCCAATGAAGATATTGCCGCCTCGATGTATGTACCTGCTGCTGTTGTATCATATACCAGTTCACTCACATTCTTTTGAATGCGTTCATGAAATCCGATGTCTTCCCCAAATTCATTGACGAGAATTTCCTTTAAGTAGCTGGATTTTACTACCGAGTTATGTCCGTGATTTGAGATAATGCGCTTATAGTCCTGCAGCAGGCCTGCAGTGTGCGAATTTCATGGTCTTTGAAGATGACTTGACGAATATGATGAAAGAAGAGAGCTTGAGCCTCTCGGAGGATTACACGCTGCAGATGTTGAGTGCTTTCATCTGAAAGGGGCTTGTGGTCGCTTACATATTTGTGCCAGCACGCACGATGGTAGCAGATTTCCAACCCAAATGCTGTTTGACTATCTGGGATGGATGCAATCAGAGTGTCAAGTCTCAATCTCATGACCTCATCTTCCAGACGGACAGTATGTAACTTGAATTTAGTCCAGGCATCTACCATTGATAGGAGTAAAATCTGCTTGTCACGATCACTACTCTTGTATGCCCCTTTCATGCACCACACACATAGAGTCTTATCGTGAAGGACACCCATACTGGAGCGGAGCCTTTTAGGTGCACTGGCCTCTGGGGAAGGGTCTTGTTGATCTGATGCTTCATCTCTTTCAAGACGTTCCTCGGATTTGTGTTTGCGTTTTTCGGCTTGAGAGAGCTTGCGCTTGCTGGATAATGATGCGTAGCAAGTGCTATGCATGTGGTGACCCTTTTGTCCCTTCTCCCAATCCACATTTTCATGTATATGTTGAAACTTATCAAGTTCTTTCCATTGTAAAGACTTTTCCCGGATGGATTCCCACTTCTCAGGTGTAATGTTTTCCAAACGATCATCTGCGGTATATCGTTTACCACAGAGTAAAATGCACTCGTATTCATTTAATGTCTTGTCTGGTAACTCTTCACTCTCTCTTCTATTATCCATTATTTCGGTCACTTCACAAGTCGGCGATTTTCATCAGATGGGCATGCGATCCATCTGAAACAGTAAAAAAGTAATATTAGATATACACCGCAGGCAGAGAACAACAGTGATGATAGCAGCGAAAGTGAGGACAGTGATCCTGATAGTGGCTCATACAGTGAATCATATAGTGACAGTTAAGTGGCAGATTAGTATGTACAATTAGTATAATACAATACAATAACAATACAATATACAATGCAATACAATACAATAACCATTCCAGTGGATTTGTAATGCCAGAATTAGTGAAAAAGGACACCTCATTCGTCCTTGTAGCTCATCTGATGCCAGAGATATTACATTTCATGTTTTTCAAGATGGCGTTGACGGCCATTTTGAATATTGGGCTCTAGCAGAGTTAGCCGTCATTTTTCAGAGGGGCATAGGAGCTAAGTTTCCTTTAAAATGGTTCAGGTTGTCAAATCCATCGAGAGAAAAGGTAGGAACAAAATGGTCACGGATTCCAAGCAAATGACCCTACTACCTATTTACCCCCTGTTTCATGCGGTACTCGTGGTCTAACTTAGCAATTTCAATTTGTGCCTGTGCTTGTTGAGCCTGTGCTTGTTGTGCCTGTTGAGCCTGTGCTTGTGCCTGTGCTTGTTGAGCCTGTGCTTCAACATATACTTGAGCTAGTTTAATCTTTGCAAGCTCTAATTGTGCATTCATATTTATGTCAACTGAAAGAGTTATATCAAACAGTTTCTGATTAATCATGTCAACAATTTGATTGCTATGAGCACTTGAAGGAGGAGCAAGCTGTAGGTGTTGTGCCAGAACTTTGAGTTCATTTTTATTCCTACTTTCTACCTCAACAACTGTCTTAACACTCAACAAAATCTTTAGCTTCCTCAAAGGTAGAAATAGTAGAAGACATCATGAAAATTTAAATAGTAGCCTACAATCACAAGCAGAAGATCCTGGCTCAAGGTCGCCAATGTTATGTTTATGGGCGAGGTGAAATGACACAAACAATAGGTTAGATATGAAATTCAAGACTAATGTCAACCTACACCTCAAAATATCCAGGTTCAAGGAAAACTACATTAAAAATTCTTAATTTAATAAAATTAAGTATATAATGTAACAAATAAAATCACTCTTCAGAACGAGAAATAAGAATCTCATAATGCACTAAGATTATAAGAATATGTGGAAGT
Organism: Paralithodes platypus; assembly: GCA_032716605.1. Taxonomy (NCBI): domain Eukaryota; kingdom Metazoa; phylum Arthropoda; class Malacostraca; order Decapoda; family Lithodidae; genus Paralithodes; species Paralithodes platypus. The sequence goes on along the minus strand of CM064569.1, from coordinate 13,216,519 downwards.
GAAAAAATAAATAACTATATACCTTTACTGAAACAATGCAAGGCAAAAATAACTATATCACATAAGAATTAATATTTTCTCAAGATTACTGGAAATGGTTAATAACTGTTTAATAGCTTAAGGAAATTCACAAAATATTAATAAAAGCAATACAAGTAATTAATACAACTATTTAAAAGTGAAATAAACACTTGAGGAAATATTTCTTCTAAAATACAAAAGGTAAGGGGTAACTAAATTAATCTGATCAAATTCACAAACTTGGAAACTAATTACAAATTAATTAATGCTTTACACTAATAAACAATCAGAAGGGATAAAGAAATTGTATTAATTCACAGTAAACTTAATGACAATTAAATATTAACTGATCACAAGATTATGAATGATTTAGCAAGTAGCCTACATATGAAATAACACTGAAATATATATATAATATAACAGGCTAACAATAATACTACTAAATACACGATTATATTCAATGTACTCCACACTCGGGAACACAGGTAATGATTATTGCAGATTACAATATCTTGAAGGAGGCCAGAGAAATAATTGTATCACTTCACAAAGTATAAATCACTATTTACAGGCAAGAGAGAGAGAGGTGTGCGCGAAGTTAAGGTCAGCTGGTTTGGAGTGGAAACTGCAAGGACTCAGGGGGTATATATATTTCACCAGTGAATCTGAAAATTTCTACAACTCAAGTGAATGAAATGACGTAAGGCTGGGAGAGACGGACTGAATCCTGACAGGTCTAGAACTTTCGAGAAGCAAGCAAGTAAAGGTGAAACTAAAATATTATCCTAATCTGGCTTATATAATCAATATTAATTCTGGATTACATAACAATGTGCTTCTGGAAGCTGGTTTGAAGTGAGCAGGGAGGGAGAGATTACAGTATTTGTGTGGGGTATCGTATGCTGGGTGTTATTTTGTTATTCCTTGGTGTCTGTGAGTGTGCTGCCATGTAGTGTATTGGATCATGTTGGTTTGTAGAGGCTGCAGCCAGGAATTGAGTGCCTCTCATGTCCAGGTGGTCTTTGACTGAGAATTTTGGTTTCTTGATGTAGGTGATCTGTAGGTGTAATAGTTGTGGAGCCTGTGATGATTTGTAGGAGTTTGCTTTGAATGATCTGCAAGGTCTTGTGATGTATTTCAGCTAGGTTAGAAGCCCAGGCCTGGCTTGCATATTCCATCACTGATCTTATGTATTTCAATTATGTACGATTAAGTACGACAGGTTGGGTAAGAGGTATCCTCACCAGGATTCGAACCCACTCACTCCAGGTATATTTGGGAGAGTCGGGCACCGTAACCACTCGGCCATGAGCGGATAAAAGGAAAGCAACCTTAGTTCTTATTTGAGGAACCAGGTTTTTAGTCTCGTGGAGGACTAGCCTTCGAACACGTGGTACACTCCGTGTACCTCTCTCATAACTCACACTTTCTACAACCAAGATGTAACGGGTCTGAATGGGGTATATTTACCTTTATTAGTGTGTGATGAATGTTGCCAGCATTAGATACACATAGAGGAGAGTTGATGGGGTTTGTAAAAGAGGCTGGGATCACAGATAGAGACAAAGAAGTGGGATGTGAGAAGGCGAGCCCTGCTACTCAAGGGCTCGATTCTCAAACCTTACTAACAATTAACACCGACTTTGATCGTAAGTTGTATCGAGTTCTACATTTAATTGATTGAGATTTGTTGTTGTATATGTCACATATAATTAAATAAACGTTTATAGTATGAATATTATTGAATATCTGGGATAACCTGATTGAAATGATAAACGTAACAATCAATAACAGTCGCAACACAATTACAGCCAATTTTTGCCTTTAGTCCTTTCCTTTTATGATATAATAGCCCGACTGTAATTAATTTGAGAACCTAGGAGTAGATCGTAGAGGGCACGTTAATGTGTATTGCAATATTGGTGAATATAATATCCTGAATACTGTATGTGATTGGGTTTAATTATGGTATTATTATATTATATTATATATTTTTGTGTTTTCCCTGTTCTTGCTCTGTCTTGAGTCGGCTACCCCCAAAATGGGGATTGGGCCTGAGCATATAGATAGATAGATAGATAGATAGATAGATTATTATATTCAAATGACATTAAGTCTTGATTGTATAAAGTAGCGCAATGAAAGACAAACACACGCAGAGAGAGAGAGAGAGAAGCACAAGACCACTACAACCAAGATTCGTGTAACCCACGTTGTGTATAGAAACTCATTTTGAGAATAAAATTATGTAGTATATTGTATTAGTAAATTCCTAATTAATGTTAAATGTTGGCCATTGTAAGCATGTGCAATGATGGTTTAACAATAATTTGCAATACATGAGAACAATTGTTGCTAATCACTAACTGCCAGCTAGAGAAGGAAGGTGGGGGAGTTGGGGATAGTTTGGGGTGGAAGGTGGGGGTAGACTTGGACCTGATTCCCCCCTTCCACCTGCCCAGGGTGGAGTAGGGGAAGGAAGGACCCACCCCTGAGCAACTTTTAGTACGTGTGAGTGTATATGTGAGTGTTATGTCTGTGTAGGAAGCTATATTTATTTGGGATGCATGGGGTGTGGGTATATCATGCATGTATAGATTGAAGAGTGCAGGCAACAGGACGGATCCTTGCGGGACTCCGTTTGTGAAGTTCTGATATTAGATGACTTACCGGCAAATGATACATGTGCATATCTGCCTGCTAGGTAGTTGGCCAGCCACCTTTTGGATTGTTGTGCATGTTTGTGTTGTAGATTTTGATTGTTAGGTTGTGGCGAGGGATGGCATCGAAGGCTATAATAATGTCGAGTGTGGCAAGTAGTGATCTATGTGGTGGTTTTTATGCCATCAAAAGCTCTTTGTGTAAGGTCTGTAAGAAGAGTGTTTGTGGAGTACAGTGGCCTGAAACCATGTTGTGTTGGAGCTAGGGGTAGAGTGTGTCTTGTCAGTTGTAGTACGATGCGTTCTGAGACTTTGGAGAGGGTGCAAAGGAGTGTGATGGGGCGGTCTGAGGAGGGTAGCGTGGGGTCTTTGTTGGTTTTGGGGAATGTATTGATGACACCATGCTTCCAGATGTCTGGTATTGCGTTGTGTGAATAACTGTAGTTTGATATGTTGGTGAGTGCTTGTATGCCTTGTGTAGAGATGCAGCAGCCCCAATCTATGCTCTGAGTACTGGGTATACTAAATATTTTTATACTCTCAGCAGGGCTCGAACCTCCGACAGTCAGGACGATTGTCCATGCTTTAACATACTCTACCATGGCGTAATAAAGGATATTTAACTTTTCATATATATATATATATGAAGGAGAAGGGAAATCCTACTTGGAGAATGTATTTCAATTCATACACAAGAACTCCAGAAAGACTTACATAAACTAACAAACTGGTCGAAAATATGGAAAAGAGAGTATAATCTTAAGAAATGTCAAGTACTACATTTTGGGGAAAACATATCATGGGCATTTCAACATGAATGGAACACAATTGTATAGTGTGACAAAAATAAAAGACCTGGGTGCTGTTGTTGAATCTTATTACTTGTAGTTCTACACCTAAATCTCGGAAGCAATCAAGAGCTTGTAGACACATACCGAGCAGGATACTACCCAGGGGATGCCTATAGTTATGTGATAAGGAGTTGCTGGAATTCCTGTTCCATTTGTCTGGCTTCCCTCATTGTTTCTGTTTTTGTCTGACCTACATTGAGAGTAATCCAGCTAGCTTTCACAAACACCTTCTCCTCCTATTCATTTCACTACACTATACAAGCACACCACACTTCTTTCCATTACATCAAAACTGTTTTTCCGTCACTCTCAATTTTGGGGGAGTCACTTGTTGTGGTTAGTTTTGCCTTTTGGCTCCTTTATATACGTAAACAAAACAAAATTAACAAATAAAGTAGTTAAAGTAGTTGAGCCTTTACATAACTCATTAGTTTGACCTCTGCTAGAGTTCTGTGTCCAATTTTGGTCACCATAGTATACAAAAAAATATTGGAAAATTAGAAAAAGTTCAGAGAAAGGTTATAAAAAATATACCAATGTTGAGAAATAAACCGTATGATGAGCTGCTTAAGGGAGCCCACCTCGTTTTGTTTATCTTCATCTTCTTCTCTCTTTGGCTTGTATCCATTTGGCCCCATTCAGCCTACTGATTTAAGATGTTTACCCCCATCCAGGTGTCAATATTTTCCTGGCGAGCGGTAGCGAACCAGCATATATATATTTTTGTTTTGACAGCAAGCTAAATTTGTAAATTTGTTGATAGAAAAATGTCTCTGGCAAAGCCAGATGTCTCCAAAAATGCTGGCTCGCTATCGCTCACCAGGAAGAAATCGACACCTGGATGGGGATAAACGTCCTAAAGCAGTTGGCTGAATATGGCCGAATGGATACAAGCCAGAGAAAGCGAGAAAAGGAGAGAAAGATAACAAAAACCCGGTGACCTCCCTTAACCCCAGTAATCCAGGGAATGTTCCCAGATAGTTTTGAGAGGTCCCGAGGCAACATCCTCAGACATTTTGCTATTACCACCAAAAGTATAGGCCTGGGGAGACATCTGGTATTACTTAACAGATGTAGGGTGAAGGTGGGATGTAACGAACATGGGGGTGAAACGATCAGTGTCCATAATTTCTGCCCTATCAATAATAAAATAGTTTCCCCAACACCTCAAAAGAAGAAGACGGATAGCTTGAGGATGACGGGAAACTATTGTATACATTGCGACGGACCGAGTTTTCAGGTAAGTTTTTCTATTTTTTAGGTGATCGATGTAATATTTCGCATTCTAATATAGTGCATCTTGACTGTGAAAACGTGCTGATTCTAGTGGTGTGATGCTTATTAGTGAAATGTACTTAGCTGCAATGATATCTGGTGAGAAAGGCTTCCATTCAGACATTTCATTCAGCATCATGCATGTTTACACATTTATGCTACGAAGGGGGTGTACCGAACTGTTCGGTACACCACAAATTTAAATGGCGTTTAACACCTTACGAGCGGCCTATGCGGTTTATTTATGTGTACCGCACAGCGGGGTGTTTTTAGCCAAAATAGGGCTGTTTACGTGATCATTTTCATGCCTAAATAAGACCCAGAACGTAAAACAAGTACCTATCCCTGAAAGGGCATAAACAGAGCTTTCGAATGACACCATAACGATCCTTGTATGATGGATAGTTTTCTTGCAATAACCGTGCAACGCGAGTGCAAAAAGCAGGTAATTCGGTACTTTCAGTACATAATTGAGTATGTAGCGAGTGAGAGAGGGAGGAGGGAGCTGAGATTTGTGTCAGTAGGTTCGCCGCGGTGGTCTGGAGCAGTCATACGCTCGCTAGTCTCCTGCCACCACTTGTCTCTCTCTCTCAGCCACATTACGTGCTGAAATTGCCACTCGAGTTATGTCGAGCGCCGCCACATAGTCCAGCTTTATTTAACTCGACTTATGTTGCTCGCCGCTAATTATGGGTTAAAGACCCCCCCCCAAAAAAAATCCAAATAATACAAAAAGTACTTGGTTGTGTTGAGCTGGAGTTAGAAGAAGGGAAGAATGTCGGATGTAAGGTGTTTTATGTTGGTAAAATCATAAGTTGTGACAGTAAGGAATATAATATTTCTTTCTTGAGAATGTGCTCTAAAATTGGCAATAAAGACACTTTCAACATATATTTTATTTGAGATCACCAGTTTTTACAATCTCACTATGCATTTTAATAGTGCAAAGGGTGGTGTTTCGATCACTCCCATGCATTGTTCGGACCACCCCATATGGTGGGCATGGTCCGAACAAGAGGTACCCTTTTTAAAAAATTCATTAAGTTGACCTTAACTACTACGTACATGATTAGTAAAAATCACCATGATAGGCCTTGACCCATAGTTTATTGTGATATAACTATTTTTCAATAAAGTTTGTTACCTGATTTTTGGTGATTATTTTTTCCACTAATAGTGCGGATCACCCCCACCTCACCCTATTCAGTACTTTTGTCTGGAAGCTTCAAAATTTAAGTATCATAAGAATTAAACTACCTAACATAATCTATTTTCGATCTAGTTTCCGAGTCCAATGCGAAAGAGTCTCAAAATAGTTTGAGAACAAACTTGCACGTGGAAAATTGCCAGAAAAAGTGTTCATGTGACACCACCTTTAGTGTTGCTTGAACCACAGGTCTTGAAGCACGGCTATTGGACGCACTTTTACCTTGTCCGATCACTCGCCCTGCATAGGGGAACAGCATATGGCTTCGTTGACCCCAGCCAAGCCCCTGTTGTGGCACGTTTGTATTACTGGCATAGTGCATGTATGTAATAAGAAAATATTAACTAAGTGAAAAATTACTCTTAAAAACATGCGCAAAGTTCTGACCGAAGGCGAAGTTGACTTCACGCATAAGCCATCCAAACACTGCTGCTCTCTGCCTGGAAGGACTCGTACCAAAACTACTTATTTGATATTGTCAATTTCAAGGTCTGAAACCAGCTGGGGATGATATCTTTGTGTGTACACACAGTACAGCACAGATACTATCTCACACACTAATAATTTACGACACCACACCTTTCTCGACAGATCTAGAACGAGTTGTAAAAGGAAAGATTATGAAATTACCCTGGTGTGGTGGCAAAAATGTATTCCATAGGTCTTAGTTTAAGGGTTAAAGAGCTGAACCTGTTCAGCCTGACAGTACTCAGAGTGAGAGGAAATTTAAGTGAAGTAAAAAACATCTTCAGGGCCACAATGATATTGATGTTCACAAGTATTTGACAGTTGACCAGTGGAGTTAAACAAAAGGGAAATGGCCTCAAAATTGTTAGACAGCAATTCATGTGAGATCAAGCTAAGCATTTCTTATTCAACCGCGTTGAAAACACTTGGAATAAGCTGCCACGACAAGTTATTATTTACGAGACTGTATCATCTTCCAGTTAATGTTTACCTACATTAATGCAATCAAACCCCCACCTAGTAAATCTTATAGCTGAGTAAGTGAAGTAAAGTCAATTTATAATGCAATCTCTCTCTCTCTCTCTCTCTCTCTCTATATATATATATATATATATATATATATATATATATATATATATAGATATAGATATATATAGATATTATATTGTATGTATATATACAGGCACATAACCCATAGCTGGGGGTGGTCGACTCAAGACAGAGCCCAAACAGGGACAACACAACACAAAAAACAAAATACAAATTCACACACTGTGACGCTCACCGCTTCCCCCAGAACTGCATGGCTTACTCGCTAGGACTCGCCAGGGCAGAGAATGTAGCTACAGTCTACCTATCATTGTGTACTTTCCTTCTCGAGAAAGCTAGTGTTGCAGACAGTTCAGAACTGTTCTTTATTTTCGTCTGTCACAATCCTTTCTATTTTATTTAGTCAATTGAAAGTATTGTGTTAAGTAGTTGAATGATGGGAAGGCGAGCGGGAGAGAGAGAGAGAGAGAGAGCAGGTGGTGACTTGGTGGTGTGGCGCATGGCTGGCCCCCTTACATAGGCCTCGCGGGATTCGTTGCCTCCTGCCTAACACTGCCTACTAGGCGGCTGCTTACTGGGCGACTGTCGCGCGCCCTCGTGCCATTCCTGCGAACTGGGACTCCAGCGAGGCGGTCCCTGGGAATATCCTTGTCAGATCCTTCCCAGACAGCATACTCTAAGCATCTCCCATGAACTGTTCCACACTCTTGTCTTAGAATCTTTCTCTCCCACTGCCTCTATCATTTCCACTACTTCCTCACCTTTTATTAATATCAATCCCCCTCTGGTTCTCTGCATCCACACCTTGAATTGGTGGCCAGACTGTATTATATGCTGGATCTCACATTTCTTATGTACTAGGCTAAGGTTGAAGATAGTCATTGTCTTTTTGGGAGATTGTATTGCTCGGACTGTCTCCATCAATCACTAATGTTTCTACAGGGTTAAATAATGCTAGACTAGGGATCAGGTACCTTGCTGTTGGTGTTTTCAATGTGTGTAGGTTACTTTTGAGCTACACGACACTACGGATTCTGTGGGTTACCTGGGTGGATCTTTTGTCTGTGTACCTTGGAGTTTAGACTGTGAAGTGTGTGAGGGCTGCTTGCCTAATCCACCCAACACTGTTCTAACTCTATTTGCTTTTACTTTTGAGGGTCGCCAGGAGGATACTCGATACTTCTGATCGAGAATCCTCAAGAGAGCACCCCTTCATATTAACGTAATCAGGCCGCACAGACCCAAGGTCCACACTAGGCTAGGAGCTGCCTTGCTCCACCAGAATTCTGTACCTTTGCGCATCCCAGCTAAACTTTGTTTACCCGGGTAGACATTAGCTGGATTAGATCATATACTCTTTTATGCATACCCATTATTTCTACACAAGCATTTTGAGGTCTAGGTTGCTGTAGAGAGACACAACCAGCATAGACCGGTTTTATTAATAGGAGTACTACTTTTTCGTGGCGAGCATTATTACTGTTGCACCGCTTATAATATTCTTGTGTCCAATAACATTATAGGTCCAGCCTTTTTGTGTATTTAGCCTACACGTGCATTGTCCTGCCTCCTGCTATTTTGTGGTTCCATTTCCGATACGTTCTTCTTAGTAGCATCCGACATTATTCAGAAGATTCCTTGTTCGGTGCTTGAGGACTTTACAACACTTTCTTTCATAAAGGAGTGACAGATATTATTGATTAAAGTAACGTTAAGTAAACCTTCTTCTTGTTTGCATTAGATCACTCTTGTGATTTAATTAAGTTAACTATCTTTTCCTTGTGTACCATAACTAAGCAACCATATGTTATAGGTAATAGGCTGTTTCAGAGAACATCAGCCTATAGTAGAAGCACATAGATACTGAGAGTTAAGATACCCCGCTATCGCAGATATAACTCTGGAGGGTATATGTGTTCTTTGTTCGACGGGATTATATATCAGGGGTTGGATCTAGCGTTTCCGTTGATGCATTTATGCCAGTCTAGTCCAATGTATAAGAGCCACTGATTTATATGAGACCCGATCGTAACAAATGGCGACCTAGCTCAGGATTTGGTGAACTGACATATAATTGCAGGTTATTGTGCAGATTTTTCTCACAGTTTAGGCAGTGAACATTTGTTGATTTTGTGGAATATTTTTTGAGGACATGCAAGAATTATTTTTTTAGCAAAGTAATATAGCACTTAAGCGGTCTCCGAGAATTTTTTTATTGTGAATATTGTGGCATAAGAGTTTGGGGTACTTCTTTTTTATGTATCAAAGTGAAAAATCTTCAGTGAGCATCATGTCTTATAGCGGATCAGTGCAGGATGAGGACACAGTACGTGATGTAGAAGTTGAGGAGCAGCAGCATGGGCAGGTTGTTAACTTGGTGAACAGTGAGGAGGATGCAAGGATTATTTTACAATGGCCTGTTACTTCCGACAGGTTGGTAGGTATGAATCGGTACGGTCTCCAGTGCTTAGCCGCAGCTATCGTTCATGTATGTACTAGTGCCATGACCAAGGATGACCTGATGATGTGTGTGCTGGGTTGGGTGACTGGCGTACGAGGTAGGGTGAGTGCTCAGAGCCCTTTGGCCGAGCCTCCCCTTCACTCGACTCCCAATCCTCCTATTGGAGTACCGACGCTGAGCATGCTTCCGCAGGTGGGTAGTGACTGGCAGGGTGGTTTGCCCCTGGGGGGATCACCGGGTATTTCTAACATCATTGCATCTCCTCCTCCTCCTCAAGGTTTGACCCCGGAGATGCTCTTTCAGCTCGAGCTAGCTAAGATAGAAGAGAGAAAAGAGCTAGCTAAGATAGAAGAGAGAAAAGAGCTGGCTAGGATGCAGCAACAGACGAGGGAAGCTGAGCTTAGGACTGAACTAGAATCTACAAGATACTGTGCCGACATGGATTTAGAGAAGTCTCGTGTTGAGACGATGGGACAGCGACTCGGTACTGGAAACCGTGCGCATGATCAGTCTCTGTCGCACCTTCTCAAACTGGTCCCTGTATTTGACGAGTCTGGTGTCATAGAGTTTTTCAATAGATTTGAGAAGAAGTGCCGGGAGCATCAGTGGCCTGAAGTTAAGAGGGCGGCCCTTGTGTCCTCTAGACTCGTAGGTAAGGGGCTCAAGGCTTACGATGCACTGCCTTTGGAGTCCTGCGTTGTTATGAGGAGCTCAAGGAGGCTGTCCTGCGGGCATATGAGCTACAACCCGAGACATATAGGTTAAAGTTCCGGGGTGTGACTAAGGGGCGAGACAGTACCTTCTTGGAGCACGCCCGGGACCTGTCCGACGCTATGGGAAACTGGCTCAGATCAGAGAAGACAACTACGTTTGATGAGATGAAACAGTTGATGCTTCTAGAGCAGTTTTGTAAGTGTACGGGCGGCGACTTGACTTTAAACCTTAAAGAGAAGAACCCAAGAACTCTCGTAGAAGCAGCAGAGATGGCTGATCGTCGGTTGTCACTAATTCGGGGGTGCGGCTCTGCACAGAGAAACGATGTAGGCGTTAAGGAGCGTTACCCTCCCCCTCCCCGGAATATGGACACACATAAATTTAAAAGCAATGACACCAAGACTGATCACAAACCTAGCACCGCCCCGTTTAAGAAGGGTCAGGGGACTTTTACACCTCAGTATAAGTCCAAGGGGAAATTTGAGTGTTATCACTGTCACAAAGAGGGGCACATGGCAAAAGCTTGTCCGAGCAGACCTCCCTCGGCGGCTGTGTCATTGGCTCGCAGCATTGGGGTGTTCCAGAAGTCTTCTGTGTTTGCTGGAGGCATAAGATCAGAGGATGGAGCACCGCCAGTGAAGAAGGATCCGGAAGGCTCGAACCCTGTCCGCGATGCCTTTTGCGACCATAGAGGGCATGGCTGCGTGAAGTGGGGGGGCAAGAAGCACGGGGTACAGCTCTTGCGTGACACAGGTGCCTCTCAGACACTCTTGAAGAATTTCACTGGTAGACCCATAAACGCGGCGCGGGTAGTTGTGGTGCAGGGAGTTAATGCAACTAGGTCATACCCGCTTGTTAGAATGGAGCTTGAAGTTGACGGTGTGACTCGCGAACTGGATGTGGGAATCGTGGAGAAATTGCCTGTTGGGGGCGTCGACCTCCTTCTCGGCAATGACTTTGCGGTGCCTGCTTCTAAGGTTTCACCCTTAGTCGTTGCCGAGGAGCCGGCCGACGTGAGTAGGGAGGAACAGGAGTGGGTTGAGAAGTGTCAGGTGCAACCAATGGCGTGTGTTGTAACCAGATCTCTCGCATCCAGGGAGTCACAGCCTAACCAACAGTCTTCAAATAAGCGGAGGAACGGTCACGAGAAGGTGCTGAAAGCTGATACGGTGGAGAGTCTAGTACCAGCAGCGCTTCTCGGAGACTCAGTATTAGCACCGTTATTAGAGTCTGGAGAAGCACCACCACCTGTCACTGAGAGTGTAGAGGCAGGGCTTAAAGAGACTCAGAGGCAGCAACGGTATACACGGAGAGAGCAACGGGATGCAAAGTTCGATGTTGGGGGAGGGCATGAGTTGTTTCGCAAACACTTAGACAGGCTAGCTCCCTCAGATATTCGCAAATTGCAGCTAGAAGACCCGGAGGTTCTAAAGTGTAGTAAACGGTGCTGTCGAACTCGAAGAGGACAGGGATGCAAAGTCTGGAGATTTTGTTTTCATTGATGGCATCTTGTATCGGCGATTCCAAGACCCGCAGAGAAGTTGGGAGGGTGGGTCAGGAGTGGTAGACCAGCTGGTCGTACCGAGGGTATGCAGGGATAGCCTACTAAGGTTGGCTCATGATGTACCGCTGGCGGGACACTTGGGTGTCCGTAAGACGGTGGCGGCTTTGGGGAAACTGTTTTGGTGGCCTGGTTTGAGAGCACCAATGGTGTCATGGGTGGCAATGTCCAGTGTGTGCCAAAAGGTCGGGAAACCTAACCAGTGCATCCCAAAGGCTCCGTTATTTTTTTATTTTTTTTTTTTTATTTTTTTTTTTTTTTTTTTTTTTTTTTTAAGGGATGAGGTCACGAGGAACCTATTTACCCTGGCATAGACCTATTTTACTGTTACACCCAAGTAACTCCGTTACACCCAATTCCCGTCAGCGGGCCTCCCTTTAGTAAAGTAGTAGTCGACATGGTTGGCCCCCTCCCCCCCACAAGTGCCGGAAATAAATATCTCTTGACAGTCATGGACGTAGCAACTCGGTACCCAGATGCATACCCGATGAGAAATGGTTTGGCGAAGACGGTGGTCCGTAACTTGCTATTATACTTCTCCCGGTACGGATACCCGCAGGAGATACAGTCAGACCAAGGATCGAATTTCACCTCCAACTTGTTCGTTCAGACAATGAAGCAGCACGGGATAGTCACTGTAGTGTCATCTGCTTATCACCCAGAGAGTCAGGGGGTGTTAGAGAGGTGGCATTCCACTCTAAAAAGCATGCTTCGCTGCTATTGTCTTGAGAACGGCAAGGACTGGGATCTTGGCCTGCCGTATGTGTTATTCGCTGCACGAGAAGTACCTGGGGAGAGTTTGGGATTTAGCCCTAATGAGCTTGTGTTTGGATACCGCGTCAGAGGGCCTCTCCACATGGTAAAGGAGATAGGGGAAGGCACCGCTAAACCATGTTCTATGCTTAAGTATGTCCTTGAGAGTAGAGAACGTATGTTGCGTAGTCTGGAGTTGGCTGGCCGCAATCTGGTAGGCTCTCAGGCCCTCATGAAGGACAGGTACGACCACAAGGTGAAACTCAGGGAGTTTCATGTGTGTCAGGAGGTGTTGATACTACTCCCTCTTGTAGGTCACCCCTTATCCGCAAAGTACGCTGGTCCTTATAGGGTAGCAGAGAAGCTCTCGGACTTAGATTACCTGATGGCCACTCCAGACAGGCGTAAGAGGAATCAGATATGTCATGTCAACCTGATGAAGGAGTATGTGAGGCGCCCACCTGAGCCTCTCACTGTCCCCGTGATGACTTTCAGCAGTCAAGGTGGAGAAGGAGAACGGGACAGTCATGCGCAGGTGGATGACAACTGGGATTATCATGTTTCTGCAGATCAGTGGGCGGGAAATACGAGACAGGCGGCTCATGAGGCTTTGCAACACCTACCTGAGCAACAGCGTGTGGCTGTCGAGCGCCTATTCGGTTTATACCCTACTGTATTTGCGGAACACCCAGGCCTCACTACTCATGAGGTGCACGACGTTGATGTCGGAGACCACCCACCCTTCAAATCAGTGCCCTATAGGGTGCCCCCTATTAAACTTCCGGCCCTCCGGGCTGAGTTGGAGTATATGTTGCAACAGGGACTGATCGAGAAGGGGGCGGTAAAGTGGACATCTCCCGTAATGCTGCAACCTAAGCCGGATGGCAAGGTGCGCTTCTGTGTTGATTACCGCAGGCTAAACGGCTTGACTCCCAACAACCCATATCCTCTTCCCCGGGTCGATAACTGTGTAGACAAGATTGGCAGGGCCAAGTTCTTGACAAAGGTGGACCTGGTAAAAGGTTACTGGCAGGTGCCTTTGTCTGAACGGGCGAAAGAGGTGTGTGGTTTTGTGGTGGATGGTGCTACATATCGTTGTAATGTCATGCCGTACGGTCTAAAGAATGCACCAGCGACCCTTCCAAAGCTTGATGACTCGGTGGCTGACATTCCGAACTGTACCGTGTACCTGGACGACGTCATTATCTACGATGACGATTTCAAGAGCCACTGTGAACATGTAGAATCCCTATTTAAGAAATTAAGCGAGGCAAACTTGGTGGTCAACCTGGGAAAGTGTGATATTGTGCGGGCTACCGTGCAGTATCTGGGGTTCATGGTGGGTTTGGGCCAGGTGTGCCCCCCACAGAACAAGATATTGGCTATTAACCACTTCCCCAGGCCGTCCACCAAGAAGCAGATCATGAGGTTTTTGGGCATGATTGGTTACTACCGCCGCTTTATAAAGGGCTATTCTACTGTGCTGGCTCCTCTGACGGACCTATTGGCCAAAGATAGAAAGTTTAAGTGGGCGCCTGAGTGTGAGAGGGCTTTTTTGCTAGTAAAACACCTGTTGTGTACTCACCCAATCCTGAGGGCCCCGGACTTTAGCCGACCATTCCAGCTGGCAACTGATGCCAGTGGTGTTGGGGCTGGTGCCGTTCTGATGCAATCAGACGAAGATGGGCTGGAGCACCCAGTCAGTTTCTTCTCAAAAAAGTTCAACTCGGCACAGAAGAACTATTCAGTAGTTGAGAAGGAACTGCTGGCGATTGTGCTAGCGCTCAGGCACTTTGAGGTGTATGTTCCAGCCTATGGACCAGTTGTGGTGATCTACACCGACCATCACCCCCTCAAGTTCCTGAATCAATTCCATAACCGGAATATGAGGTTGACCAGGTGGTCATAAATGTTGCAGGAATACAACCTGGACATACGCCATATTGCCAGTTCTGAGAATGTGATTGCAGATTGCTTATCGAGGGTGGAAGACCCGGGGTAGATCATCACAAGGGTAGCCTCCTACTTTGGTTTGATTAGTATGTTTACGTCTAGTGCTTGTTGGCTCGCGTCTGTAGCCCAGCGTATTGGGTCGTAAAGTAGGAGTTGCTGTGTTGGTATAGAAGTAAAAACTAGGCTTGCCCATGTAGTGCAGCCGCCATAAACATATTAAAAATATAAAAACTCTTTCTTTGATAGTTAACATTTTGTTAAGTATGTTATAGCAGAAATTCTGAGTTGTACTCCTCTCAGAAGGCTGGGCTAGTGAAGCTCGCTCTTATGATCATAACTATGTACTTTAATCTATTGTGTTGGGAAGGGTTGTTAATTTTTATAATGTGTTATTTTGATGAGAACTGTGCTTTACATTTCATTGTCGCTGGGTGGCTAGGAGTGGCGAATTTTGTATGGGTTCTGCATGTCAGATTTAGAGCTCATAGTTGGAGCCTCTTAAAAATCTTGGGTGGGGTGTGACGCTCACCGCTTCCCCCAGAACCGCATGGCTTACTCGCTAGGACTCACCAGGGCAGAGAATATAGCTACAGTCTACCTATCATTGTGTACTTTCCTTCTCGAGAAAGCTTGTGTTGCAGACAGTTCAGAACTGTTCTTTATTTTCGTCTGTCACAATCGTTTCTATTTTATTTAGTCAATTGAAAGTATTGTGTTAAGTAGTTGAATGATGGGAAGGCGAGCGGGAGAGAGAGAGAGAGAGAGACAAGGTGGTGTGACTTGGTAGTGAGTGTGGCGCGTGGCTGGACCCTTACATAGGCCTCGCGGAATTCGTTGCCTCCTGCCTAACACTGCCTACTACGCGGATGCTTACTGGGCGACTGTGGCGCGCCCTCGTGCCATTCTTGCGAACTGGGACTCCAGCCAGGAGGTCCATGGGAATATCCTTGTCAGATCCTTCCCAGACAGCATACTCTAAGCATCTCCCTTGAACTGTCCCACACGCTTGTCTTAGAATCTTTCTCTCCTACTGCCTCTATCATTTCCACTACTTCCTCACCTTTTATTAATATCAATCCCCCTCTGGTTCTCTGCATCCACACCTTGAATTGGTGGCCAGACTGTATTATATGCTGGATCTCTCATTTCTTATGTACTAGATTAAGGTTGAAGATAGTCATTGTCTTTTTGGCAGATTGTATTGCTCAGACTGTCTCCATCAATCACTAATGTTTCTACAGGGTTAAATAATGCTAGACTAGGGATCAGGTACCTTGCTGATGGTATTTTCAATGTGTGTAGGCTACTTTTGAGCTACACGACACTACGGACTCTGTGGGTTACCTGGGTTGATCTTTTGTCTGTGTACCTTGGAGTTTAGACTGTGTAGTGCGTGAGGGCTGCTTGCCTAATCCACCCAACACTGTTCTAACTCTATTTGCTTTTACTTTTGAGGGTCGCCAGGAGGATACTCGATACTTGTGATCGAGAATCCTCAAGAGAGCACCCCTTCATATTAACGTAATCAGGCCGCACAGACCCAAGGTCCACACTAGGCTAGGAGCTGCCTTGCTCCACCAGAATTCTGTACCTTTGCGCATCCCAGCTAGACTTTATTAACCTTTGGTAGACATTAGCTGGATTAGATCATATACTCTTCTATGCATACCCATTATTTTTACACAAGCATTTTAAGTTCTAGGTTGCTGTAGAGAGACACAACCAGCATAGACCGGTTTTGTTAATAGGAGTACTACTTTTTCGTGGCGAGCATTATTACAGTTGCACCGCTTATAATATTCTTGTGTCCAATAACATTATATGTCCAGCCTTTTTGTGTATTTAGCCTACACGTGCATTGTCCTGCCTCCTGCTATTTTGTGGTTCCATTTCCGATACGTTCTTCTTAGTAGCATCCGACATTATTCAGAAGATTCCTTGTTCGGTGCTTGAGGACTTTACAACACTTTCTTTCATAAAGGAGTGACAGATATTATTGATTAAAGGAACGTTAAGTAAACCTTCTTCTTGTTTGCATTAGATCACTCTTGTGATTTAATTAAGTTAACTATCTTTTCCTTGTGTACCATAACTAAGCAACCATATGTTATAGGTAATAGGCTGTTTCAGAGAACATCAGCCTATAGTAGAAGCACATAGATACTGAGAGTTAAGATACCCCGCTATCGCAGATATAACTCTGGAGGGTATATGTGTTCTTTGTTCGACGGGATTATATATCAGGGGATGGATCTAGCGTTTCCGTTGTTGCATTTATGCCAGTCTAGTCCAATGTATAAGAGCCACTGATTTATACGAGACCCGATCGTAACACAATCACAGACAGGCAACTCACGTCGACCAATTACCAATTACAGGTGAGTGGCAGGTGTGTGAGGCAATAACAGGTGTTCAGTTTAGTGGTAAAGTGTGGGGGGGCGGGGAGCACTACAATCCTCAGTTTTTGTTCTAAGTGCTCTAGGCCGGGGTAAATAGAATTTATAGAAAAGGTTCCACGCGAGGCCGTACAGGCACGGACCACAGCTTGGTGTCTGTCACGTAACACATCTTGGTAGCTCCTGATGTAATAATATATATATATATATATATATATATATATATATTATGGTTTTGGACAAGGTGAAATGACACAAACAATAGGCTAACTTTAAATTCAAGACTAATGTCAACTTACACCTCAAAATATCCAGGTTCCAGGAAACTAGAATACAAAATCTTAGTTTAATTAAATTAAATATTACAATATAAAAATAAAATCAGTCTCTTCAGGACGAATAATAAGAATATATAATGCACTCAGATTTGGCTTAGCAACAAAAAGGAATGATTATCAGAAAATATGCAAGTGAAAAATAAATAAGTATATGTCTTTACTGAATCAATGCAAGGTTTAATAGCTATATCACAAGAATTAATATTTTCTCAAGATCACTGGAAATGGATAATATATGTTTAATAACTTAAGGAAATGCACACAATATTAATAAAAGCAATACAAGTAATTAATACAACTATTTAAAAGTGAAATAAGCACTAAAATATCACTTGAGAAAATATTCTTTCTGAAAATACAATAATAAGGGGTAACTAAATTAATCTGATCAAATTCACAAACTTGGAAACTAATCACAAATTAATGTAATGCTTTACACTTATAACACTAATGATGAAGCAATCAAAAGGAAATAAAGAAATTATATTAAGTCACAGTAAGCTTAATGACAATTAATCATAAACTGATCACTAGAATTATGAATTATTTAGCAATTAGCCTACATATGAAATAGCACTGAAATATATATAATAGGCTAACAATAATAATGCTAAATACACTATTATATTCAATGTACTCAACACTCGGAAACACAGGCAATGGTTGCAGGTTACTATATCTTGATGGAGGCCAGAGAAATAAGTGTATCACTTCACAAGGTATAAATAACTATGTACTGTATAGGCAAGAGAGAGAGGGATGTGTGCGCGATGCTAAGGTCGGTCAGTCTGGAGTCCAATTAGAGACAAGGAGCTGCGAGCTTATAATTATAGGCCTCGCAGTAAACGAGAACTTTCTCTAAGCCTCGCGAGACACCAAGAGCACACATCCAGGCGCCCGCTCGAGATATAATCACGTGGAATGAATGACGCAATCTCTACTCACACTTACGTATCAAGTGACTCTCTAAAATGCGTACATTAACCCTATCACAACTGTACTTATTTTTATTCATATATTATTTTAATTCACAGTACATAACAATATACATATATATTATATATATATATATATATATATATATATATATATATATATATATATATATATATATATATATATATATATATATATCTACGGTATATATATATATATATATATATATATATATAATGTATTTACATCAGAGTTGGGTGGATTAACTCTTTAAATTGACTAGTTAAGTTAATTTTAAAAGTTAATCGGTTAAGTTAATCAATTAACTCTACATTTCATTTAAATTTTCAAGCTTCCTAAACTTGAATGTCTGTTTTTTTATAATTATTTGCACAAGCATAGACTACAGTCTACTGTAGTCTATGGCACAAGTTATTCAACTTGTGATTGCAAACATCTATTTGTATAATGTATTAAGCAAAACTTTCTATAGTATTATAATTAGCTTTACTCAATGTCTTTACACAATTTAGTATCCCTGTGTCAGTTATTTCCTTAAGTTCGTTATCATTCCCCTCCAAATTTACTAATTTTGATGAATGCAAGCAAAACCTTTTATAAGTTCCTTCATGACAAATATATCTATATAAACTTTGTTATTCTGTATTGGACTGTTTCAGGGGATTTAATGTCAATCATATACTGTATAGAGTAGATATTTGAACTCATGTCACTTGGCTAAATTACTCGTCTCGTCGATCAGGTCAGGTGAAGGTATCGAGAGATAATGGACACCCAGATCGATGGATATAATGCTAGCAAAAAAAAAAAATAATAACAAATAAATAAAAAAAAAAAAAAAAATAATGTCCTATGCATTTCACATAATTTTGACTATCGGTTTTCAATGTATTACATGCCGGTTAGTTTTAGCCTTAGTTACAATAAGCTATTTTAACCCATTGGCTGTGGCTATGTTTGGGCTATTTAGGGCATATTCAGGCACTCCTGAATGATAAATCAAGCATCTGAATTAAATGAACTGTATTCTACCGAAAACTAGGCGAAAATAACTTCAAAATGAGACCAGAACGGGCCCCGTACGTGGTCTGGTTCACCCGCCGCGGTACCAGTGAAACGTGGGAAACCCGCTATTTGGTAATACTCGCTCGCTTGGCTACACTGTTGTGAGAGAGAGAGAGAGACCCGCGCGAGAGACAGTCTACCTCAGTGAGCCGCTCGTTGCTCTGAGGGACGGAGGTGGGCCCCTCACGCTCCCGCCCACTGACACTCGATTTTTACGGTTTTTACAGGCTTTTAAAGCCTGGTAATTGCTGTAACTTGCCAGGACGTTCCCCAACGTCACCCGCAGCTAAAGGGTTAAGAGCCTGTTCATAATCAAAGACATTTACTGGATTGCCTTATTTCCTAAACAACTTTAATGTACACATTCTTATACAGTGCATCTAACTCGAACTTCAAACTTGTCTGACTATTAAGCTATTTGAAGTTGACTGAAAATAACAACAATGAGGGTTGGAAAGTATACATCTACAATACATATACCGATATTAAAAACACAAAATTAATAATATACAACAATTCACATGAAATATACGACTGAACAACATATCACGCTTTTTGTTTCATACTACAGATCTATGAAATTTGGAAGACAGCAAAACGTTTCAATAAGTATTTTTTTCTTATGTGTGTATGAAGGAGACAAACGGCAGGCTGAGTGTAACGAGTGTCTCACCCAAAGCCAAAAGAGTGACAGGGAGCCAAATTCAAGGGACGTTCGGGTCAAAATGCCTGGACACAAGGAATATATAGCAGTCTAAGTCATAGGATGAAGGAAAGATTAATTAAGGGAGAGAGTTTGTCGAGTAGAAGAAAGACCGAGAAGAACTCTGAAGGTTGGAATACTGATAGAAGAGTGAAATTTTTCGCAATCTTTGCTTGTCAACTGGTCAATACATAACGAAAAGGACCGTGATAATTAAAATGCATACATGAACAGATTACAGAACATTCAAATCCAAAAAAGAGCATAAACAGTGTTCTTCTTATTAGCATTTCATTAAATTACGATTGATTATAATTATGTAAGACTTTTGAGATTATAGTAGTCGACATAAAATGTATACAGGAATCAGTGCACTTATGTACAGTAAGTCGTCTGCGTGGCACGTGGTTCATATTCAGTCCCGTTTCTGGTACGTGCCCTACGATTACTTCGTTACCTTTCTCAATAATCTGTAAATATTTATTTTATTGAAACATTTAGGCAAAAACTTAACTCTTTGAATTTGGGAGGCCATTCCTGAACTTATTAATATCGTCTGATGATAAACAAAATAAAACATTAAGATATACTTTACAGAAGGAGATACTCGAGGTACAGTAGATTTACCCCTCATGACTATCAGAAGTCTTACCTATTTTGAACAAGATAGCCTGCAATCAGCAATAATAAAATAAGAATAATGTCATTCATACTGGAAGGGTACACTTCGTAATCCAGATGAAGAATATGATATACCGTAGCCGAATGTAAGAAGTAATTTTCAGCCATAAAATATCGGCATTCTCTGTCTTTGTTCTCTGCTCAGCATTGTAGTGTGTGTGTGTGCGTGCGTGCGTGCGTGTGTGTGTTTGTCTTCACTGCCTCTAAAATTTACCCTAGAGCCGAGTCCCAAGAACACTTTACCTCACTTTAGGACCTAGTTATACGATCTGTTTTTATTGCATTTTGGAAATCATGTATTATAGGTATCAACATAAATACTAATGTTAGATGGAAATAGTTAGCTGGATTATAATGAAACTTGAATTCGGAAACAACTATAGTCATCCTCCTATGAAATGAGCTACAAGGTGGAGTCCCTCGCCCTGTGCGGTGTTGTCAAATATTCAAAGCTTTAACAACAAATGTTAGTTTTTCAGGCTATTAACAAATTAATTTTAGCTCTTATGACTATATATATATTATATTACAATTTTTAAAGGTTATGTGGTGTTAAGATACATATCATTTTAAGGATATATAGAAGGAATTTATACAACATATGGCACGCTATTTAGAACATGCTGCCATTTTTCTGGGGACAGCTATAAATAGATTTAAGGAATGGTAGGATATGCGACGTTGCCAAGTAATGTCAATGCGGTTCTGTTGGCTACGCACGCACTCACACACACCCCTACAGATACACACACAAACATACACAATCTCCAAAATGCAATATAGCACAATGTAATCTCATCAAAAGAGAGAGAGAGAGAGAGCTGGATACGAGTAATGGCAACGCTTTAAATGGCCTCAAACTATGACAACAACATCATCCAGGTCAGACGGTCACTAACCCTCATTCATACACGACCACCATGGAAGGAAAAACTCGCAAAAGTTACTCTCATCTTCATAGCCAGGCAAGGGAGATGCTGTACAATGTAAATAGATATATACAAATATAGCCTACCTATTATTTCATTTCTGTAACTTTTATACAAGAATACCAATAACCCTTCCAGACATAAAAACGTCTTTTACATTTATTTAAAGTTTCCCTTCTAAATGTGGTTTTCCTTGGTTTCCCGTTTTCTAAAAGGTTTTTTTTGGTCGACATGTGGCAACACCGCACAGGGCGACCTTGACCTCCTTGGAGCTCATTTCAGTTGAGTTTGACTATAGTCAAGTCACCAGTTGATGAGAAAAGAACCCGGACATTTTTGACCGTGCTAATCCTCCTTAATTATCCTACTGACTCCACCCCCAACCAACGATTCCTATTGTCCTATCCAGTTTAATCTTGGTCCTAACATTTCTACTTTATTTCTGCATATCCTTATCTTTATTCATATCTTTGCATTAGAAACAATAAGTCTACAATAAATAATACAATCGCATCAATATATTTAAGAGCAAATTGCTAATGTTCTCTCTCTCTCTGTTTAGTTTCAATATAACTACAACCCGCAACCATGGCTGGAAGTTAGAATTGAAAAGGTTCAACACTAGTATTTGTGGAAAGTTTATTACTTATAAGATTTGTTCCACTGGAAAAAAAAACTTCCCTCAATAGTTGTAAACAGTTCTTCAGTAGAACAGTTCAGGAAGTGAGTAGATGGTATTTGCACACTGCAATGAGTGTAGTGCACTAGATAAGTTATCTCTTTCCTCTTTGAGTATCTGTGCGGAATGGACTGCAAGGTCTTTGATATACTAACTATTCCTTGTAACTCCTGACTCTTTTACCGCATGAGACAAAGGAAATATGGAATAGATCAACTATTCCGACAAGACGATCCTAGGATTAGACTATACATTAACACGTGAGTGTTGAAAATTACCACTTCCCTCTTCTCTCCCAAACTCCGTTCACAGAGTAGAAATAGAGGAAAATTAATCGGAAATTAATTGATTAAATTAACGATTAACCAACTCTGCGTAAGCAGAGTGGTATCGCCCCCCGTATAGTGGTACATGCTAACCGAAATGTTTGTCTGTCTGTCTGTCTGTCTGTCCGTCCGAGAACTCCTCCTAGACCGTTTGACGGATATTCACCAAACTTCACACAAACCATCGGTGCATGAATTCGACGGTAATTAAAAAAAATATGTTTTGAATTTGTGCAATAGTTATGATCTTAGGTCCTAAAAATGGTTCCCCCCCACAGCCCCCCCCCCCCTCCACCAGCCCCCCCCCCCCCCCCCTCCACCAGCCCCCCCTTCAGGACCCCCACCGCCACCTGTACCTATTCTCTGTGTGTGACCACACAGATTTTTTTTTTTTTTTTTTGAATTTGTGCATAGTCATGATTTTAGGTATAAAATATGGTTTTGCCCCCCACACCGTCCCCCCCCCCCCCCCTCAGGACCCCCCACCCTGTACCTATTCCCAAACAATGATGATGGCGTTCTGTGTTGTGTGCCCCGTTAGGGACAGCAGTGATGATGATGGTGATGATGATGATTACAGTACTAGATATGATGGGATGGTGACAGTACTAGTAGTAGTGATGATGGTCATAATAGTAGTGATGATGGTGACAAGCAATGATGATAGTTGTAGTGATAATGATGACAGTAGTGATGATGGTGACAGTATTAGTGATGATGGTGAGTAGTAGTGATTATGGTGAAAGTTGTAATGATGATGACAGTAGTAGTGATGATGAGAGTAGTGATGATGGTAAGAGTAGTAGTGATGACTGTAATAGTAGTAGTGCTGATGATAGTAATGGTGATATGGACTAGTAGTGATGATGGTGACCCATCGCAGAGTTGGGTATGCCGTTTTGATTTTGGGCGAAACGGCACGTCTACTTTATCAACTCTGCGTAAGCAGAGTGGTATCGCCCCCCGTATAGTGGTACATGCTAACCGAAATGTGTGTCTGTCTGTCTGTCCTCCTAGACCGTTTGACGGATTTTCACCAAACTGTACACGAACCTTCGGTGCGTGAATGCGACAGTAATAAAACAAAACAAAATGAATTTGTGCAATAGTTATGATCTTAGGTCCAAAAACATGTCCCCCCACCCCCCACCCTGTACCTATTCCCTGTGTGTATGTGCCCCATAGGGGCACACACATCACAGAAAGCCACACATCATACACATGTCTCAGATGTGATGATAATAGTGAGATGTATGTCTGTCTTTCCGAAAACTCCTCCTAGACCGTTCGACGGATTTTCACACAAACTTCTAACGAACATTCGGTGCGTGAATGCGACGGTTAGTTAAAAAAGTTCTTTTGACTGTATGCAATAGTTATGATTTTAAGTCCAAAATATGGTTTAACCCCCCCCCCCCAACCCAGCAATGGGGAGCCCTAAGAACGCATTCATTCTGGGGGCAAAAACATCTTGTTACGTATTTGCTAGGTTAAGTTAGTTTAGTTGGCATTAGAAGTGATGGTAGTAATAGTGGGATTGATGGTGGTAGTAGTGATGATGGTGATAATAGTAGTGATGATGGTTGTAGTTGTATTGATGATGATGACAGTAGTGATGATGACAGTAGTAGATATGATGGTGACAGTAGTAGATATGATGATGGTTGTAGATTTAGTGATAATGATGACAGTAGTGATTGATGGTAGTGATGATAACAGTAGTAGATATGATGGTGACAGTACTAGTAGTAGTGATGATGGTCATAATAGTATTTATGATGGTGACAGTAGTAATGATGATTGTAAGATGAAGGTGACAGTATTAGTTATGTTGGTAAGAAGTAGTGATGATGGTGAAAGTTGTAGTTATGATGAGAGTAGTAGTGATGATAGGAGTAGTATTAATAATGATGAGAGTAGTAGTGATGATTATAATAGTAGTAGTGCTAATTATATTAATGATGATAGTGACTGGTAGTTATGATGGTGACCGATCGCAGAGTTGGGTATGCCGTTTTGATTTTGGGCGAAACGGCACGTCTACTTTATTATGAAATGAGGAAATACACTCAATTAACATACGACTGGAATATCCACAGTAGAGTTCGGAAGATCTCAGAATACATAAGGGCGTACACGACGAAGTTGTACTGGGTTAAAATACTACGTTAACCCTCCCGCATCTTTAGGACGCGATCGCGTCATAACGCCACCCCTCGAAGAGTGCTCGTATGACGCAATCGCGTCATAATGCCACCTGTAAGTTAGAAATATTCGCCAAAAATAAGTTTATGACTCGATTTTGACGCAATTTGGACTGGTAAGTTAGGCATTAGTAAGTTACAAAAGGAAGTATCTAGCAACCCCATAGCGTCCCTCTCTGAGGAGCCCAGGCCTTTGTAAAGTCAGTAGTTTCTCGGCCCCCAGACTGTGAGGCAGGGTCCCGGCCCTTTAAATTCTGGGCTCCCTCCCTCTGGCCCACCATGCCTAGCTATAGGCAGGCAATTATGGATTATTTCATCTACCCAGTGAAAGTGTTTAGTGAATAATTCGAACTATATATGTATATAGGATGTTACTTGTGACTTTTGGTGACTGAGGGGACTGAATCTTGGTTAACCCCTTGAGTATTGATGCAGTTTTGTCTAGGTATCATTGATGACTTACACTATTTTTTGCTTGAAGGACAAATATATTTATCAAAAATACTGCCTACAAAATAAATACATTAATAATCACAAAGATGTCACAGGAATGCTTACAGGAAGTATGGGAAGTACTCTATGGCATTTTAGTTATATTACAGTATATATTAATATATATATATATATAATATATATATATATATATATATATATATATATATATTATATATACTGTATATACAGTATATAACAGCCCCAAGGTCCCGAGCAAGCCCAAGGCCCATAATCAAGTATTTATATTATTATTATATTTTGTATTTTATTTAAATATTTATTTATTTTATTTATTATTGTTTTTATTTATTTTATTTGATTTATTTTATTTTATTTATGTTTATTTTATTTATTTTATTTTTATATACTGTACATACCGTATATATTTGGTTTGTTATTCCTGTTTCCCAGGGTGTCTAGCGGATCAGCCCAAAGTCCCGAGCAAGCCCAAGGCCCATAATCGAGTATTTATATTATTATTATATTTTGTTTTTATTTTATTTATATATTATATATATAATATATATATATATATATATATATATATATATATATATATATACCCTGTATATATATATTTTTTTTTTTTTTTTTTTATTCCTGTTCCCCAGGGTGTCTAGCGGATCAGCCCCAAGGTCCCGAGCAAAATCGAGTATTTATATCATTATTACATTTCTATTTTATTTTTATATTTATTTATTTGATTTGAATTATTTCATTTTATTTATATTTTTATTTCATTTATTTTATATATATATATATATATATATATATATATATATATATATATATATTGTTACGTATCTTGATCCTCAAGTGGTTAACTTGATGAATCTAGATAGCACAGAGATATATATTAAGGTATCAGTCAGCTGAAGGCAACACAAAAGTAAAATCTAATAACATTATTTCCTGTTGTTGCTTCCTTTCCTTTTGGATCTTAGGACTTGGTATCCTTTATTGACTGATACTCTTTAATTATGAAAACAATACTGAAACTAACTAAAGTCATGCAGTATTTATAAAGAATTATTATTTAACCGAAGCTTAGTAGGCTATGGTTATGAACCGAATAAGTTATATCTAAAGAAGGACTATTAATTCTATAAAAAGTCTTGAAAGATAAACATTGAGGTAAGAATATTTCTGTCTCTTACCCTTTTTTAAATGAATAGCTAGTTTTCTTATATGTCCTTTTATTTATATTTAATGTAATTATTCTTGGTTCTTGTCTTACGTTAATAGTAATATATTATTATTATCATCAGGATTAAAATCAAAGTTACATAAAAGGTTAGATATATATTTAATAATTAGTTAAATGTATTTTTTAACCACGTAACATTGAGGTTTGATTACGAGTAAATTAAGTTACAGGATCGCTTCATAGATTCGATTCAGGTCTCACTCAAATAATATGAAAAGCAAAAATAATATTTTGAAGCTAAAAGAATTTTCTTCAGCTTAGGAAATCACTAGAAGTAACATTAAAACAGCCATGTTAGTCTAAGGCGATCTTACTAATAAGAGACAATAGTATCACCGTACTAAGCACCGTTAAGCAATGTAAGCTTAATTAAAAGAAAATGAAAGAACTCTTAAGTATTAATATAAAACAATAGTATTACTTTCATCATAACCCAATTACTTAAAGAGTTGCTTTACTCCACACGTCAGTCAACTAAAATAGTTAAGTACATAATAGTAGCGTTAACGTTAATTCCCAATCAAATAGTTAAGTACATAATAGTAGCGTTAACGTTAATTCCCAATCAATGAGTTAAGTACATAATAGTAGCGTTAACGTTAATTCCCAATGAAAAAGTTAAGTACATAATAGTAGTGCTAATGTTAATTCCCAATCAAATAGTTAAGTACATAATAGTAGCATTAACGTTAAATCCCAAGCAAAGAGTTAAGTACATAATAGTAGCGTTAACCTTAATTCCCAATCACATATCTCACTAACCAACATAACAAAAGTGTTTACACGGAACACACTTAACACACTTAACACACACTTATATAATCTGACTGACAGTCACAATCCCATTATAATACTTCACCCCGTCTTCTTCCAGCTGCATGTTCACCTTCCCCAACTCCAAATGAGACTGATTTGAATGCCTACTACTCGGGTCTTATATACTAAACAATGATGGTGTAGGAACGAATCAGGAGGCGGTTGATGGTGCGCGCCCCTATCACAGCTCCTCGAGTTGCGTAGCAGGTGCGTGGTCCAATGGGGTCTCCTGGCATCAATCATACGTCATAGCGTCGGGTCATCGAAGTAGTTTGCAGGGTCCCCTATGACGCACGCAGATGTGAAGGCTTGTTTGCTGGTATGCGGACGAGCTGGTTTCCCACTCACTGGTTCGCTCGCTAGTCTGCTTCGCCGCTTGGGTAGTTTGGCACTCCTTCAACTCTAATTCTAACTCTTAAATTAACATACAGGGCTCCGTATGTCAGACCTCCCCCCTAGAAGAGAGGTTAAGGAGTATAGTACATAATATTAAACATAATACATAAATAGATTCACCACCAGATTGGCAACAGCAAGATCATAATGAGGATATAATAAGGATATCACCCAAACTAGGCAACGTCTCCAGGTACCACATCAGAACATAGCCGGAACGTAGCTGGAACGTTATTCGAACTGCAAGGCTTCTCACAGCTGAAGGCTTAAAAGCGCACTACTAAAACATGATATTTACCTCGCTACAAGGGTGAGCTAATTGCCAAAATCCTCTCATTAAATTAATCTACTGCTGTAGGAGGCCAACCCGGTAAATGTAATCTTTAATCCATGGCAGTGGGTAGGTATCGTTCTTTGTGACAGCATTAACTTGCCTATAGTCCATACATAACCTATGGCTCCCGTCTGGCTTTAGCACAAGTATGACCGGACTACTCCACTGGCTTAAGGCCCTTGTGATCATCTCGTTTGATAACATGAAGTCAAGCTCAACCTGCAGTATACTCCTGCGTTGTGGTGAGACACGGTAGGGGGATAGTTTTATGGGAATTGCATCCCCTACGTCGATGTCGTGCAAGGCCAAAGAAGTGAGCCCTGGAGTATCACGGAACACACTGGGAGACTGAGATAAAACAGAGATTAGTTCGTTTGCTTGATCAGAGGGAAGATGACATAGTTTAGATGGTAATTCCCCCCAAGCTACTGAATTATACTGAAAGTTGGATAGGCTACATGACAAGTCAAAGTCTGCATGGATACCATCAGGCTCTGGAACAGTGTTGCGGATCAGTAAGAGAACTGAAGACTTCGTCCGCACCAGGCTGTCCACAGGTCCTGACATTCACTGCCACAGTGGGAGAATGTAACATTCCCTTTAATGTCTGATGATATCGTTCGAGAACCCCTTGACTCTCTGGGTGGTAGGTGCTAGACTTAACATGCTCGATACCCAACTCCTTTAGGGACTGCTGGAAAATGTTAGAGGTAAAATTAGTTCCTTGATCACTTTGCACCTCATGGGGGAAACCCATTCTGGTGAAGAATTTGAGCAGTTCCTTGATTACAGTTGGAGCAGAGGTAGTCCTTAAGGGTATAGCCTCTGGGTAGCGAGTTGCCATGTCCATGATAGTTAATAAATAAATGTTACCTTGGGAAGTCCTAGGCAATGGGCCTACAATGTCCACTACCACCCGAGTAAAAGGATTCTCGAAGACGGGCAAGGGCACCAGAGGATGTACAGGCACCTTCTGATTGGGTTTTCCTGTCATCTGGCAAGTGTGACACACTCTACAAAACTCCACTACATCTGCACGCATTCCTGGCCAGTAAAAGTGGGCTCTGATTCTGTCTAGAGTTTTTCTCACACCTAGGTGTCCTGCCAATGGTATACAATGTGCCATTTCCAAGATATCTCTACGACAAGGTTTGGGGACTACTACTTGATGGACGTCCCCGGCCCCGTCATCGATTGGTCTGTGTGGCGGTCTCCATCTACGCCACAATACTCCTCCTTTGAGGTAGAAACATTCACCACCCTCCTTCTCACATTCCTCTTCACTCACGGCCCTGGCAGCTAACTCCTTGCATTCACTATCATCTCTCTGTAGCTCTACCAGGCCACTAGGACAATTTGGAGGGGTTTCATGGTCATCGTTGGGGTCAAGATGAGCCATAAAGGTGTCAGATAAATCCACCTCAGTCACATCATCAGGCACAGTTGGAGCGGCATTCACACTCTCATCATCCCTTTCATCAACTCTTACATTCGGTACATTTTTGTCTGAGGGAACTGCTACATGAGACATTGAACGTGTTACAGCACACACAGGGAAAACTGTTGGCATCTCCTTTTCGAGCTCACCGGTTAGGGGCTCGTTAACAGGGGAAAGTGACAAAATGGGGTCTGGTCAGACCTTCTCACCTGCTACATCATTCCCCAAAAGGAGTGTTACCCCAGGCACAGGGATATCTTGGGACCTACACAAAGCTGTGGTGGCCTCACCCTGTAGTAACTCACATTCAATTTCGCCTTTTACCAAGTGTGCATAAAATTGGCCTCCAGCACCTCTCATTACAACTGGTTCGCCAGGTGGGCACTCAGTGTAAGGATTCACCATGAGGGTGCTAGTAGAACCTGTGTCTCTCAGAATGTTTACCTCATGCATACAACCATTTAATCTCACGTTGCCAGATGAAATAAAGGGACGGTAAACTGTCCTGCACTGATGGTGAAATTATTATTGGCTTAACCCTAGTGGGTTGCACCACGCATGCTACTACACCCCTGTCTAGATGATTTACGTTAGCTGTTAGGTACTCCTTCTGTCGGGAGTCCTGTATTAAAGGAACTTTTGGTGCTAGGTACTCCTTCTGTCGGGAGTCCTGCATTACAGGCACATATGGAGTTTGAGATACGTCGGCAACTGTCTGCCCCGATCACTCTGTTCTCTCCTTGGCCCAGCAATGATAAGCTAGGTGGCCTCTCTTGCCACAAAAAGTACATACTTTAGGGAATACGGGAACGTTCCCTCTTTGAGCATTACTATTACTTTGGGGCCCACCTCTGTTACCATTGCCCTGAGTCGCATTTTTAGTTGGGGGAACAATTCTATTTTGGCTAGCTGGGGAAGACGTTATAGGCTTGTGACTGGGTCTGTCAGATTTGTGATTGGGATACTTAAAATTAGAACTAGAATTATCGTAGGGCTTCTTTCCACGAAATTTGTTGTTGAGCACGTATGTGTCAGCCATGTCAGCAATGTCGGCAAGACAATCTACCTTTTTCCCCTTTAAATGATAGGATACAGAAGAATCAATTTTCCATAGGAAATTTTCTAACAGGACCAACTCCTTCAGATCGTTGTAGCTTGTGACTTTCTTACTCTTGACCCAATAATTGAAAGTTTTTGTCATGGTCCTGGCAAATACCTTATGGGTTTCTTCTACTTTCTGCTGGTTACTACGGAAAGATTGCCTGTAAGCCTCAGGCTGCAATTGATAGGTTTTTAGGATAGCTTCTTTGAGATTGTCATAATCCTGCCTAACTTCTGCTACTTCTGACAAATACGTGGCTCGAGCCTGCCCTGTCAAAACAGTTTGTAACATAAAAGGCCATTGATCTCTCGTCCACTTCATACCTCCAGCAACTTCCTCAAACAAAACAAAGAAATCCTGCACATTATCCTCAGTGAAAGGTGGAATGACACTGGTCATAGTCAATCCCAGAGGGAGAGCAATTAAGGGAGCATTTGTATTGACATTTAGTTGAGCCGTACGATATTGATATTCATGATGTTCGGTCGTTGCTCTGGCTTGTTCGGCATTTATTCTGGCTAGTTCTATATTTAGTCTGGCTTGTTCGGTCGTTGCGCTGGATTTTATGCTGGCTAGTTCTAAGTCGGTATTTGCTTTTATTCTGTCTTCTTCTATTTTTAGTCTGGCTTGTTCCAGTACTTGATCACCGGTCAAACCAGGTGGCACTTGTTCATCAAGTTGGCTAGGTTTACTCGGGATCCCACCAACTGCTCCGTCACCCTCCCCGCCTTCTACAGGGATCAGGTGGGTTTTTATGGTCTGAGCCACCTCTACTTTGGACATGTTTGAGACAGTTAATTGGAGATGTGAGGCAAGCACTTTCAGTTCGGAGTTTGACAGACAGTCAATATCAGGGCTGTGGGTTCTGATTCTATGAAAACTCGAGCATCTTCGTAATTAATTAGATGAGGCATGATTAATATTTGATTTTTAAGTAGTGAAACGGTAATGAAACTGAGTGAAACTGTATGAAACGAATCCTGGTGAGGTCGCCACTCTTCTGTTACGTATCTTGATCCTCAAGTGGTTAACTTGATGAATCTAGATAGCACAGAGATATATATTAAGGTATCAGTCAGCTGAAGGCAAAACAAAAGTAAAATCTAATAAAATTATTTCCTGTTGTTGCTTCCTTTCCTTTTGGATCT
This sequence comes from Paralithodes platypus, assembly GCA_032716605.1. Lineage (NCBI taxonomy): Eukaryota > Metazoa > Arthropoda > Malacostraca > Decapoda > Lithodidae > Paralithodes > Paralithodes platypus. The sequence goes on along the minus strand of CM064569.1, from coordinate 13,184,832 downwards.
TAGGACTTGGTATCCTTTATTGACTGATACTCTTTAATTATGAAAAATACTGAAAACTAACTAAAGTCATGCAGTATTTATAAAGAATTATTATTTAACCGAAGCTTAGTAGGCTATGGTTATGAACCGAATAAGTTATATCTAAAGAAGGACTATTAATTCTATAAACAGTTTTGAATGATAAATATTGGGGTAAGAATATTTCTGTCTCTTGCCCTTTTTGAAATGAAAAGCTAGTTTTCTTATATGTCCTTTTATTTATATTTAATGTAATTATTCTTGGTTCTTGTCTTACGTTAATAGTATTATAATATTATTATCATCATGATTAATATCAAAGTCACATAAAAAGTTAGATATATATTTAATAATTAGTTAAATGTATTTCTTAACCACGTAACATTGAGGTATGATTACGAGTAAATTAAGTTACAGGATCGCTTCATAGATTCGATTCAGGTTTCACTCAAATAATATGAAAAGCAAAAATAATATTTTGAAGCTAAAAGAATTTTCTTCAGCTTAGGAAATCACTAGAAGTAACATTAAAACAGCCATGTTAGTCTAAGGCGATATTACTAATAAGAGACAATAGTATCACCGTACTAAGCACCGTTAAGCAATGTAAGCTTAATTAAAAGAAAATGAAAGAACTCTTAAGTATTAATATAAAACAATAGTATTACTTTCATCATAATCCAATTACTTAAAGAGTTGCTTTAGTCCACACGTCAGTCAACTAAAATAGTTAAGTACATAATAGTAGCGTTAAGGTTAATTCCCAATCAAATAGTTAAGTACATAATAGTAGCGTTAACGTTAATTCCCAATCAAAGAGTTAAGTACATAATAGTAGCGTTAACGTTAATTCCCAATCAAAGAGTTAAGTACATAATAGTAGCGCTAACGTTAATTCCCAATCAAATAGTTAAGTACATAATAGTAGCGTTAACGTTAATTCCCAATCAAAGAGTTAAGTACATAATAGTAGCGTTAACGTTAATTCCCAATCACATATCTCACTAACCAACATAACGTAAGTGTTTACACGGAACACACTTGTCGGGAATAGGGTAATGATCCCGACAGGTTTTGGTCCAATAGGTCATTTGAATTTGGCGGTATCGTATCGCTTGTACGATTTCGGCTGGTTCTTTGTGTATTGTAGTTTATTCTTAAGTTAGGTTAAATATTAACTGTAATGTATAAATATCTACATCAGCTCTAGATGTATTATGAAACCAAGTTATGGGTTATAATTATTATGAGCCGGCAGCCATATGTAATTTCGCGAAGCGATCGGAGGCCGGCCCTTTAGTCTCTCAATCAACACCGTACAGTCAACATCTCCTCCCCCGGCCCTGACTCAACCCACAGTTCACCATGTGCTACAACTACTAATAATATTAACAACAGTACTACATCACCAGTCCTCTAAGCTAAGTTCATTGTATCGATATTGTATTATGTGAACATTCCTACATGTCATGCAATTGAACTAGCCGCGTGTGGGGGACTGGATTACACCTATCAACGACTACGTCGTTGGTATTTATAATATAACTATTTGTTGGGATATTTCATGTACCAGTGATATGTAATTTAACCTTTATGTAAATTCCCGATAAATATTGGTCCTTCGTGCCCTAAAGCTTCCTTACTGTAGTACCGTTTTGTTTGCTTCCTTGCCGCTTGTGGGCTTACAAATGGCTGCCGCCTCGCGCGTTGTTGGCCGCCTGCCGTTTCCCTAGTTTAGGTCCAGCTTCTTCCCTCGTGTTTTTTACCGTCTAGGCGCCGTCTCTATCTTTTTTGGGACTAGTTTCCAGGTTTTTTTTTGGGCGTGTGTTCCTTGGCGTTTTTGGGGGGGTTAGCTGGGCTGGAGATTGCGGTAGGGGTAGTTTCGTCGGTCACCATTTTGCGCTCATAGGCTAGGCTAGGCAGTCTAGGCCTGCAGGTGTCTGTGGTGGCTATTCGTTTCGCTATGGTGGTGTGCCTGTGGTGTTAATTGTGTTTTGTCTTTGAGGGACTCATTATTACTTTTGCTGGAGGGGAGGGTTCTCATGTGACCTTTTATCCTTAAATTTCATAATAGCCTAGGCCTAGTTGCTTAAAGTGGCGGTCATGAGTGTCGGTCTTTGTTAATTCCTAAGCGATTGACAGTTAATAGTCAGACCTCATGATTGTAGCTTAACCAACTAGGCTTACCTATAAAGGGCTTACAATAATTAGTGCTTCACCTTACCCTTTCTTTTAATGGATTTAGTATTTAATTCTTTTGTCTAGTTGGATAATTTCCTTTCGATAGTTTATATTAAGGGGGATGTAAGTATTATGTAATTCTTTTTGAGTAAATATCTTGAAGTAATGGGGGTTTGCCGCTGTTGATTCCTAAGCGATTAACGGTTTGTAGTCTGACCTCATTGTAGTTTAAGTTGCTTAAAATTAAACCTTAACGATGACAGATTTGAAGAAACTTAAGATTCTTAAGGGAGGGATGAAGGGAAGTTTAAATAGAGGTTTAAGAGATCTTGATGAATTTTTAATAAGTGCCACGGCTGATCAGATAAAAGGTAAAATTGCTACTGTTACTAAATCGCTAGCTGCTTATGATAGTTATTCTCAGCAGGTATATGGTTTATTGACCATTACTGACGATGTGGAAGAAGAAATGTCGGCAGATTTTGAGTACTTTGAGGACGTTAATACAGCCTTAGCCAGACTATCTTCCACCCAAGAATCAACCTCTGTTAAGGATACCGGTACACCAAAGGCGACTGGTTTTAACCTGCCGAAGCTTACTTTGCCTACCTTTTCCGGGGATTCGGCTACCTGGACTGGATTTTGGGATATTTTTGAGTGTTCCATCCATCATCATAAAACACTCACATCCATCCAAAGGTAATTGAAAGGGGAGGCATTGAAGCTAATCGATGGGTACAAGCTAGAAGCTACCAGCTACGAGTCTGCAGTGGAGTTGCTGAAGAGAACTTACGGGAGAGTGGAAGTCATCAAGACCGCGTTAATTACTAAGTTCTTCACGCTAGATCCTCCATCCTATGATGTGACGGCCCTAAAGGAGTACTATGCCTCCTTTGAGAGCCTCCTCCGATCTATGGAGACAATGGCCGTCACCAAGGAGGAGATATTTAGTGTGAATATCTTGAATAAGATACCCTCTCCTTAAGGGAAATCTTACGACGACAACTAAGCGACTCTCCACTAAACTTGGAAGCGTTGGTGCAGGTGTACCAGACTGAAGTCTTCAATATGGAGAGTACTGGACACTACCGACAAGTGGAGATGTCGCCATCTACTGCAGCTTTCCCGGTACAGACTTCTCCTAAACAGAAAAGGCCAATATCATTAGGTTGTAAGTTGTGCAGTGTCCATGGTCATCTGTGGTATCAGTGTCCTAAGTATCCTAAGGCTACACAGAAGATTAGCAAGGCTAAATCGCTTAAGTTATGTACCAGCTGTCTGGCAAGAGACCACTTCAACAGTACCTGCACCAATTCCTACATCAAACCTTGTAAGTATTGCAAGGGGAAACATTGGTTTTCCCTTTGCACCCAGTCTGATCGGGACGACGGCAAAGAAAAGGGGAGAACCCCCAAAGAGTCACATGAGAAAAGTAAGAGCGAGGGTGATAAAGTATCTACCATGTCCATTGCTTCTCGAGAATGTCAATTGCTTCCTACTATGATGCTGCCAGTATTGGGGAGTAATAATAATACTATAATGACGCGCACCTTACTTGACCAGTGCTCACAGAGGTCATTCGTTCTGCGGTCATCATTACCCCAGCTCAAGTGTACCAGCAAGGGTCAAGAGAATTTGCGTCTCCATGGTTTCACTGGTGAAATAGATTCCAGTGACTATGATGTAGTGGAGATTTCATATGTTTATAGAAAAAAGGTATGTCCCATCAAGGCTGTTGTGGTCGACACACTACCCAGTTTCTATATAGCGTCAGAGATTCAACCACATTTGAAATATCTCAGAAGCAAGGGGTGTAAACTGGCTGATGATCAACTCTCTGCTAACAATGGTATTATGCTACTGGTCGGAGCTGATTATTACTACGACCTGGTTCACCCTGGATATCGGCGGGTAGATAAGCTAATAATGCTCCCCACGATCCAAGGTTATGCCATTTCTGGATCCTATGCCACTTCCTCTCAAGACACACAGGTGGAGGTGGTTACGGTCCTCAAGGTTAGCAGTAAGCCCCATAGATAATATATTAGGCCAAATGTGCCTGATAATACATGTACTGATATAGATAAGCTATGGGACTTGGACAATATTGGAATTGACCCACATGAACTTGATCGTGAGTCCAAGCTAGCGTTAAGCTCATATGAAGAGACTGTAACGTATGACTCTGGCAGAGGTCAGTATGTGGTAAGGCTCCCTTGGAATGATAACAAGAGTAAATTACCTACTAATTTCCATCTAGCACTTGGTAGGTTACTTGGCCTTCAGAAGCAGTTTGTCAAGGATCCAAGTTATTGCGAGACTTATGCGGCAGTTTTGGCCGAGCAGGTACAACGTGGATTTGTGGAGAGAGTAGATCTCAGTGAGTATGGGGATAACATCCATTACCTTGCTCACCATGGGATTAAAAAGGACAGTTCCACCACTCCTGTTCGTATTGTGTATGACTGCTCTGCTAAATCCAGTGATCGCTCCTATAGCCTGAATGATTGTCTGTACACGGGTCGGTCCCTGGTCTCTGATTTAGCGCAAATTATGATGCGCTTCAGATGTCATAAGTTTGCATGGGTCGCCGATATTGAGAAGGCCTTCCTGATGCTTCAACTCCAACGTGAAGACAGGGACTCGACAAGATTTTTATGGCCACGGGACCCAATGGATCTAGATTCGGAGTACCTGGTCTACAGGTTCAGAGTCGTCTTATTCGGGGCGACCTGTTCCCAGTTCCTTCTCAACGCTACTATCTTGCGTCATCTTGAGGAGGCTGGACTAGATCCTGACTTCAAGAATGGGATCAAGCAGGGGATCTATGTGGACAATCTTCAAGGCACCGGAGACAATGAAGATTTATTGCTCAAGAGATGCTGGGAGATCCGTGATATATTTGCCAAGGCTCATTTATACTTAAGAGAATGGGCCACTAATAGTGATCTTTTGAAAGGTCAATTTGCTTCTGACGGTGTAGCTACTGAGAATAGTGAGGTGAAGTTTTAGGCCACAAATGGGACACTACCACAGATTGTATATCCTTCTGTCACACCCCATGCGGCAGTGAGCTTATGACCAAGCGAAACTGCTTAAGCTTGTCAGCGAGGTTGTTTGATCCCCTAGGTTTTTTGCTGCCTGTTACAATCCGTGCTCGTATGTTTTTACAGCAACTGTGGCGGTTAAAACTAGATTGGGACACGCCCCTCCCGATTGAGTTGCAGGATACTTGGCGGTTGATTCGGTCGGACCTTTCCGCATGTTGCGAGGTCCAACTTCCTCGTCAGGTTATTGGTGGTCACCAGGTGGATCTACATGCCTTTTCTGATGCTAGTAATAGTGCGTACGGTACTGCCATATACATATGTAATGGTAGTGAAGCGACGCTGGCTATAGCGAAGGCCAAAGTAGCCCCTATAAAGAAGATTACAGTTCCTAAATTAGAACTTACTGCATTGCTTCTGTCTGCTCTTCTAATAAAGTTTACACTGGATGCTTATACAGACATACTACAGATTAATAACGTGTCTGGAGCGACAGTCAAATAGCGCTTTCATGGGTACACAGCCAGAAAGTGTTACCTGTTTATGTTTCTAATCGCACTGATGAGATTCATAACTTAGTTCCTACAGCTACATTTCGCTATGTGAGCACCAGGGATAACCCCAGTGACATAATTTCCCGGGGGATCTCGGCACAGCAGTTTATGTCTTCCTCTATTTGGTGGCATGGACCTCCATGGCTTACATCTCCAACTGAATGGCCTCAGGATTTCAGGGAATACATATCTGATCCTTCAAGTCGGCCCCAAGATGATGTGTTAAGTAGTTCGAATGTGAGTACTACACATCAGGATAACAAGTTGGTAGAGTGGGAACGTTACGGCAGCTATGATCAAGTAATACGGGTATTTGCATGGATATACCGTTTCATTAACAACAGGAGAAGTCGGGCTCACGGGTCTTTCCTTAGTGAAGATTCGAAGCATATCAGACTCCATGAATTGAGATCAGCAGAAGCAAAACTAATATGTTTAGTAGAAAAGGAATCTTATCCTACTGAACATCAAATCCTGAGCAAGGAGTCAAAGGCCAAACCCTCTAACTTAATGAGGCAGCTAGGATTATATATGGAAGGAGGCATAATTAAGTGTAGAGGCAGGATACAAAAGGCTGACATTATTGATTCTGCGAAATATCCTGTCCTCCTTAGCTCCTCTCATTTGATTACCAAACTGTTGATTCGCCAATGCCATCGGACCTGCCTACATTTTGGCGTAAATTATGTTCTGGCGTATATGCGACAACGTTGGTGGATCCCTAAGATGCGACAAGCAATTAAAGGGATCCACAATAGCTGTACGATCTGTAAAAGATTACAGGGTAAGCCTTACTCCCCAGTTGATCTACCTCCCTTACCTGAGTTCAGGGTACAAAGGACTGAACCATTTCAGGTAACCGGGGTGACTACACCGGAGCGATTCATGTTAGGGAATTGCCCGGTACTATCATAAAGGTATATGCCGTCCTATTCACATGTGCGGTAACCAGAGCGATTCATATTGAATTGATTGACGACCTATCCAGTGAGGGGTTTTTTGCATACTCTAAGACGCTTTGCAGGCCGCAATGGTTTCCCTCAAATTATTATGAGCGATAATGCGACTTGTTTTGTCGGGGCCTCTAAATATCTCCAGAGTTTAATGGATGACCCGCAGGTTGTGGCTACCCTCACTGGAAAGGGTTGTCAATGGAGATTTATACCAGCACGTGCACCATGGTTCGGGGCGATTTGGGAGAGAACAATCGGTATCGTCAAATCTGCCTTGAAGAAGGTATTAGGAAGGGCACTGGTGACCAGACGGGAGTTGCAAACCATCTTAATAGAGATTGAGATGTCAGTCAACGACAGGCCCTTGACCTATACCTCGGCAGATGTTGATGACCTCTTACCCATTTCGCTTTCCATGATGACAAGTGGACGAACCCTTAATACCTTTCCTAGATCGTCCGTAAATGACGAAGATCTGCATGACCCTACATTCGGCAATGCTGACGCCGCACGTCGTCGCTTCCAGTATGTAAACAAGGTGTCCGACGATCTATGGAAACGGTAGACCCAAGAATATTTGCTGTCTCTTCGCGAGCGTCACTCTCATAAGATCAAAGGGACGAATCAACGATGGCCTCATATCGGGGATATCGTCCTGATTTATGATGAGCGTCCTAGGTTATTTTGGAAGCTTGGGAGGATTATCGATTTGTTCCAGGGCATTGATGGTCTTATAAGGGTTGCTAAAATACGAACTTTGACTGGGGTTACTACTCGCCCAGTCGTGAGGTTATATCCCTTGGAGCAGGATGTAGAACTGCCGGATTATCCTGGCGTCTCTACTGATACCCCTCCGCGGGAGAGTGCTGGTGACAGTGCTCCTCAAGGTGGGGCAGCAGATGATGAGAACGATGATCCTCCTCAGGCTTCAGGTGGCGCTCGTCCCAAAAGGAGGACGGCTATGAGTTCCGTGGATCTTTGGAGATCAAAGATCCAACAAGGTGATCTTTGACTTCGATGTCCTTTTTTTGTTCCTGTATATCATTTTTGGTGGCGGGCAATATGTCGGGAATAGGGTAATGATCCCGACAGGTTTTGGTCCAATAGGACATTTGAATTTGGCGGTATCGTATCGCTTGTACGATTTCGGCTGGTTCTTTGTGTATTGTAGTTTATTCTTAAGTTAGGTTAAATATTAACTGTAATGTATAAATATCTACATCAGCTCTAGATGTATTATGAAACCAAGTTATGGGTTATAATTATTATGAGCCGGCAGCCATATGTAATTTCGCGAAGCGATCGGAGGCCGGCCCTTTAGTCTCTCAATCAACACCGTACAGTCAACATCTCCTCCCCGGCCCTGACTCAACCCACAGTTCACCATGTGCTACAACTACTAATAATATTAACAACAGTCCTACATCACCAGTCCTCTAAGCTAAGTTCATTGTATCGATATTGTATTATGTGAACATTCCTACATGTCATGCAATTGAACTAGCCGCGTGTGGGGGACTGGATTACACCTATCAACGACTACGTCGTTGGTAATTATAATATAACTATTTGTTGAATATTTCATGTACCAGTGATATGTATTAACCTTTATCTAAATCCCGATAACACTTATTCTACACACATTTATAATCTGACTGAACAGTCACAATCCCATTATAATACTTCACCCCGTCTTCCTCCAGCTGCAAGTTTCACCTTCCCCAACTCCAAATGAATGAAGCCCACTACTCGGGTCTTATATACTAAACAATGATGGTGTAGGAACGAATCATGAGGCGGTTGATGGTGCGCGCCCCTATCACAGCTCCTCGAGTTGCGTAGCAGGTGCGTGGTCCAATGGGGTCTCCTGGCGTCGATCATACGTCATAGCGTCGGGTCATCGAAGTAGTTTGCAGGGTCCCCTATGACGCACGCAGGTGTGAAGGCTGTTTGCTGGTATACGGCTGGTTTTCCACTCGCTGGTTCGCTCGCTAGTCTGCTTCGCCGCTTGGGTAGTTTGGCACTCCTTCAACTCTAATTCTAACTTAACACCTTATTGGCGGGCTAGGCGGTCTATTTATATGTACCGCCCAGCGGGGTGTTTTTAGCCAAAATAGGGCTGTTTACGTGATCATTTTCATGCCTAAATAAGACCCAGAGCGTAAAACATCTTTATCTATCCCTGAAAGGGCATAAACAGAGCTTTCCAATGACACCAAAACGATCCTTTTATGACCGCTAGTTTTCTTGCAACAACCGCGCAACACGAATGCAAAAAGCAGTAATTCGGTACTTTCCCCATACAATTCAGTATGTAGCGAGTGAGAGAGGGAGGGAGGAGGTGGGATTCATGTCAGTAGGTTCGCCGCGGTGGTCTGGAGCAGTCATACGCTCGCTACTCTCCTGCCACCACTTGTCTCTCTCTCTCAGCAACATTACGTGCTGAAATTGCCACACAACCTATGTCGGGCGCTGCCAGATAGTCCAGATTTATTATACTCGAATTATGTTGCGCGCTGCTAGTTAGGGGTTAAATTAACATACAGGGCTCCGTATGTCAGAATATATATATATATATATTATATTATATATATATATATTATTAATATATATATAAATAAATATATATATATATATATATACAGTATATATATATATATATATATATATATATATATATATAGATATATATATATTTATATATATTTTTGTTTACTCCTGTTGCTCAGGGTATCTAGCGGATCAGCCCCAAGGTCCCGAGCAAGCCTAAGGCCCATAATCGAGTATTTATATTATTATATTTTTTTATTTATTTATATATTTTTTTTATTTATTACTGTTGTTATTTATTTTATTTTATTTACTTCATTTTATTTATATTTTTATTTTATTTATTTTATATATATATATATACCACATAAATAAATATATATATATATATATATATTTATGACACCTTGTATGTATACTGTATATATATTTATATATATATACCGGGTATATATATATATATATATATATATATATATATACAGTATATATAAATACCCACACACACATACACATATTTGTATTACCATTCATTATATTTTGTTTTACACTTTGTATATATATATATATATATATATATATATATATATATATATATTTATATAAGTGTTGTACATTGTGGCAAAGATATATAACTGAATAAACATTCCCATATTTTTACATAACAATAACAATGCATGGAAACAATTGCGCATAGCTCGCGAACCAATTACGCTATATTATTTTTGTTTTCACCATTACAAAGAGCATAATTTTCCGATGACGGTGATATAAACAGTTATATACGTATCTGAGCAATTAAACCAACGCCGAGGTGGGGAACAGGTCGGAACCCGGCTAGCATCGGCGGAACTGAGACTGGTGAAGCGTAAATATTCGCATTTTGGCTCTTCATTTCAAATATTCATAGCGCAAAAAGTATTTGTCGTAGGAACTTCTAGTTTGTTTTATACTCATCAGCATTATTTGCCGTATTCATATAGCCTAAATTTAAAACCATACACTTCGTAGCAACGAAATAAATCAAAAATGTTTTAAACCATATCAATCATAATCATATTTTTTGTTTTCGGTCACTGCGTGGAAACAATTGCGCATAGCTCGCGAACCAATTATGCTATATTATTTTAGTTTTCACCATTAGAAAGAGCATAATTTTCCGATGACAGTCATATAAACAGTTATATACGTATCTTAGCAAATAACGCAACCACGAGGTGGGGAACAGCTCGGAACCCGGGTAGCATCGCCGGAACAGAGATGGGTGAAGCGTAAATATTCGCATTTTGGCTCTTCACTTCAAATATTCATAGCGCAAAAAGTATTTGTCCTAGGAACTTATAGTTTGTTTTATACTCATCAGCATTATTTTCCGTATTCATACAGCCTAAATTTAAAACCATACACTTCGTAGCAACGAAATAAATCGAAAATGTTATAAACCATAGAAATCAAAATCATAGTTTTTATTTTTTCGGTCACTGCTTGAGAACTATTAAAGATAAACAATTTCTGTTTTCAGATTTGAAAAGAGGATAAAAAATACTATTATTTGAGCAAAAACAAATATATGGTCATCACTCACAATTTAGAGCTAGGACGGTGTGAAGACAATTGCATGGGAAATAATTGTATTCCGGACTCATTTACACTTTCATATTTCGATTTATTTACATTTTGTTTTGTTTTATCATGTACTATAAATCTTCCTCTTTCCATTGACATATGATACATCACAATAAACAGCATTCTGGGTGATGAAAATACAGAAAAACACAAGGCTTCGAAAACTCGCCCAGCCTGGTATTTCATGGCAAATTTAGAGAAGGTCTTACCATAAGTTACATATTAAGTTACCGAATGCGGGAGGGTTAATATACTACGTTAATAGTATGAAAGGAAATTTGAATATATTAGCAAATCCCTATATGGCAATAGGTGGATCAAAGATATGGCGTATGCGAATTACATAAACAGATGATGTAATTAATCGATTACTATGGAAATAGTTAAATCGGAATAGTAATGGTCTCGTATATAAAACGGAGACACGAACAATAAATAACTTGAACATGGAGTTATCAACTTTGCGTAAGCAGAGTGTATCGCCCCCCATATACTGATACATGCTGGTCAAAATGTCTGTCTGTATGTCTGTCTGTCTGTCCCATAACTCCTAGACCGTTCAACGGATTTTCACCAAACTTCACACGAACATTCGGTGCGTGAATGCGACGGTAATAAAAGAAAGATTTTTTGAATATGTGCAATATTTATGATTTTAGGTTCAAAATATGGTTTTGCCCCCCCTCCCCCCCCCCCCCCGAACCCACCCACCTCCTGACCCCTCCCCCCCCCCCACCAATGATGGCGTTCTGGGTGGGGGCCCCCGAGGGGCTCACACACAGAAATGCATTCGTTATGGGGCCGAAAACATCTCGCCCCGAATCTGTTAGGTTTAGTTTGGTAAGTTGGCAATAGAAGTGATTGTAGTAATAGTGGGGATGATGGTAATAGTAGTAATGATGGTGATAATAGTAGTGATGATGGTTGTAGTTATAGTGATGATGACAGATGATGGTGATAGTACTAGTAGTAGTGATAATGGTCATAGTAGTAGAAGATGGTGACAAGTAATGATGATATTTGTAGTGATAATTATGACAGTATTGATAATGGTAGGTTAAATTAGTTTAGTTGACATTAGAATGTGACAATTGTAGTGATGATGATAGTAGTAGTGATGATGGTGGTAATCAACTCTGCGTAAGCAGAGTGGTATCGCCCCCTGTATAGTGGTAAATGCTGGCCGAAATGTCTGTCTGTCTGTCTGATAACTCCTAGACAGTTCGACGGATTTTCACCAAACTTCACAAGAACATTCGGTGTCTGAATGCGACAGTAATCAACAATTTTGTTTTGAATTTATGCAATAATTTTGATTTAAGGTTAAAAACATTTGTTTTGCCCCCACCCCCCTCCCTCAGACCATCTCCCCCCCCCCCCCCCCCACCCCCCCCGAGCAATGATGATGGCGTTCTGGGGGAGAAAACAACTTGCCCCGCATTTGATTGATTGGTTTGGTTAGTTTAGTTGACATTAGAAGCGATGGTAGTAATAGTAGGTCACCCATCGCAGAGTTGGGCATGCCGTTTTGATTTTGGTAAAACGGCAATTTGTGCAATAGTTATGATTTTAGGTTAAAACATTATTTTCCCCCCCCCCCCCCCCCCCCCAAGTAATTATGGCGTGTTGTGTGTTTGTGCCCCGTAGGGGCTCACACACACAACGCCATCATTCTGGGGCCGAAAACAACTCGCCCCGCATCTGTCAGGTTAAGTTAGGTTATGTTAGTGAGGGCAGTCGTGATTGTAAAAGTAGTTGTGATAGTGGTGGTGATAGTAGCAGTGGTGATGGTAGTAGATAATGGGGATAGTAGTAGTGATGAAGGTGAAAGTATTTTTTGATGTTGGTGATGGTTACTGGAGATGACGCCCCGAAAACAACTCGCTCCGATTTGTTAGGGTGTTAGTTTAGTTGACATTATACAGTAAGTGATGGTAATGATAATGGGGATGATGGTGATAATAGTGATGATGGTGATAATAGTAGTGATGATGGTTGTATTTGTGTGATAATAATGACATTAGTGATGATGATGGTAGTGATGATGATGACAGTAGTGATGATGGTAGTGACGATGGTGACAGTATTAGTGATGATGGTGAGTAGTACTGATGATGGTGAAAGTTGTAGTGATAATGACAGTAGTAGTAATGATGGTGAGAGTAGTAGTGATGATTATACTAATAGTAATGCTGATGATAGTAATGGTGCTAGTGACTAGTACTGATGATGGTGACCCATCGCAGAGTTGGGTATGCCGTTTTGATTTTGGGCAAAACGGCATGTCTACTTTATTATAAATGTGTGAAAAGAATTATTAATTACCCACACGTAGATCAAATTAATTCACAAGCACTGGTATAAATAAAGTAGACGTGCCGTTTCGCCCAAAATCAAAACGGCATACTCTGAGATCGGTCACCATCATCACTACCAGTCACTATCATCATTAATATCATCAGCACTACTACTATTATAATCATCGCTACTACTCTCACCATCATCACTACGATACTACTCTCATCATCACTACAACTCTCATCATCACTACAACTTTCACCATCATCACTACTACTTACCAACATTACTAATAGTGTCACCTTCATCTTACAATCATCATTACTACTGTCACCATCATAAATACTATTATGACCATCATCACTACTACTAGTAATGTCACCATCATATCTACTACTGTTATCATCATCACTACCACCATCAATACTACTGTCATCATTATCACTAAATCTACAACCATCATCACTGCTATTATCACCATCATCAATACTATCAACATTATCCCCACTATTACTACTATCACTTCTAATGTCAACTAAACTAAAGTAGACGTGCCGTTTCGGCCAAAATCAAAACGGCATACCCAACTATGCAAAGGGTTACCATCATCACTAATATTACCACCATTATTACTACTACTATCATCATCACTACAATTGTCACCATCATCACTACTACTACCATCATCACTAATATTACCAACATCATCACTACTACTATCATTATCTCTACAATTGACACCTTCTAATGTCAACTAAACTAACTTAACCTAACAAATGCGGGGGAGTTTTTTCCTCTTTAACAATGATATTCTGTATGAGTGTGCCCCTATGGGGCACACACACACAGAACATCATCATCATTGCTTGGAATAGGTACAGGGTGTTAGGTGGGGGTCTTGAGGGGGGGGGGGGGGGGGGGCAAAACCATATTTTGGACCTAAGATCATAACTATTGCACAAATTCAAACAATATTTTTTTAATTACCGTCGCATTCCCGCACCAAAGGTTCGTCTGAAGTTTGGTGAAAATCCGTCAAACGGGCTATGAGGAGTTCTCGGACAGACAGACAGACAGACAGACAGACATTTTAGTTAGCATGTACCACTATACGGGGGGGCAAGACCATATTTTGGACCTAAGATCATAACTATTGCACAAATTATTATTTTTTTTTTTTTAATTACCGTCGCATTCACGCACTGAAGGTTCGTGTGAAGTTTGGTGAAAATCCGTCAAACGGTCTAGGAGGAGTTCTCGGACAGACAGACAGACATTTCGGTTAGCATGTACCACTATACGGGGGGCGATACCACTCTGCTTATGCAGAGTTGAATACATAGCTCAAATAAATAGAATAAAGTAGACGTGCCGTTTTGCCCAAAATCAAAACGGCATACCCAACTCTGCGAAGGGTTACCATCATCACTAATACTACTACCATTATTACTACTACTATCATCATCACCATCATCATGTCACCATCATCACTAATACTACCATCGTCACTAATATTACAACCATCATCACTACTATCATCATCACTACAATTGTCACCTAATGTCAACTAAACTAACTTAAACTAACAAATGCGGGTGAGTTTTTTTCTCGCCCCCTGAACGATGGCGTTCTGTGCGAGTGTGGCCCTACGGGGCACACACACACACACACAGAACACCATCATCATTGCTTGGGAATAGGTAGAGGGTGGGGTGGGGGTTCTGATGGGGGCGGGGGGCTGGTTGAGGGGGGGGGGGGGGGGTGGTTGAGGGGGGGGGGGGGGGGGGGGGGGGCTGGTTGAGTGGGGGGCCGGGGAAACCATATTTTGGACCTAAGATCATAACTATTGCACAAATTCAAAAAATCTGTTTTTAATTACTGTCGCATTCACGCACCGAAGGTTCGTGTGAAGTTTGGTGAAAATCCGTCAAACGGTCTAGGAGTAGTTCTCGGACAGACAGACAGACAGACAGACATTTCGGTTAGCATGTAGCACTATACGGGGGGCGATACCACTCTGCTTACGCAGAGTTGATGAAGTAGACGTGCCGTTTTGCCCAAAATCAAAACGGCATACCCAACTCTGCGATCGGTTACCATCATCACTACCAGTCACTATCATCATTAATATCATCAGCACTACTACTATTATAATCATCACTAAAGTTGAAACGCGCTCCACCAATCACCGCGCTCCCTTTTGCTTACTTGCAAAGCCAGCTGATTTTGACAGCTCACGGCTGCAATGTGCCAGGCCCCGCCCACCAGCGAATCAGCGGCCTCCATTATCGGAGCGCGAAGCCGGACTTCCTACTCCCCCTCAGAAGTCACTCTCTTTCTTTGCTTGAAGAACTCCTTCTGATTATCCTTTGAGTAATACCTCGGTGCCAGCCCTGTACTCCCGTAAGCCACCAAAAGAGGGTTATAATCAACTTCCTGGAACTTATTATGAAGAGAAGAGAGAGGAGATGAAGGAAGCAAAAAGTGTGTGCGAACGTACACCCGGGCGAGCCCACCAACCAATCACAGCGCGCGAGAGCGGGAGGCCTGAGTATAAAGGCGGCCACGTGCGGACTCCCGGGGTCACTCACTCCTCAGAGCTCACCGGGTCCACACACTGCAACCTACTTGCTCTCCCTCTCGCCCGGGCACAAAGGAAAACCAGGAACCCACATTTCCAGTTACCTTGCCCTCACCTAAGCACAGCTCCAGACACACACACACCTGGTCCAGCATACCAGAATACATTTGTTTAAGGACCAATATTGGGCCCGCATATTATAAGGAGAGAAAGAGAGATATGGTGGACTAACCTGGTGGTTTGCTATAAAAATTGATGTGTCCTTCTAGGAATCTAGGACAAGACTAAAGGAAAAATAATTTAGACTTACCTGAATACATAAAGATGATGATGTGATTATTAATTAGTTATTTTTGTTAGCACCGGCACCAGCCGAAGAGTTATTATATAGGATCTGATAGGAGAGATTTAAGATTAAAAGGGTAGGGGAAAGAATACTTGTGTTAATAAATGAGGAAACCAAAGTTAAAGAGGGAAACAGTTGTTTAGTTGCCAAATAGATTAAAGATTAAAAGAGTAAAAGTAAAGAGGGGAGGGAAAGAATACTTTTGTTAATAAATGAGGCAACCAGTAAGTTAAAGAGGATTTTTTTTTTTTTTTTTTTTTAAGAGACAATGAACGGAGGAAGGAAAAACACAGATAAAACATAAAGGTCCATGTGCCTAAAGGCATCCTCCATTCATAAATTTTTTGTAACAACTGGATTTAAACTGTTGTAGATTGTAAGTTTGTGGAAAGCAACTCGAGGGAAGTGAATTCCAAAGAGTAGTAGTTCTGGGGATAAATAAATTTTGATAAGCAGAAGTTCTGCATTGTGGAGGAGAAAGTGTAAATTCATGGCGCTTCTAGCTGCCCTAGTTCTACGGGGAGAGATGTGGAGAGGCGGCACAATTGAAGCAAGTTCTACGGAACAATTGCTGTGAAAATATCTGTAGAATAATGCAAGGGATGCAACGTTTCTTCGTATGGATAATGAAGGAAGGTCCTGTGTGATTGCAGGGTTATTGATTAATCTAATAGCTTTATTTTGAATTTTGTCCAACTGCCTCAATGCAACCACTCCACTTCCACTCCACAGAGGTGAACAGTAATCTCTCTGAGAACGCACATGACTTTTATATATTACGGCCAACTGCTCGTCAGTGAAGAATTCTCGAACCCTGTACAGGAGTCCCAGTTTTTTAGAGGCATTCTTAGCAATGCTTCTAACCTAATGTGTCCAGCTCAAGTTAGTAGTTAATGTTACACCGAGAATGTCAATACTAGGAGAAGTGGGAATATTTACATCATTAAAACATATATGGGAGTCAGTGAGAATCTGTCGGTTAGAAAATTGAATGTACTTGGTTTTCTGTGCATTAAAGGAAACTAGATTCTTTTGTCCCCATTCATTAATTCTAGAAAGGTCCTGGTTCAGAGAAATTGCAGTGTTTATTTTTAAATTTATAAGATCGGGTTGGGGATAAGAATTGGTAAATGTAAAGGAACTGTGGAGTGTTGAGTCATCTGCGTAGGAATGTATTGGATTATGAGTGGTAGATGCCTAATAGATTAGCTATA
This sequence comes from Paralithodes platypus, assembly GCA_032716605.1. Classification (NCBI taxonomy): domain Eukaryota; kingdom Metazoa; phylum Arthropoda; class Malacostraca; order Decapoda; family Lithodidae; genus Paralithodes; species Paralithodes platypus. The sequence goes on along the minus strand of CM064569.1, from coordinate 13,167,464 downwards.
GCTAGGGATGGACACTAGTCCAATTGAATCATTAATTAAGTTGTGTAAAAAGGAAACTGTATCGAAGGACACTAGTCCAATGTGAACTATGATATTATTAAGTCTAAAAGAGTTATTCCGTGTATGCGTCTGAGGCACGGTTCATCTTTTGTTAGTACGATAATTGATTAAAGTGAAAGGTAACCTAGCGTGTTGGTAACAGGGTTACTAGAAGGTAAATTCAGAAGATGTAATTTAGATAAAGTTTGTAATCCTAATTGTGAAGTAACTGGGTGGCGGAACCCAATAGGGTTGTTGAGGTAAAGATTGTAAATCTATATTGTGAAGTAACTGGGTGATGGAACCAAATTGTGTCATTGAGATAAATAATGTAAACCTATATTGTGAAGTAACGGGGTGACAAAACCCAATAGTATTATTGAGATAAAGATTGTAAACCTAATTGTGAAGTAACTGGATGGCGGAACCCAATAGTGTGATTGAGGTAAAGATTGTAAACCTAGATTGTGAAGTAACTGGGTGGTGGAACCCATAGTGTATGAGAGAGAGACCTTGTAATCTCATTCGGTAATTTGTATGATTTTATGTCATTGTGAAGGTACTTGTGTAGTAACGACGGTTGTGTCAGAGGAATAAATAGCTTCTATGTATTGAGGAGATAGATTATATATGTTATAGCCTTGGGATTGGGAAAAGGCTCAGTAAACGTGGGAAAACCTAAACAGTAGAGGAACGAATATAACTTTTGTTTTAGTTAGGCAAAGAGCATAGGGTTCATTAGGCCTTGGTCTCAATAAAAGACACAGCAGGGTTTTGACTTAATTATTTAGGATTAATCACTAATAACGGGCCATAGGATCGAAGCCGACTTGAGTCAATACCTGAATAGCGGGGATTCAGTTAGGGAGTAACGGGAACTCTAGGGGTCCAGAGTACAACCTAGCATGAATCGACGTAATATTCAATCTGTGTCTTGAACTCATCTCGGCTCGAGCCAAGAACCTATTATTAGGGTAGTTAGGAAGTCTGTTAAATAAAATATACAACTTCTAAATGACTGTCGAATTATCCCCCGTAGTAGTAGCATAAAAGATTTAGAATTAAATACTACATTTTGGTGGCAAGCGGTGGGATTCGACAAATCATTTGGATTGAGTATAATTTTCTAACAGAACAGGTAGGATGACGGGCATGTTACCATTCAGATTATGGGAAGAGGGGAAGGAAAAAATCGAGCTTTGGATTGAGCAGTTAGAATGTCAGTTCACATTACTTGACGTAGGGGAAAATGGGAAAAAAATCGCCTATGGAAAGGCACACTTAGGTAAGGCCCTGAATGATGTGAGAGTACGTCTGGAAGGACTAGTATTGTGGGCTGAAGTCAAGAGCGCCTTAATCGAAGAATTTGGGCGAGAGACTTCCACCAGAAAAGCCAGAGACAAACTGAAGAGTTTGAAACTTGATGGCCAAAATGTGAGAGCCCTGAGGAGGGAAATCACTAAGAATGTGAAACTAGCGTATCCCCATATGAACCAAGAGAGCCAGGAAACTGAGATCAGGGAGATCATGATCCAAGCCTGCCCGGTAGAAGTTAGGAAACACTGCATCATTCATGAGGTTAACACTACCAAGGAATTGATGGAGGTCATTAAAAAGATTCTGGAGGCTAGAGAAGTAAAAGAGGAAAAACAAAAAGGGGAAGAGGAGAACCCAAAGAAAGGGTATCCGAAAGCCCTGATTCGATGCTTCGCTTTTAGACAGACCGGACACCTAGCTAGGAACTGTACCAACCGTCCATAAGCCCCAACCCCTAGATTTGACCCCAGACTCGCACTCCCAAACGATCGACCTCTACCCCGGGGAACCGATCCGGACCGGAGAGGAATGCTTCCGGTAGAATACCGGGGGACGGAAAACCAGCCAAGAGTTACAATGCCGGAAGAGAGAAAACAAATTCTGTGAAACCTCACATAGAAGGGCGGTATAGTGAGGTCAATATCTTAGAGAGACAAACGCCTTGTGAAACTGTAGTCATAAATGGGAAGGCCGCGAACATCTTGATTGATACGGGGGCACACCGAAGTTGTCTCCTGGAGAATTTCGTAAGACAAAATCAGCGAGAAATGGGCCTATTAAATCAAACCAGTATTCAGTTATCAGGAGCCGGGGGTCAACCACTGACTTAATTCAAGTGTTCAAAATCATCAAAGGCATCGACAATATGAACTGTAGTAAGTACTTTACTATCGACCAATCTAATTACACGCGGGGAAACGGTTGCAAAATTATTGGTAAATCTTTTAACTCGCACGAATCTAAGAATTTCTTCTTCAATCGAGTTGTCAACTTGTGGAATGGGCTTCCCCGAAACGTTATAGACTGCATCACCGTTGATTCATTTAAACTCCGCCTAGACAAATATCTCTCATTAAACCCGCGACTGACTGCGTTTGTAAATGAATAACTTTATTTTATCCCCCCCCTCAGTTCTAACCCTTCTGTCCTCTACTAACTCCTTAATCCTGCCACGGACATTAGTTCCAGGGCAGTAATTCCCTTTCCAATGTTCCCTTACCCACTCTAAACCACTGTTTGGACACTTGATCCTCAGTGTTTTGGAGGACAAGCAACCTAGAATGGTCACTAGACCTGTTGTTGCTTGATTTCCTTTGTACTCCCTTTCCTTTGTACAATCCTCGGAAAAACTAACGCGACGGTAGTGCAGTGGAAGGGAATTACCTTCACCACCGATTTTTGTGTTTTATCGGGAAAAGCCAGTAGTGGAGTCGATGGGTATCTGGGAATAGATCTCGTGAGTCAGTTGGGAGTAACTATTCAGTGTGGGCCGAAAGACACAACGACTACTCTCCAACCTCAAATAGTAGCTACCACAGGAAAATTATCTATTCCTCCTAGATCTTGGAAAATGATAGAGATTCCCCCAAACCCAGACATGACTGCCGGGATTTTTGAACCCGATGTACAGAATGGGGTGAGAATATCTCTCACCTTCGTTACTGCCAACCAGAGGAAACTAGTTTTAGCTAATTTTGGTGATGACACGATTAGTTATCAAAAAGGGAAACTGTTAGGACAAGTCACACGCGCTCAACCTACTACTGTTGGAACTGACGGACCCGTGAACTTACCTGAGGTCCCGAAGAAATTAACCTCAAGTCAAGCCAGTACCTTACATGAATTGCTCTGGACATACGGGATGTGTTTGCTCAAAACGAAGGGGACCCCGAATCGGCTCGAACCCGACACACCCATGAGATACACACGCAAGGGCCTCCTATTAGACAACCCTACCGACGACAAAACCCTATTATGAGACAAAAAGAAAAGGAACAAGTTGAAGACATGATCAAACAGGGGATAGTAGTGGAATCATACAGTCCGTGGTCATCTCCGGTAGTCCTAGTAAAAAAAAAAGATGGGTCTACTCGGTTCTGTGTAGATTATCGGAAATTAAACGATGTCACCATCAAAGACGCGCAGCCTCTACCTCGTATTGACGACTCGTTAGAATCCCTCAAAGGGTCGACCTGGTTCTCTACCCTAGATCTCCAGAGTGGATACTGGCAAGTACCAGTTAGGTCCGAGGATCAAGAGAAAACCGCATTTGCCACAAGCGAAGGCAAACTCTACCAGTTTAATGTCTTGGCGTTTGGAGTTTGCAATGGCCCCGCCAGTTTCACTAGAGTCATGGACGAAGTATTGAGGGGATTAACCTGGAAAACTTGTTTGGCGTACTTAGATGATATCATAATGTTTTCCGCTAGTTGGGAAGAACATATTCATCGACTCCTAGAAGTGTTAGAAAGAATCAGGGGGGCAGGACTTAAACTGAAACCTTCCAAATGCCAATTAGGGGCCCGTGAGGTGGCATATCTAGGGCATGGGGTTTCCAGTAAAGGTATTCAACCGGACCTACATAAGGTGAGATCTATTGCCGAAATCTCACCTCCGTCCTCTGTCAAAGAGATTCGAGCGTTTCTGGGAATGGCCTCCTACTATCGAAGGTTCATACCTAACTTTTCTAAGATTGCTCGCCCCATGGCTCAGAGACTAGAAAAAGGGAGGAGGTTCGACTGGGATCAGAGTTGTCAGGTAGCTTTTGATCACTTGAAGCAAAAATTAACCTCGAACCCCGTAGTTTGTCATCCGGATTTCACCAAGCCGTTTCAGCTATACACCGATGCTTCTGATGAAGGGCTCGGAGCCGTTCTGGCCCAGAAAGTGGACGGAAAGGAAAGCATAGTGGCCTGTGCTAGCCAAACACTGAATAAGGGCGAAAAGATTTATAGCGTTACGAAAAAGGAATGTCTAGCTCTAGTGTGGGCTGTACAATATTTCCGTCCGTACCTAGCCGGGGTCCACTTTGAAGTTATTACGGACTACCATAGCTTACAATGGCTCCGAAAAATGAAAACGGAAGACGGACTATTTGTCAGGTGGAAGGGGATTTTGGAAGAGTACTCTTTTGAAGTTAGACATAGACCCGGTAAATTACACACGAATGCCGATGGTTTGTCTCGACTACCGGTAGCACCCGTTCAACCCACTGAACCTCACAGGGAGAAATATGAACCTAGACCTAGTAACAAAGTAAAGTTTTCGGAGGGAGCCTGGAGGAATTCTCAAGATCGGGTCGTACTTGATTATTCAGAGGCAAAACACATGATACAAATCCTCCACGTACAAAAGGGGAGAGGGGCTCATTTGGGACAGTCTAGGGTTCTCCAACAATTCAATGAAAGGTACTGGACCAAGAGGGCCGACCAGATTGTTAAAGAAGTCATTCAAAATTGTTTGGGATGCCAGAGGGGCAAAGATGGAAGGGGACCTAGACAGTTGCCCGGACATATTACCGCTGGTACTCCCTGGGCCAAATTATCAGTGGATATTATGGGACCTCTGCTCAGACAGACAAGCAAAAGGTACATATTGACCTGTGTCGACGTTTTCTCTAAATACACGGTCGCTTGCGCTATCCCAGACAAGAAAGCTGAAACGGTGGCCAAGTTTTTCCTGGAAAAGATAATTTTTGTGTATGGCACCCCTGGAGGTATTCTGAGTGACAGGGGAAAGAGATTCAATAATGAGATCTGGCAACACTTGGGAGAAACCTTGGGGTATCAGATACAGCACACCTCCCCGTATTACCCTCATGGAAATGCTTTCTGTGAAAGGAATCACAGAGTGTTAGCCAACTGCATCCGGGCTAGTCTGAGCTCACAAGGGGAGAAAATCGCCCGGGGTTGGCCGGAGCTTTTTGCCTGAAATTGTCTGGGGAATGGATACCATGGTCTGTAGGACTACAGGGTATTCTCCCTATGATATTATCTTTGGCAACATACCGAAATTGCCTCAAGAATGATTATTGCCCTACCCCCGTCCCTCCACGCAGTATTTCCAACCTGGAAAATACTGGAAGGAACAAGGGGAGCGACGACAGCAAGTGCATGATCATATCGTTCAGCAAAAACCTAAGAAAGTTTCTCTAAATAATCCTTATCACCGGGAGGAGTATATTTTGGTCAAGAGACATGACCCCACCCGAGCTGGTAAACTGGAGGAGAAATACGAGTGTCCTTTCAGGTTTTTTTTTTTTTTTAAAAAGACCTCCATCTACGTATTGTGAAAAACCTGTTATCCTCCGGCAAATTGTGGGGTTGAGTGAGTGAAGGGGGGGGACAGTGAATGAAGGAGGATGCATGTTTTTCATAATACGTGTTGCTAGCCCCAAACGCGCGAGCAACTGTGGCTTTCAACCATCCGACACATCCCCTTTTATTAATGTGCATCACACATGTTACATACAAATAAGGTTTATGTTTTGTTTTACCATACTGTGGAAAGACTACGGATACACCACTCCTGCCGGGGCCTCACGCAGTGGCATGACCCAGTCCTGTCGAACTGACCTCATGACGCTGGTGGCATTGCCCCGGAGGATAGCCATCCCTAGTCTTTGCTTGAGCCAGAGGGTTTCCCGGGGTTCTCCTGAAACTTCTCTGATTTTACGGCCTATTTCATTCACCATCTTAAGGGTGGTAGGGCCGAAGACTCCTGAAGTTTCGAATGCCAGGGGCTCGAACTGATGAATTCTGGCGATGGCTTGATATTTTTCTCGCTTTTTATTTTCTGCTATCCGGGCGGCTTCACCTGCTTCGTCGGCGTTTCTGGCGGCGTTGGTTGTGGAGAAAGTGTCAACACATGTGGCATCCCACACGAGGCACCGGCCATTCTTGTAAGAGAAAGTGGTCATCCCCTCTGGCCGTTTGCCGTCTTCTCTGTGAAGTCCATGTGGTTCGAGGATTGATGCACAGTTAGCACTCTGCAGGGCCCGTTTTATGACATCATTTAGTGCAGAGTGTCTTGGCAGGCAGCCTGCGTTGTAATTACATGACAAGGCATGGTGACCTTGAGCATCCATCCTCCCTTCACACTTGCAAGTGTGTGGGTGACAAACTGCCGCACCCACTCTGAGCGCGATGGCGACCCGGAGCGCTTCAGCATCCAAGTGAGTTCCAAGAGGTGGGATGGGGATGGCGTGTAACCACAAGCCACTCTCCGAACGGGCGGCTGCCTGGAGGCGTGCTTTTGCAACCTGGTCTGCATTGGTTAGGAGATTTTCTTGAGTTTTCTTCGCCGAGATGGTATCCCACGCTTTCTGCTTGCTCCTGGAGGTACCCTGAGGCTCCTCCTCTACTCCTGTACTTCCCTTCCAGGTGTTAATCGCTGCTGTTACGTCCCCATTAAGTGTCATTCCGGGTTTAGAATAAAGGATGGACAATACGAGGTCGTTGGTCGCGATGAGGGAAGAGATAAAGGCTGGGGAGGCAATATCCGAGGCTCTCCGTATGCCCAAGCCCCCGAGGCAGACAGGAAGGGTGGCTTGTGTCCAGGCCCGTTCTTTAAATTCCACGTTGGTGATGCTGGTCACTGCTTCTCGGATTATGCTGTCTAATTCTTGGAGGCCGCCATTGTTCATGTAAGTCATCGATGTGCGCAGGAGGTATTGGAGTTTTGGGATGGAGAAACAGTTCTTGAGCAGGGCCAGAGCTGAGTGGGCATCGATGTGTATCAGGCGACTCACGAGACGTTGAAGCTCCTCCTTTTTAACTTGAAGTGCTGGTGGGATTGCTGCCAGAGTTAGTGGGGAACCTAATAGGGTTTGCTGGTGCTCCTGAAGGATCTTTACATCGGGCAATATGTTTCGGAACAGGGCCTGAGTCTCTTCTCCTTGTTCACGTGTGTGGTTGAGGAGAACAAGTTCACATTTGGTGTCATTTATCACTAGCCCGGCCTGGCCGAGGTCAGTTATGATGTTATTTAGGTCGGTTAGAACGTTCTCTACTGACCCACCCAAGGTTGCATTGTCCAGGTACCATACATTCAGCTCTGACCTTACTTTGTTAGCTGCTGCATCCACCCCTATTGAGAAAAGAGCAGGACCACCTGGATCTCCCTGCTGTAACCCGGTCTTTGATGGGATTACCGTCTCGCCAAAAATCAGGATTGAAGGTTTGGAATAAGCCTGCCAAAGTAGGGGGTACAGAGTGGGGATGTGTTCTTGAGCTGCACGGAGCTCAGTGTTGTCGAGACAAACGGGCCCTATCAAGTGTTATACTTACATTATGGAGATGTCGTGTCAGTTACTCATATTCGTCATACCAAACGATATGAGGGTAATCTTCCTCCAGAAACGAGCGAGTGGAGTAGCGAGGAAGGGAGCGAAGAGGAAACGGAATCCAGGATCGACGACCCTGATACCTCCTCGGCTCGACCCAACGTTAGAGGTCCTACTCTGACTCGAGGCTACCTAGAACCACTTTGGTGGTCACTTAGTCAAAAGAATCGAGAGGGTCTTCCTGAGTTTGAGTCAGAAGGAGAACTAGGAAGCGAAGAGATCGTATCTAGTGATGAAGACAATTTTTATGAGCTTACTGAGGAGAGAAAGTCTACGGTCCCAGACAGCGAAGTTTCAGTTTCCCCGAGAGATTTAAACAGGACTTTAACCCTTAATTGGCGGCGCGCAACTTATGTCGTGTGAAATAAATATGGACTAAGTGGCAGTTCACAACTTATGTCGTGTGCCATTTTCACAACGTAATGTTGCTGAGAGAGAGAGATGAGTGGTGGGAGGAGCGTAGCAAGCGTATGACTGCTCCAGACCACCGCGGCGGACCTACTGACATAAATCCCACCCTCCTCTACCCTCTCGCACTCGCTACACAGGGAATTATGTAGGGAAAGTACCTAATTACATGGTTTTTGCACTCGTCTTGCGCGATCGTTGCAAGAGAACCAGTGGTCGTACAAGGATGGTTGGGGTGTCATTGGAAAGCTCTGTTTATGCCCTTCAGGGATAGATACTTGTTTATGCTCTGGGTCTTATTTAGGCATGAAAATTATCACATAAACAACCCTATTTAGGGTAAAAAAACACCCCGCTGGGCGCTACGGTCAAATAGACCACCTAGCCCGCTAAATAAGGGAAGTAGTGAAGAAGAGTGTCCTCGAGACGAGATAGAACTGTGAGGCGTATCTTTTGACGGCAACCGGATAAACGGTTCTCCCACAGCTAAAGTGAAAGAATCCAAAGAAACTCCTTTGCTTAACGTTCCGGAAAAGACTCCCGCGAGGGCAACCAAGTTTACGGGCCCCACCGAAACTCTCACTCGTAGTGGTAAGATTAGCCGCCCACCAATCAGGTACCCGGACGATGCTATAAATAGGACCCCGGGGCACGTGCCTGTCAGTTGGAAGGCACCATACCTCTACCCTCTGACCCTCAGTACCGACTCCGTCGACTGGTAGCAATAGTCGACGGGCAAGGGCAAAGAATTAATACCACTCGAGCTCTCAAGCAGTTTCTCCACCAGCCAGGGGAGGTTTTAATAGCCAAACCTATTGTGGAAAATCAGAATCCTGCACTCCAGTTACATAAATGTCTCTGTGAGCATAGTGGACTGGTGGAGTGGCAGCCGGAGGGCATAAATTTTAGGGGAACAGTATTGCGGCGATCAGGAGCTCGCCTAAATTCAGTAGGGGGTGATAAAGTAGAAACGCCCTCCGCCAATCACCGCGCTCCCTTTTGCTTACTTGCAAAGCCAGCTGATTTTGACAGCTCACGGCTGCAATGTGCCAGGCCCGGCCCACCAGCCAATCAGCGGCCTCCATTATCCGAGCGCGAAGCTGGACTTCCTACTCCCCTTCAGAAGTCACTCTCTTTCTTTGCTCGAAGAACTCCTTCTGATTATCCTTTGAGTAATACCTCGGTGCCAGCCCTGTACTCCCGTAAGCCACCAAAAGAGGGTTATAATCAAATTCCTGGAACTTACTATGTAGAGAAGAGAGAGGAGATGAAGGAAGCAAAAAGTGAGTGCGAACGTACAGCCCTGCGAGCCAACCAGCCAATCACAGCGCGCGAGAGCGGGAGGCCTGAGGATAAAGGTGGTCGCGCGGACTCCCTGGGTCACTCACCCCTCAGAGCTCACCGGGTCCACACACTGCAACCTACTTGCTCTCCCTCTCGCCCGGGCACAAAGGAAAACCAGAAACTCACTTTTCCAGTTACCTTGCCCTCACCTAAGCACAGCTCAAGACACACACACACCTGATCCAGCACACCAGAATACATTTGTTTATGGACCAATATTGGGCCCGCATATTATAAGGAGAGAAAGAGAGATGTGGTGGACTAACCTGGTGGTTTGCTATACAAATTGATGTGTCGTTCTAGGACAAGACTAAAGGAAAAAGAATTTAGACTTACCTGAATATATAAAGATGATGTGTTTATTAATTAGTTATCTCTGTTAGCACCGGCACCAGCCGAAGATTATATAGGATCTGATAGGAGAGATTAAAGATTAAAAGAGTAGGGAGATACTTGTGTTAATAAATGAGGCAACCAAAGTTAACCCCTAAGTGTCGGCGCGCAACATAAGACGAGTATAATAAATCTGGACTATGTGGCGGCGCTCGACATAGGTCGTGTGGCAATTTCAGCACGTAATGTTGCTGAGAGAGAGAGACAAGTGGTGGCAGGAGAGTAGCGAGCGTATGACTGCTCCAGACCACCGCGGCGAACCTACTGACACGAATCCCACCTCCTCCCTCCCTCTCTCACTCGCTATATACGGAATTGTATGGAGAAAGTGCCGAATTACATACTTTTTGCACTCGCGTTGCGCGGTTGTTGCAAAAAAACTAGCCATCATAAAAGGATCGTTATGGTGTCATTGGAAAGCTCTGTTTATGCCCTTTCAGGGATATATACTTGTTTTACACTCTGGGTCTTATTTAGGCATGAAAATGATCACGTAAACAGCCCTATTTTGGCTAAAAACACCCCGCTGGGCGGTACATATAAATAAACCGCTAGCCCGCTAATCTAGTGTTAAAGAGGGAAACAGTTGTTTAGTTGCCAAATAGATTAAAGATTAAAAGAGTAAAAGTAAAGAGGGGAGGGAAAGAATCCTTTTGGTAATAAATGAGGCAACCAGTAAGTTAAAGAGGGAAACAGTTGTTTAGTTGCCAAATAGATTAGCTATAGCTAGGGATGGACACTAGTTCAAATAAATCATTGATTAAGTTGTGTAAAAAGGAAACTGTATCGAAGGACACTAGTCCAATGTGAACTATGATATTATTAACACCTTACGAGCGGCCTATGCGGTTTATTTATGTGTACCGCCCAGCGGGGTGTTTTTAGCCAAAATAGGGCTGTTTACGTGATAATTTTCATGCCTAAATAAGACCCAGAACGTAAAACAAGTACCTATCCCTGAAAGGGCATAAACAGAGCTTTCGAATGACACCATAACGATCCTTGTATGATGGATAGTTTTCTTGCAATAACCGTGCAACGCGAGTGCAAAAAGCAGGTAATTCGGTACTTTCGGTACATAATTGAGTATGTAGCGAGTGAGAGAGGGAGGAGGGAGCTGAGATTTGTGTCAGTAGGTTCGCCGCGGTGGTCTGGAGCAGTCATACGCTCGCTAGTCTCCTGCCACCACTTGTCTCTCTCTCTCAGCCACATTACGTGCTGAAATTGCCACTCGAGTTATGTCGAGCGCCGCCACATAGTCCAGCTTTATTTAACTCGACTTATGTTGCTCGCCGCTAATTAAGGGTTAAGTCTAAAAGAGTTATTCTGTGTATGCGTCTGAGGCACGGTTCATCTTTTGTTAGTACGCTAATTGATTAAAGTGAAAGGTAATTAGCGTGTTGGTAACAGGGTTACTAGAGGGTAAATTCAGAAGATGTAATTGAGATAAAGATTGTAAACCTAATTGTGAAGTAACTGGGTGGCGGAACCCAATAGGGTTGTTGAGGTAAAGATTGTAAATCTATATTGTGAAGTAACTGGGTGACGGAACCAAATAGTGTCATTAAGATAAATAATGTAAACCTAGATTGTGAAGTAACTGGGTGGCGGAACCCATAGTGTAAGAGAGAGACCTTGTAATCTCATTCGGTAATTTGTATGATTTTATGTCATTGTAGAGGTACTTGTGTAGTAACGACGGTTGTGTCAGAGGAATAAATAGCTTCTATGTATTGAGGAGATAGATTATATATGTTATAGCCTTGGGATTGGGAAAAGGCTAAGTAAACGTGGGAAAACCTAAACAGTAGAGGAACGAATATAACTTTTGTTTTAGTTAGGCAAAGAGCATAGGGTTCATTAGGCCCTGGTCTCAATAAAAGACACAGCAGGGTTTTGACTTAATTATTTAGGATTAATCACTAATAACGGGTCGTAGGATCGAAGCCGACTTGAGTCAATACCTGAATAGCGGGGATTCAGTTAGGGAGTAACGGAAACTCTAGGGGTCCAGAGTACAACCTAGCATGAATCGACGTAATATTCAATCTGTGTCTTGAACTCATCTCGGCCCGAGCCAAGAACCTATTATTAGGGTAGTTAGGAAGTCTGTTAAATAAAATATACGAACTTCTAAATGACTGTCGAATTATCCCCCATAGTAGTAGCATAAAAGATTTAGAATTAAATACTACAATCACTACTACTCTCACCATCATCACTACTACTCTAATCATCACTACTACTCTCATCATCACTACAACTTTCACCATCATCACTACTACTTACCAACATTACTTATACTGTCACCTTCATCTTACAATCATCATTACTACTGTCACCATCATAAATGCTATTATGACCATCATCACTACTACTAGTAATGTCACCATCATATCAACTTCTGTTATCATCATCACTACTGTCATCATTATCACTAAATCTACAACCATCATCACTGCTATTATCACCATTATCACTACTATCAACATTATCCCCACTATTACTACCATCACTTCTAATGTCAACAATGGCATCCTTACCCTTACTGAGATGATAAGATGTATTGAACATGAGTCAGAAGTAGACTTATGGGATTAAATATGTGTGGAGACTTCACTGATAATACAGAATAAAGAGTGACCCAAGCGAATGCCTGATAACTCAGTTAGGTAACAGTAAGATAATACAAGTCTACTTTTCTCCTTCTATTGCAGGAGTGACAACTAATTACCATGGACATTGAACCACTGCCTAGACGCTCAAGGTCAGGACTTCGTGATTTAAGGACCTGTGCCCTGTGCATGAAAAACATTGACAGCCAAAGAGAAATTGTGAAGAATCCTACAGCTGAAGGACTGAAGACAAATTTCAATGCACTTGAGATACGAAAAGACACTATACATAACAACCTCTTGCCCTACAAAGAAGATATCCTCTGTGGAAAAGCACATATATCTTACCACAAATCTTGTCTTGCATCCTACACCAGCAAAAGCAATTTGAAACATAGTGAGACATGGGGGAAAAACGTTTCACAGACAAGTCTGCTACCACACGTTCTTCTGGATCATTTGATAGTGGAACAGCACGTCTGAGAAGAGTAGGTTGTTTTAATATAAGACAAGAATGTTTCATATGTAGCAAAGTGTCCAAGCGAGAAGAAAAACTGACCCAGATAACAACAGGTACCGGGGAGGGAACGAGACAGAAAGTTTTAAATGCATCCCTGTCCCGAGGTGACCTTGTAGTGTAGATGAGAATGCTTGCTCATTCCGAACTCTTTGCATTTGATGCAAAATATTACCGGTCTTGTTATGCTGCCTATATATCTAAGCGAAATGTAAGTGCAGCAAAAGGAAAATCAGATGACTCTCAACAGCAGTCCCTTGAAGACCCTGCCTTCGATGACATTGTGCTGCAGATTAAGAGAACGGTCCTTTCATTTCAGAAGAGTGTTACTACACTAGCACAGATCAAAACTGACTATTTTGAAAAAACTGTCTCAATATAAAATAGATAAAAGGTAGTTTTTACCTGGAAACTAAAGGAGAAACTAAAAAAAAGCATTTCACAGATAAGTTGGAGTTTATTGAACGCAGAGGTCAATCTGATATTGTTTGTTCCGGCTTAGATACAGTTGGTGATGCCCTAAAGAAAGCCTGTCAGCTGCAAAGTAATATACAAAGTCAAGATGACCTGGAGGAATTATTTCTCAAACTCCTGAAATGGATGAACACAAGCTTCTTCATGCAGCAGCAGGAATTCTGAGAAAAAGCCTGGCTGAGATCAAGGAATGTTACCAAAGTTATGAGCCAAGTACTCACATCAATGTAGAACGATGTGCAGAATTTGTACCTTATTTGCTTTATGATTTAATTTCCTGGACTACTAATGAGAAATCTTATCAAGATGCACATCAATCGGATTCCCCTGATACTTCTAAAGATGATATTAAAGCAATAGCCCTATGCCACAATATTATTGCTAAGAATACAGATGTACGAACTCCAATTACCCTTGGCCTTGGTCTGTATGTTCACCATGAATTTGGCTGTAGGCAACTTCTTGAAAATCTGAATGCCCTTAGTTACAGTATTTCCTATGATGAGGTTCGGAGATTTCTTACTTCAGCTGCAATGGATCAGCAAGAGGAGAACACCTACTGTATATTCCTAGGGGCCTTAATACCAATGATGGGATTCTCATTGATGTTGCCATAGACAATTTTGACAAAAATTACGACACTGAAGATCGCAAAACAACCACTCATTCCATGGCAGCAGTAATATACAAAAGGAGCCACGTCTGTCCTTCTGATAGTTCTGAACTTCCTAGGACAGCAAAGAAAGCTGCTACAGAGGATGCACAAGATGAAGTACTGCATAGGTATGCTGAAGTGTTAAATGTTATTACGAATTATGTGATGTCTACTATCTTTTGTAACTAGAACTGGCGAGTTTCAATCGTGTAGTCCCACTCTATAAACTAACACTTCTTTTTATTCCACTGCATTCTTCTTTTAACAAAATGTGTATCCCTCAACTATACCATCATCTGTCTTAACGTGAATTGGCGAGACTACTATTTTAGCAATATGTCTGTGTCTGTCTGTCTATACTGTATATTTGTGTGTCCACAGCGCCTAACTGAATGTACGATGGCTCAGAACAACTCAGTTGTCCTTCGAATGTACTTCCTTTAACACCTTATTGGCGGGCTAGACGGTCTATTTATATGTACCGCCCAGCGGGGTGTTTTTAGCCAAAATAGGGCTGTTTACGTGATCATTGTCATGCCTAAATAAAACCCAGAGTGTAAAACAAGCATCTATCCCTGAAAGGGCATAAACAGAGCTTTCCAATGACACCACAACGATCATTGTATGACAGCGAGTTCTTTGACCTGAATGTTGGTTTGAAACAGGGGTGTGTGATGTCCCCATGGTTGTTTACTGTGTAATTTATATGGATGGAGTCATGAAAGAAATACTATCAAGAGCAGTGGATGTTGGTGTATCGCTGAAAAGGGAGGGAAATGAGTGGAAGCTGCCTATACTGCTGTTTGCAGATGATACAGTTCTGATGAGCGATAATGAATGGGAGCTGCAGGGTTTGGTAAATGAGTTTGGAACAGTGTGCGAAAAACAGAATTTGAAGGTAAATGCGGGGAAGAGCAAGGTTATGGTCTTCGAAAGGGGTGAAGTCACAGAGTGTGAGGTGAAGTTGAACGGTCAGGCTATGGAGATCGTCAAATCTTTTAAGTATCTGGGCAGTGTGTTGAGTAAAGATGGGACTATGGATGAAGAAGTGCGGGAGAGGGTACAACAGGGGAAGAGGGTTGTAGGAACGCTGAAAGCAGTAACAAGAAATAGGGTGGTCAGTATAGGGTGGAAGTGAAGAAGTCCTTGCATGACAGTGTGGTAATCCCGACACTGACTTACGGAAGCGAAGCATGGACGTTGGTTGAGAGAATCAGACCAAGAGTGAGAGCAGTGGAAATTAATTAATTAAGAAGTGTGTGCGGAGTTACATGGAGGGATAGACAGACTAATGAAGAAGTAAGAAGGAGATGTGGTGTGGAGGTAGATGTGCTGGAAAGTGTGATAAGGAACAACTTGAGATAGTTCGGCCATATGGAACATATGGAAAGCGAGAGAATGACTAAGAGGGTGTACGAGAGCGAGGTGGAGGGACAGAGAGGGAGAGTAGACCGAAGGAGAGGTGGAAGGATGGAGTGAGGAAGTATATGAACGAAGGCGGTGCTGGTTGGGGGAAGGGGCGTCGACTGACTGGGGACAGAGGTGCATGGGAGCGGTTCGTTCGTGGCCACCCCTTCGGGGATCACAGTGTCAGGCAATAGATAGATAGATAGATAGATTGAGAAACATATTTGAAAGATGTAAAGAAAGGCAAAGAAATATTGGAATGAGAGAGTTCAGGACTAGAAGAATGAGAACGATATTTGGGGTGAAGGTATTTAGGGAATTGAGAAGTGAAATTAATAGTATGAAAGAGAAGTAAGGTATGGATGTTGAATTTAATATATATATATATATATATATATATATATATATATATATATATATATATATATATATACAACAAGAAGAAATATAATTCAGAGGGGAGAAAAGGTGACTTTTTAAACATATATGTTTGCAAATTAAAGATGATTTACAAAGTTTGGCTCCGCCGCTAAGGTCAATAGTCTAAATACATGTATTCTAATGACCAAACTAATATACAAATCTATTAGTTATTGATGCAAAATGTTGTATCTTGGTTATATAAATTGATAGAGGGAAAGTGTGTAATATATATTTTCCTTGTAATTATTGAGAAGATTGGTAATGCACAAACTGACAGCAAAGGAGTTGTGAAGGGCAATGAATATGAAATGGAAGATAAGGGAAGGTTAAAGGGAGATTTTTATGTACGCTATCTATGTATTTACATATTTATTTCTCTATTATTGTTATCATTGTTATTATCATTATTATTAGGGGTTCGACCCCTATGGGGAACCCTTATTGTAATCATTAATCCTGGTTATTCATCCAAATTATCTTTATTCGCCGGTGTTGACGCAATAACTCCAGAACCGCTTTTTTGATCGGGATCAAACTCTCACAAGAGGTGCGTTTTTGTATTGGACAACTTTTGATATGCTAAACATCCGGCATGGCGGCCAAATAGGTCCGTGGCAGCCGATTTCCCGAAAAATTTGACGCCTAAATACCGTCTCTCCCACTCATAGGAAATGATTGGGCTTTGGCATATGGACTCCACTACTAATGCTCCGCAAATGTTATAGAGAAGGTTTTGCTTTTACACGTGGGTTTTTTCCGGCAATCTTGAATAAAACTCGAATTCCACTTAAAATTCCACATCTTGCAAACTATGCCGATGATCAAAGCCATCTTTGCGTAGTTGGGTGAGCCTCGCGATTCCGAACGTTTTGATACCAAAAGAATATAAATGGGTGGAATTGTTTGGCCGCAGCATTGAAAACTGTCTATTCCTAAATTACTTTAAAACCGCATTCGCTACCCACACAAAGTTTACCATCTACAGTCTATAGGCTTCCACGCATGCCCCAGTTTTGCTTAATAACATAGTCGATTTATTATTCAGATCTATTATTTTCTTTTGTATTTAACTCTCTCAAAACAATTCGAGTCCCTACGAATCCCACACATTTTTTAGCCAACCTACCTATACTTACCTACCCTACAAAATAATAATGATAATTCAAATTTATTTTTGGTGAATAGCAGATTTTATTTTATCCTTGCAGGCTAAGGTTTTTAACTATTCCTCCCTTTGCCAAATGCTTTGTTTAATAACAATGATATGGACCTTTAAAGTTTTGGCAATTGCCTGTGTGACTCGTATTTTAACCCTCCTCCTTTAACCCTAAGTGTTACCACAAAATACCGCTAGATCCTTTCTCAAAAGTCGCTAGCATGTTGCTACATAGTCAAACAATGTTAGAATAATGCTGCAATTTCTAAAGAGTTTTGGGTTTGTTTGTTTTGCAAATTTTACAATGTAGTATGACTAGAATGTCTGAAATTTTCAAATTATCCATAGTAAATGTCTCTAGATATAAAAGAAATGGCTGCTAGATTGAAGTAAATAGCTCTACATTTAGCGGTAATATGTAGCGTTACAACTGGCAACACTGCAACCACCACCTCCCTCCCAAGAATGTCACCACAAAATACCGCTAGATCCTTTCTCAAAAGTCGCTAGCATGTTGCTACATAGTCAAACAATGTTAGAATAATGCTGCAATTTCTAAAGAGTTTTGGTTTGTTTGTTTTGCAAATTTTACAATGTAATATGACTAGAATGTCTGACATTTTCAAATTATCCCTAGTAAATGTCTCTAGATATGAAAAAATGGCTGCTAGATTGAAGTCAATACCTCCACATCTAGCGATAATGTAGCGATGTTAAAACTGGCAGCACTGGTAAGCCTCCTCCTCCCCCGAAGACAGGACCCACTTCCCTCCCGCTCATCGCCCAATAATTATGATCTGAAGTTTGTATTTCCTTATCTTATCCTGTGTATAATTGTAAGCCTTCCACGTGTCTCTATTGAGTAATGACATATAACAGGATTCATTATTTAAATACAAGGCTGAATATTTATCGGAAGTAGTTATTTGCCTTGGAAAGCTGAAATATAATGTTTGCACAAATGGTAGGTATAACTATTTGGTCTGTGCTGAAGAGAAAGAGAGAAAGAGAGAATTCCTTTTCGTTGCCTACTATATCCTTCCCTCCCTACTATATCCTTGCAGCAACAACATCCAATGGTATGTTGGAGCTTGTATTATAATCAAGTAAACAATTATAGTTACAGCAACAACATACTGTACTAGAGTGGTGGGGGATGTACACATAGGCAATTATACCTTCAAAAACAAAATTCCAAGTAGTGTTGGTTGAAATACAAAGGGAACACTTCATGACGGCCACAACAAAAATAGCCAAACTCATAAACGGCCACTACCAAAAACACCACTCTCCTTAAGGCCAGTCCAAATCAACAACTCTACCCAAATCAACCAATCAACCCAAATCAACAACTCAACCCAAATCAACCAATCAACAAAAATCAACCTTGCAACCTAATTCAACAACAAATTAACTTAAATGGACCAATCAACCTCTCAGCCAAAATCAACCACACAACAAAAAATTAACCAATCAACCCAAATTAAATTATCAACCCAAATCTACCACTCAACCCAAATCAACCGATTAACCACTCAACCCAAATCAACCACTCATCCCAAATAAACCAATCAACCCAAGTAAAATGAACCATTCAATCAAAATCAACCACTTAGTCAAAATCAACCACTCAACCCAAATCAACCCATATCAACCACCCAACTCAAATCAACCACCCAACCCTAATCAACTACTTTATTGGTATTGATCCCACTCGGTAGCCTATTCCACATATCTACAACTCTGTTACCAAACAAATAGAGGCAAATCCCTTACACAGCCAATCTCTCTCTCGCTCATGTTTGTTTGCACACTGGTACAAATGAGGAAGATCCCATACACATGCAACCAAGATGAAAATGGGAGCCTGCAGAGAGACCCTTTCACACCCAACCTATCTGGTCCTATCAAATTTTATGTTGAAGCTCTATTGTTATTGATCCCACTATAGCACTCGGTAGCCTATTCCACATATCTACAACTCTTTTACCAAGCAAATAGAGGCAGATCCCTTACACAGCCAATCTCTCTCTCTCGCTCTTGTTTGTTTGCACACCAGTACAAATGACGCAGATCCCTTACACATGCAACCAAGATGAAAATCGGAGTCTGCAGAGAGCCAAGTGGCCCACATAGGGCAGATGCCTTTCACACTCAACCCATCTCATAAACGTTACCTGTTATTTACACTATTTACTATACAACCCTATTATCATATACCTGCAACCAAAACACATTTGTAAGAAATAGGAACATAAGAAAATGGGACTCTGTAGAGGGCCAATTGGCCCACACAAGACAGATCCTTTTCACACCAAACCCTTCTAAAAAAAACTCTTTCCCATTTATCTCTGTCTCCCTTACATTTATGACATCCTAGTCTCTCTCTCTCTCTCACAAATGAGAACATAAGAAAACCGGAGTCTGCAGAGAGCCGATTGGCCCACACATGTCAGATCCCTTTCACACCCAACCCATCCCGTGCTCTCTCTCTCTCTCATATATACGCTATCTTCCTTACGTTTACGACACTCTCTTGTCATACTCTCTCTGTTTCCCTCACAAATGAGAACATAAATAAAATAAGAAAATAGGAGTCTCCAGAGCCGATGGTCCTACACATGGCAGATCCCTTTCACACCCAACTCCTCTCGTTCTATCTAATTTCAAGTTGAAGCTCTATTGTTCTTGATCCCATTATAGCACTCGGTAGCCTATTCCACATATCTAAAACTCTGTTACTAAACGGATAGAGGCAGATCCCTTATACAGCCAATATCTCCCTCTCTCGCTCTTGCTTGTTTGCACAATCTGATCCTTCTGTAGTTTCTCGATGCCCGATAAGTTAAATGATCTTTTGATATCTGTGACACAGCATTTGTATCCAACACAATACCCTGCTTGCAAAACCGCTCGAACCCCGGACAAAGTTGCTTGCAACTTTAATTATTATTATTATTATTATTATTATTATTATCATTATTGTTATGCCCTGATTTTATGCAGGATTAACAATTGGATATGGTGAGTTCTACTCCACTGGGACTTCCAAGTTCAAATACGTACAAAGTCGTACATATAAAATGAAAAGAAAACAGAGGATAAGTATATCACAAGATATGGTTTAACCCGTGGAGCCCCGGCTAGTTTTGTAATGTTTGCGCACCAGAACCCGGCCGGTTTTCAAAAAATGGTTTTATTCCAGAAACAATAGCGAATGGGTTAGGAATGAAGGAAAAACCACGAAAAACCGCTCAAAAAGTTTTAAAAATGGTCCTACAGAGCCCCCGAAAACAGATTTTACAAGAGTAAAAAATTGAAGGCAATTATCCCAAAAAAACAGGTTATTGCGCGCTCGCGCGCACGCACGTGGACTTTAAGAGTTTTCAACCATCGGCACGGTTGCGTGGGATACGTACACAGTTCCCATACAAATCTGAGCCCTCTTGAGTGGCTACACCTGAGGTTACGGTCGGCGCAATTAGGGTGACGCGCCAGGCGCGTCTCTGGGGCTGTGCGTTACATACATCGCCGACGCGTCAGGCGCGTCGCTGGGGCTGTACGGGTTAAGAATACAGCTTTATTTCTCTTGCACTATATTGGAGAAATAATCTGGAACTGAGAACATAGGACACGTATCACTACCAGTGAATAGCACTTAATTTTATCACTGACTCCTAGCACAGTCGCGGAGCTAGATAGGGAGCACGTATTGTCGACCAACTTCACTAAATCTTCGAGATAATATTTAAGACACTGGGTTGGACACTAGAGAAGTGGAGTGACCACTGTCACTTTCTTTCAGTAATGTCACGGTGTTTTACGGTCAAGGTCAAGTACCCCAATAGGTATGCCGCTGGTTTGTATAGAAAACGGAGAGTCAAGGGTAGACTCTGAAATATTTTCTAGCACTTTGGTAAATTTTGGCAGAGTCGCTGACGTCTCGAAAGTAGGCTAAAATTGTATTAATTCGAGATCGATTCACTGTTGGGTGGCAGATTGTTAGTCCGTATCACTCGTACTGTAACGGAGTACGACTCGTAGCTTTGGGACCTAATTATTAACACTGGTGTGGATTTATACGTATAAAAGTCACTTTTGGGGGAACTCTGTTTATTTTGTTCACTCGACACTTTTCCTACTTGCTGTCACTCTATCTTCTTCTCTTGGTCTCCCGGCGTGGTAACTTCTCGATAGATGTCTTCCGGAGGTGATTGGTTCTCGTTGGTTGCTTCCCTGTAGGTGGGCCGGCTGTGTGAAGTAGTTACAGATGGGTTGATTGGGCTTGAGATCTTAAGTATGGCTCCGTAACATATAGTAACCGTCTGGCGAATTACTTTTGGGCACCATACCGAACTAACGCGAGTATTTCAGGGGTAGGAGAAACTTCTCGACCATTCTGATCAGTATATGAACCGTTGATGAAGTTCTGTTAAGGTAGTCTCGGACTAGGATCTTAAATATCGAGTCTTATGTGGTCGATATCAGACGAACACAGTTATTTCAGTTGGAGTGATATTACTGTCTGCCCTGATCTTTATGAGAGGTTCGGGGGACCCGGAGCAGTGTTTAAACCTTTAAGTTACACAGTCATCAGTCATATGGGATGCCACAGACTCAGTGCACCAAGGACCTGTCTCTGCAGAGTGCCCGTGAGGGTATCTCGCCAAGCCCTGTTTCTAACACTGCGGTCTCAGAGGCTTGAGACTACCTGTGCCGAATGGCAGTGTCCACTTTAACCCTTCTTTGGCGGCGCCCGGCTATTGTCGAATTAAAAAAATGGGGCCTACGGGCGGGGCCCGGCTATTGTCGAATGCAATTTTGAGCACGTAATGAGAGAGAGGGGAGCGGTGGGAGGAGCGTAGATTACCTCCTGACCGCTCGCCACGGCCGCCGTGGACCTACTGAGATTTACTCCACTTACAACCACCCTCACTCCCTCGCTACATACGTATTTATATAAAGAAATTGCCGTATTTTACCGTTTTTGCCCTTTGGTTGCACGATCGTTGCAAGACAACCAGTGATCGTGGAAGGATGGTTCAGGTGTCATTGGCAAGCTCAATTTACGCCCTTTCAGGGATATATACTTGTATTACGCTCTGGGTCTTGTTTATGCATGAAAAAGAGCATGGAAACAACCCCATTTATGGTAAAAAACCCTGCTGGGCGGTACATAGAAATTACCGCCTAGGCTGCTCTTAAGGTGTTAAATAGTGATTAATAGAGAGGGCGGCTGGCCGGAGTCTCTCTACTTTTCACTATAGAAAATGTAACCTCGCGGTGGAGCCTATGTCACGTCGGGAGGCCGAACGACGACAAAGTTCCTTGACAAAGACAGTTTTGTACGAGTGTTCACTTGGACTCCGTAAAACACAGAGAGGGCGGCAGGCCGGAGTCTCTCTAGTTTTTACGAGGCAAAGTGAAACCTGATAAAGGGGACTATGTTAATGCTGGCATGCCAGCCACCAACAGAGTTCTAATATTAGGACACTTGTACCTTCCCACTCTAGAGAATATTGAGGACGGCCGTTAACTCAACTTCTTTTAGAGATGGTGCGGTTGTGGGTTTTTCCGTAACAAGATGGACAAGTAGGGGCGGCAGGCCGGTATCCTACTTCCCCAACTCGGAATGAAAGTTATTCCTATCACAATAGCTGTATGTCCCTCTGGCAGGCCAGGCAGAGACAGAGTTATTGCGACAGGCCACAGCTGTTGATAACTTATAGTCTGAGGAGAAAGTTTCAGCAGGCGGTATACTTTTCCCACTAGACTAGCTAGTCACCGCCTAAGTAGGATATCTACGTTAGCTAGGCAGGCCCGGGTCTAATGAGATCCCTAGTATAGGGTTTGTGAGTTGCTGTCTCAGTATTAGTGTGTCTTTCTGGCATGCCTGACGAAGACAGAGTACCTGGGACAGAACTCAGTTAACGGGGACTTATAGTCTCAGAAGAAATATCGGCAGGCCGTACACATTCTTCACTAGACTAACTAGTAACCGCCTAAGTAGGATCTCCACGTTAGCTAGGCAGGCCCAGGTCTAACAAGGATCCCTAGTATAGGGTTTACGGTTGCTGTGTCAGTATAGGTGTGGCTCTCTGGCATGCCAGACGAAGACAGAGTACCTGGGACAGAACTCAGTTAACGGGGACTTGAAGTCTAAGAAGAAATATCGGCAGGCCGTACACATTCTTCACTAGACTAACTAGTGAACGCCTAATTAGGATCTCCACGTTAGCTAGGCATGCCCGGGTCTAACAAGGATCCCTAGTATAGGGTTTTACAGACAGTATCTGGACTTTGCGGCAGGCTGGCCAGTCCAACTGAATGGAGAGCAATCTTAAGTTTTCGTAAGTTGGCAAGCCAGTACTTTTGAAGCCTCAACAATTGCTTGACTTACTCCAGAAATCCTGAACTGGTATTGTGGATTACAGACTGCACTCCTGCAGTACCTCTAGGATGGTAAGGGCATGGGGAGGTATCCTAGAAGGGGTCCTTGAACCCTTCTTGTTCTGCTGGTCAAGGTGGCCTTCAATACATTTATATTACTCGGTGATGGGGTGATGAGTAAGGTCAATTATAGCTCCTAGAGTAAGGTACTTCATCAAAGGTTAATTATATATTCATAGGTGGTCTATATAAACTAAATAGAACTCTGGAAAACAATAATAGTGAGTCAAGTAAATGAAATATGAAATCGGTAATCTCGGGGAGGACTTTGAGGTGTGTACCAAAGGGTGTCGTGTGCACCTGACAGGTGAGGGCTATGATGTGTGCGAGACAGTGTTTATCCTTCTCTCTCCTTCTCGTCGTGTTGGTGGGTGGATTTTTCTACGGATCTTGGTTGGTAGTAATTTTAGGTATAAGAATACATTTATCTCCCTCTGCATTGCGTTGTCTAAATGAGTGTGTACGTATACCACCTTCCTAAATCGTGTTGGTAGGCCTGGGTGTATACATGGGTGTACACACGGGGTATTTAAGCGTACGGAGCACCCTCTCTCTGGGCGCGGAAGCGTCAGCTCTCCCGCGTCGTCTAGACATGGTGACAAATTGGTACAGGATATTTATTTAGAAGGAAGCATGTGTGGTTTGTGTAACTAGCAAAACTAGTTGAAGAGTGTCAAAAACAGGCATGTGTATATATGTGTGGGGAAACATTGTCCCAAGATCTATTGAGATATATGTTTACATCTTATTGCATAAAATAGGGTCTCATACAATCATATAATGATTTCATCTGGCAGTGCTTTCTTCGGTAGCGAAGATATAAGTTTCTCTTAACTGCTACTTCTCTATTCTCCCCTAGTTATATTGTCATGAGGGGAGAAAAGGAAAAACACAGGTATATAGGAATAGACAGAATGCAGGGGCTGTTTTACAAGTACATCATAATAATTTGCATACATATATATACGAACACAGGTGCTGTCCGACAGGTACATTATAATAATTATGGAAGAGGGAACATAGGTGAACAATTGACATACATGCTTGCCTTGCAAGTACATCATAATAATTTACATACGTATATATACGAACACAGGTGCTGTCCGACAGGTACATTATAATAATTATGGAAGAGGGAACATAGGTGAACAATTGGCATATATATATATATGAACACAGGTGTTGTCCGCCAGGTACATTATAATAATTATGGAAGAGGGAACATAGGTGAACAGGCGAAAAGTGACAGGTAGGTTAGACATGTAGGTTACACCGCACTTTCTTCTTTGTGGTGAGAGTGGGAGGCAACGTCTTGCCACTTCCCGGTGTGACCTTGGTTAGTCCGGCGACTGTCTGGTCCTCACTTTCCCTTTCCGGTGCTCGCGCGCCTTTTCGTTTTCGGGGCATTTCACTTCCCCTTTCCTCGTGAAAGGCACGTCCCCGTACCTCTGGTGCCAATGTAAAGAAGTTGCCTTGGGAGCCAATTAAGAGGAGTTTGCTGAGGTATGTCCACCATCTGCTCTCAGATCGCCAGTATGGCTTCCTTAACACCTTATTAGCGGGCTAGGCGGTCTATTTATATGTACCGCCCAGCGGCGTGTTTTTAGCCAAAATAGGGCTGTTTACGTGATCATTTTCATGCCTAAATAAGACCCAGAGCGTAAAACAAGTATCTATCCCTGAAAGGGCATAAACAGAGCTTTCCAATGACACCACAACGATCCTTTTATGACGGCTAGTTTTCTTGCAACAACCGCGCAACACGAGTGCAAAAAGCATGTAATTCGGTACTTTCCCCATACAATTCAGTATGTAGCGAGTGAG
The DNA here is from genome assembly GCA_032716605.1 of Paralithodes platypus. Classification (NCBI taxonomy): domain Eukaryota; kingdom Metazoa; phylum Arthropoda; class Malacostraca; order Decapoda; family Lithodidae; genus Paralithodes; species Paralithodes platypus. The sequence goes on along the minus strand of CM064569.1, from coordinate 13,142,099 downwards.
AGAGGGAGGGAGGAGGTGGGATTCGTGTCAGTAGGTTCGCCGCGGTGGTCTGGAGCAGTCATACGCTCGCTACTCTCCTGCCACCACTTGTCTCTCTCTCTCAGCAACATTACGTGCTGAAATTGCCACACGACCTATGTCGCTCGCCGCCAGATAGTCCAAATTGATTATACTCGACTTATGTTGCGCGCCGCTAGTTAGGGGTTAAGGGTCGCTCTACTGGTGATCTTCTTTTATATCTTACTAACTCTTGGTCATCCTCCTTTCGGGACTTCGGTGAGAATTTTTCTATTGCACTAGACATATCGAAAGCTTTCGATAGAGTCTGGCACAAATCTTTAATTTCTAAACTACCCTCCTTCGGTTTCTATCCCTCCATCTGTGCCTTTGTCTCTAATTTCCTTTCCGGCCGTTCCATAGCCGCGGTTGTGGATGGCCATTGTTCACTTCCTCACCCTATAAACTCTGGTGTTTCTCAAGGCTCTGTCCTATCGCCTATTCTCTTTCTAATTTTTATAAATGATCTCCTTAACTGTACCTTAATTCCCATCCATTCATACGCAGACGACTCAACCTTACACTACTTCATTAGTTTTTCAGAACGCCCCAGCCAGCAATCCCTTATCGACAAACGTAATGAAGCCATAGAACTCTTAAATTCTGATCTAAATACTATCTCCAATTGGGGCAGAGGAAACCTTGTTGCCTGTAATGCTTCCAAAACCCAATTTATCCATCTATCTACCCGTCAGGATCTCCCAGCGGACTATCCCTTATTCTTCAACAATACAAAAATCAACCATTCATCTTCTCTCAATATTCTTGGTGTCTCTTTTTCTTCTGCTCTCATTTGGAAGGACCATATTACCAGTCTTGCTAAGGTAGCCTCCCAGAAGCTGGGTGTGCTCAACCGCCTTAGGGGGTTCTTTTCCCCAGCACAGCTTCTTGCTCTGTACAGGGGCATAGTGCGTCCTTGTATTGAGTATTGTTCACATGTGTGGGGAGGTTCCTCTCACACCGCTCTCCTAGACAAAGTTGAAAGGAAGGCCTTTCGTATCATTAACTCCCGTCCACTCACCAACTCTCTGCAATCTCTCTCTCTCCGCCGCAATGTTGCATCTCTCTCGCTATTCTATCGCGACTATAATAATCAGTGTTCCTCAGATCTTTCCCAGTGCATACCACCTCCTTTACGTAGGGCACGTGGTACCCGTCTTGCAACTCAATCCCAGCCCTACTCTGTGCAACTCTCTAACCCAAGAGTGAAACGTTACTCTCAAACTTTCTTCTACTCAACAGCTGAGCTCTGGAACTCTCTCCCAGAATCAGTCTTTCCCTCTTCCTATGACTTAAATTACTTCAAACTCTGTGTGTCCAGGCATTTTGGCTTAATCGTCCCTTGATTTTGGCCCTGTCACTCTTTCAACTATGGGGGAGGCACTCGCTATAGGCAATTCTGCCTTTTGCCTCCCTCAATCACATTGAAAAAAAATAAAAATAAATTGTAGAGATCGGTCGTCTGGAGTTTTGGTGGGGTCCACCAGGACAGCAACGTGGGCTTTGGTGTTTGTTTCCAACGATGCTGTAAGGGCTTCATCCGGATACCGTATCCGGTTAAAGTGGATGGTGTCGTTGGACTATTTCACTCTCTTGATGAACGGAGTGGTTGACATGGTGACGCGGCAGAAGACAGGAGCGTAGCAGAGGGTGTGTGGGTGGTGGTAGTGGCGGGGTACTTATGCGTGAATCTGTCACGTGGTTTATTTAGTCGACCTGATTTAGTGCGAATGGTACCGCATAATTGTGCTTCGGTGCTGGTGGTAGATGATGGTGACGGGGATGTAGGTTTGGGGTTGGGAGAGGGAGGGGGGAAAGATAATGGCTTTTTAGTAGAAGTAGGAGAGTGTTTGGGTGATGCTGATAGAAGTTTTGTTTGTATTGTAGAAGGGAAAGGGGATAAAGTAGGAGGAGCTAGGCGGGGTGAGGATGGTTTTGCAGGGGGTAAGGAAACTGAGGTAGGAGGATGAGCTTTATTTTTAGGCGGGAATACTAATTGTGGAAGAGATGGTGGTTTAGTAGGGTGGGACAAAGAATGTCTGACTGTAGAAGAAGAAATTTTACTTTTAGGGGGGAATGTTATTATTTGAAGATGTAAAGGTTGCAGAATGCGGGCTTGAGGGGAGGAAGAGGTTGAGCGTGACGTGGAGCGGGAGGAGGCAGAGGAGGATGTTGATTTAGGTGGAGAGGTGGCGGGTGATGCCGATGGGTGCGGTTTCTGTTTGGGGGAAGATGAACTTGGTGAGATGATAGGAGGATGTTGAGGGCGAGATGAAGGTTGTTTGGGTTTTGATGGAGGTTCGGATAGAGGGGTGGAAATGTTAGTTTTAAGAGGACGAGATGATTTGTCGATGAGTGTGGTGGAAGAGTTTGAGGTAGATGGAGAGGCTTTAGATGGAGGATGTGAGGTGGTGAGGTTGGTGGTTGATGCAGGTCTGTCTCGGGAGGCTTTAGAAGGTGATTTCTTGAGATGTCTAGGTGTGTAGGGACCAATTCTCTTGACGGATATGGAGAATCTGGGGCGTAACTGGTAGTGGGAGATGGATGGCTGGAGTTCTTGGGTTGTCGGTGGAGTGGAATTGGCGGAGTCAGGTTGTTGATCCAATGGGGTTACATTTGGAGAATGAGGTGCTGGTAGGATCTTAGGGGAAGTCTTTTGAGAAGTGAGAGCGGAAATGTTGGGTGGGTTTGGAGATGTTGAACCATGGTAGATGCGAGGAGAGGTTATAGAGGAGGGTTTGTTGTTGTTGTTGTTGTTATTCCCTAAGCTGCCTGGCCGAACAGCCCCGAGTCCCTGAGGAAGGCCATGGCCATGATCAGGCTTTCCCACAGAGCTCTCATTGAGTGTAGATTGTGTTGTTGGCGTAAGTGGTTGTGTGAAATGCAGTCTTCTATAATGTGTTTAATGGTATGGGGTGCTGTGTTACATTCTGGGCAGGCGTCGACAACGGAGTCATCCAGTCTCTTCTGATAGCTCAGGAGAGCTGGATGGTGTCCGCATCTCAGCCTGGCCAGGTGGACTCTGTCCTCGTGAGGAAGGGAGGATTCGGAAGGATGGACTTCGGGAGGTCGTGCATGCAGCTGCGTGTTGTCTGTGAGTGAGTGGATGGATCGGTGAGAGATATGAGTATGGATGTGCTTCTGGAAGTTGGTTCGGGGTGGGCAGGGAGGGAGAGAGGACAATAATTGTGTGTGATACCGTGTGCTGGGTGTTGTTTTAATATTTCTTGGTGTCTGTGGGTGTGTTGCCATGTAGTTTAGTGGGTGGTCTTGGTTTTTGGAGGCTGCTGCCAGGAATTGAGTGCCTATCATGTCCAGATGATCTTTGACTTTGAGGATTTTGGTTTCTTGATGTAGGTGATCTGTGGGTGCAGTAGCTGTGCAGCCTGTAATGATCTTCAGGGGTTTGTTTTGAATAGTCTGTAAGGTCTTATAATGTGTTTCAGCTAGGATAGTAGCCCAGGCTGTGCTTGCGTATTCCATCACTGATCTTATGTATTGTTTATATACTGTGGTGGTAGTTTCTTTGTTGTGTCCGAATTTTGTGTGAGCAAGTGACCTGAGGGCGTTAAGTCTGGGTGTCAGTTTCTTTTTAATGTTTGTGGTGTGCTGTTTGAATGTCATATGAGTATCATATGTTACTCCTAGGATTTTGGGTGTGTGTGTATGTGTTTGGGGTGTGTTGTTTATGGTGACTTGAGGGATGTATTCGTGTTCTCCTGTCCAGCTTGTGAGCAGGGTTGCGGTGGATTTGGCTGGGGCTAGATTAAGTCTGTTTGTAGTGCACCAGCCATGTAGTGTGTTGAGATAGGGTTGAAAGAGATCTGTTGCTCTTTTTAGGTCATGGTGTGTACATGTGAGTGTTATGTCGTCTGCATAGGAGGCTAAGTTTATTTGGGGCGTATTGGGTGTAGTTATATCATGCATGTACAAATTGAAGAGTGCAGGCGATAGGACGGATCCTTGTGGGACTCCGTTTGGAAAGTTTCTGATTTTAGATGACTGACCGGCAAAAGATACGTGTGCACATCTGCCTGCTAGGAAGTTGGCCAGCCACCTTTTTGTGTTGTTGTGCATGTTTGTGTTGTATATTTTGTTTGTTAGGTTGTGGCGGGGGATGGCATCGAAGGCTTTACTAATGTTGAGTGTGGCTAATAGTGATCTGTGTGGTGGTCTAGCTGAGTTGATGCCGTCAAAAGCTCTTTGTGTAAGGTCTGTGAGAAGAGTGTTTGTGGAGTGCAGTGGCCTAAAGCCATGTTGTGTTGGAGCTAGGGGTAGATCAGGTGTAATTAGTTGTAATACTAGGCATTCCATGACTTTGGAGGGGGAGCAAAGGAGTGTGATGGGGAGGTGCGAGGAGGGTAGCGTGGGGTCTTTGTTGGGTTTGGGGTATGTGATGATGATACCATGCTTCCAAATGTCTGGTATTGTGTTGTGTGAATAGCTGTAGTTTGATATGTTAGTGAGTGCTTGTATGCCTTGTGGTCCCAGGTGTCTGAGGTGTATGTTGCTTATGTTGTCTAGGCCACAGGCGGGTGAGTGCTTGAGATTGTTGATGATATGCTTTGTCTGGTGATTGGTGAAGGGTGTATAGTCAGGGTCTGTGGGGAATTGTCTCTTACGTCGGATGACACGTCGGTCGTCTTTGTGAGGTTTTAGGTGGCTGACATGTGAGAAGTGATTGATGAGAGTGTTTGCTTGTTGTTTACATGAAGGAGTAGAGTCTGTTGTTGTGATTGCAGCATGTGATTGTGTTGTGTTGCTGTTGGAAACTGTGATGTTGTTTAGTGTTTTGTAGAGTTTTTTGGGGTTTGTTTTGTGATCAAGTGTTTGTAGGAAGTTATTCCAATTTAGTTTTTGTTGTTCTTGTATTTTGTTGTTAGTTCGGGTGTTGAGTGCTTGAATTTGTTGTGTGATGTCTTGTGTGTGGGGTGCTGGGGAGTGTTTCAGTATGTCGCGTTGTCTGATGAGGTTTTGAATTTCTGGTGTGAAGTTGGGGTTGTGTCTTTTTCTGTTACCTCTTGGAATGTGTTTCTTGTCAGCGTTTTGGATAGTTTTATTGAGTATGTGTACAGCATTGTTGATCTTAGTGATGGGTGTACTGTTTAGAGTTGTGAAGTGTTGTTCTGTCTCATTTGTGAATGCTTCCCAGTTAGCTCTTTTATAATGGTGTATGTGTGTTTGTGGCTAGCTGGGGTGAGTCTGGTTTTGGTGGTGATAATGATCGGGAGGTGGTCGGAGCCTAAGGTTCTGACCACCCTCCAGGATGTTGTGGGGGCGAGTTCTGGGGAGCAAAAGGTGATGTCTGGAGATGATGGGTTATAGAGGGCTTGGTGAGGAATATGGGTATGTTGATGGATGTTGTTAAGGATGATGAGGTTATCGGTTTGGTTTTGTAGTACCAGCCCTCTGTCTGTGTCGGGGTTGTCGACAAACTAGGCCGACGTCTTGGCGTTGAAGTCACCACCCAGGATGATGTGTGGGGTGTGTGGGGTGTTTGTGATGTGTTGTAAGTGTGGTCTGTATTCATTTGGTACTGTAGGGGATGTTTTGGGAGGGATGTATGTGTTTATGATGGTTATGTTGGAGATGTTGCCAGTGCATATTTTAATTGATTGTATTTCTGTTGTGTTATCATTTGGTGGGAGGAGGGATTTGGTTTGTACACTGGTTACTATGTAAGATATTTCTTTGTGTACCAGGGTGATGAGTCCACTGCCCCCGCCGACAGCCCGGTCTTGTCTGATGGTGCTGAAATTATGAAATGTGGGTGTTTTTTGTGTTGTGTGGAGTTTTGTTTCTTGTAAGGAGGGTTTGTTGGTTGGAGTTGGTATTTCTTTCCTCGGTGGTGCATCTTGATTGTTGGTGGAAGTGGAAAATATGGTTCTGATCATAGTGGGTGGAGGCAAAGACTGAATTTTTTTGTCTTGCAAGATACTGTATTATTGGCTTCAGTAGCAACAGAAAACTTAGAGAAAGAGTCATGAAAGTCATTTGGGGCTTTAGTAGCAATATTCACGATAGGTGAATGTATCTCTGGGTCAGGAATAGGAAAAGAGAGCTTCAGTAGCATTAATCATGTAAGGATTATGAACATCGTCAGGTAAAATAGGATGTTGGTGGGCTATAGTAGCAATTGGTCAACAGATTCTCCACGGTGCTGGCAGTTGGAAACTCGGAGGGAGGGCATTGTCTAGGCTGGCCAGTAACTGTTTCTTTCTTTGTTGATTTAGACAGGGTGACTGGAGTTGGTGTTGCACAGGGGGAGATTGGTAGGATGGTTTCTGGGAAGTCCTTTTGCCTTTGAAAAGGATCTGGACCTGACGTTGTCCACAATCTACCTGGGCTTGGAGCTTTTGTAATAGGTCAAAGCCGAGGTAGCTGTCGTAGCGCTTACATTGCGAGTGGAAAATCACAAATGCATGATCACACTGCGCATGAGTAGATGGGGTAGTCATACGCAAGGGTCGAGTTTCTCCTCTAATATGAAGGGGGTTATCACTTGCATTTATTAGTTCGGTGGTGGTAGGCTGAAGGGCACCAAATATTTTCTTATTTTTTACATAATAGGAGTTAAATAGACAGGATCGGTCGGCGCCATTGTCTATCAAGAGGCATACCAGAATGCCTTTAATTTTTAAATTGACAAATGGGGGTTGGCGTTCACTCTTAGACTCCTCCATAGTGGGCGGGGGGACGTACAAGAATCCAGAGACTCTACCTCTTCTTCCTCCGGTATTTCGAGGTATTTGTCTTTTGGGCAGGTCTGAGGGACGTTTTCTGAGGGTCTACTGGATTCCGCAGAGTTACGGATATGCTAAAGGGGCCACCTTGAGCTGCAGGCGGAGAAATCGTAAGGATTGATGATTATTAATTTATCTTGGCACTGTTGTTGGTCATGTGGATATATTCTCCTAAGTTGGTTGGGACTGGAAGATGGCCTGCTGGGCTGATGGGTGCTGTGCTGATGGTGGGACTCAGGTGCTGGAGCTGTTTGTTGATGGTATTGTGCAGATTTCCCCATTCTGTTGGGTGGTTGAGGGATACCGGCTATGATGGGGGTCTTGGGTCGGGAGGCTAATATTTTCCGTATTGTCACGATATCCCGCTGGAAACCTATGGGATCGTGCATGGCGAAATATGCTTGCACTGCAGGCGGCAGTACTTGCATTAAATGCATTAGGATGTGCTGCTCTTGCATATTTCGAGTCAACGTAGGAAATGCGGCCCTGACTTGTTGGTTGATGTTTGTGATAGTTGCATCAAGGTCACAATCATACTTGATGTCCTTGATTTTGTTGTGGGCTACAAACACACCCAGAAAAGGCTTGATTGCCTCAATCACTATGGGTTTGAATGCATCCCAGGTGAATGCAGGGGTTACCTGCGGGGCTACAAGGGAAATGGCTTTTCCCAAGCGCGTAAGCAGGATGGCTATTTTCTCGCGGTCCGTTGTATAAGCTAAGTCTAGCACTGGCTTTATTATGTCCATATGTACTTCAATTTCATAAGTCTCCCCATCATATTTGGGGATGGGAATGTGAGAGCATGGAGCGGCCATATTTATATAGTATCTTTATCTCAGTTTCTTTCCAAATATGTTCAATATATTGAATTCTTCCGTTCGAATAGAGAACCACCGCTAGCCACCAATGTTATGCCCTGATTTTATGCAGGATAAACAATTGGATATGGTGAGTTCTACTCCACTGGGACTTCCATGTTCAAATACATATATATAAAATGAAAGGAAAACAGAGGATAAGTATATCACAAGATATGGTTTAAGAATACAGCTTTATTTCTCTTGCACTATATTGGAGAAATAATCTGGAACTGAGAACATAGGACACGTATCACTACCAGTGAATAGCACTTAATTTTATCACTGACTCCTAGCACAGTCGCGGAGCTAGATAGGGAGCACGTATTGTCGACCAACTTCACTAAATCTTCGAGATAATTTTTAAGACACTGGGTTGGACGCTAGAGAAGTGTTTCTAGGAGTGGAGTGACCACTATCACTTTCTTTCAGGAATGTCACGGTGTTTTACGTTCAAGGTCAAGTACCCCAATAGGTATGCCGCTGGGTTGTATAGAAAACGGAGAGTCAAGGGTAGACTCTGAAATATTTTCTAGCACTTTGGTAAATTTTGGCAGAGTCGCTGACGTCTCGAAAGTAGGCTAAAATTGTATTAACCCTTTCACGCATTTATGACGCAGAGGTTGCCAAATTAGCAATAAGAAATAGAGTTCTCTCACTCTTATAATTACCTCTCCAAAATTAGTTTTCTGCCCACAGCTAACTCAAAGACAACTGCAAAGGTTGAAGTAACTAAACTAGAGGTTTCTAAATACCCCTGATGGTAACAAAGGCTTTAAAGTATCCCCAATAGGCTCAAAATCGCGTCATATGTCGGAGAGGGTTAATTCGAGATCAATTCACTGTTGGGTGGCAGATTATTAGTCCGTATCACTCGTATTGGATGGGAGTACGACTCGTAGCTTTGGGACCCAATTATTAACACTGGTGCGGATTAATACGTATTTAAGTCACTTTTGCGGGAACTCTGTATATTTTGTTCACTCGACACTTTTCCTACTTGCTGTCACTCTATCTTCTTCTCTTGGGCTCCCGGCATGGTAACTTCTCGATGGATGTCTCCGGTGAACACTTCCGGAGGTGATTTGGTTCTTGTTGGTTGCTTCCCTGTAGGCCGTCTAGGTGGGCCGGCTGTGTGAAGTAGTTACAGAGGGATTGATTGGGCTTGAGATCTTAAGTATGGCTCCGTAACATATAGTAACCGTCTGGCGAATTACTGTTGGGTACCTTACCAAACTAATGCGAGTATTTCAGGGGTAGGAGAAACTACGCGACTGTTCTGATCAGTATATCAACCGTTGATGAAGTCCTGTTAAGGTACTCTCGGACTAGGATCTTAAATATCGAGTCTTATGTGGTCGATATCGGACGAATGCAGTAATTTCAGTTGGAGTGATATTACTGTCTGCCCTGATCTTTATGAGAGTTTTGGGGGACCCAGGGCGGTGTTTAAACCTTTAAGTTACACAGTCATATGGGATGCCACAGACTCAGTGCACCAAGGACTTGTCTCTGCAGAGTGCCCGTGAGGGTATCTCGCCAAGCCCTATCCCTGACACAGCGGTCTCAGAGGCTTGAGACTACCTGTGCCGAATGGCAGTGTCCACTTTAAATAGTGATTAATAGAGAGGGCAGCAGGCCGGAGTCTCCCTACTTTTCACTATAGAAAATGTAACCTCGCGGTGGAGCCTATGTCACGTCGGCAGGCCGAACGACGACAAATTTCTTTAACAAAGACACTTTTGTACGAGTGTTCACTTGGACTCCGTAAAACACAGAGAGGCCGGCAGGCCGGAGTCTCTCTAGTTTTTACGAGGCAAAGTGAAACCTGATAATGGGGACTATGTTAACGCTGGCATGCCAGCCACCAACAGAGTTCTTATATCAGGACACTGGTACCTTCCCACTCTAGAGAATATTGAGGACGGCAGGGCGTTAACTCAACTTCATTTAGAGATGTTGCGGTTGTGAGTTTTCCGTAACAAGATGGACAAGTACGGTATCCTACTTCCCCAACTCGGAAGGAAAGTTATTCCTATCACAATAGCTGTATGTCCCTCTGGCAGGCCAGACAGAGACAGAGTTATTGCGACAGGCACCAGCTGTCGATAACTTATAGTCTGAGGAGAAAGTTTCGGCAGGCGGTATACTTTTTCCACTAGACTAGCTAGTCACCGCCTAAGTAGGATATCTACGTTAGCTAGGCAGGCCCGGGTCTAACGAGAGCGCTAGTATAGGTTTTGTTAGTTGCTGTCTCAGTATGGGTGTGTTTTTCTGGCATGCCAGACGAAGACAGAGTACCTGGGAGAGAACTCAGTTAACGGGGACTTGGAGTCTCAAAAGAAATATCGGCAGGCCAAACACATTCTTCACTAGACTAACTAGTAACCGCCTAAGTAGGAACTCCACGTTAGCTAGGCAGGCCCGGGTCTAATAAGAATCCCTAGTATAGGGTTTACAGTTGCTCTCTCAGTATAGGTGTGTCTCTCTGGCATGCCAGACGAAGACAGAGTACCTGGGACAGAACTCTGTTAACGGGGACTTGTAATCTAAGCAGAAATATCGGCAGGCCGTACACATTCTTCACTAGACTAACTAGTAACCGCCTAAGTAGGATCTCCACGTTAGCTAGTCATGCCCGGGTCTAACAAGGATCCCTAGTATAGGGTTTTACAGACAGTATCTGGACTTTGCAGCAGGCCAGTCAGTCCAACTGAATGGAGAGCAATCTTAAGTTTTCATAAGTTGGCAAGCCAGTACTTTTGAAGCCTCAACAATTGCTTGACTTTCCTCAGAAATCCTGAACTGGTATTGCGGATTACTGAGTGCACACCTGTGGTACCTCTAGGATGGTATGGGCATGGGGAGGTATCCTAGATGGGGTCCTTAAACCCTTCTTGTACTGCTGGTCAAGGTCTCCTGCAATATAATTATATTACTCGGTGATGGGGTGATGAGTAAGGTCAATTATAGCTCCTTGAGTAGGGTACTTCATCAATGGTTAATTATAAATTCATAGGTGGTCTATATAAACTCAATAGAAATCTGGAAAACACTAAGAGTGTCATGTAAATGAAATATGAAATCGGTACTCTCGGGGAGGACTTTGAGGTGTCATGTGTACCAAAGGGTGTCGTGTTGAGGCCACCGACAGTACCAGGCCGCACGAATGGGACCTTTAACACCTTACGAGCGGCCTATGCGGTTTATTTATATGTACCGCCCAGCGGGGTGTTTTTAGCCAAAATAGGGCTGTTTACGTGATCATTTTCATGCCTAAATAAGACCCAAAACGTAAAACAAGTACCTATCCCTGAAAGGGCATAAACAGAGCTTTCGAATGACACCATAACGATCCTTTTATGATGGCTAGTTTTCTTGCAATAACCGTGCAACGCGAGTGCAAAAAGCATGTAATTAGCCACTTTCCCGATACAATTCCTTATATAGCGAGTGAGAGAGGGAGGAGGGAGCTGGGATTCGTGTCAGTATGTTCGCCGCGGTGGTCTGGAGCAGTCATACGCTCGCTACTCTCCTGCCACCACTTGTCTCTCTCTCTCAGCAACATTACGTGCTGAAATTGCCACTCGACCTATGTCGAGCGCCGCCACATAGTCCAGCTTTATTAAATACGACTTATGTGGTGAGCCGCTAATTAAGGGTTAAATTCTGTGACGTAGGCAAAGGTAGGGTTCATTTTCGCACTACCCTCACAGGTCAGTATACATTTGAGTGAGATATGGGGAAGATTGCGCTGTGTTTCCAAATGATTTCCCCCTTCTACATACTTTATAAGTAACCTATATTAAAACTATGTTTACCCTTACTCGACAAGAAGGTCATTTTAAGGAATTTTGAAGAAATTAACAATGAAGAAGTAAAAACAGATGAGGAAATTAATTTTGGTTTTTGTCATACGAATGTTGAAGTTTGTAAGGAGGATATATAGATAGATTGATAGATAGATATAGTTAAATATATAGATACTATAGATAGTTAAAAAGATAGATTGATAGATAGATATAGTTAAATATATAGATACTATAGATAGTTAAAAACAGAGTGAGAGTGAGTGCGTGTGTGTGTGTACTGTATGTGTGTGAATAGTGCGTGTGTGTGGTGAGGAGTGCGTGTGTCCTTGTGTGAGTGTGTGGTTGTTAGAGAAATTACAAATTATTGCACAACAGAACTCAAGATGGATTACATACTAACAGGAACATTTCAAACAGACCATTTGGAAGCAAGATTTGGTCACTATCGGCAGTTAGCAGGAGGAAATTACAATATTTCTGTACGCCAAATATATGAGTGTGAAAAGAAGATACGGATGATGTCAATGTTAAAACTAAGTTTACCCATACTCGACAAGAAGGCCATGTTAAGGAATTTTGAAGACATTAATTATGAAGAAGTAAAAACCGATGAGGAACTTGATTTTGGTTTATGTCATACGAATGTTGAAGTTTGTAAGGAGGATATTGATAGGTGTAAAGACATCATCCCAGTGATAGTTTATTTAGCTGGCTATTGCTGTTACCCTATGATAAAGAAAATTAAATGTAATGCATGTAAAGAAATGATTACGTGTTCAGATAGTGGTGAAGACATCCCTGAAAATCTAAGTTACATTGCTGGATTTAGCAGAGGTTCTCTTATTTACCCTGATAGTGTGGCAGCCAACATGGTCATGTATAACTATATTGTTATTAAACAAACCTGTTCAACTTCCTGCCTTTCGAAATGCTACTAGCCAAAGAAATATAGCAACACAGCTCACAGTTACGGCTTTAGCAGATGCTGATCTCCTGTTCCCTAATGATATGTGTGAAAATAGTCATAACACCGACAAAATAGAAAGTATAGTGGTATATGCTTCTACAAATGCAATATTAAATCATTACTGAGCTAAAGAAAATAACATCCCAGCAGCTACCAGAGCTAATAAGAATGTAGGCATGAAGAGAAAGCTACAAACCCTAGACAAATAGACTACTGTATTGTATAATTATTGTATTGTGTGTGTGTGTTTGTGAGTGTGTGTGTGTGTGTGTGTGTGTGTGTGTGACTGCAGATGTGTGTGTGTGTGATTGTGATAGTGAAGGTGAGTGTGTCTGCAGGTGTGGTTAAGTAAGGGAATTGGATTTAAAAAGTATAATCCCGGAACGGAGTTTGGATTAGGCCTAGTACAAAGGTCATTCCTCTATATGTGTGTTTGTGTGTGTTATATTAATTTTGTGTTTATATTGATGTATATAGTAATACATTTAGTTAGTTACTTATTAGTATTTTTTCACGAATAATAGTGGGTGTCGCTTATTCATAGTGCGGTCAGGTCACTTGACAATAATAAACAAACCAGTACCTGGCCCTATGGTACGGGGCTGCCGCGCGCTTGTACACAAAGAGACTGGTCAAGTTTGTGTTGTTTTAGCACACACGGACAAGACAATGTGCTTTTGTATTGATTTCAAACAATCAAAGATGTAAGGAAAATATATTAAGGAAACAATAACAAGCTTCAAAGCAGTAACATAAAACAATATGATGAATAGATGATAAGACTGAATATTGAGCTCTCTCCTTTAATATGTGTGGATGTTTGGATTATTATGAACATATCTTAAGTACTTTTACCCAAATATATATAGGGCTTATTTCATTCATAAAACTACAGATGTATACAGTACCTATCAGACGGCAACGGTCAATAAGAGTAAGTATTTTGTTATTATTTTGTATATAAAGCGCAAAGCTCTTTATCATCCATCGCCGTCTGGAAACTGTCTAATATCTTCTTGTATAAGGACTAGGCTTAACAATTTTCTGTACTGATATTTATTGTCTCATTTTACACAATATATTTGTATACACATTTATGTTTATCGATGTATTAGGGAGGTAACCGCAATTCACGGCAAAGCGTATACCATTAGCCTACACTAGATTACCGTATCCAATGCAAAGCCAACTGAAAACAAAAGATTAATAGGACACCAACAATCTATTAACCACATTAATGATGTATATGAAATGTCTGTTATGGTGGATTGGGTGAGGGTAGGGGAGATTTTGCATGTGTTTTCGACCATTCCATTCTTACACAAGATATGTTTATATCAATCTATTTTACCTTCTATCTATCTATCTATCTATCTATCTATATGCTCAGGCCCAATCCCCATTTTGGGGGTAGCCGACTCAAGACAGAGCAAGAACAGGGAAAACACAAACACAACATAAAACAACAAATAAACACAGATAAAAAGCACAAACTCACACACATCCAGGTCACCCAGGAGAAGACCCAGAGACCAGGGTCACCGAGGTCGCTCCAGCACTCCCCCGGCCCCCGACCACCCGGAGAGGTTCCATTACCTTCCATAATGAGAGACAATACGATTCGTCACGAAGTGTAGCCTACCGGCAGATATATAACAAACGTATATATTATATATTAAATGAAGAGACAAGGAATAATCGTGTGTCTTTAAACCTCTTCATATAGATTAAAATGTAGGTTAAGGTACATATACGGTACAAGTATATCGTTTGCTTCAACAGACACATTCCATGATAAATAACATAAGGAACAAAGCACAATGTAAGGCATTGATCTTGGCACAATGGCATAGCTGCTAGATGTAAAGTAAGTACCGGTAATAAAACGAAACATATGAAAAGAGTTGATTAGGCTATGCCCAACATTACCGGTATCTATCAACTGAAAATATACATATTTTATAATCTATATTTTATTAATTTCACCCAACATATGCCAATTTTGTGAATTAGTCATTTATATAATATGCTTACGTGTCGGATAAATTGCGTCTATACATGCAGGGAAATTTAGACTAATTTAAGTAGTCTCGTTGGCAATATAAGCAAAATCCATCATAGTTTTACCATTTTAATGCAGCAAAATTATATAAATCTGAACTTGGCTCGTTTGCCAACCATTGGCGTGCAATAATATCAAACCTACCTAAGAATTAACTTAAGTAACGGTTTATTTGAGGAGGTTTAAGCAAAGTCCGTTGCATAAATATATGTTACCTTCATTATAGTAGGGTCACTTGCTTGGAATCCGTGACCATTTTGTTCCTACCTTTTTCTCTCGATGGATTTGACAACCTGAACCATTCTAAAGGAAAATTAGCTCCTATGCCCCTCTGAAAAATGACGGCTAACTCTGCTAAAGCCCAATGTTCAAAATGGCCGCCAATGTCATCTTGAAAAACATGAAATGTAATATCTCTGGCATCAGATGAGCTACAAGGACGAATGAGGTGTCCTTTTTCACTAATTCTGGCATTACAAATCCACTGGAATGGTTATTGTATTGTATTGTATTGTATATTGTATTGTTATTCTATTGTATTACACTAATTGTACAGTTGGTCAAGGATGAAAGTATACAGTTTTTCGTCTGCTATAGCCACACATAGTTTGTCATGTTGGCAGCCCTGGTAGCCATATCTCAGAGCCCGCCCACCTTATAAGTACAGGGTGTTTAAAAACGTGTTCCTGGACTTAGTTGTCAGACGGAAATATGAATATATTGCTCTATAATCTTCGACGTGAATATCACTTCGGAGATATTAAACACTTAACGTTATTGATAGATATACAAGAAAATAATGCGAGAGTGAAAACGAAAATCAAAACGTCTAGCTATATGCGATATTTCAGTGGAATGCCCGTCCATTTTCACACGTGGTAATATGTGGCTAATAATGTAGGGTATGGTGATATCAATGTTGCAGTTGGTTTGCAGGTGTTCTGCTGATAAAAATTAAAATAATAATAATAAATAAATAAATAAATAAAAATCACAAGTAAAGCCTCATTATGCTTCGAGGACTGACTCATAAAGCAATGGCGCTCGCAAGATGAGTAAAATTGCTGGGTCATTACCCTATTGAAAACAGGCTTCCTTACGTCCACGTTTAGGAATTAGATTTTTGTGTATCTAAAGTAGACGAATATAGAGTGGCTATAAAAGATATTACGATATACACTTAACATTATAACATTCATAATAAATAATGAGTAGAAAGAGGAATCTAATAATACTTGTTAATTAATAAGTAAGGATGGTTTGGGCTAGTGGAAAGGCTGTCATGGCTGCCAACATGACAAACCATGTGTGGCTATAGCAGACGAAAAACTGTATACTTTCATCCTTGACCAACTGTACATACTAATCTGCCACTTCACTGTCACTACATGATTCACTGTATGAGCCACTATCAGAATCACTGTACTTACTTTCGCTGCTATCATCACTGTTGTTCTCTGCCTGCAAATTTGTAGGTAGTGGTATGGATGGGGGAAGTGGGGGCTGGGTTGAACGGACAGGCAGACATAGGCCATTTTAAAAGATGTCATCCATGGCCGATCGGTGAGGGGTGACTTTGGAGCTGGTAATGCTTTTGCAAATATACAAGATAGTTTGCACGCTCCAAGTGTGGACGGAGACTGTCCAAGTCAGGCACAAGTCGGATAATGCTTTTTTTCTTCTGAGCTCTCCATTTCGCTGCCCTCGCATCTCCCAGGGTCTTGCTTTTGGTATCACCATAGACATATCGCATGACAAACCGCTCCAAATCACTGATGACCTGTTCTGTGACTAGGAGCTGTGTACCACATGCTGCTAGCAGGTCGTGTGCCTCTTTAGACTTCTCCAGACGATCTGCGATGAGCTTCTTGCTTGCTCCATAGAAGCCAGAGTTGTGGTCACACCCAGTGAGGACATGAAGTGGTATGATGGATGCAGCCATTGCTTCACTGCACAAACATCGGGCATCGATAAGCTGACGTTTGTGTTTCACACACAGGATTCCTGTTGTCTTCGGAGCAACATATGCCACTTGCACGTAGTTGTCTGTGTCCTCTGTGTCAAGAACGACAGCTGCTGTGTACCTGTCTGACCGGAGCACACTATATATGGTGAGCATTGCCCTATCTGCCTCTGCATGGGAGCATGCGAGCTCTGGCACAAGCTTGCCTGTGGTGAGATTCTTTGCAGTGCTGCCAACTACACAGTAGATGATCTCGGTGCTAGTTGTTGCTGCTGTTCTCTGGAATTCCGTTTGAAGAAATGCCTGAAGGCGGATTTTGTTCTCAGGTTTACCCAGGAGAGCATGGAAAACTTTACTAGAAAGAAATTTATCTTCTGTCTTCATGAAGACATTGCTGATTGGCAGTTTTTTTTGGCGCAGTATTCTCTCACTGTCCTTGATCGTGTAATT
Organism: Paralithodes platypus; assembly: GCA_032716605.1. Taxonomy (NCBI): domain Eukaryota; kingdom Metazoa; phylum Arthropoda; class Malacostraca; order Decapoda; family Lithodidae; genus Paralithodes; species Paralithodes platypus. Next base: position 13,125,185 of record CM064569.1, on the reverse strand, counting down.
CTGATCATATGAATCATTGACGCAAATGATGCGCTCAGCATGCTTGTGTCTCGTTAGAACGAAGTGCACCAACTTCTCTGCATAATCTCCCCAGGTATACTTGGTACCATCTCCCTTCTCTCTGTCTTCAATGGTAGGAGTTGTTAGGCGCCAGATGAGGCCCATATCAATAATAGACGTGTATACATCAGGCTCTGGAATGACAGTCATAGTTAGTTTTTGTTGAAGCTTGCTTTTCTGTGCCTTACGGATGGTTCCATTGACGTTGAAGATGGAAAGGCACTCGACTGTAACACGATGCTGCAGGACTTCTTGAAGTTTGAGGGCACCACTCGTTTCAACCAGTCCGAGAACAGAGGCCAAGGCATTACGCTCCATTTCCTCAGTCTTTCCCGTCAGGTTCTCACCATCTGCTTTCTTCAATTCCTGAGTTGAAAAGTTCAAACGCTTGCTACGGGGAACTCTGTCGTTGAGAGACTTGGTCTTGGAATACACTCTCTCATTCAAGAACTGCTTCAGTTTGCTTGTGCCATCCTCCTTTGCCGATTTCAAGTCGGCAGCGAGAGCGTCTGAGGCTGGGATTCCTGACTGTAGGGATCGAAGTGTCTTGTTTGTATGGTCAAATGGATCACACTTGAATTCAGTGAGACATGCGCTTATATCCTGTACAGCTTGTTCATCCTTCTTCATTTTACTCGACGAGCAATCAGCATGCTTCCCTTTTCCTTGTTTCTTGCGATTAGCATGGCGATGGACCTTTGTTCTCACCCGATTGATGTTATTCACATTCCGAGTGTTTGAAAGGAGCTGCTTTTCATTATTCAGAATGGCCAACCAACCAGACTTCAGCATAGAGCCCTTATTCATTGTTGACTTTATCCATATGTCGAGGGCGACACACGAATATGGTTTTCCTGTCATTGACTGTGCAAACATACCACTCTCCATGAATGCAGCCTGATCGACAGGAAGGGTATCAAGCACTGTGGTGAAATCAGGGAGATGCCGACCATACTTGTCATTATCATAGATTTGCATCAAAGGAAGCATGAGCTTGAGTGAGGACTTCAAGTCAGTCCAGTTGCTTGTTCTGATTGCATGGACATTTTGAGTTAGAACCTCAACCATTTCCATGAATGACATCCAGTATTCTGCTTGTGGGGCACCCTCAAAGTCCTTGAAAAGAGCATCAACGAAGTCCTTCAGCTCAGCATTTCTCTCTAGCTCTGCATGTTCATCTGCAAGTTCCTGTGCATCAATCGGATGTCGAAGCTTGGCAAGGGATGCCTTTACTTCTTCAGGTAGAGGGGAATATTCCAAACGTTTGTCTATGACATGGTGGACCAGAGTCTCGTAGAATAGTCGCAAGCAGCGAACCCCACGCTTAACATGTTTTCCACGAAGGGCCTGATCAACTGACCCGTCTGCTATAACACCAGCTGCCACCAACACATCTGAGATGCCAGATCCCTTAAACCTCTTTATATAGTGTAATGAACGACATTTGGATGTGGAAGGGTGCCATGAATGGTAAGATTTTGCTGAACAGCTCAGCATTCTCACTTTTCAACTCTAGCATGAGCACGTAGACAGGATGATCACCAACAATTATTGCAAAAAGGCATCTTTTTTTCTTCGATTGATTTTGCAAGTGTACACATCACATCATTGAGAATTGTCTTACTGGGTGGGTTGGGATAGGTCATGTGGTATATTGCTCGACTCTTCTCATCTGCTTTTGACATGCTGGCGTGAAACCCTGAAAACCCAGGCACAGTCTGTTCTTCTGGCTTAGGTCTCGTTCGGTCATCTTGCGCCCTGGCCAATGCATGGATCACACCACGAATTCTTTGCACCGATGTGTCAGGAGGAGGAGTACTTTGATCAGCTGGTGGCTTCCTGAGAGGTGGTTCCCCACGCTTCGCTGTCTTGTATGGGTTGACTTTTTGCATTTCACTTCCGAGCTCTTTGAGAGTTGTCGAGAGGTTTGATGCAAAGTTGGCACCGGGAACTGGTCTATCCTCGTGATTCTCGGAAGGAAGTTCTGTATCAAATGATTCTGGCTGCACAAACATGACATTAGTGCGGTGTGACTGGCCAGCACCGGTCAGTGTGTTGCTTTTGAAGTCATCGTTGTCGACTATAGCGATAGCAGGCTTACCCTCAGCTAGTTCGAAGGGGCAACCAGATGAGCACTTGAGGTCATTGCCCACCCAAAAATCTCGCAGCATAAGTACGTCATTGTAACTGATGCCCAGTCCATCTTTGTGCATTATGTTGACTATCTCCCTACTCTTGGTCAGTCCATGTAGCAAGACAGAGAGATTTATCTCAAATGAAGTGCGTTTTCCAGTGATGTAGCTTGTGAGGATAGATGCAATCGATCGGACGGATGGACTGTCATCAATTGCAGACTTATTTGGGTGTTTCAGCCATGTGAGCAGCTTCAGCAGGAGCTCACTGAGGTCTTCTTCTCTCTCCAACTCGTGTATATATGGGAGCCAGGGAATAGTATTTGTCCTGATGACTTGCTCTTTGAGTCATGCTGCAACATTCATCACCAACTGATCATTACTGACACCCAATGAAGATATTGCCGCCTCGATGTATGTACCTGCTGCTGTTGTATCATAATATACCAGTTCACTCACATTCTTTTGAATGCATTCATAAAATCCGATGTCTTCCCCAAATTCATTGACGAGAATTTCCTTTAAGTAGCTTGATTTTACTACTGAGTTATGTCCGTGATTTGAGATAATGCGCTTATAGTCCTGCAGCAGGCCTTGCAGTGTGCGAATTTCATGGTCTTTGAAGATGACTACGAATATGATGAAAGAAGAGAGCTTGGGCCTCTCGGAGGTTTACACGCTGCAGATGTTGAGTGCTTTCATCTGAAAGGGACTTGTGGTCGCTTACATATTTGCGCCAGCACG
>CM064569.1:12950078-13122149 GCA_032716605.1 Paralithodes platypus | reverse complement strand
TCAAAGCCTGTTAGTTGCTGGAGGTATTCCAGAAGAGGGCGGACTAAGGAATTACTTTTTAAACTAAATAATATCGTCTAATGCTGGGGTCACACATTCCCGTATATGCTCCCGTATGCTCCCGTACGAAGGTTTATTGGTAGTTGGCAACCGATTACGTAAAACGTAAGGGCATAGTACGCAAAACGTAAATGAAATTGTGTATAGTCGTGGGGGTTGGTACGCATGACGGGAGTAGCCACGCTGGTCGGGAGGTGTTTGGTGCGGCCAATTCCGCCCGGTAATGTTTTGGATTTCAAATCCACATGCGGCGTCCCGTGCTCGCCGTTATGTCAAAAGTCGGGAAAATCTTACGTCTGCACCGGTGCAAGCTGCTACGTCTGACGGGAGCAGCCCCGTCAGAGGTAGCTGGCTCGCACGGTCATACGTCATCTTGCTCCCGTCAATCGTAAAAATATTCCCGTCAAACGGGAAAGTTACGTTAGTCCGGGCCGCATTCTGGCAGCCCCGCCGCACGTGCGGGTTGGCGGGAAAACGCGGCAACTTTGTGACGGGGGGGTATATAAGGACCAAGGCGGGTTACACTCCAGTCACAACTCTCAACCACACCGGAGACAGCAACCAACAAGCCAACCCTTCCAACCGGCTGCCAACCCTCTGCACCCTGCCCTGCCCTGCCCATGCCCTGTACCTCCAGCCACCCTCTGCATGCTGCCCGCCTGCCCTGCCCTGCCCTGATAACCAATGCATAAGAAAGGCGTGAAGAATTCCAGAAGGCTGTCCCCTTCCACCTCGACACCTGCCACCTCTACGCCTGCCCACCTCGACGTCTGCTAACCTCACCGCCTGCCACCTCGCACTGCCTGCTGACCCTCACCCGAGGTCTGCCACCCTCGACCAGCCTGCTCACCTCACCGCTGCCACCTCGACGTCTGCCACCTCCACCCTCTCACCCCCTCAAACGCCTGCCACCTCACACTTTGACCCCGCTCATATGCAACTCTGCCACCGCTCACCGCCTGCCCTCTCGACGCTCTGATGAAGAAGAAGTTATTATCGACCTCTGGCCCCCGATAGTGGAGAGCTCTCGACCACCTGTCGAAGAGGTTCGCCGAGGATGAGAGTGAGGGAAGCACTACGTGCAGGAAAAAAACAGGTAAGAAGAAGAACCTGCACCCTTCCAACAGCGTACAGGCCCCACCAAAGAAACGTTGTGCCGGACAAGAAGACCCAACATACCATACTGACGGAGGAGACGCGCTGGCAGGATTGGATTGATCTGGATGCGCCTTCTATTTACGACAAGGGTGACCTCGGGCACAACGAACAAGGAGCCTATTGTGAGGCCTGTATGGGGGGAGAAGGCCTGAGACCATGGACCCACCAATGACCGCCTTACGACTTGAAGACGTGGTGGGGATCTCTCCGCCCTCCAGGTGCGCGCCTGGTCAGCAAGGTGAAGATTGCGTGCTGGGGCCAAACGACTCGACGGAGAGGGAAAAGTGGATCCCGCCTCCACCCATGTCTCCATTCCATGAAGCACCAGCACATCGTTTGCGTCAAAAGAAGCCCAGGTCACTTTTGTTCATGCCTGAGGTACGTTGCTATTTGTTATGTTTTCAAACCCTTTCTACAGTGACAGTGTCCAGGTTTTGTTTTTTTTCGTAATTATATTGATTAATAATGATGCTAGTTAATTGTTTTCAATTTATCGTGTTAACTCTTTAGACATTTTTGTTATGGAAACGCATTAATAACTCAAACCAGTTTATATCATGTTATTTAAAGTACCAAGGATGAATGGTTATGTTGAATGTGTATTGTAAAGTTCATAAATAATGTACATGTTACTAATTATACAACAGTTCATGTCCCAACATTCTGCTTGCCCCAAGCTGCCGCACCTGGGGTCCTGCTGCTGTTCCTGTCCCTGACTCCCACCCCAGCACCTGCCGCCCACCGTCTACGAAGTGGATGACCCCTCTTGCCGGGCAGTTCAGGAGGAGTAGGACACACCCCCAGCCAATCGCCCAGCCTGCGCTGGGAAGGTGAAGAAGGGGAAGCCTCCTGGTGCTGTCCCTTCAACTTCAGCATCACGGGACCCCTGGAGCAAGTGAGTAGAAGGAAATATTAGTAACATTGCTTCATTGTTGGCACCCCATTGCACTTCCATGCTATTATTAGATAAAGTTTTTCGTGGGGTTTCCAAAGTATATTAGAATAACATAAGTAGTAATAATAATACTAAAGATGTTCATGATTTTCACAGTCCATACTATCGAACAAATAACTTTGAACATAGTGGCTTCCTAGAATACCGTCCACAAATTTCATTGGTTTTAAAATTAATACTTGGTCAAATATGAAAATATTATGTTTTCGTGTGTTTAATGTTCTCAATTGTTCCTTGTTGCAAGGTCCTTGAAAATTCGGAGCAAGCTAGCGCGAGAACCTGGGAAAGGCTTTTCGAATGTGGTCGAGGACCCGGAACACAAGTCTTGGCGCCACTCCCTGGATGGCATGGGCCCCCAAAGACTGTGTGGGGCTCGCCTCCAGCATATAACACCCAACTGAAGTTGGAACTCTTGGCAGCCATGCGACCGGTTCAAGCTTGCCGCAATGCGGAGGGAGTGACCCGGGCCTGGTCCGGACCTCTTTGCTCCACGCCCACAGGAGCTTTGGCGTTTCCGGCGCCCCAACCCCAACCCCTGGCCCACAGCAGGCATCCTATACAACAGACACTAATGGGTACTCAGGGCACTCCGGCAAAACCACCCTGCCTCTTTCCCCACCATGCATCCTCCCACCCTGCCCGACCCAGCCCCAGTCCTGCTGCTGGGGGCCATCGTGCTACCTGCACACCAGATTTGCAGCCTTGCAGTCATTGCTGGTTGCCGCCACGTGGTAGCGACAACACCCTCGACCAAATTCGTTCCCGCCTAATGCCTCCACACCCAGCCACACAGTCGTTCGACCTGGGGCAGTTTTGGCACAACACCTTCATTGAATATGATGTCGGCCCAACCAATCACACTGCAGCTTTAAGTCCAGGTACGGCCGGTGCCGGCCATAGATCCCGTTAATTCTGTAACCAAACCCAGGAGACCCCCAAGAAGTAGCCCTACATGTAATAGATGTAAATAGTGGCTATAGGTAAATAAATGTTAATTTGTATTTTGAAAAATATTATGTATTTGTGTGGAATGACGTGTGTGTTTTCTATTTCAATATGGTATCATAATTATTGATTAATAAGATGACAAATACCGTCAATACCAATCTATAATGAAAGTAATGAGTAAGCATAAAAAAGAAATTAATTAATTTAAAACGCATAATGATTATAGTGGTTAATAATAATTATGAACATCCTTGACTGACAACTTAAAGTAAATATAACTGTAAAACATTTACAGTACCAAAACAAAGGAAACATGGACAAAATACAAAAATTGACGAAATGAAATTATAAAAGTCAGAGATGGGAAGTGAAAATTAAACTAAGCATGGTACAATTTAAGTAATTAAAGGAAATTATAAAAATATAACAATAAAACAATATGTCGAAAGAAACCTTAAAACATTAAAGAAAAATCCAAATTAAAAGAGTAAAAGTACAATACAAAGCAAACTGGCAAAGACTCGATAAACTGAAATGTAAGATGAAAACTAAAATATAAAGCAAAATAATAAGTAAACAGGTGAAAATCTTACAATTTTCAATGGAAGTGATTAAAGTAAATGTAACTCACCTAAATCCTGTCATCCTGCCAAGGCCACAGATCCTTGAGGGGAAGAGAAGTAGGTCTTGAGGTAGTTGCGTTGTGCCTTGGCAAGCCAATGGTGTGCTAGTGTTGCGGGACCGGGTGGGATGTTGTTTTCCTACAGGGTGGGGTCACTCCTCCAGGCGGCAGGTAATGAGTTGGTGGGTCTCTGGGTCCTCTTGATCTTACCTCTGATTGGGTAGGCTTCATCCTCGTAGGATGTTGTGCAGAAGTGCATGAGGCCAAACACAACAACCTCTATGACGTTTCAGGTTGTTCAGAGATATTGCAGTGTGGAAAACCGGGAAGCGGTTGGCAAGAATGCCAATGGCGTTCTCTTACCGTCCGGCGGGCCCTGCTGAATTCTGTAGTTGTATATTCGTTCCAGTTGTTCGTGAGGGATCGTAGGGGTAGGGCTTCATCATGTAGGCGCGCAGAGGGAATGCATGTCATCACCTACCTAAGAAGATATAGTCCGTGGTTTTGGTCCAGTGGGATCGTAGAGATGACCTCCGCTGGGTGGTCAGATTTGCGTTTTCGTCTCTCAAGCAACTATAGACAGGACTGGTGTGTGCAAAGCCACCACCATCAGACTCTGAACCCTATGGCACCACGGTCGATGTATGTAGTGAACTTGTAGTTGGACGATTAACAATTGCCATCCAGGGACAATGGAAAAAAACTTCTTGTAGTTGAAGGTAATATGTGCCACCAAAGTTTGGGTTTTTTTGGAATCCGATATATGGTGTTTGCCATCAAGGCTCCTACACAATGCGGCAGATTTCCATCGTTCCTCATAGCCGCTGGCAAACCTCCTTCCATTCAGCAGGCCAATTGTGGCGTCTTTGATCTCGCTGATCTCCGTAGGACAGAAATGATGGCCTTGCAGGTGTTCTGGAACAATTTGGCTGATGGTGTTGTGGGCAACACGAAAGTTGTATTGCAAGGCTTCTTATACGAATCACCCGTAGCTGAGGAAACGTAGGGTGATGGCCACCCTGCCAGACCAGGAGGAATGGGTTTTCACAGCCAGAACGTAGGTTTCCTCTGAATGAGGGGGGTGACGACGTTCCACTATCTCATCAAATAGTTTTGTTTGTCTACCCGGGTTGAAGTTGTTTTGTACAGTTGTGGACATTCTGTGGCCAACTCCTTGGCATCAGCTTCTCATAATGGCCATGGTTCAGGCCTTCGTTGTAAGATATGGCCACACCCACACTGTCCTCTTGCTCCTTTTCATTCTCTTCTTCTCTGTTCCATCTTGATGGATTGTAGTTTTGCTATTGCACAGCAGTTCTAACATTCCTAGTGTAGGATATGATCCATTTCAATGAGGCCCGCGTGTTTATGCCGGTTCTCACGGTTTGATTAGGGAGTTCACCCATCTTTGAACTCTTTCAGGATGTATTCCAGCGATGATCTTCATGGTGCCAGGATTCAGGAGTGGGAATGGGAAAGTTGTGGACCAGCCCTGCCCTTTTGTAGTTCCCAGATTCCAACCCAGACCTACGTGGTGACAAAAGACTGTCTTTTGTCTTGTGTTTGGACTGTACAGGTGTGGTGCCCTACGCTGGGCAGAAGAAACGGTCCACGTAAGTCCAAAAACCCTCCCAAGACGTACGGCCTCAGCTACGCATGTCTTGTGAGGGGCGTGGCCGATGGGCGTGGCCTGTGCTTCCCGCAAATCGGGCGAGCCCAAACCAGGCTGACTACCGTGGACTATGCTATACTACGCAAGTCGCAAAGCACGTTACGTAGTTCCATACGGACTACATTACGTCTGACGTAATCACGGGCCCCGTCACGGTACGGTCCTGTCGGGAAGTGCAATAGTCGTGCTCTATACGGGCGTACAGGACGGCCGGTACTCTAACCCCGTCAGAACACAAAATTGGCGATTACGCCTGACGGGAGCTGTCGGGAGCGATATACGGGAATGTGTGACCCCAGCATAATAGTAGCCAGAATCAAATGAAGAGGATGGCATTGGTACAGAAAGGGTCCCACCATTCTGTTTATTATAGATACCTGCTGACTATTTCAACCCTGACAGTACCGGTGATATATTTCTTATTGGATATCTACATGTAGAGAAAGATGTTTAAGAAAAAAGGGTTTAGGGGAAAAAAAAAAAAGGGGGGGGATGCACGGTTGGACCTTTAACCCCATCTGTACCGGCGCCCTCCTGGTAACTATATTTTGGCTAATATCAGACGATTATATTCATCTTAAAAAGAGCCTCTAGCAATTAACAGGCTTCGAACCATTTTTGATACCACAGATCCTTTTTAAACGGCAAAAATCGTCTTAATATATCAAGAGTAAAATTAAATAGACGTCGCCGGTAAATATATAAATCGACCAATAAGTAAACTCTTCTCCTCTTAACCCCTTCTGTACCGGCGACGTCTTTCTAATTTATTTCTAGCTATACCTAGACAATTTTATGAAGCTTAGGAAATATATATGGTAGCTATAAAAAGGATTACTTGAGATAACCTGTAGCCTTTTTTTTATATGGGGTAGATGTCTTTCCTAAGCTGAATAAAATCTTCTAATAGTTGCCAGAACAAAAGGACGTCACCAGTATGTGGAATTACAGGAGAACGTATGTGCAACATTCGTCCGTCATTCGCCATTTTCGCACAACATTCGCCGTGTAATCGACGCACATTTGGTATGCGCACCCATAATTGCACCACAGCGGCAGTCGCAATTGGTCGCCCAACAGGCCTGTCGCAGCATTCGTTTAACATGCACACTTAGACCAACCTAACACTTGTCGTCGTCCAACATTCCTATTATCGCCTCACAGTCGCCGACATCGCATGGTACTCGTGACACTTTCACACGACCGCCTAATTCGCTTATTGAAAACACTTGGTTCGCCGCCAAATATGGATATAGACAAAAAAATGCCGTCGCATGGGATTCGCCATCACCGATTCGCACATTGGGATCCCTGCTTTAAGACCAGTTTAAGCACGTCGACTACACGGGACAGAATCGCCAGACTGACTGTGTATCGTTAGTTAGTTAGTTAGTTGAAATAGGATTTCAGAGGCTATCGACCGTATTGGATTATTAAGTCAGCACACTCCAAGTCAAAAATATTGTCAGGACTAGAGCCCCTTCCGGAGAACTCCAGTCCCTTGTGTGTATCGTGGACTGACTGAGGTAATTCAAATTAGGTAAAATAGGACTTCAGAGGCCATCAACCCTATTGGATGTATCGTGGACTTACTGAGGGTAAGTCACATTAGTTAGCAAGAATAACGTCAGGACTGGATCAACCCGATGCGAGAAACTCCGGTCCCTTATTAAGCCAGCACACTGTAAGTCAAGAATAACGTCAGGACTGGATACCTCTCTGCGAGAACTCCGGTCCCTTGGAAGTAATTCAACAAAGGCGCTGCTCTGTTGATGGTAAGGTGGTGTTTGGCGTTGGCTTAGTGCATGCGGTTGGTTCATGGGGAAAGTTGTCTCAGATTTGAAATCCGCACTTTTTTCTAACGCCCCTTAAACGATCTTTGTCATCTTTTTTTTCATTCTTTTTTATTGAGTTTTTTTAGGGCCGGTGAAATTATGGAGTTATTTATGGGGGCGAGTGATATAGATATATATATATATAGATTATAATATATATCAATTATACTGTATATATAATATAATATTATATATAAAGGATAGCAAGTATACAGTAGAATATAATATATATAAAATATATTATATATATATATATATATTCTGACATACTTAGCCCTGTATGTTAATTTAAGAGTTAGAATTAGAGTCAAGGAGCCAAACTACCCAAGTGGTGAAGCAGACGAACGATGAACGAGTGGGCAACCATCTCGCCCCCATACCAGCATGCTAGCCTTCACACCTCGATGACCGTGCTATGATGATCGACGCCAGGAGGACTGTGAGGACGACACACCTGTTATGTGATTCGAGGAGCTATGATTGGAGCACCAACACCCGCCTCCTGATTCGTTCTACACCATCATTGTTTGGTATATAAGACCCGAGTTGTGGGCATTCAAATCAGTCTCATTTGGAGTTGGGGAAGGTGAACTTGCAGCTGGAGGAAGACGTGTGAAGTATTATAATGGGATTGTGACTGTCAGTCAGATTATATATAGTGTGTGTTAAGTGTGTTCGGTGTAAACACTTACGTTATGTTGGTTAGTGAGATATGTGATTGGGAATTAACGTAATGTGTTTAATGTGTGTAATGTGTTTTACTGTTTAATTGGGAGTTAACGTGAACACTACTATTAGGTGTTTAACTATTTAATTGGGAATTATCGTTAACGCTATTATTATGTACTTAACTATTTTTAGTTGACTAACTTGTGGACTAAAAGCAACTCTTTAAGTAATTGGGTTATGATGAAAGTAATACTATTGTTTTATATTAATACTTACGAGTTCTTTCATTTTCTTTGAATTAAGCTTACATTGCTTAATGGTGCTTAGTACGGTGATGCTATTGTCTCGTATTAGTAATATCGCCTTAGACTAACATGGCTGTGTTAATATTACTTCTAGTGATTTCCTAAGCTGAAGAAAATTCTTTTGCTCCAAAATATTATATTTTGCTTTTCATATTATTTGAGTGAGACCTGAATCGAATCTATGAAACGATCCTGTAACTTATTTACTCATAATCAAACCTCAATGTTACGTGGGTAAGAAATAAATTTAACTAATTATTAAATATATATCTAACTTTTTATGTGACTTTGATATTACTCCTGATGATAATATAATATAAGTACCATTAACGTAAGACAAGAACCAAGAATAATTACATTAAATATAAATAAAAGGACATAGAAGAAAACTATCGATTCATTTCAAAAAGGGTAAGAGACCGAAATATTCTTACTTTAATATTTATCTTTCAAGACTTTTTATACATTTAATAGTCCTTCTTTAGCTATAACTTATTCGGTTCATAACCACAGCCTACTAAGCTTCGGTTAAATAATATTCTTTATAAATACTACATGACTTTAATTAGTTTCAGTATTTTTCATAATTAAAGAGTATCAGTCAATAAAGGATACCAAGTCCTAAGATCCAAAAGGAAAGGAAGCAACAACAGGAATTTATGTTATTAGATTTTACTTTTGTTTTGCCTTCAGCTGACTGATACCTTAATATAATCTGTGCTATCTAGATTCATCAAGTTAACCACTTGAGGATCAAGATACGTAACAGAAGAGTGGCGACCTTGCCAGGATTCGTTTCATACAGTTTTCACATCAGTTTCATTAACGTTTCACTACTTAAAAAACAAATATTAATCATGCCTCAACTAATTATGAAGAAGATGCTCGAGTTTTCATAGAATCAGAACCCACATCCCCTGATATTGACTGTCTGTCAAAATCTGAACTGAAAGTGCTTGCCTCACATCTCCAATTATCTGTCCCAAACATGTCTAAAGTAGAGGTGGCTCAGACCATAAAAACCCACCTGTTCCCTGTAGAAGGCGGGGAGGGTGACGGAGCAGTTGGTGGGATCCCTAGTAAACCTAGCCAACTTGATGAACAATTGCCACCTGGTTTGACCGGTGATCAGAACTAGCCAGAATAAAGACCGAACAAACCATAATAAATGACGAAAGGCAAATGCCGAACAAGCCAGACTAAATGTAGAACTATCCAGAATACAAGCCGAACAAGCAACAGCAAGTATAGAACTAGCCAGAATAAGACCGAACATTATCAATATCAATATCAAACGGCTCAACTAAATGTCCATACAAATGCTCCCGAAATTGCTCCCCCTCTGGGATTGACTATGACTAGTGTCATTCCACCTTTCACTGAGGATAATGTGCAGGATTTCTTTGTTTTGTTTGAGGAAGTTGCTGGAGGTATGAAGTGGACAAGAGATCAATGGCCTTTTATGTTACAAACCGTTTTGACAGGGCATGCTAGAGCCACGTATTTGTCAGAAGTAGCAGAAGTTAGGCAGGATTATGACAATCTCAAAGAAGCTATCTTAAAAACCTATCAATTGCAGCCTGAGGCTTACAGGCAATCTTTCCGTAAAAACCAGAAGAAAGTAGAAGAAACCCATAAGGTATTTGCCAGGACCATGACTAAAACTTTCAATCATTGGGTCAAGAGTAAGAAAGTCACAAGCTACAACGATCTGAAGGAGTTGGTCCTGTTAGAAAATTTCCTATGGAAAATTGATTCTTCTGTATCCTATCACTTAAAGGGGAAAAAGGTAGATTGTCTTGCCGACGCCGCTGACATGGCTGACACATACGTGCTCAACAACAAATTTCGTGGGAAGAAGCCCTACGATAATTCTAGTTCTAATTTTAAGTATCCCAATCACAAATCTGACGGACCCAGTCACAAGCCTATAACGTCTTCCCCAGCTAGCCCAAATAGAAATGTTCCCCCAACTAAAAATGCGACTCAGGGCAATGGTAACAGAGGTGGGCCCCAAACTAATAGTAATGCTCAAAGAGGGAACTTTCCCGTATCCCCTAAAGTATGTACTTTTGTGGCATGAGAGGCCACCTAGCTTATCAGTGCTGGGCCAAGGAAAAAACCGAGAGATCGGGGCAGACAGTTGCCGCCGTATCTCAAATTCCATGTGTGCCTTTAATGCAGGGCTCCCGACAGAAGGAGTACCTAGCACCAAATGTTCCTTTAATGCAGGACTCCCGACAGAAGGAGTACCTAGCACCAAAAGTTCCTTTAATGCAGGACTCTCGACAGGAGTACCTAGCAGCTAACGTAAATCATCTAGACAGGGGTGTAGTAGCATGTGTGGTGCAACCCACTAGGGTTAAGCCAATAATAATTTCACCATCAGTGCAGGACAGTTACCGTCCCTTTATTTCATCTGGCAACGTGAGATTAAATGGTTGCATGCATGAGGTAAAAATTCTGAGAGACACAGGTTCTACTAGCACCCTCATGGTGAATCCTTACACTGAGTGCCCACCTGGCGAACCAGTTGTAATGAGAGGTGCTGGAGGCCAGTTTTATGCATACTTGGTAAAAGGCGAAATTGAATGTGAGTTACTACAGGGTGAGGCCACCATAGCTTTGTGTAGGTCCCAAGATATCCCTGTGCCTGGGGTAACTCTCCTTTTGGGGAATGATGTAGCAGGTGAGAAGGTCCGACCAGACCCCATTTTGTCACTTTCCCCTGTTAACGAGCCACTAACCGGTGAGCTCGACAAGGAGTTGCCAACTGTTTTCCCTGTGTGTGCTGACACACGTTCAATGTCTCAAGTAGCAGTTCCCTCAGACAGAAATATACCGAATGTAAGAGATGATGAAAGGGATGATGAGAGTGTGAATGATGCTCCAACTGTGCCTGATGATGTGACTGAGGTGGATTTATCTGACACCTTTATGGCTCATCTTGACCCTAACGATGACCATGAAACCCCTCCAAATTGTCCTAGTGGCCTGGTAGAGCTACAGAGAGATGATTGTGAATGCAAGGAGTTAGCTGCCAGGTCCGTGAGTGAAGAGGAATGTGAGAAGGAGGGTGGTGAATGTTTCTACCTCAAAGGAGGAGTATTGTGGCGAAGATGGAGACCGCCACACAGACCAATCGATGACGGGGCTTGGGACGTCCATCAAGTAGTAGTCCCCAAACCTTGTCGTAGAGATATAATGGAAATGGCACATTGTATACCATTGGCAGGACACCTAGGTGTGAGAAAACTCTAGACAGAATCAGAGCCCACTTTTACTGGCCAGGAATGCGTGCAGATGTAGTGGAGTGTTGTAGAGTGTGTCACACTTGCCAGATGACAGGAAAACCCAATCAGAAGGTGCCTGTACATCCTCTGGTGCCCTTGCCCGTTTCGAGAATCCTTTTACTCGGGTGGTAGTGGACATTGTAGGCCCATTGCCTAAGACTTCCCAAGGTAACATTTATTTATTAACTATCATGGACATGGAAACTCGCTACCCAGAGGCTATACCCTTAAGGACTACCTCTGCTCCAACTGTAATCAAGGAACTGCTCAAATTTTTCACCAGAATGGGTTTCCCCCATGAGGTGCAAAGTGATCAAGGAACTAATTTTACCTCTAACATTTTCCAGCAGTCCCTGAAGGAGTTGGGTATCGAGCATGTAAAGTCTAGCACCTACCACCCAGAGAGTCCAGGGGTTCTCGAACGATATCATCAGACATTAAAGGGAATGTTACGTAAGTATTGTACAGAGACCGGAGTTGAGTGGGATAAGGGGGTACCTTTTCTTTTATTTGCTACTCGTGAGGTTCCAACTGAATCCCTGGGTTTTTCCCCTAATGAGCTAGTTTTCGGTCACCAGGTAAGAGGTCCTTTGCAACTATTGCAGGATAGCCTAGTTGGCCAGGAGGGGAACCACAACCTCAAGTATGTTTCAGATTTCAAAACCCGGCTGAGATCCTCATGTGAGTTTGCCGCTCAAAACTTGACCGTGGCTAAAAGCTCCATGAAGAAATGGTATGACAGAAAAGCCCGTGAGAGGGAGTTTAAGCCCGGTGAAGAGGTTTTGGTCCTGCTCCCCCTTTTTGGCCAACCTTTATCTGCCAAGTTCAGGGGCCCATATAAGATCATTCGGAGGGTGAGCATTACCGATTATCTAGTAACTACCCCAGACAGGAGAAATCCCACGCAAGTATTCCATATAAATATGTTGAAGCCCTACCATAGGTCCCCTGATTCCTCTCCTCCAGATTCTCCCACTGTGGCAGTGAATGTCAGGACCTGTGGGCAGCCTGGTGCGGACAAAGTCTTCAGTTCTCTTACTGATCCGCAACAGACTGTTCCAGAGCCTGAAGGTATCCATGCAGACTTTGACTTGTCATGTAGCCTATCCAACTTTCAGTATAATTCAGTGGCTTTGAGGGAATTACCATCTAAACTATGTCATCTTCCCTCTGATCAAGCGAACCAACTAATCTCTGTTTTATCTCAGTCTCCCAATGTGTTCCGTGATACTCCAGGGCTCACTTCTTTGGCCGTGCACGACATCGACGTAGGGATGCAACTCCCATTAAACTATCCCCCTACCGTGTCTCGCCACAACGCAGGAGTATACTGCAGGTCGAGCTTGACTTAATTTTTTCAAACCAGCTGATCACAAGGGCCTTAAGCCAGTGGAGTAGTCCGGTCATACTTGTGCCAAAGCCAGACGGGAGCCATAGGTTTTGTAGGGACTATAGGCAAGTCAATGCTGTCACAAAGAACGATACCTACCCACTGCCACGGATCAAAGATTGCATTTACCAGTTTGGCCTCATGCAGCAGTAAGTATAATTTAATGAGAGGATTTTGGCAATTAGCTCTCCCTTGTAGCGAGGTAAATATCATGCTTTTGTAGTGCGCTTTTAAGCCTTCAGCTGTGAGATGCCTTGCAGTTCGAATAACGCTCCAGCTACGTTCCGGCTATGTTCTGATGTGGTACCTGGAGACGTTGCCTACTTTGGGTGATATCCTTATTATATCCTCATTATAATCTTGCTGTTGCCAATCTGGTGGTGAATCTATTTATGTATTATGTTTAATATTATGTACTATACTCCTTAAACTCTTTTCTAGGGGGGAGGTCTGACATACGGAGCCCTGTATGTTAATTTAAGAGTTAGAATTAGAGTTCAAGGAGCCAAACTACCCAAGTGGTGAAGCAGACGAACGAGCGAGTGGGCAAACCATCTCGCCCCATACCAGCATGCTAGCCTTCACACCTCGATGACCGATGCTATGACGTATGATCGACGCCAGGAGCTGTGAGTGGACGACACACCTGTTATGTGATTCGAGGAGCTATGATTGGAGTAGGCACCACCTCCCGCCTCCTGATTCGTTTCTACACCATCATTGTTTGGTATATAAGACCCGAGTTGTGGGCATTCAAATCAGTCTCATTTGGAGTTGGGGAAGGTGAACTTGCAGCTGGAGGAAGACGGGGTGAAGTATTATAATGGGATTGTGACTGTCAGTCAGATTATATATATGTGTGTTAAGTGTGTTCGGTGTAAACACTTACGTTATGTTGGTTAGTGAGATATGTGATTGGGAATTAACGTGATGTGTTTAATGTGTGTAATGTGTTTAACTATTTAATTGGAATTAACGTGAACACTACTATTATGTTTTAACGATTTAATTGGGAATTAACGTTAACGCTATTATTATGTACTTAACTATTTTAGTTGACTAACTTGTGGACTAAAAGCAACTCTTTAAGTAATTGGGTTATGATGAAAGTAATACTATTGTTTTATATTAATACTTACGAGTTCTTTCATTTTCTTTGAATTAAGCTTACATTGCTTAATGGTGCTTAGTACGGTGATGCTATTGTCTCGTATTAGTAATATCGCCTTAGACTAACATGGCTGTGTTAATATTACTTCTAGTGATTTCCTAAGCTGAAGAAAATTCTTTTGCTTCCAAAATATTATATTTTGCTTTTCATATTATTTGAGTGAGACCTGAATCGAATCTATGAAACGATCCTGTAACTTTATTTACTCATAATCAAACCTCAATGTTACGTGGTTAAGAAATAAATTTAACTAATTATTAAATATATATCTAACTTTTTATGTGACTTTGATATTACTCCTGATGATAATAATAATATAATACCATTAACGTAAGACAAGAACCAAGAATAATTACATTAAATATAAATAAAAGGACATAGACGACAACTATCGATTCCTTTCAAGAAGGGTAAGACCCCGAAATCTTCTTACCTTAATATTTATCTTTCAAGACTTTTTATACATTTAATAGTCCTTCTTTAGCTATAACTTATTCGGTTCATAACCACAGCCTACTAAGCTTCGGTTAAATAATATTCTTTATAAATACTACATGACTTTAATTAGTTTCAGTATTTTTCATAATTAAAGAGTATCAGTCAATAAAGGATACCAAGTCCTAAGATCCAAAAGGAAAGGAAGCAACAACAGGAATTTATGTTATTAGATTTTACTTTTGTTTTGCCTTCAGCTGACTGATACCTTAATATATATCTCTGTGCTATCTAGATTCATCAAGTTAACCACTTGAGGATCAAGATACGTAACAATATATATGATAAATCTATTGGTGTTTGTTATTTGGCTTTATGGTGGGCCATGTCAAGGAGTCCAGGTCAGGAGACCGCGTAAAGGGGGTATCCCACTGTACGATTTTTCGATGGCGACCGCCGTGCGACCGTATTTTTTGCATATGTCCCAAAAATCGCGACGAATATGGGTTTTTCAGAAGCGAATGAAATCGAATGTAAGCGAAAAAGACGAATTTCCTCGAATGAAGTGCGACGGAAGTAAGACCAAAGGACGATTTTGGCGCAATCTTTGGCGATAATGACGAATGTTGTGCGATAATTGAGGGCGATTAAGGGCGGATGAAGTGAGACAAAGGGCGAAAATGGCGGATGCACAGAGATTGACTTTCGAATGTTGGACGATGTAATGAGATAAAACCGCGGAGGTTGTGCAACTTATGGCGAATATGGCGAATGCCATGTAATAATAATAATAAACGGTTTATTAAAGAATGGCAGCCTCATGAGCTGAAAATACACATTTTACAATTTAGTGGATGAACATGAGATGTACAGATATGAGGATGGTAAGCTCAGTTTACAAACAAAATAAATAAATACACTAATGATGCATGTGCAGAATACAAATTATCATAAAATAACCATGAGAGTAAGTGATATACGGTACATATACACATTTATTTACTTACTCATATACAGAACATACGTATATACACGTACGTGCGCACATACATATACATACATATATAGGAACATAAGAACATGCAGTAAGTGTGTACATGTCCGTATACACAAACGCTCACGTATTCACACAAACATACATACATACAGAAACTGTTTTGGTATGGTCAGGGTAAAGAGTTGAAGGGTAAAGAGGGTGCAGCAATTCAAGTCCGTATACGGTCCGTATGGTCAGGTACAGCCTACTACAATGGGAGGTTAATCCTCGGTAGTGTAGGTGTGTGTGTGTGTGTGTGTGTGACAGAAGGCGAAATATGGAAGAGCTGGGCGTTCTATTGTTAAGGGTGGAAATACATGGATGAAGATACGCGAACACTTAATAATAGATAATGCTTATGCATAGATTTATAATCAGAAGTTGCGCTAGTGAGCAATATGTTCTCGCTCATATGTACGTATATTTACATACATATGTGCATATGACCATATAAATACACGTACAGTACATATATATATTATATACCTTATATTCTCAACCGGGCTCGAACCATTGACAGCACATACACACAGACATACATATACATAAATATATGCACATTACATGCATATATGCTCTTCTCTTATCCTACCTGATACTCTCAGCCGGGCTCGAACCACAAACAGTATACACTATAGACACATATATATATACATAAATAACGCATACATACATACACATATACGCACACATACATACACATATACTGCACATACATAGATAATTTCTACTACGATGACTATTTGTTTTCGGACGATGGAGTTCATCTGAACCAGGTGGGAGCAGCACGTTTTGGGCGTCTTCTCAATGATGCGGTGAAGGATTTTCGGAGAAGAAATCGACTCAGCACAGGACAACCAGGAAGGAGGACCGAAGACAGCGAGGGCGGCAACCTGCGAAGGAATTAAATGCTAATCTGTCAAGAACCGCGAATTTGGATAAAGCTCCACCAACACGACCCAAATTCAAAACCGCCAGGGATAACGACCGAGGACCGATGTCAGCCATGAATGTAAACGTAGATCCGATCAGAACCAAAAATTTGATTAAAGAACGTTCTGCGAGTTCTAAAACCGCAACTTTAAAGGTTTTCTATGCAAACGCTCGTAGCATACGCAATAAATTTTCAGATTTAGAGGAACTAGTGTTTACTGAAAATTATGATGTGATTGGTATAACAGAATCTTGGCTCAATACAGTAGATAGAGACTTTTTAGCAGAGTATTCACTTTCCGGTTATGTAATGTTTGAGAAAAGCCGAATAAATAAAAATGGAGGTGGCGTTTTATTTTATATCAAAGAAAGTCTTAACCCGACCCTCTTGTCAAAACCTCAAATTGTGAACGTTGACACATCTTTTGTGCTAATAAAGAATAATAAAGGTACAACACTAATACTTGCATTAATATACAGACCTCCAGCTCAATCAGTGCAAACTGACCGAGAAATTTATGAACAAATTGCAGATGTAAGTAACTCACAAGATACCGTATTTTTTGGCGACTTTAATTACCTGTGACCAAGTGGGGCGATACTCTTACTTCACACTCCGGACATGACTTGTATACGAACTTGCAAGAGAGTTCGCTTTATCAATTTGTTCGAACACCGACCCGTGGTAATAACGTTCTTGACATTGTACTTGCAACAAAAGAAGAATTAATAGAGAATTTGAATGTTGGTGATGAATTCAGTAACAGCGACCATCGTACGATAACTTTCACTTTAACTTTACTAGTAACGAACCAAATAGTAGCATCGAAAAAGTCCCTAATTTCAAGAAAGCAAACTTTCATAAACTTAGAGCTATGTTTAAAGAAACTGACTGGAGCTTTTTAATTAACAATAACGACATAAATACATCTTGGAAGTTATTCGAAACCACTTACCTAAAAGCAGTGCAAGACTGCATACCATCGAAAATACTGCGTCCAGGCCATAATAATAAGCCCAAATGGTGGAATAAAGATATTTCAAACTGCCTGCTTGCTAAAAAATTTGCTAATGATAGATTCAAATCCTCACAAAATGACGAAGAACGGGTGAAATTTGTAGAGCTACGACGCAAAGCCAAAAAGTTAATTAAGCAAAGTAAAAAGACCCTAGAGTTACATATTGCGAATCAAAGTAAAACAAACCCGAAATAATTCTATAGTTATATCAGAAAGAAAAAAGTAGTTACTTCAACTGTTGGACCGTTAGTCGATGAAAATGGAGAATACACCAAAGACGAAGTACAAATGAGTAATCCCCTCAATACCTTCTTTGCATCAGTTTTTACAACAGAAGACCTCAGTGATATCCCTACACCATCGCCGATTCCGATTGATAATTCAGATGTTCTAAGCAATATCACCGTTACAGAGAGAGAAGTATTGAATTGTTTAGATAAACTCAAGGTAAATAAAACGCCAGGACCTGATACAATCTCGCCTAGAGTTCTAAAGGAAGCTAAGGATGAGCTCTCCAAACCACTGACATTACTATTCAATAAATCCTTGCAGTCTGGAACTATGCCTGATCAGTGGAAGATAGCCAACGTAACACCGATATTAAAAAAAGGCAGCAAATCCCTACCCAGTAACTATCGTCCAATTAGCTTAACCTCAGTTGTATGTAAAATGCTAGAAACGGTCATAAGAGACAGACTCGTAAATCACTTAGAGGAAAATAACATACTTAAAGATACTCAACACGGCTTTCGTAAAAAACGTTCCTGTTTAACAAACCTCTTAGATTTCTTCCACGATATCCTCAACCTCTACGATGAGAGTAAAGCTGTAGATATTATATACCTTGATTTTCAAAAGGCCTTTGACAAAGTTCCCCACAAACGTTTACTGCTAAAACTAAAAACGCATGGATTACAAGACGGTGTGTTGAAATGGATAGAAAATTGGCTCAGCGACAGAAAGCAAAGAGTAGTCATAAACGGTAAGGCATCTAAATGGACCAATGTAAGTAGCGGGGTACCCCAGGGATCGGTACTAGGACCAATTCTCTTTCTAATTTACATCAATGACATAGATGAGGGTCTCACCTGTACAATCTCAAAATTTGCTGACGATACCAAAAATTGCAAATAGCGTACTCTCAAAAGTTCAAGTTGACGATATGCAACACAATCTAGATAAATTGTCACATTGGGCCCAAATTTGGCAAATGAGTTTCAATGCTGATAAATGTAAAGTACTACATATCGGATACCTAAATGAGAAAGCAAACTATTCGATGAATGGCACTCAGCTTAACACCTTACGAGCGGCCTATGCGGTTTATTTATGTGTACCGCACAGCGGGGTGTTTTTAGCCAAAATAGGGCTGTTTACGTGATCATTTTCATGCCTAAATAAGACCCAGAACGTAAAACAAGTACCTATCCCTGAAAGGGCATAAACAGAGCTTTCGAATGACACCATAACGATCCTTGTATGATGGATAGTTTTCTTGCAATAACCGTGCAACGCGAGTGCAAAAAGCAGGTAATTCGGTACTTTCGGTACATAATTGAGTATGTAGCGAGTGAGAGAGGGAGGAGGGAGCTGAGATTTGTGTCAGTAGGTTCGCCGCGGTGGTCTGGAGCAGTCATACGCTCGCTAGTCTCCTGCCACCACTTGTCTCTCTCTCTCAGCCACATTACGTGCTGAAATTGCCACTCGAGTTATGTCGAGCGCCGCCACATAGTCCAGCTTTATTAACTCGACTTATGTTGCTCGCCGCTAAATAAGGGTTAAGAATGTAAACAGAGAAACCGATCTGGGAGTAACAATATCGAGTAACCTAAAACCGAGTCAACAATGTTCAGAAGTTGTTAAGAAGGCAAACAAAATAATTGGCTTTATAGGCAGATCATTTGAGCATAAATCCAAAGACGTAATCCTAACCCTTTACAATTCCTTAGTCCGCCCTCTTCTGGAATACTGCGTTCAATGCTGGTGCCCTTATTACCAAAAAGACATAAACAAGCTAGAACGAGTTCAACGTAGAGTTACCAAAATGATACCTAGCCTAAAGAACAAACCATACGAAGAGCGTCTTAGAGAATTAAATCTATTTCCTTTAACCCAGCGCAGATTAAGAGGTGACTTAATTCAAGTGTTCAAAATCATCAAAGGCATCGACAATATGAACTGTAGTAAGTACTTCACTATCGACCAATCTAATTACACGCGGGGAAACGGTTACAAAATTATTGGTAAATCTTTTAACTCACACGAATCTAAGAATTTCTTCTTCAATCAGTTGTCAACTTGTGGAATGGGCTTCCCCGAGACGTTATAGACTGCAGCACCGTTGATTCATTTTAATTCCGCCTAGACAAATATCTCGCATCAAACCCGCGACTGACTGCGTTTGTAAATGAATAACGTTATTTTATCCTCCCCTCAGTTACTAACCCATATGTCCCCTACTAACTTCCTAGCCCTGCCACGTTAGTGGCAGGGCAGTAGTTCCCTTTCCAATGTTCCCTTACCCACTCTAAACCACTGTTTGGACACTTGATCCTCAGTGTTTTGGAGGACAAGCAGCCTAGAAGGGTCACTAGATCTGTTGTTGCTTGATTTCCTTTGTACTCCTTTGTACTTTGTACATATATACACATATACATAAACAAACTCAAGCAAATACATACATAATTATATTCTAATACACACACGCACACACACTTATGCATATATTATTAAAGGTGGGCGCGTATATATGGTGTGACAGGCCGTTATTACACATTATTAATAATATTAACAATGGTTGGGATAGGACTATTTTTATATCTGTCAGTTCTTGCTCTTATTGGTTGGAGTGTGTTGAAATGACGAGCTGCACGTGTTGGTCTAGGGGCGTCTGGTGGAAGTAAGTTTCTGTGTCGTGGGTGAACAAGCAGCTAAGATGCAAACTGTTTGAGTGTGTTGTAGTGGTGGGTTGAAAGTGCAGGTATGCTAAGGGTGGTGAGAGCTTCCACGTACCCTGGATATGTGCCTCCCAGGATGATCCTGCATGCCCTCCTCTGAACTCTCTCCAGTTGACGTTGTTGTGTTAGGGTTAGAGAGGAGGACCAGGCGGGAGAGGCGTAGGTGAGCTTAGGGATCTCAACCGCCTTAGCATAAACAACTTGTAAGTGGCGGTCCTGACTGTGGTAGTTACATGTTTCTTCCAGTTCAGTTTGTTGTCCACAGTGATTCCGAGGAGTTTGGTGGACTCAACAAGCTGAAGGGGATGAGGACCAATTGTGACAGTGGGTGGAGGAAGGTCGGTAACGGAAGTGTTGAAGTGCATGACCACTGTCTTGTAATGATTGATAGTCACATGATTGTCTGTGGTCCAGGCTTGAAGACGGTCGAGGATGTCTTGTAGGGGGTCATAGTTAGGGGAGGTGTTATCGACAGTAATGCCGACTGTCGAGTCGTCCACGTACTTCCAGTGGAATGGGGTGTCCTTTAGGGCATCATTAATCAAGATGTGTGTGTGTGTGTGTGTGTTGTAGTGTGTGTGTGTGTTTGTGTGTGTGAAAAGGCGAAATTTGGAAAAGCTGGACATTGTGTGTGTGTGTGTGTGTATCTACGGATCAATGTGTACAAGCCTTATCCCGGAATATCTGAACAATACTTGGGAGGACAACAATGATACTGACGAATTATTCTGAACAATTAACAGTTCCATAGAGAACATTAACTTTGTTTTATATTTTCGTTCGAAGTTCACAATCTCGTTTACATAAGGTCTATTACAAAAACATATGCCCTCGAATCAAAATGTAAATATAATTGTGTGGGTATGTCTGAGTGTCTGCGCATCTATGGAATAGGTGTATTCCCACTCAAGATACAATTATGGATTTATTTTTCGATAAGTATCCAAGTATCCAAGTATTCAAGTATCCAAGTATCGATATCTTCCTGGCAAGCGATAGCGAACCAGCATTATATGGAGAAATCCGGCTTCGCCGGAGAAATTTTTCTATCGAAAAATGTACAAATTTAGCTTGCTCTCAAAACAAAAATATATATATATATGTTGGCTCACTACCGCTCACCAGGAAAATATTGAAACCTGGATGGGGGTAAACGTCTTAAAACAGTAGGCTGAACGGGGCCGAACGGATACAAGGCAAAGAGAGAGGGAGAGAAATAGAAAACAAACATAAAACGAGGAGAGAGGGAGAGAAAGAGAAAACTAAAAAAGGCGAGGTGGGCTCAATGTTTAAGCCGTAACGCAAACATTGAGCCCACCTTGCTGTTTTTTTTTTTCTCTTTCTCTCCCTCTCTCCTCGTTTTTATGTTTTTCTATTTCTCTCCCTCTCTCTTTGCCTTGTATCCGTTCGGCCCCGTTCAGCCTACTGTTTTAAGACGTTTACCCCCATCCAGGTTTCAATATTTTCCTGGTGAGCGGTAGCGAGCCAACATATATATGTTTTGTTTTGAGAGCAAGCTAAATGTGTTCATTATTTGACAGAAAAATTTCAGAATGCCAGAATGAAAGTTATGGGGGTGAAGGGGTTAAGTCAAAGTTGTTGGATAGAACATAATAATTTATATAATTAGCATCACATTTCACTACAAAATCTTCAAAATAACTGAGAAATCCTGATGGGAACTTTGCATTTTTTTACCGTCAGTTGAAAAGAAACAGACTATAGTGAGAGACACATCAACAATCACATAAAAACCCACCAATCACCTCAGTTCGCCACATGCCGCATGTCATTCGTATGGCATTGGCAATAATTCGTCGACACATTCGCTGCATTTGCGCTACTGGTGCGCTACTGTCCCCCTATTCGTTCAAAAAGCAGCGTTACCAATAATTGGAATTTGCAAATTGGCGAATCAGGGTGAATTGGTGCGAATTGTGCGACTATAGTGCGACCAAGTGCGAATGAAGTGAGACAAAGGGCGAACATTTGCCAACATTCACCAACATTCGCCAAAATTTTCAGTTCGCCGCCGTTTTTTGGGTATGCTTAAAATTTAACGGCGAATCTGGGTGAATCTGGCCGAACATGGGCGACGCTAGGGCGACCGTTGTGCAATTTTGGCGACATTTTTTTTTTTTTTTTTTTTTTTTTGAGACAATGAACGGAGGAAGGAAAAACACAGATAAAACAATAAGGTCCATGTGCCTAATGGCATCCTCCATTCATAAAATGTTTGTAACAACTGGATTTAAACATTTGTAGATTGTAAGTTTGTGGAAAGCAATTCGAGGGAAGTGAATTCCAAAGAGTAGTAGCTCTGGGGATAAATGAATTCTGATAAGCAGAAGTTCTGCATTGTGGAGGAGAAAGTGTAAATTCATGGGCGCTCTCAGCTGCCCTAGTTCTACGGGGAAAGATGTGGAGAGGAGGCACAATTGAAGCAAGTTCCTCGGAACAATTGCTGTGAAAATATCTGTAGAATAATGCAAGGGATGCAACGTTTCTTCGTATGGATAATGTAGGAAGGTCCTGTGTGATTGCAGGGTTATTGATTAATCTAATAGCTTTATTTTGAATTTTGTCCAACTGCCTCAATGCAACCACTCCACTTCCACCCCACAGAGGTGAACAGTAATCCATCTGAGAACGCACATGACTTTTGTATATTACGGCCAACTGCTCGTCAGTGAAGAATTCTCGAACTCTGTACAGGAGTCCCAGTTTTTTAGAGGCATTCTTAGCAATGCTTCTAACATAATGTGTCCAGCTCAAGTTAGTAGTTAATGTTACACCGAGAATGTCAATACTAGGGGAAGTGGGAATATTTACATCATTACAAAATATATGGGAGTCAGTGAGATTCTGTCGGTTAGAAAATTGAATATACTTGGTTTTCTGTGCATTAAAGGAAACTAGATGCTTTTGTCCCCATTCATTAATTCTAGAAAGGTCCTGGTTTAGAGAAATTGCAGTGTTTATTTTTTGAATTTATAAGATCGGGTTGGGTGAAAGAATTGGTAAATGTGAAGGAACTGTGGAGTGTTGAGTCATCTGCGTAGGAATGTATTGGATTATGAGTGGTAGATATGAGATCATTGATATGAATGAGGAACAGAGTTGGGGCCAAAACTGATCCCTGGGGAACACCAGCATTTATTGAGTGACATTGAGAATAAAGGCCATCTACCATTACACGTATTTTTCTGTTATGAAGATAAGAAGAAATTAGTGGAACTAATGATGCAAGGCCGTAGTGTGACATCTTCGACAATAAGGATTGATGCCAGACTCTATCAAATGCCTTTGATATATCCAGTGCTATTGTATGTGTTTCACCAGCTTGGTTGATTTGATGCATAAGAAGGCAAAGAATGTCTGCAGTTGATCGACATCGTCTAAAACCATATTGCCTATCACTGATTAATTTATTATTCTCAAGATGCTTAATTATGTGATTATTTAATATAATTTCAAAGACTTTACCAAGAGTGGAAGTTATAGCTATTGGTCTGTAGTTTGATGGATCTGAAGAGGCACCATTTTTAGGAACTGGATGGATGTTTGCTTCTTTCCAGGGTACTGGGAAGCATGAGGTATGAGTACACAGACGGAAACATTTTGCCAATACAGGAGCGAGCACCAAGGAGCAATTCTTAAGTACTATTGGAGGAATTTCATCTGGACCAGGAGCCTTATCTACTGAGAGATTCTGCAAAATAGTTTTGACATGTCTAGTGTGGATCTTAAGTGAGGGAATTTCAGGCGAATTAAAATTAAGTACAGGGACATCTTGATGTATTTCATCTAAGGTTGAGTTGGTGGAGAAAATATCCGCAAGAAGGTTAGCTTTACCTCGTGGGTCACTTACAAGATTGCCAGTCGGAGATTTTAATGGTGGAATGGATGAAGCAGTAGTGAAGTTGGATTTGAATGAGTTAAGAGTAGACCAAAATATTTTGTTATCATTTGGATTATTTAGAAGTTTATTTGCCTGCTTGTGGAGAAAGTTTGATTTAGTTAGGTTTAATACAGTTTTGGCATGATTTCTGATGTTTCTAAAGTAATTAAAGGCTTCATGTGTTTTTTATCTTGTGTATGCATTGTAGGCTATTGCTTTTTGTTCAGTTACTCTAGCACAATTATGGTCAAACCATTTAGGTGAATTAGATCTTTTATTGTACTTTTGATGAGGAATAAAAGTTTCCATTCCAATTTTTACAAAATCTTGTATGTGGCTCAAGGTGGAGAATGTTGGAGCGAATATGGCTATTTTTGGAATATAGACAAACAAATCATGTCGCCCTCTGTCACTGGGCGTTCGCCATTGAAAAAACGCACAGTAACTCGCGTCAGAGAGTAAAATAAGTGATCCCCCTCGACCTCTAAGGCTAACGGCGCTGCCCATGTCCATGCAAATGAGTATATATTAGGGGCGCTGGATGGTTGGGTGGTAACATTTCCCAGGGAGTGACATAGGCCTAGTCCCATCGGCCTCCGAAACACCATGGCTGTCCTCCATTATCTGTGCTCATGCCAATAATCCAGGGTGGAGGACCAGGATGTTATAGGGGTATCTCGACCCAGGGAGCGATATAGACTGGATTCTTTCGGTCCTAAAGCCAGCAGTGTACGTGATGCTATACCCTATTCCAAATATGTAGGCCAAAACTCTTGTACATTAATCTCTATTACTCACAAACGACTAAAGTAATCTAGCTAATATGTCTACCATTTTGGAAGGGTCAGCCAGGGAATAGGTGTAGAAGTTTACAACCCATTTGCTCTAGCCCTTTTTGAGTTACAGTTGTTAGGGTTCACGATTTCTGGCCTACCTATTTGGAACAGAGTATAGCCGTGCAACATAGGCTAGATGCCAATGTCAGCCAATAGAGCCATTTAGAGATAAGTGGTACCATCAAATAGGAATGCTTTTGGTAGGCTTTAGAGCAGGAGCATCATGGAGTCAGGCACGGTTGTTAAGGGGGGTCACCTGCTTTGTTTCTCTTTCTCTCCCTTTTTCTTTGGCTTGTACCCATTCGGCCCCATTCAGTCTACTGTTTTAAGACTTTTACCCCCATCCAGGTGTCAATAATTTCCTGGCGAGCGGTAGCGAGCCAGCATATATGTATTTTTTATTTTGACAGCAAGCTAAATTTGTATATTTTCGATAGAAAAATGTTTCCGGCGAAGCCGGATTTCTCCATACAATGCTGGCTCGCTATCGCTCGCCAGGAAGAAATCGACACCTGGATGGGGATAAACGTCTTAAAACAATTGGCTGAATGGAGCCGAACGGATACAAGCCAGAGAAAGAGAGAAAATGAGAGAAAGAGAAAAAAACAGGTGACCCTCCTTAATAGAATATCGTTTGTATAGGAATATAGCGCGATGTGTAGTTTGGTTCCATATACGGTATAGAATGCAAAATATATTATAATTTACAGAAGCAGGCTAGAGGGTGTATTTCACTATCTAATATCCTATTCCTGAAATAATTAAATAACCACGATGAATACATATTTCCATGAGAATTCCATGAAATTGTATACCCATAAATAAAAAAAATCATTTTCCAGCTACTATCGAAATCGGTGGCAATAGAGGAGTGCATGAACGAGCGATACTTCACCGGGTGAGACTTTTATGAGCCATTCTGGTAAATACGGGTATTGTTACGTCGATGGTGGTGAATAACGACCCAGGGTTTGGTTGTCTGTTTGGTCTGATGCCGGGGGTGAGCGGGGCACAATGGTAAGAGAGATAGAGAGAGTTACACAGAGTTACACATATACTCAGATCACACAGACCTTGCGGTCCCTACTAGGAGGTCCGGCCTTAATACTACTGGACAGGGACAGTTTATATCTTAAGCAAAGTAGAAGGCTCTCTTCGCACCCTCCGCTCCTATCGGCTAAAAAGACGTATTAGAGAGAGAGAGAGAGAGAAAGTAGCTGGTGGTGTATTGATGGTAAGTTCTTGTAACAATCAAGAGGACCCACGTTCGATACGGGGCAGGTAAAACTATTTTGCCGTATTTTCACACCTGTCTCCTCTGCTCACCTAACATGAAATAGGAACTTAGAATAATCAGACATATTTGACGTCCCACCTAGGGTAATAATCTTCGGTTCAGTGTATCAAGGGAGAACTGGGGATTAACCCACTTACTACGGCCGACATACTGGTATGTCCTTTGTATAAAAGGCTTATACTGCGTGTAACGTACCCCTATGATTTGGTAGTACCAGCCAAGATGGTTCCACCAACCTGCCTTACTTGTTGCCAGATGCTTCCATGAGCTTCTAAACTTGCCACTCATGCTCATATCAGTCTGCTCCATGCATTGGTTGAGGGAAGGTATGTGTCCAACCAAGAGGTGATATAGAAGCTGAAATACAACAAAAACAGATGGTGAGTCAGGTCTCTTGTGGTTGGCTATCAAGTGTCAGGTCAAGGCGAGTTGATTGGCCTAGAGGCAGGGGGAGGAGATAAAGGGAGCGAAGCTGGGTTCTGGTTGGCAGTAGTTCGAGTTGAAGAACGCAATTAGTTGTGGTGTCTGGGGGTAGCTTGCTAGAAGGCTGTAGGGACGATGAGAGGGACCAAAAGTGCCGGAAGGGGTAGATGCTCGGATGCTGGGCAGGGCTTGGAAATCGTCTGTTTGAATATTGAGGGGAGGCTTAAGGGGTTGGATATAAATCACCTCTAAGAAGGCTAGGCATTGATGATCTTATTCGCGATCTATAATGGTGGTATGTAGGTCCAAGTCAGATCTGGTGAGGTCTCGGTGGTGAGGTGCCTTGTAATGAGATTTGTTTGCGCCATTTTAGAGGTGAAGGGTTAGACGTTTTGTCAATTTGATTGTGGTCATTCCGACATAAGAGAGTGGCCCGCAGTCCACATTGTTACATGTATGTCGGTAAATAACATGATCTTCTTGCAGGGACGTCTTTTTGGTGGTAGGTCTATTCCGTAGGAGGAGATTGGAAGTTTTCCGGAATTTATAGTAGATAATAAGTTTGATTTGTTGTTCTGGGTCGGTGGGGTAGACATATTTCTTGATGATATTCTGCATTATGGCTTCATCAGCATTGAATTCAGAGGACATATGGCTTTTATAATAAATGTTGATGTCGTAGTTGGAGGGGGTGGAAGGGTTGTTCTGGTACCAATTTTCAAGTAGTAAATTGATGGCCCGTTGTACTTCAGAATTGTTATAGCCGTTTTTTACTATAGATCGCGAGCCCAGGGGCAGGCTTGCTGTGGTGGACGTGGCCAGGAGAGTGGATTATATCCACTCCAAAAATGATATAGATCAGCTTTGCACAGTAACCCATCCTAAATAACTGTAATGGGCATTCCATAACCCAATGTATGAAACAAGGTTGATGACAGTCATTTTCATAAGTGGGTTACACCTGCCAGCCACCATAAATTAGCCCCTCAAAGCTGACCTAGATCAGCTCATGAGGTAACCACTTCAAATCACTTGTACAATCTTCTGCAGGGTCCCAAATATCGTGAATAGCCACTTCCAGTAAATTCCAGTGGTGGGGTTCCCCGCCAGCCATGCCCAAAAATTGCAAAACCCCATAAGTGACCTAGATCAGCTCATGAGGTAACCAATTCAAATCACTTGCAAAATCTTCTGCAGGGTCCCAGATATCATGAATGGCCACTTCCAGTAATTTCCAGTGGTGGGGTACACCTGCCAGCCACCATTAATTAGCCCCTCAAAGCTGACCTAGATCAGCTCATTTGGTAACCACTTCAAATCACTTGCTAAAACTTCTGCAGGGTCCCAGATATCATGTATGACCACTTCTAGTAATATCCAGTGGTGGGGTACCCCCGCCAGCCAAACCCAGAACTGACCTACAGTAGATCGACCCATGAAGTAACCTTTTCAAATCAATTGGAAAACCTTCTGCAGGAGCATGTGAGGTATACATTTTAACTTTTTGTTATATCAGATTTTTACTCGGTTTGACTGGATATTTCGTGAACACAGAAGGACATTTATAGTTATTATATTCAATATATATACAGTATATATAAGAGAAACAGGAGGATAAGGGCAACGACCGTGTTCATCTTGGTAGCTTTATTAAATATTTCGGACTATCTTGGTCCATCATCAGGCTTGGATACCGGTCCTAAAAATAAATTACTTGATTAAGAAACTAATATAAGTTAAATCGTGGACCACAAATGTATTAATAACACTACGAAATTATAAAATGTCCTAATATAGCTAAAATGTATACAATGTTATGAAATTAACAAGTATATAGTACTTACACATCTAAGGGGTCAGGCGCGGGTGCGATCCTAATACAGAATGAAAACCTATGTTACCAGGGCACATATATAATATAGAGGGGGTTACCTAATAGTAAACCTATGTTACCAGGGCACATATATAATATAGAGGGGTTTACCTAATAGTAAATAAATTATTGAAACAATACGACTAAAGAATAAACTTCATATACTTAGGAGCAAACGAAATTAATTGAAACTAAATATGCGAAATATGAAAATAATACTCTTATGACACTAAACGAATTTAACAGAACTCTTATATAATGAAAGGGATATACAGTACATTGAACGAAAATAAAAGAAATACGATGTTATTGACGCTAAATGAAAACAATTAATCCTAGCATAATATAATGTACATGCATGTGTTCAACCCAGGTTTAATCTTATTTATATAATATTTCTCACCGATAAGGGTCTCTGTTCTGCTAGAAAATCTACCTATGATTTCAGAATCTTTTTCACCGAAGGTGTGATCACATTCATGAGAGTGATCCCGAATTGCCGAAAATTGTTGCTTGCCAAGGATCTGTCCCGTACGAACACTCCTTCCAACATGTTCCAATATTCTAGATCGAAATGCTCGGGTAGAGCATCCGACATACCTCATAGGACAATGAGGACATGTGAACTTATAAACAATGTTGGAAGTCATGTAGTCAGGGATCAGATCTTTGATTTTAAAAAATGATTTAACCCTACAATGGTTTGTAAAAATAATTCTGAAATTGACAGCCGGAAATTTAGTGCGAAGAATTTTGGATAGATTTTTCCTGGAATCATAGCTAGCTCTTCCATAAAATGGTAATTTGATATATTTGAGCAATTTCGGGACATTGTGAACATCATTGGTTTGCAAGTATTTAGAATAAAGGAAAAACTTTAGTATTTTCTGAAATAAATTGATACAATAGTTGTTGCTAATGAACTACTTTTCTAGTCTTACAAACTCTTGATGGAGAAGTGAATAATTTGAACTAATATTGAAAGCTCTAGTAAGGAGAGTTTTAATTGAGTTAATCTTATACAGCGTGGGACAAAAACTAAACCAATTCAGACCCTGATCAGTGGAAGTAGGTTTCCTATATACTTCGGTTGTGATGCGTGTGAGAGTTTTACTAATCTGAATATCTAGGAATGATATGGAACCCTGAGTCTCTATTTCAGAAGTAAATTGTATATTATTGTGCTGTGTATTCATATAATCCTGGAACTGTTGTACATACTCATATCTCTCAAAAATCATAAAAGTATCATCTACATACCTACGGTAGTAAATAGGTTTAAATGAAATGGGGCAATTGTCTAACCAAATGTTCTCGCTGTAACACATAAACGCATCCGCATACAGGGGCCCTAAACATGATCCCATTGAAATTCCGTCAATGTGACTGTATCAAATCATCAAATAGAAATACTGATTCAGAAGTAGCAAACTTCAGCAATTTGTTGACAACGGCCTTATCCAAATTATAGAATTCATGAGGACAGTAGTTATCTAGGATAATGTTAGTCGTTTCTGTGAGCGGGACATTAGTAAATAAAGATTTGACGTCCAGGCTAGCCATAACAAAATTATCAGGTAAAATGAGTGATTTAAAGTCAGTGACAAAGGTGGTGGAATTATTGATGGTAAATTCATTTCTGGTAAGTGGTCTTATAAGTGGGATAAGAATTTTAGAGAGGTTATAAGCTGCAGTATTTATAGCCGAAACAATAGGTCTAAATGGAATGCCGTCCTCATGAATCTTTGGAAGACCATACAATATTCCTGGGACAGAGCCAGAAGCATACAACATATCATATATACTATCACCAATGTTATCCTTTATTGCACGTAGTATGCGGTTAAGTTTATCCTCTAACCTAAGAACAATACTAAACATATCTCCGTTTACTTTTCTAAATTTTGTGTAGTCATGTATGATATCCTTCATTTTTACAATATACTCTGATCGGTTTAATATCACTACCCCCTTTCCCTTGTCCGGTTTTGTTATGACAATAGAGCGATCATTTCCAAGGTCCTTAAGCAAATCAATATCAGTCTTACTAATCACTGGCGAGTTAATTGTTGATCGTTTTGCATGTTCAAAGTTCAATCTGCCTAGTTCCCTAACTTGATCTAAAGTTCTCTCCCGAGGCATATTATTACGTGATAAACCTAATCTGTGACAATCTTCAACTACGTTGCATAGCTTTTCTATTCCCACATGATGGCGTAATTGGTTGGGTTTATATGAAGGAATACAAAAATCCAGGCCAAACGACAATAATCTCTTTTCTTGCGACGTTAACACTTTATCAGAATAGTTATGCACACAGTCTTCATGCCATACAATAGGGGCAATACCTAAGTCACGTAGTGTTCTTCCATGAGTTATGCCAACCCCATTACAAGCATTACGAGTGTGTGAAGCAATTTTGCCCATAAAAAAACAGAAGTCTAACAAACTAACTAACACTTGAAATGTAAGACTAGAAAAGTATTTCATTAGCAACAACTATTGTATCAATTAATTTCAGAAAATACTAAAGTTTTTCCTTTATTCTAAATACTTGCAAACCAATGATGTTCACAATGTCCCGAAATTGCTCAAATATGTCAAATTACCATTTTATGGAAGAGCTAGCTATGATTTCAGGAACAATCTATCCAAAATTCTTCGCACTAAATTTCCGGCTGTCAATTTCAGAATTATTTTCACAAACCATTGTAGGGTTAAATCATTTTTTAAAATCAAAGATCTGATCCCTGACTACATGACTTCCAACATTGTTTATAAGTTCACATGTCCTCATTGTCCTATGAGGTATGTCGGATGCTCTACCCGAGCATTTCGATCTAGAATATTGGAACATGTTGGAAGGAGTGTTCGTACGGGACAGATCCTTGGCAAGCAACAATTTTCGGCAATTCGGGATCACTCTCATGAATGTGATCACACCTTCGGTGAATTTGTTTTTGAAATCATAGGTAGATTTTCTAACAGAACAGAGACCCTTATCGGTGAGAAATATTATATAAATAAGATTAAACCTGGGTTGAACACATGCATGTACATTATATTATGCTAGGATTAATTGTTTTCATTTAGCGTCAGTAACATCGTATTTCTTTTATTTTCGTTCAATGTACTGTATATCCCTTTCATTATATAAGAGTTCTGTTAAATTCGTTTAGTGTCATAAGAGTATTATTTTCATATTTCGCATATTTAGTTTCAATTAATTTCGTTTGCTCCTAAGTATATGAAGTTTATTCTTTAGTCGTATTGTTTCAATAATTTATTTACTATTAGGTAACCCCCTCTATATTATATATGTGCCCTGGTAACATAGGTTTACTATTAGGTAACCCCCTCTATATTATATATGTGCCCTGGTAACATAGGTTTTCATTCTGTATTAGGATCGCACCCGCGCCTGACCCCTTAGATGTGTAAGTACTATATACTTGTTAATTTCATAACATTGTATACATTTTAGCTATATTAGGACATTTTATAATTTCGTAGTGTTATTAATACATTTGTGGTCCACGATTTAACTTATATTAGTTTCTTAATCAAGTAATTTATTTTTAGGACCGGTATCCAAGCCTGATGATGGACCACCAAGATAGTCCGAAATATTGAATAAAGCTACCAAGATGAACACGGTCGTTGCCCTTATCCTCCTGTTTCTCTTAAAAATACGGTACCCTAGCGGCCAACCCACCACTACCACTGTTCTATATATATATATATATATATATATATACTGTATATGGCGTATTTTGCTAATTGTTCACACACAAAACTACATAAACACATTGCATAGCACATATATGTATATAGTATATATATATATATATATGTTTCTAATCTCTCAGTGGGGTTCGAAACGCCGACCGTCAGGACGATAGCCGACGCTTTAATCAACTACACCACGGCAGTCTAAAAGACACTCAACCCTCTATCCTATTTATGTTAAGGAGAAGGGAACACCCACTAGGCGAATATATTTCAATTCATACCAAGTCGTAGGATCCATATTCCAGAATACCATACAAGGATTTCTGAGTGTCCCGACGCAACACGGGCCGAAATTGATTTAATTTAATTCTAACCCATCAAGCATGAGAGTTACAAATATTGAGTATATATCACAAATACACGTGAGCCACTAAATGCTTCTAATCTCTCAGTGGGGTTCGAACCGCCGACCGTCAGGACGATAGCAGACGCTTTAATCAACTACACCACGGCAGTCTAAATCCTTGTATGGTATTCTGGAGACGCAAGGTGAATGTCTGGGGGTGAGTGTGAAGCTGGGAGAGGGGGGACGTATGAGAAGATATAGTGGTGGTTGGGAGTTTTGCTTGCGAACTAGAGATGCTTTCGTGACGTGATCAGGTTAAACATTGAAGTGGTCAGTTAGAGATGATTGATCGTGTTTTGGTTTATCAGGATTAATAACAGGTTCAGAGGAAAAAGGTTTTTATATTTTTACATAACGATTATGATAAATTCTTGACCTACTGTGATAGTTTATTATGACCTGCAACGGTTCTGGACTTTCGTGATGGTGTAAGAACCGATGTAATGGGGCTCTAGCTTATTTGTAATGGGTAGTTTGGCAATCATTACTTGATCCCCAATTGCAAAGGGTTTTCTGGTGGTGAGGCATCCTTCTATAGATCTTGGCACGTCTGGTGTAGATGGTTTTTGAGGTGTTTCAGAGGGTCTTTAGAGAGATGCAGAGTCGTTGGTGGTTGGGCAAGGTGATGGAGGGGCATCAATAGAAGCGCTTCTCCAAATACTCTTTCGTGGAGGGTAATGTTGTCGTCTCTCGGGCAAGTATTCATACCCCACTGTATGATCTTTACTTGTGCAGACCAGTTGTTGGAGTTGAGGGCGAGGAGTCTGGTCCGAAGTTGGTTTGCTATGCTTTTATGACTGCGTTCGTAAACAGCATTTCCTTGAGGCCAACATGCTGAGGTGTGTGATATCTGGTACCCGAAGATGTTAGATATTTGTGTCCAAATCTGGCCAGAGTATTTGGGGTCGTTGTCAGAGTGCAAGGCTTGGGGGTGGCCGAAATTCGGAAATACTTCTGTTAAGAAGGCCAGTGTGGTCTTTGGCAGGGCACTCAATCACAAATTTCTAGTAGGTGTCAACAAACGTGATGATGTATTTCTTGATATATGTGATGGTAATGGGGCCCATCACATGCACTGATAACAATTTCCAGGATTTGATGGCCACGAGTTTCCCAGCTTGTCTGGGGGTATTGGTCCTGTCCTTTCCTTGACAGCAGGGACGGCAGGCTTCGGTCACTCGTTTGGCGATGACAGAAGGATTAGCTGTCCAGTAGACCTCATTGAAAACTTGCAGCATTTTCGTTTGTCCCAAGTAGATTCCGTTGCCTTCGTGGATGATGATGAATTTGTCCTGGGTAGTGTCGGGATCTATGACCAATGTCCTGACTCTGTGTAATGTTGGTCCCCGGCACATTGCAAATTGTTGAACACTTGCCTGGGAATCCTGGTTGGTTTTATCTTTGTTATCCAGGCCTGCATTAGGGTCTGTTGGCCATTTTCAGTTGGTTGGGCAGCGTATGTTTTCTTTAACCTTGCGGAGTGTTCTGGGGAGATTAGGCTGTTTAACTCTTGGGTGGTAATTGGCAATCTTGATAGGGCATCTGTGGTGGTGTGTAGTTTGCCCGGTCTGTAGAGGAAAGAACGAAAATGGTTGAGGGCCCATGCAGCTCCCAGGCACTCCCGTTCGGTGGCAGCATAATTCTTTTGTGCCTCATTGAGTGTTGAGCTTGCACAGACGATAATGTGTTCCCGTCAGTCTTTGACTTGGCTGAGGACGGTTGCAATGGCTATGAAGGAGACGTCGGTGTAGAGACGGATGGGTTGGGTATAGTCAGGGAAAGCGACTGTTGGGGCTTGTACTAATTTTTGTTTTTAATGTCTGGAAGGCTTGAGGACGTCCATCGGAATGGTTCGTCTGTATTTGTTAACTTGTGTACAGGCTTGGCGATGGTAGCAAAATTCTTGACAAAACGACGATAGTAGGTTGCCATGCCTAGGAAAGATCGAACTCCCTTTACGTCTGTTGGTAGTGGTTGGGCGGAAAAATTTGCCAAATAAGCCACATAATATTTGTATGCTATATCGAATATAATAACTACAAATGTCCTTCTGTGTTGTAATTTGACCCCTGCATGTTTCTGTGTGTCTCTGTATGTGTAAATTCATTTCCTGCCCAGTTGAGATTGAGTCCACGAAATAGCCAGTCAAACCCAGTAAAAATCCTGATATAACAAAAAGTTATCATGTTTATACCTCACATTCTCCTGCAGAAGATTGTCCAATTGATTTGAAAAGGTTACCTCATGGGTTGATCTAGGTCAGTTCTGGGTTTGGCTGGCGGGCGGGGGGGGGGGGGTACCCCCCCTCTGGCAATTACTGGAAGTGGTCATTCATGATATCTGGGACCCTGCAAAAGATTTAGCAAGTGATTTGAAGTGGTTACCTCATGAGCTGATCTAGGTCAGCTTTGAGGGGTTAATTAATGGTGGCTGGCAGGTGTACCCCACCACTGGGAATTACTGGAAGTGGCCATTCTTGATATCTGGGACCCTGCAGAAGATTTTGCAAGTGATTTGAAGTGGTTACCTCATGAGCTGATCTAGGTCACTTATGGGGTTTTGCAATTTTTGGGCGTGGCTGGTGGGGGTACCCCACCACTGGAAATTACTTGAAGTGGCCATTCATGGTGTTTGGGACCCTGCAGAAGATTTTACAAGTGATTTGAAGTGATTACCTCATGAGCTGAACTAGGTCAGCTTTGAGGGGCACTTAACCCTTATTTAGCGGCGAGCAACATAAGTCGAGTTAAAAAAAGCTGGACTATGTGGCGGCGCTCGACATAACTCGAGTGGCAATTTCAGCACGTAATGTGGCTGAGAGAGAGAGACAAGTGGTGGCAGGAGACTAGCGAGCGTATGACTGCTCCAGACCACCGCGGCGAACCTACTGACACAAATCTCAGCTCCCTCCTCCCTCTCTCACTCGCTACATACTCAATTATGTACCGAAAGTACCGAATTACCTGCTTTTTGCACTCGCGTTGCACGGTTATTGCAAGAAAACTATCCATCATACAAGGATCGTTATGGTGTCATTCGAAAGCTCTGTTTATGCCCTTTCAGGGATAGGTACTTGTTTTACGTTCTGGGTCTTATTTAGGCATGAAAATGATCACGTAAACAGCCCTATTTTGGCTAAAAACACCCCGCTGTGCGGTACACATAAATAAACCGCATAGGCCGCTCGTAAGGTGTTAATGGTAGCTGACAGGTGCAACCCACCAATGCAAATTACTGTCATCAACCATGTTTCATACATTGGGTTATGGAATGCCTATTACAGTTATTTAGGATGGGTTACTGTGCAAAGCTGATGTAGATCATTTTTGGAGTGAATATTATCTACTCTCCTGGCCACATCCACCACAGCAAGCCTGCTAGCCGTCCAGTTCCATACATTAGCATTGATAGGTGATACTTTGGTGGGAAAGAAAATAGTTTACCTCTCCAACCCCCCCGGGCTCCTGCTCTAATAGTACTTGACTGATGCGGTCAAGTTCGGCATGGGTGGATATCCAAGTGCTGCAGTGGGAAAACGCCCTCCTGACGTAAGCATTGATGGTGGAGCGCAGATATCTGGGACGGCATTCACTCTGCCCATTGAGGCAAAGTCCGATGTTGGTGGGCTTAGTGTACACCTGGGTCTTGAATCCATGTTGGTGGGATGTGACCAGGACGTCGAGAAAAGGGAGTTGTCCAGGGGTTGACTCTTCGCAGGTAAAATTAAGACCAGAGGAGGCGATAAACCGCTGACGGAGGTCCTGCAGCTCTTGGATGTCCTTAACGCGCACAAAGATGTCATTCACGTACCAGCAGTGTATATATATAAATATATATATATATTATATACAGTATATATATGCATATATATATATATATATACAGTAATACAGTATATACAGTATATTTTCTTGCGGATATTTTTCTCCACCAACTCAACCTTAGATGAAATAAATCAAGATGTCCCTGTACTTAATTTTAATTTGCCTGAAATTCCCTCACTTAAGATCCACACCAGACGTGTCAAAACTATTTTGCAGAATCTCTCAGTAGATAAGGCTCCTGGTCCAGATGAAATTCCTCCAATAGTACTTAACCCGGGAACTGCAGAAAGACTCTTAAGAGTACCCCCGGCGGACTGCGGGAAGACTCTTAACCCTTATTTAGCGGCGAGCAACATAAGTCGAGTTAAATAAAGCTGGACTATGTGGCGGCGCTCGACATAACTCGAGTGGCAATTTCAGCACGTAATGTGGCTGAGAGAGAGAGACAAGTGGTGGCAGGAGACTAGCGTGCGTATGACTGCTCCAGACCACCGCGGCGAACCTACTGACACAAATCTCAGCTCCCTCCTCCCTCTCTCACTCGCTACATACTCAATTATGTACTGAAAGTACCGAATTACCTGCTTTTTGCACTCGCGTTGCACGGTTATTGCAAGAAAACTATCCATCATACAAGGATCGTTATGGTGTCATTCGAAAGCTCTGTTTATGCCCTTTCAGGGATAGGTACTTGTTTTACGTTCTGGGTCTTATTTAGGCATGAAAATGATCACGTAAACAGCCCTATTTTGGCTAAAAACACCCCGCTGTGCGGTACACATAAATAAACCGCATAGGCCGCTCGTAAGGTGTTAAGAGTCTTTTTTTTTTTTTTTTTTTTTTTTTGCCTCTGGGCCATGCCAAATATCACTCCTCTACCTCCCCTCCTTCCCCACTTTCCTCCCCTCCTTCAGTTATCACCTATTTTCCCTGTTATTCCCTTATTCTGTGGTATATTTTCGTGCTAACATTAGCGAGTTGCAAGCAGGGCATTGTCATCACTGTTAGCAAGCGAGTGCAAGAGAGAGAGAGAGAGAGAGTATCGATCGACAGTGTCTCTCCAGACTTGGGGAAAAGTGGCGGGAAAGAATGTTGCCTCAGCCATACATTATGTAACTCCCGGCCTGTATCGCCGATTTTGACCATCCAAACGCTGTTTCCACTTGTTTTATTGTTGTAACAGGTTAATACCTTTATAATCAACCTATAATAGGCGCATATGGAGAAGTATTAATGCTATTTATGGTAAAATAAATATATTAGTGATGGAAACAGCTCAAATACGTGCACACAGGCAGAGGTGTCTCATACCCCCCATGCACACTTCAGAGGTTAAGAATTGCTCCTTGGTGCTCGCTCATGTATTGGCAAAATTTTTCCGTCTGTGTACTCATACCTCATGCTTCCCAGTACCCTGGAAAGAAGCAAACATTCATCCAGTTCCTAAAAAAGGTGCCTCTTCAGATCCATCAAACTACAGACCAATAGCTATAACTTCCACTCTTGGTAAAGTCTTTGAAATTATATTAAATAATCACATAATTAAGCATCTTGAGAATAATAAATTAAGACAGGCAATATGGTTTTAGACGATGTCGATCAACTGCAGACATTCTTTGCCTTCTTACGCATCAAATCAACCAAGCTACAGACCAACATGGTGAAACACATACAATAGCACTGGATATATCAAAGGCATTTGATAGAGTCTGGTATCAATCCTTATTGTCGAAGATGTCACACTACGGCCTTGCATCATTAGTTCCACTAATTTCTTCTTATCTTCATAACAGAAAAATATGTGTAATGGTAGATGGCCTTTATTCTCAATTTCACTCAATAAATGCTGGTGTTCCCCAGGGATCAGTTTTGGCCCCAATTATGTTCCTCATTCATATCAATGATCTCATATCTACCACTCATAATCCAATACATTCCTACGCAGATGATGACTCAACACTCCACAGTGCCTTCACATTTACCAATTCTTTCACCCAACCCGATCTTATAAATTCAAAAATAAACACTGCAATTTCTCTGAACCAGGACCTTTCTAGAATTAATGGATGGGGACAAAAGAATCTAGTTTCCTTTAATGCACAGAAAACCAAGTACATTCAATTTTCTAACCGACAGAATCTCACTGACTCCCATATATTTTTTAATGATGTAAATATTCCCACTTCCCCTAGTATTGACATTCTCGGTGTAACATTAACTACTAACTTGAGCTGGACACATTATGTTAGAAGCATTGATAAGAATGCCTCTAAAAAACTGGGACTCCTGTACAGAGTTTGAGAATTCTTCACTGACGAGCAGTTGGCCGTAATATATAAGTCATGTGCGTTCTCAGATGGATTACTGTTCACCTCTGTGGGGTGGAAGTGGAGTGGTTGCATTGAGGCAGTTGGACAAAATTCAAAATAAAGCTATTAGATTAATCAATAACCCTGCAATCACACAGGACCTTCCTACATTATCCATACGAAGAAACGTTGCATCCCTTGCATTATTCTACAGATATTTTCACAGCAATTGTTCCGAGGAACTTGCTTCAATTGTGCCGCCTCTCCACATCTTTTCCCGTAGAACTAGGGCAGCTGAGAGCGCCCATGAATTTACACTTTCTCCTCCACAATGCAGAACTTCTGCTTATCAGAATTCATTTATCCCCAGAGCTACTACTCTTTGGAATTCACTTCCCTCGAATTGCTTTCCACAAACTTACAATCTACAAATGTTTAAATCCAGTTGTTACAAACATTTTATGAATGGAGGATGCCTTTAGGCACATGGACCTTTTTGTTTTATCTGTGTTTTTCCTTCCTCCGTTCATTGTCTCTTAAAAAAAAAAAAAAAAAAAATATATATATATATATATTACCGTATTATATATATATATATATATAATTATTATATATATATATATATATATATATATATATACATATATATCTATTTTCATATATATATATATATATATATATATATATATATATATTATATATATAATATGTCTATATGTCTATATATATATATATATATATATATATAATCTTCACATGTCTCACTCACTAGACTGGAACAAGACCTCACGGGCTTCACTGTTCATTGTAAAGCGGTGAATGTTAAGGCTCGCAGCCTATGCCCGAGAGGAAGTAAGTTGGAATATAGAAAAAAAAAAAAAAAAAAAAAAATATATATATATATACTGTAGTTCCGGCGGGATGTCTTGTTGAAGGTCTTATTGGGAAATGACAATTTCCGCCACTACTGCTTAAACTTGAATGACATTATGACAAATTACAATTAATTATGGATTGATATATTATAGCATACTTACATATCAAGCACAATCCAAACATACCGAAATACACACCCCTAAAGGTTAAAAGTAAGCCAGAAAGTGTTGTGGCATTAAACAAACAAACATATTTTGCTATATCTGGGTGAAATTTATCTTACAATCGATTTTAATTTCAGGTAACGGTACATTGAATCACTTAGCAACTGATTCCTCGGTACCCAATGGAACAATATTAAAGTACTACATATTAGTGCCATAATTATGCCAAGTCCTCCTAATTAATAACCCATTTCGCTATAAAATCTTCGTAATAGTGACGTACTAGAGATGAGGACATGACAATTTACCATCAGCTGAAAGTAAACAGACTATAGTTATAAATCACGGCAATATGAATATCAACACAAATGTATGGCAATTCTATAATAATTGCCACTAGCAAAGCATAGCATTAATCATGCTTATATAATTACTATTTGTCAAAGCACATTAAGTATTTTATCGGTTATTTTGCTACTTATCAACGAATTCCAATATCTCCATGCTCCCACCTTAACTTTGATGGACCCCAATCACACCCTCCTTTCCTACCTCGCTAACACTTCTACCCCAACTCCGCAAACCATCTCCCTCCTCCCATCACCACTTCCACTCCCGTCCGTCCCCCGCCCTCACACACCACCACCACCACCATCATAACCAACGCGGGTGGAGACAATGAGGGGCAAGCGAGCGAGAAAAGTGATACCTGGAAGAGACCGAAAAGTAGCTAACTGGCATTTTCAGATGCCGTATTTTCGCACTTTCGTTGTTGTTGTTGTCGTTGTTGCCGGACTCACGCCGCGTTCATACACTTGATGGCGTTAGTGACGATCTGTATCGTTTGCGTGTCATCGGCTTAGCTATATAATTCGGCTATGCTCAACTTTTGAGCTTGACATGCACACACATGAGTTTTGATTTCCAATTAAGATAAATATCGTAATAATATTAATAAATTGTGTTGGGTGACAAAAATATAATGCTGACAAATAACAACATTTAATTTCAGCAGACGGAATCAAGGAGGTAAGGCTGATACATACTTTTTGTATATTTATATTTGATAGTGACAGATAACTTGAATGTAAAGGCGATAGTAGGGTTGGGTGGTGGGTGATAACTACCGTGTTTGATTAAGGAGCAATAATGATTTGGTGGTTTTCACAGGTACGCTACGGTAGCCTTGTCTATTTCCTAGTCATTCAGGTGTGGCTTTAACCTCATGACACAGGGACAAGTGGCTTATTCTCCACTTTTGGTAATGCACTATATTGACGAATATTAGGGGATGGTGTGAAATAAGCTTTGGCAAAATATCATACTGATGCAACTGTTTGTTAA
Organism: Paralithodes platypus; assembly: GCA_032716605.1. Classification (NCBI taxonomy): domain Eukaryota; kingdom Metazoa; phylum Arthropoda; class Malacostraca; order Decapoda; family Lithodidae; genus Paralithodes; species Paralithodes platypus. The sequence goes on along the minus strand of CM064569.1, from coordinate 13,080,706 downwards.
TACGTTATTCCCGAAAAAACGATGCAACACGGCCTCTGAAACCCATAGTAGGAGACAAACTATAATACATTGCTCGCATTGCCAAAAAACAAACAAAATCTTCAAAATAAATTTAACAAAATATCTTAATAACTAACAAGACGTCGGCCAATAGGGTTAAGATAGATGCCAGAGCTGTGATCGTGTGTTAGTGGTACACCTTGAAAAGAATAGGAAGGGTGGCCGATAACGCAAAGCCAAGACAACATTTTTGCCTAGCCTCCATACATAAATTAGTGTAGTTTTCTAAGACCGATCATTTCATCACATGCACGGGAATAGGGTAGCCCACAGAGTATTTTCAATAAATCGCCAACTTTAATCTTTGTGGAAGAATATATTAAATCCAGTGTCTCCTTCAGCTGTATTTAGAGGTCTATCGTGTGATATATCCTAGTCTATCAATTCATTTATTTTATCATTTCTCTCTCTCTGTCTGTCTGTCTCTCTCTCTCTCAACTATAATGGGGTCATATAAACCATCTCCGCGTATATCCATCATGTGCTGCTGCTGGACAATGCGCGACACATTTCAATTACGCTTTGAAATAATACCATGTTGTGCGTACTGAATTGATTTTTTTTTTTCGCCATTTAGGGGTAGTGCTTGGTTTTTGGTCTATGTATTTTTTCATTTATTGATTTTTGAGTTTCCTCGCTAGACCTCCATCAAGCTTAGAAAAATACCCGCTAGACCCCCTTTCAGGATGAATGTGTACATTTTTCGTATTTTTCCAGCCGAAGGCCGATTTCTTCTAAAATTACAGGCTCGCTATCGCTCACCAGGAAAAATCGACACCTAAATGGCACAAAAGGACGAAAATTGACAAAGAAATGAGGCAAAAGGTCTCCAAATCGCCAAACTAGCGGAACGAACATCTTAAAATCTCAAAACTATTATGCTAAACATGAGGGAGAAGGGGGTCCAGAAAAAGCGAGTACTACCCCCTTAAACATATTTTTGTGTACGATTTGTCTAACCCAAAGTGAGTTTATGAATATTACATAAGCCAGGACATACAGTATAACGATAATACCGCATATAAATATTTATGATATGCAACGTGTTCATCAATATTTTATAATAATTAGGAGCGTATTTTCCACATTCTGCGAAAAATACTACATTTTTTCGGCGAGCCATTTTTCTTCTGTAACTACCATTGTACAGTCATGAACACAAATAGGGGCACACTCACTGGGATCTTTTTGTACCGTAACTTTAAGCGTTTTTTTCAGAACCACCTTCTCCTTCATGTTTAGCTTCATTAGTGTTGTGATTTTAAGACGTTTGCCCCATTAGTTCGGTGATTTTAAGACCTTTCGCCCCATTTCTTTGTCAATTTTAAGACCTTTCATGTTATTTAGGTGTCGATATTTTTCCTGGCGAACGGGAAACTGAAAATTAGGAAGAACCGTCCTTTGTTCCGGACATTCTTCTACCGATAAATGTATCAATTTATCTCTAACGTGGGTCTTGAGGGTTTTATTATTAGCTAGATGGAGGTCTAGGGAGCAAACCAAGAAAAAAATCCTTTAATGCCAAGTTCGGAAGATTCTGGGTTGCAATTAGCAATGCATTATCTTGTTTTGATTTCCACAATGATTTACAGGGGTGCATAGTATTAGTGTTCCTGACTGTACATTTCTTATACATGGTTGATTCCCTACACTTGATAACCTTTCGAAGTTCTACACTTCATGGAATATATACTGACAAGACTATAAACTTATCTCTGTCACCTGCCCTATCTCTCCAGTACGGCCACCCGATCCTCCCAGCGATAGCGCTTGTGGCACTTTGGCGCTGCCAACTGGGAGGCTCTTCGACAGATTTTATTTTATTTACCATGAAATAATTTTTGCTTCCTTGGCCAGGGACCCTTGGAGAGTGCTGAACACATCACCGAGGTAATCCTCTTGGGCATGGAGGCATACATCCATTTTCTTTCTCTCAGTCTAATGCAAAAAATCTTGTTTACTCACGCTTGTTTTACTGCTCTCTGCAATACGGAGGAAGCATTCAAATGGTACAAACGCCTTCAAATTCAAGAATCTAATTCTTCTTATGTTTCGGCCCGGAACCAAGCCTTATCTGTTCTTCGACTCATCAGACACTCTTTCATCAATAACAAATGCACTGAACTATCCAACTTTAGCCCTTCCCAAGCTTTCTGGCATCTAGCCAAATCTCTATCCAACAATTTCTCTTCCTCGTCTTTCCCTCCCCTTTTCCACTTTGACAGCACTACCACCACTTCGTCCTCTGACAAAGCTGAACTTTTTACCCAAACTTTTGCTAAAAACTCCACCTTGGATGATTCCGGTGCTATTCCTCTCTCTCCACCCCCTATGTCCTACTTATGAATAATCTCTTCTAAAGACGTAATTTGTACCCTCTCTGGGCTTAATACTAAGATGGCGTATGGACCAGATGGTGTTCCTCCTGATGTACTAAATAACTATGCTACCATGCTGACTCCCTGCCTAGGCAAACTCTTCTATCTCTGTCTCTCCTCTAACGTCTTCCATTCTTGCTGGAAGTTTGCTCTCATTCAATCTTTTTCCAAAGAAGGGTGACCTCTCTCAACCCTCCAACTATTGTCCAATTGCTCTATTTTTTTGTATCTGCAAAGTTTTCAAAACTATTCTATTACTTCAAAATGTTTTAAGCATCTCATAATCTACTCTAAGATCGCCAGTATGGCTTCATTAGGGTCGCACTACTGGTGATTTTCTTGTTATTGTGCTAGACATATGGAAGGCCTTCGATAGAGTCTGGCACAAATCTCTAATTTCTAAACTACCCTCCTTCGGTTTCTATCGCTCCATCTGTGCCTTCATTTCTAATTTCCTTTCTGGCCGTTCCATAGCTGTGGATGTGGACGGCCATCGCTCACTTCCTCAACTTATCAACTCCGGTGTTCCTCAGGGTTATGTCCTATCTCTAGTTATCTTTCTAATATTTATAAATGATCTTCTCAACTCTACCTCCAGTTCTATCCATTCATATGCTGATAACTCCACCTTACATTATTCAAGTATTTTTTCAGAATGCTCCAGCAAGCAATCACTCAAAAACTCACGTGATGAATCCATACAACACTTATCTTTTGATCTATCAACCATTTCCAATTATGGTAGACAAAATCTTGTTGCTTTCAATGCTTCAAAACCCAATTTTTTCATTTATCTCCCCGTAATGAACTCACATAGCTTAATTCCCTATACTTCAACAATCCACAAATCAACCCTTCATCTTCTCTTAGTATTATCGGTGTGTCTTTTTCTTCAGCTCTTTCTTGGAAAGACCATATTACCCCTCTTGCTAAAACAGGGTATGCTCAACTGCCTCAAGGGGGTTCTTTACCCCTGCAGAACTTCTTACATGTACTGAGCATAGTTCGCATGTGTGGGGAGGATCCTCTCACACAGCACTTCTTGACTAAGTAGAAAAGAGAGCCCTACGTTTCATTAACTCACGTCCACTCACCAACTCTCTGCAGTCTCTCTCTCTTCACCACAATAATGCATCCCTCTTATTATTCTACCTCTATTACAATAATCAGTGTTCTTCAGAGCTCTCTCATAGTATACCACCTTCTCTACGTAGAGCATGTAACCCCAGTCGTGCAACACAATCCCACCCCTACTCTGTGCAACTCGCCATCTCAAGAGTGAAACGATATTCCCAATCTTTCTTCTATTCAACAACTGAGCTCTGGAACTCTCTCCCTGAAGCCATCTTCCCTCATCCTATGACTTAAATTGCTTCAAACTTCGTGTGTCCAGACAGTTTTGCTCGAATATCCCTTGATATTGGCCTTGTCACTATTATAACTCTGGGGTAGGCACTCGTCACAAGCAGTTTTGCCTATTTTCTCCCTCATCACTTTAGAAAAGAAAAGGAAAAAAGCTTAAATTATTATTGTCCTCACAAGTTAACCTTTTGGAGATTATGACCCATTTTGACAGTATATTCTGGCTATTATTAGACGATCATATACAATTTAGGAAGGATGTTTGGGAACTATATTGGTGAAGACTACCTCAATTAACCCAATTATACTCTTCCCAATCTGAATTAAATCGTCTAATAACACCCAGAAGACAGAAAAGACATGCGTCAACGGATCTTTAGTGATAATATATGTTTGAGTAAAAGGAGACAAAGTAGAAGCAAAAGAACAGATGGTCCACATAATGAATTACTTCCCCCTTCTGGGCAATATGGTGTGCGGGGTTGGAGAGGCTTAGTTAGTTAGTTAGCGCCAACAAACTTGACAATAATCTAGATCCCTGACCTCTCTGTAACTCAAAAGGGCCTAGCGCAAACTGACTGTAAATATCCACACCTATATCCTGGTGGACTCTTCCCAAATGATAGAAGTGTCAACCCGATTGCTTTCATTAATTTTGAGTTATAAGAAGTTAAGGGGTCAAGATTATTGTCAGGTTCGCTGGCGCTACCTATAGTTACAATAGGACTTCAGAGGCTATCAAGATTTCTGGATTATAAAGCCAGTTCACTGAAAGTCAAGTATAGAGTCAGGACTGGAGCCCATTTTCGAGAATTCAAGCCACTTGTTGGGAGGTATTCTTGGAAAGTATGATTTATAAAGGTTATGGACTGCTCTCGGGCAGTATAATGTGCGAGTTATTAGCAGGGGGCATGATGTTGTGGCCTGCTCTCCGGCATTGGTGTATGGCAGTTGGGAGCCGCTCTCGGGAAGCATGGTGTGTGAGCGTTAGAGGGCTGCTCAAGGGCAACGTGATGTGTGGGGGTTGGCGGCTGCTCTTAGGTGGCATGATGTGTGGGGGTTGCTTGGTGTTCTCGGACAATATGATGTGTGGGGGTTGTAGGCAGCTCTTAGACAGTATGATGTTTGGGGGTTGTGTGATGCTCTCAGACAGTATGATGTGTGGGGGTTGTGTGTTGATCTCAGACAGTATGATGTGTAGGGGGTTGTGTGATGCTCTCAGACAGTATGATGTGTGGGGGTTATGTGTTGCTCTTAGACAGTATGGTGTGTCGGGGTTGTGTGTTGCTCTCAGACAGTATGATGTGTGGGGGTTGTGAGTTGCTCTCAGGCAGTATGATGTGTGGGGGTTGTGTGATGCTCTCAGACAGTATGATGTGTGGCGGTTGTGAGTTGCTCTCAGACAGTATGATGTGTGGGGGTTGTTTGACGTTCTCAGACAGTATGATGTGTGGAGGTTGTGAATTGCTCTCAGACAGTATGATGTGTGGGGGTTGTGTGATGCTCTCAGACAGTATGATGTGTGGGGGTAGTGTGATGCTCTCAGACAGTATGATGTGTGGGGGTTGTGTGTTGCTCTCAGACAGTATGATGTGTGGAGGTTGTGAATTGCTCTCAGACAGTATGATGTGTGGGGGTTGTGTGATGCTCTCAGGCAGTATGATGTGTGGGGGTAGTGTGATGCTCTCAGACAGTATGATGTGTGGGGGTTTGTGTGTTGCTCTCAGACAGTATGATGTGTGGAGGTTGTGAATTGCTCTCAGACAGTATGATGTGTGGGGGTTGTGTGATGCTCTAAGACAGTATGATGTGTGGGGGTAGTGTGATGCTCTCAGACAGTATGATGTGTGGGGGTTGTGTGTTGCTCTCAGACAGTATGATGTGTGGAGGTTGTGAATTGCTCTCAGACAGTATGATGTGTGGGGGTTGTGGGATACTCTCAGACAGTATGATGTGTGGGGGTTGTGGGATACTCTCAGACAGTATGATGTGTGGGGGTTGTGTGTTGCTCTCAGACAGTATGATGTGTGGGGGTAGTGTGATGCTCTCAGACAGTATGATGTGTGGGGGTTGTGTTGCTCTCAGACAGTATGATGTGTGGGGGTAGTGTGATGCTCTCAGACAGTATGATGTGTGGGGGCTGTGTGTTGCTCTCAGACAGTATGATGTGTGGGGGTAGTGTGATGCTCTTAGACAGTATGATGTGTGGGGGTTGTGTGTTGCTCTCAGACAGTATGATGTGTGGGGGTAGTGTGATGCTCTCAGACAGTATGATGTGTGGGGGTTGTGTGTTGCACTTAGACAGTATAATGTGTGGGGGTTGTGTGTGGTTCTTAGACAGTATTATGTATGGGGGTTGTGTATTGCTCTTAGACTATGATGTGTGGGGGTTGTAGGGAGCTCTCAGACACCATGCTGTGGGGGTATTTGTGGGCATTATATTAAAGTTGCCATTAGTTTAAGGGGGTAGTGCTTGTATACAGTATATTTTTTAATATATTTTTGAGTTTGCTTGCTAGACCTCCATCAAGCTTAGAAAAACACACCCTAGATACACCCTTTCCAGATAAATTTGTACATTTTTCGGTAGAAAAATGTTCCGGCCAAAGGCTGGTTCCTTCTAAAATTAGAGGCTCGCTATCGCTCGCCAGGAACGAATATCGACACCTAAACGGCAGGAAAGGTCTTAATATTGACAACAAAAATGAGGCAAAAGATCTCAAAATCGATACACTAACGGAACGAACGTCTTAAAACCTCAAAACTAATATGCTAAGCATGAGGGAGAAGTGAGTCCAGAAAAAGCGAGTACTATCCCTTTAAACTTGCCATGGTATTAACCCCTTGAACACGATGACGCTTTTATAATAATTATGTTTTATTATCGCTAAATTTAGATTGTTTTATTTTTGGCAGTTTAAAAAGGACCTCTTATTCAGGGGGTTTATTGAGATTGTATTTACCCTCTAGATTCCTAGTGGTATATCATACGGTTAAGAAAAGCGTCTGCTGGCAACCAGAATATGATGAAAATGACGTCATCGTGCTGAAAGGGTTAAAGTCACCTATAATTGCCCTAATGTCTAAGGTTTTTCAACCCTACGAATGAACATGGAAATGGCAATGAGGCGGCAGCGACTAAGTGGTTGCATGACAACGTTTGACGGGGGGCTCATCGGTGCTTTACAACGCTTGTCGTCGGTAATTATTAGAGAAAAAAATCAATTGTTTCACAAAAGATCTAACAAAGGGATCTATCATGAATTTATTATAAGAAATGCATTATAAGTAGTATTAAATGGGACATCCGCAATTGTTTCGTAAAAGAAAGCCCAAAACTACCTGATTAAAAATTATGTCAATATTTCGGAAAGAGAAAAACAATAATACAAACATGCAATAATAACAAATATAAAATGATCATCAGTTACGAAAGCGCTACAACATTGAAGCTAAATAATTGAAGCAGTTTATATTCAATAACAAACTGAATATTGCCGTGTTCATAGTTACATATTGTTTATGTATATTGCAATTTTAGACATAGGTTTTGCAGCAGTCAGCAGAATGTTGGTAAATTAAAAAATAGAGTGTTCTTGTTTGCAATCATGAAGGCTTTTGAGTCCTCCATAAGTAGAATAAAATAGTTTGACTCCATCCCAATTAAGATACGAACTACATGGCTGACTTTAAGTTTAAGTCAATTTTATTAACACTTCTTAGCCATCACATGGGATTCAATTATTACCAATAAGGGGAGATTTGTATTTATTTGCTAATATATATATAATATCCTCTCTAGGCCTCCATCAAGCTTAATAGATAAATACTACCAAGATTCCCCTTCAAGACACATTTGAGCAATTTTGGGTAGAAATGTTTCCATTAACGCTAACTGTACTAACAAAATATTTTTATTTGTATACATACTTTACTTTATATGCAAATAAAGCTGTCCCCTTAAAATTACCAGCTTGTAACCCAGTATATCGCTGCTCCGAGCGGACTACAGGCTATGAATACGTGATCAAAGGCTGTTAATATATTAATATCCTTGGTAAACAGACTGAGACCAGAGTTTGCCTTAGGGAGGTGTGGATGAAAGATGATCATATTAATTCCTGGTTCACAAGAGCACTCTCACCGGAAAATTCCTCTGAGTCAATGTGTCTGAGTAAAAAAAGAAAATAGACTATGTATCTATCTATTGCCGGACGTCGTGATCCCGAAGGGGTGGCCACTAACGAAACGGCCCTATGCACCTCTGTCCCCAGTCAGTCGATGCCCCTCCTCCCATCCAGCACAACCTTCACTCATATACTTCTTAAATCCATCCTTCCACCTTTCACTCGGTCTACCTCTCCCTCTCTGTCCTTCCGCCTCACTCTCGTGCTCTCTCTTAGTCATCCTCTCGTTTCCCATACGTTCCACATGGCCGAACCATCTCAAGGTGTTCCTTTTTACACTTTCCAGCACAACTACATCCACACCACACCTCTCTCGTACTTGCTCATTCGTTTGTCTATCCCTCCATGTAACTCCGCACACACTTCTCAAATAACTGATTTCCACCCCTCTCACTCTTGGTTTTAGTCTCTTCACCAACGTCCATGCTTTGCTCCTGTAAGTCAATGTCGGGCTTACCATACTGTTATGCAAAGACTTCTTTACTTCCATTCTGACCACCCTATTTCTTCTTATTGCTGTCAGCGTTCCTACAACCCTCTTCCCCTGTTGCACCCTCTCCCGCACTTCTTCGTCCATACTCCCATCTTTACTCAACACACTGCCCAAATACTTAAATGAGCTTACATTCTCCATATCCTGATTGTTCAACCTCACCTCACACTCTGTGGCTGCACGCCTTTCAAGACCATAACCTTCCTCTTCCCCGTATTTACCTTCAGATTCCGTTTTTCACACACTGTTCCAAACATATTTACCAGCCCCTGCAACTCCCATTCACTATCGCTCATCAGAACTGTATTATCAGCCAACAGAAGTACAGGCAACTTTACTGTTTTACTTTCAACAATAAATTTCAATGTTCATAATTTTTACTCACTGTTTAAGAATTTGTTTGCTTGCAGATCAACCCGTATCAGTATCAACTCTTCTGCCCAACCTTAAAAACACCCGCCTCCTCAGTACTCGCTTTCTCCATCATTTTCTCACAGACTTGCATTATTTTATCATTCCTCGCACGCACGGCCCTCGTTTCTGTCTCTTCCCACTCCCATTTGCCTGCCCTCACTCTCTCTCTCTCTCTCTCTCTCTCTCTCTCTGTCTCACACACACACACACACACACACTTATTCTCTCTCTGACTTTGACTGGCTGTAGTTTTTTTGTTTATGTTAATATTATTTTCTGGGCTTTGTAAGGTAATTTATCTTTATACTCACTCAGTAGGAGACACTAGAACTTTCCCTTGGGTAAGCACAGAAGTAGTCTTATTCTGTGCGACACAGTGTCTAGTGTAGAGGTACTGTACATCTCTTAATCTAATGCTAGACAATTTGAACATTTATTGTTGCTACTAATGGACCTCAAGATTAACATTGTTGTTCTACTTTGGTAAACCATCTCTTGGAGGTTTCAGAGTTGAACTGTTTATATGGAACGATGTTTAGTGTTTCATAGTGTATTGGGCCATCTGTTCTTGGTGACAGGTGTCGTTTTAATCAGGGATTTTAAATGGTTTTTGGACATCAGCAGTGCTGTTTCTCTTGGTCAAATTCAAAGGGGAGCCGGGTGAGGCCAGGAATCTCTTTCAAATTATTTAGGAGGAGGAGCATGCCCTTGTCTGGCTGAAACATCCTAAGAACTTCAGTGGTACCATTCGGCTCAGTCTGTGGATGAAATTCAGTGAAGAATAAGGTTGTCTATATTATTTGTGTACATTGGATGAAATGTTTTCAAATAATCGGTGGCTGCCATCCAAATGAACTATACGGTACCCAGGCAGCTGGTACAAGAGGCCCAATGTCTTCTAAAAGCATCCTCCTTTCGGTTATTTTTGTTTTCTTAAAAGGCTAAATTCGCTTAACTGGTGCGAGCATGGTAAGGGTATAATGAAATAAGTAAAACCCCGTTCTTACCATTAATCATCAATTACAAACCCCAATGTACTTGAATAAACTATTGAAAGCATATGGTCCTCCCGGGACACCACACCCAGAACATAAGCACCTAAACCATTACACCACCAACACAGTTAAAGGTTGAGTACACGATCACAATTAATAGGCCTATCCATTTTCGAATTTTGGATATCAATCTAATCATGTACTCAGACCCAACTGCATTATGGAAAGTGTAAACATTAGTGAAAGGAAAGAACAATGAATGGGGCCAAGCTCACTAAGGACCGGCCTCGCTATGCATTAGTTCCTGAACCTATATAATTAAGTAACACCCCATTCTTAACATTAATCATCAATTACAAACCCCAATGTAATTGAATAAACTAATAAAATCATATGGTTCTCCCGGGATTCCTTCTCGGGACACCCCACCCAGAGCAGAAGCACCTAAGCCATTACACCACCAACACAGTTGAAGGTTGAGTACACGATCACGATTAACATCAATTTTCGAATTTTGGATATCAATCTAATCATGTACTCAGACCCAACTGCATTATGGAAATCAGATACTGACAATTGTTCTGGAGGATATAATTGTTGATACCACCAGCCCATTTTCCTTCCCTTATTTCGAGGGGGAACTCAGCAAGACCACACTGTAAATTGTGTGCGTGCAATTTAGGTCAAACACTCCCTTACTAAAATGGTACTTATAAAACTATATAACAATGGGAGTGTGGAACAATTTGAACAATCTTTCAAGCATATATTTTGCATGTATAATATATAAGTATTGATTTGTTGACACCATTTTAAGAATGTTCAAAATGCGTTCTAAGTGTGCACTCGTAATGTGAACCTGTATTTTTTTTTCAGTATACATGTTCTATGAAGCATACTATAATCGTACTATGCACAATGAATGCATAGAAATCCGCAGGCAAGCTCCGACTGCGTGATATTGCCCTAAATTATCCCAAAGTAGAGAGTTGTTTTCACACTCTGGGATCATAAATTCCCTTTGTTTCTGAGTACATTGGATGCAGGTGAACATTGGGGGCAGACCATATAATATCCACCTGTCTTTGTTACACGGTGGCTGAAATTACATATAAGTAGATACAGACAGTCTAACAATCTATGATGTGTATTTGTTGGCTGATCAGGCTTTACTTGGGAAACTTTTCAATAATATAATTATTATACTAATGTGATGCAGGACAACGTTGAATTTTGCAATGTTTTTTTATTGTTTCTTTTCTATGTGAGTGAGACAAAAGGCAAAACTGCCCGCAGCGAGTGCCCCCCCCCCCCCCCCCCCCCCCCCCCCCCCCCCCCAAAAAAAAAAGAGTTGAAAGAGTGACGGCCAAAATTAAGGGACGTTCGAGTAAAAATGCCTGGACACACAAAGTTTGAAACAATTTAAGTCATAGGAAGAGGGAAAGACTGATTCTGGGAGAGAGTTCCAGAGCTCAGCAGTTGAACTATTGGGTTGGAGAGTTGCACAGAGTAGGGATGGGATTGTGTTACAAGACGGGTACTACGTACCCTACGTAGAGGAGGTAGTATACACTGGGAAAGCTCTGAGGAACACTGATTATTGAAGTAGCGATAGCATAGCGAGAGAGATGCAACATTGCGGCGAGGAGAGAGAGATTGCAGAGAGTTGGTGAGAGGAGGGGAGTTAATGATACGAAAGCCTTTCCTCTCTACTTTGTCTAGGAGTGCAGTGTGAGAGAATCCTCCCCACACATGTGAACAATACTCAATACAAGGAAGCTCTGTGCCCCTGTACAGAGCCAGAAGCTGCGCAGGGGTTAAGAACCCCTTGAAGTGGTTGACCACACCCAGCTTCTGGGAGGCTGCCTTAGCAAGACTGGTAATATGGTCCTTCCATATGAGAACAGAAGAAAAGGAGACACCGAGAATATTGAGACGAGATAAAGGATTGATTTTTGTATTGTTGAAGTGTAATGGATAGTTCTCTGGAAGCTCCGAACGGGTAGTAAGATGAAGAAATTGGGTTTTGGAAGCAATAAAGGTAACAAGTTTTTCTCTGCCCCAATTAGAAATAGTAGTTAGATCAGAAGATAAGTGTTGCATGGCTTCATTACGTTCGTCTTTGAGGGATTGCTGGCTGGGGCGTACAGGAAAACTAATTGAGTAGTGTAAGGTAGAGTTATCTGTGTATGGATGGGACTGGAGGTACAGTTGAGAAGATCATTTATGAAAATTAGAAAGAGAATGGGAGATAGGACAGAGCCCTAAGGAACACTTGTTGTATATCGTGGCTGAAGGAGACTGTCGTATATCGATCGTGGCTGAGGGGGGTGCTGTTGTATATCGTGGCTGAGGGGAATATTGCCATATTTCGTGCAATGATAACCACCTAGTGTCTCTGTCCTAACCCCTAGTCTCTCTGACCTAAACCCTAGTGTCTCTGTCGTAACCCCTAATGTCTCTGTCCTAACTCTGAAGACTGGAAAATGGATTATAGCAAAATGTTTAGTCTCCATATGAATACAACAAGCAACCATGGCTGGAAATTAGAATTGAAAAGGTTCAGCACTATACCTGATTTTTTTCCAGCTGATGATCGAGAATCGTAGATGTGGCAACTGCGCGGTAATGTCTCGTGATTGGTTGGAGTGAATGTGTTTCATTTCGTAGGTTGTTTGTGATAAACATTAAAATAACTGTTTCATTGTAATTATTTGACTCATCAACATTATCTACAAAGTATAATAGTGTCTTCTATTCTAAATCTTGTAAATGCCGTTTAGCATTAATATTCTGCAATACAACAGTCATTAACCAAAACTGCATCTGTACCCAGGTCAACTGTTGCCCAAACGAACACTACATTACAGTCAACTAATTCTATTTGAAAGCTAAATGACATTTGACTGTTTAACCGCATATAAAAGATAGTATAACACTTAAGTACATGTAATATAAGCCATGTACTACATTTAAAGTAGCCTATAATTATGTTCATGGAATTTAGTAAATTTGGTGGTTGGGGAGGGGGGGGGGGAATGGTTGGAACAGGTGTTCCTGAGGCGGGAAGTTTAAATCTGTTAACCAGACTGTTATCAAGCTTTTCCTTCAGGGTATATTCATGCAAATATTTTAATGGGCATACACATTTTTATGTAGCCAATAATATGTCGTGTATCTTACTTGTACGAAAATTGGGTAACCTGAAACTCGCAAGTGGTTTATAAGCTTGGTGAGGCAGAGTTGTTTAGGATAAGCAACAGGAGAATATCTTCAAAACTGTAGGCTACCCAATGTTCGTACAAGTAAAATAAACAAAATAGTATTGGCTACATAAAAATGTGTATACCCATGAACATATTTACATGAATATACCCCTGAAGGAAAAGCTTGATAATAGAGTCCGGTTGACAGATTTAAACTTCCCGCCTCAGGAACACCTGTTCCACAACCTCTCCCCCCCCCCCTCCCCAACCACCAAATTTACTAAATTCCATGAACATCAATGCTACTTTAACTGTAGTACATGCCTTATATTACAAGTAATTAAGTGTTATACTATCTCTTATATGCGGTTAAACAGTCAAATGTCATTTAGCTTTCAAATAGAATTAGATGACAGTACTGTAGTGTTCGTTTGGGAATCAGACGACTGGGTACAGATGCAATTTTGGTTAATGACTGTTTGTATTGCAGAATAGTAATGCTAAACGGCATTTAAAAGATTTATAATAGAAGACACTATTATACTTTGTAGATATGATGAGTCAAATATTTACAATGAAACAGCTATTTTAATGTTTATCACAAACAACATACGAAATGAAAAACATTCACTCCAACCAATCACGAGACTACTGCGCAGTTGCCCCATTTACGATTCTCGATCATCAACTGGAAAAAAATCAGGTATAGTATTTGTGGACACTTCTTCACATATAAAATCTGTTCTACCTGGAACAAACTTCCTTCGAAGTTGTAAACAGTTCTTCCGTAGAACAGTTCAAGAAGAGAGTAGATAGTATTTTACACACTCTGTAAAGAGTGTAATGCACTAAACAGTCTCTCTCCTTCCACTTCGAGTATCTCCTCGGAATGGACCGCAAGGTCTCTGAGATACTACCTATTCCTTGTAACTCCTTTTAACCCCTAATGTCTCTGGCCTAATCCCTAGTGTCTCTGACCTAACCTCTAGTGTCTCTGGCCTAACCCCTAGTGTCTCTGACCTAAACCCTAGTGTCTCTGGCCTAACCCCTAGTGTCTCTGACCTAAACCCTAGTGTCTCTGACCTAAACCCTAGTGTCTCTGGCCTAAACCCTAGTGTCTCTGACATAAATCCTAGTGTCTCTGACCTAAACCCTAGTGTCTCTGTCCTAACCAAAGTGCCTCGAGTCCTAAACCCTAGTCTCTGTCCTAAACCCTAGTGTCTCTGACCTAAGCCCTAGTGTCTCTGGCCTAAACCCTAGTGTCTCTGTCCTAACCCTAGTGTCTCTGACCTAAACATTAGTGTCTCTGACATAACTCCTAGTGTCTATGACCTAAGCCCTGAGTGATCATGGCCTCCACCCTGAGTGGTTATGGCCTCAACCATGAGTGGTTATGGCCTCCCTAGTGTCTCTGACCTAAACCCTGAGTGGTTATGGCTTCAACCCTGAGTGGTTATTGCCTCCCTAATGTCTCTGACCTAAACCCTGAGTGGTTATGGCCTACCTAGTGTCTCTGACCTAAAACCTAAGTGGCTATGGCCTCAACCCTGAATAGTTATGGCCTCCCTAGTGTCTCTGACCTAAACCCTGAGTGGTTATGGCCTCAACCATGAGTGGTTATGGCCTCCCTAGTGTCTCTGACCTAAACCCTGAGTGGTTATGGCCTCCCTAATGTCTCTGACCTAAACCCTGAGTTGTTATGGCCTCCCTAGTGTTTCTGACTTAAAACCAGAGTGGTGATGTCCTCAACCCTGAGTAGGTATGGCCTCCCTAGTGCCTCTGACTTAAACCCTGAGTGGTTATGGCCTCAACCCTGAGTGGTTATGGCCTACCTAGTGTCTCTGACCTAAACCCTGAGTGGTTATGGCCTCAACCCTGAGTGGTTATGGCCTCCCTAATGTGTCTGACCTAAACCCTTAGCGGTTATGGCCTCATCCTTGAGTGTTTATGGCCTCCTTAGTGTCTCTGACCTAAACCCTGAGTGGTTATGGCCTCAACCCTGAGTGGTTATTAAACCCTGAGTTGTTATGGCCTTCCTAGTGTCTCTGACCTAAGCCCTTAGTGGTTATGGCCTCAACCATGAGTGGGTATGGCATCCCTAGTGTCTTTGATCTAAACCCTGAGTGGTTATGGCCTCAACCCTGAAAGGTTATGGCCTCACTAGTGTCTCTGACCTAAACCCTTAATGGTTACGTCCTCCCTAGTGTCTCTGACCTAAACCCTGAGTGGTTATGGCCTCACTAGTGTCTCTGACCCAAACCGTGAGTGGTTACGGCCTCCGTAGTGTCTCTGACCTAAACCCTGAGTGGTTAAGGCCTCAACCCTGAGTTGTTTTGGCCTCCTTAGTGTCTCTGTCATAAACCCTGAGTGGTTATGGCCTCAACTCTAGGTGGTTATGGCCTCCCCAGTGCCTCTGAACTAAACCCTGAGTGGTTATGGCCTCAACCCTGAGTGGTTATGGCCTCCCTAGTGTCTCTGGCCTAAACCCTAAGAGGGTATGGCCTCAACCCTGAGTGGTTATGGCATCCCTAGTGTCTCTGACCTATACCCAGCGTGGTTATGGTCTCAACCCTGAGGGGTTATGGCCTCACTGTCTCTGACCTAAACCTTCATTGGTTATGGCCTCAACCCTGAATGGTTATGGCCTCCCTAGTGTCTCTGACCTAAAGCTTGAGTGGTTATGGCCTCAAACCTGATTGGATATGGCCTCCCTGGTGTCTCTGACCTAAACCCTGAGACGTTATGGCCTCAACCCTGAGTGGTTATGGCCTCCCTAGTGTCTCTGCCCTAAACCCTGAGTGGTTATGACCTCAACCCAGGGTGGTTATGGCCTCCCTAGTGTCTCTGACCTAAACCCCGAGTGGTTATGGCATCCCTTGTATCTGTGACCTAAACCTTGAGTGGTTATGGCCTCAACCCTGAGTGGTTATGGCTTCCCTAGTATCTCTGACCTAAACTCTAAGTGGTTATGGCCTCAACCCTGAGTGGTTATGGCCTCCCTATTGTGTCTGACCTTGACTCTGAGTGATTATGGCCTCAACACTGAGTGGTCATGACCTCCCTAGTGTCTCTGACCTAAACCCTGAGTAGTTATGGTCTCAACCCTGAGTGGTTATGGCTTCAACCCTGAGTGGTTATGGCCTCCCTAATGTCTCTGACCTAAACCCTGAGTGGTAATGGCTTCCCTAGTGTCTCTGACCTTAACCCTAAGTTGTTATGGCCTCCCTAATGTCTCTGACCTAAAATCTAAGTGGCTATGGCCTCAACCCTGAATAGTTATGGCCTCCCTAGTGTCTCTGACCTAAACCCTGAGTGGTTATGGCCTCAACCATGAGTGGTTATGACCTCCCTAGTGTCTCTGACCTAAACCCTGAGTGGTTATGGCCTCCCTAATGTCTCTGACCTAAACCCTGAGTGTTTATGGCATCCCTAGTGTCTTTGACCTAAACCCTGAGTTGTTATGGCCTCCCTAGTGTTTCTGACTTAATACCAGATTGGCTATGGCCTCAACCCTGAGTAGGTATGGCCTCCCTAGTGCCTCTGACCTAAACCCTGAGTGGTTATGGCCTCAACCCTGAGTGGTTATGGCCTAGCTAGTGTCTCTGACCTAAACCCTGAGTGGTTATGGTCTCAACCCTGAGTGGCTATGGCCTCCCTAATGTCTCTGACCTAAACCCTGAGTGGTTATGGCCTCCCTAGTGTGTCTGACCTAAACCCTTATCGGTTATGACCTCATCCTTGAGTGTTTATGGCCTCCCTAGTGTCTCTGACCTAAACCCTGAGTGGTTATGGCCTCAACCCTGAGTGGTTATTAAACCCTGAGTTGTTATGGCCTCCCTAGTTTCTCTGACCTAAGCCCTGAGTGGTTATGGCCTCAACCATGAGTGGGTATGGCATCCCTAGTGTCTCTGATCTAAACCCTGAGTGTTTTTTTTTTTTTTTTTTTCTATGTGATTGAGGGAGGCAAAAGGCATAACTGCCTATAGCGAGTGCCTCCCCCGTAGTTGAAAGAGTGACAGGGCCAAAATCAAGGGACGTTCGAGCCAAAATGCCTGGACACATGGAGTTTGAAGCAATTTAAGTCATAGGAAGAGGGAAAGACTGATTCTGGGAGAGAGTTCCAGAGCTCAGATGTTGAGTAGAAGAAAGTTTGAGAGTAACGTTTCACTCTTGGGTTGGAGAGTTGCACAGAGTAGGGGTGGGATTGAGTTGCAAGACGGGTACCACGTGCCCTACGTAAAGGAGGTGGTATGCACTGGGATAGCTCTGAGGAACACTGATTATTATAGTAGCGATAGAATAGCGAGAGAGATGCAACATTGCGGCGGAGAGAGAGAGATTGCAGAGAGTTGGTGAGTGGACGGGAGTTAATGATACGAAAGGCCTTCCTTTCAACTTTGTCTAGGAGAGCGGTGTGAGAGGAACCTCCCCACACATGTGAACAATACTCGATACAAGGGCGGTTATGGCCTCAACCCTAAAAGGTTATGGCCTCACTAGTGTCTCTGACCTAAACCCTTAATGGTTACGTCCTCCCTAGTGTCTCTGACCTAAACCCTGAGTGGTTATGGTCTCACTAGTGTCCCTGACCCAAACCGTGAGTAGTTACGGCCTCCGTAGTGTCTCTGACCTAAACCCTGAGTGGTTAAGGCCTCAACCCTAAGTAGTTTTGGCCTCCTTAGTGTCTCTGACATAAACCCTGAGTGGTTATGGCCTCAACTCTAGGTGGTTATGGCCTCTCCAGTGCCTCTGAACTAAACCCTGAGTGGTTATGGCCTCAACCCTGAGTGGTTATGGCCTCCCTAATGTCTCTGACCTAAACCCTGAGTGTTTATGGCCTCCCTAGTGTCTCTGACCTAAACCCTGAGTTGTTATGGCCTCCCTAGTGTTTCTGACTTAAAACCAGAGTGGCTATGGCCTCAACCCTGAGTAGGTGTGGCCTCCCTAGTGCCTCTGACCTAAACCCTGAGCGGTTATGGCCTACCTAGTGTCTCTGACCTAAACCCTGAGTGGTTATGGCCTCATCCCTGAGTGGTTATGGCCTCCCTAATGTCTCTGACCAAAACCCTGAGTGGTTATGGCCTCCCTAGTGTGTCTGACCTAAACCCTTAGTGATTATGGCCTCATCCTTGAGTGTTTATGGCCTCCCTAGTGTCTCTGACCTAAACCCTGAGTAGTTATGGCCTCAACCCTGAATGGTTATTAAACCCTGAGTTGTTATGGCCTCCCTAGTGTCTCTGACCTATACCCTGAGTGGTTATGGCCTCAACCATGAGTGGGTATGGCATCCCTAGTGTCTCTGATCTAAACCCTGAGTGGTTATGGCCTCAACCCTGAAAGGTTATGGCCTCCCCAGTGCCTCTGAACTAAACCCTGAGTGGTTATGGCCTCCCTAGTGTCTCTGGCCTAAACCCTAAGAGGTTATGGCCTCAACCCTGAGTGGTTATGGCATCCCTAGTGTCTCTGACCTAAACCCAGAGTGGTTATGGTCTCAACCCTGAGGGGTTATGGCCTCACTAGTGTCTATGACCTAAACCTTCATTGGTTTTGGCCTCAACCTTGAATGGTTATGGCCTCCCTAGTTTCTCTGACCTAAAGCTTGAGTGGTTATGGCCTCAAACCTGAGTGGTTATGGCCTCCCTGGTGTCTCTGACCTAAACCCTGAGACGTTATGGCCTCAACCCTGAGTGGTTATGGCCTCCCTAGTGTCTCTGATCTAAACCCTGAGTTGTTATTGCCTCAACCCTGTGTGGTTACGGTCTCTCTAGTGTCTCTGCCCTAAACCCCGAGTGGTTATGGCATCCCTTGTATCTCTGACCTAAACCATGAGTGGTTATGGCCTCAACCCTGAGTGGTTATGGCTTCCCTAGTATCTCTGACCTAAACTCTAAGTGGTTATGGCCTCAACCCTGAGTGGTTATGGGCTCCCTATTGTGTCTGACCTAGACCCTGAGTGGTTATGGCCTCAACGCTGAGTGGTCATGACCTCCCTAGTGGTCTCTGACCTAAACCCTGAGTAGTTGTGGTCTCAACCCTGGGTGGTTATGGCCTCCCTAGTGTCTCTGACCTAAACCCTGAGTGGTTATGGCCTCAACCCTGAGTTGTTATGGCCTCCCTAGTGTCTCTGACCTAAACCCTGAGTGGTTATGGCCTCAACCCTTAGTGGTTATGGCCTCCCTAGTGTCTCTGACCTAAACCCATAGTGGTTATGACCTCAACCCTGAGTGGTTATTGCCTCCCTAGTTTCTCCGACCTAAACCTTGAGTGGTTATGGCCTCAAACCTGAGTGGTTATTGCCTCAACCCTGAGTGTTTATGGCCTTCCTAGTGTCTCTGACCTAAACCCTGAGTGGTTATGTCCTCCCTAGTGTCTTTGACCTAAACTCTGAGGGCTATGGCCTCAACCCTGAGTGGTTATGGCCTCCCTAGTGTCTCTGATTTAAATCCTGAATGGTTATGGCCTCCCTAGTGTCTCTGACGTAAGCCCAGAGTGGTTATGGCCTCAACCCTGAGTGGTTATGGCCTCCATAGTGTCTCTGGCCTCAACCCTAAGAGGTTATGGCCTCAACCCTGAGTGGTTATGGCCTCCTTAGTGTCTCTGATGTAAACCGAGAGTGGTTATGGCCTCAACCCTGAATGTTTATGGCCTCCCTAGTGTCTCTGACCTAAAACTTAAGTGGTTATGGCCTCCCTAGTGTCTCTGAACTAAACCCTGAGTGGTTATGGCCTCAACCCTGAGTGGTTATGGCTTCCCTAGTATCTCTGACCTAAACTCTAAGTGGTTATGGCCTCAACCCTGAGTGGTTATGGCCTCCCTATTGTGTCTGACCTAGACCCTGAGTGGTTATGGCCTCAACACTGAGTGGTCATGACCTCCCTAGTGGTCTCTGACCTAAACCCTGAGTAGTTGTGGACTCAACCCTGAGTGGTTATGGCCTCCCTAGTGTCTCTGACCTAAACCCTGAGTGGTTATGGCCTCAACCCTGAGTTGTTATGGCCTCCCTAGTGTCTCTGACCTAAACCCTGAGTGGTTATGGCCTCAACCCTTAGTGGTTATGGCCTCCCTAGTGTCTCTGACCTAAACCTTGAGTGGTTATGGCCTCAAACCTGAGTGGTTATTGCCTCAACCCTGAGTGGTTATGGCCTCACAAGTGTGTCTGACCTAAACCCTGAGGGTTATGGCCACACCCCTGAGTGGTTATGGCCTCCCTAGTGTCTCTGACCTAAACCTTGAGTGGTTATGGCCTCAAACCTGAGTGGTTATTGCCTCAACCCTGAGTGTTTATGGCCTTCCTAGTGTCTCTGACCTAAACCCTGAGTGGTTATGTCCTCCCTAGTGTCTTTGACCTAAACTCTGAGGGCTATGGCCTCAACCCTGAGTGGTTATGGCCTCCCTAGAGTCTCTGATTTAAATCCTGAATGGTTATGGCCTCCCTAGTGTCTCTGACGTAAGCCCAGAGTGGTTATGGCCTTAACCCTGAGTGGTTATGGCCTCCATAGTGTCTCTGGCCTCAACCCTGAGTGGTTATGGCCTCCTTAGTGTCTCTGATGTAAACCGAGAGTGGTTATGGCCTCAACCTTGAATGTTTATGGCCTCCCTAGTGTCTCTGACCTAAAACTTAACCCGGGAACTGCGGGGAGACTCTTAAGAGTTCCCCCGGCGGACTGCGGGGAGACTCTTATGAGTGAGTGAAAAAAAAAATCAACTTTTGACATCGAAAAAAAAAAAAAATATTTTTTTTATTTTATTTTTTTATTTTTTTATTTTTATTTTTGGCCCTGGGCCATGCAAAAATCTCAGTCCTCTACCTCCCCTCCTTCCCCACTTTCCTCCTCTCCTTCAGTTATCACCTATTTTCCCTGTTATTCCCGTATTCTGAGGTATATTTTCGTGCTAACATTAGCGAGTTGTAAGCAGGGTGTTGTCATCACTGATGGCAAGTGAGTGCAAGAGAGAGAGAGAGAGTATCGATCGACTGTGTCTCAGTGGCCTTGGGGGAAATTGGCGGGAAAGCAGATTGCCTCACCCATACATTATACAACTCGCGGGCTATATCTCCGATTTTGACCATCCAAACGCTGTTTTCACTCGTTATATTGTTGTTTCAGGTTAATACCTTTATAATCAACCCATAATAGGCGCATATGGATAAGTATTAATGCTATTAATGGCACAATGAATATTTTAGTGACGGAAACACCTCAAATATGTCAGCACAGGGGGACGTTTCCAATTACCCCCATGCGCACTTCAGAGGTTAAGTGGTTATGGCCTCCCTAGTGTCTCTGAACTAAACCCTGAGAGGTTATGGCCTCAACCCCGAGTGGTTATGGCCTCCCTAGCGTCTCTGATCTAAACACTGAGTTGTTATTGCGTCAACCCAGTGTGGTTACGGTCTCTTTAGCGTCTCTGACCTAAACCCTGAGTGGTTTTGACCTGAACCCTGGGTGGTTATGGCCTCCCTAGTGTCTCTGACCTAAACCCTGAGTGGTTATGGCATCCCTAGTATCTCTGACCTAAACCATGAGCGGTTATGGCCTCCCTAGTATCACTGACCTAAACTCTAAGTGGTTATGGCCTCAACCCTGAGTGGTTATGGACTCCCTAGTGTTTCTGACCTAAACCCTGAGTGGTTATGGCCTCCCTATTGTCTCTGACCTAGACTCTGAGTGGTTATGGCCTCAACCCTGAGTGGTCATGGCCCCAATAGTGTCTCTGACCTAAACCCTGAGTGGATATGGCCTCAACCCTGAGTTGTTATGGCCTCCCTTGTGTCTCTGACCAAAACCCTGAGTGGTTTTGGCCTCAACCCTGAGTGGTTATGGCCTCCCCTAGTGTGACACTGACCTAAACCTTGAGTGGTTATAGCCTCAACCCTGAGTGGTTATTGCCTCAACCCTGAGTGGTGATGGCCTTACAAGTGTCTCTTACGTAAACTCTGAGGGTTATGGCCTCAACCCTGAGTGGTTATGGCCTCCCTAGAGTCTCTGACCTAAACCCTGAGCGTTTATGGCCTCAATCCTGAGTGGTTATGGCCTCAACCCAGAGTGGTTATGGCCTCCCTAGTGTCTCTGACCTAAACCCTGAATGATTATGGCCTCCGAGTGTCTTTGACATAAACCCTGAGTGGCTAGGGCCTCAACCTTGAGTGGCTATGGCCTCCCTAGTGTCTCTAACATAAACCCTGAGAGGTTATGGCCTCAACCCTGATTGGTTATGGCCTCCCTCGTGCCTCTGAACTAAACCCTGAATTGTTATGGCCTCAACCCTGAGTGGTTATGGCCTCCCTATTGTCTCTGACCAACCCTAAGTGGTTATGGCCTCAGCCCTGATTGGTTATGGCCTCCCTAGTATCTCTGACCTAAACCCTGAGTTGTTATGGCCTCAACCCTGTGTGATTATGGCCTCCCTAGTGTCTCTGACCTAAACCCTGAGTGGTTATGGCCTCAACCCTGAGTGGGTATAGCCTCCCTAGTGTTTCTGACCTAAGCCCTGATTGGCTATGGTCTCAACCCGGAGTGGTTATGGCCTCCCTAATGTCTCTGACCTAAGCCTTGAGTGGTTATGGCCTCTGTAGTGTCTCTGACCTAAACCCTGAGTGGTTATGGCCTCCATAGTGTCTCTGGCCTTAACCCTTGATAGTTATGGCCTCTATCCTGAGTGGTTATGGAGTCATCAGTGTCTATGACCTAAACCCTGAGTGGTTATGACCTCAACCTTGAGTAGTTATGGCCTCAATAGTGACTGACCTAAACCCCGAGTGGTTATGGCCTCATCCCTGAGTGGTTATGGCCTCCCTAGTGTCTCTGATCTAAATCCTGATGGTTATAGCATCAACCCTGAGTGGTTATAGCCTCCCTAGTGTCTCTGACCTAAACCCTGAGTGGTTATGACCTCAAGCCTGAGTGGTTATGGCCTCCATAGTGTCTCTGACCTAAACCCTGAGTGGTTATGGCCTACCTAGTGTCTCTGACCTAAACCCTGAGTGGTTTTGGCCTCATCCCTGAGTGGTTATGGCCTCCCTAGTGTCTCTGACCTAAACCCTGAGTGGTTTTGGCCTCAACACTGAGTGGTTTTGGCCTCAACCCTGAGTGGTTATGGCCTCCCTAATGTCTCGGACCTAAACCCAGAGTGGTTATGGCTTCAACCCTGAGTTGTTATGGCTTCACTAGTGTCTCTGACCTAAACCTTGAGTAGTCATGGCCTCAACCCTGAGTGGTTATAACCTCCCTAGTGTCTCTGATCTAAACCCTGAGTGGTTATGGCCTCAACCCTGAGTGGTTATGGCCTCCCTATTGTCTCTGACCTAATCACTGAGTGGTTATGGCCTCATCCCTGAGTGGTTATGTCCTCCTTTGTGTTTCTGACCTAAACCCTGAGTGGTTATTGCCTCAACCCTGAGTGATTATGGCCTCCCTAGTGTCTCTGACCTAAAACCTGAGTGGCTATGGCCTCAAGGTTGAGTGTTTATGGCCTCCCTAGTGTTTCTGACCTAAACCCTGAGTGGTTATGGTGTCAACTCTGAGTGGTAATGGTATTGTGTAAAACGATTGTGTAAGATAATTTATGTGCTTATGGACGTCTCTGTGACATCACTAGGTATACGACAGTTTAACGTTCATTCCCACGGTACTGCGTAGGACGTGTAGATCGTATATTATAAGATTGTAAGTAAGTTAAGATTATAAAAGGCCTAATATGCTATTAAGCAATATTGACATGGTCTTATGTAGTATGTATGAATTTATCGTATATATTAATATAATTTATCGTACTGAGCAACATCGATGTGGTACGATAATTTGGGCCCTGGCGTTCGCCAAGGCAGCAAGGTGTGACTCTGAGGAAGAGAGCTCAGAGCTCCACGAACACCGACCAGTTAACATCTAATTTCTGCCTTCAGTTGATCGAACTTTTGTGCCTCTAATCACAATACACTGACAGCAATACATACATCTACACCATCACGACGCTCTCATCGACGCCATGACTGACTGACAGATAAGCATAGTATCCATGTCCATTCCCATATAATCATTTGATTCTTTCTTTCACTTGACTCGAGCCTCAGGGCCGAAGTTTCGTTTCCCCATTGTCCGCCATATTGGGTAAAAGTTCTCCTTTGTCTCGTTGCCACGTGGAACTATTGATGAGTTAATTCCTGGATAATATTAACCCATATTTTATATATAATTGATGTGAGACCTTTGGATATATATTAGCTTGTTTCAGATTGAATTCAATTTAGATATGGAGTAATTTAATTTAGATTGATTTTGTTTGAATTGTTATAGCTTAGAAATATTTAACTTCCATTGATAGTATACCACATTGGTGGCCAGACTCGGGAATTAGCTACCAGTAAGGGATTTTTTAAGGCAATGAGGAAGGGGACATACAACAGGATGCAGGAACAACTTTATGATAATCTGGTAGGACTAGCCAAGCGATGGTTAGAGCCGGAATGCAGGGTCGCATTGTTGCGCCTGCCTAAGTCCTGCATCCCACCCATCATCTTCCCCCAATAATTTCTTTTTCATTTCAGACTTCCTGTGACACATGACCTGACCTAACATTTTGTCTTGTTCAATATGACCCTTTAGTGTGGGTATTGCTATTTTGTGTGCTATTTCTTCTCCATAACATAGAAGTCTGCCAGTCGGCGTCTCTTAACTAGACTACTATTTTGCCGTTGTATTTGTAACATTTTAGATAAATAGCCTACAGGCTTACATGCAAAATGAGTAAACAGAAAGAGACACCGTCTAGTGGGGTGCTGAGCAAAGCCCCTAAAAATCAGAGGGCGGGACTTCGGGGAGTATTAAATAGGCTAATTATAGATGTCATCACTTTCATCACTACTGCTGACCTCGAGGAATTAGAGGCTAGGTTAGACAATGTCCAGGCTATCCACAGTCGTATTGTTACTCTAAGTGAGGTGATTGTGGCAGGCATGACAGAGAAGGCTGAGATAATTTAAAATGTAAAACTTGCAAACTAAACAAACCAAAATTGGGACAAGGACAATATAAAGTCAAATTAAATTATCAAAATCGCTATGTGGAAACAACGCTTACTAAAATGAAAATTATTAAATAAAAGAACACAATCCACCACATAGGGTGTACATTGCTACATGAGCAAGTTAATCTGTTTCCCAAGCAAACTAATCGCACATATAACAACGCACTATCGTCACGTTAAAGGAAGTAGTCAAGTTTGGGAAGTCCGGGACGTTCTGGCAAATTTTACTAAACTCTGCATGAATAAAGAAACTACATGTTAAATGTCAAAATATTATTTAAAATCAAATTTGCAATATGACGAGACATTAACAATAGTACAAAATACAAATATTGATAAGATATCTATACTATTACAAAATAATATATAAAATACAGTACAGCACTCACTAACGACAGTGCTATCGGGTAGGTACCTGTAAGCATAGCATGCCTCAAGTAACCCCTATCAATAACTACCCTACAAATAACCTACATTTATAGCACAAATAAACTAAGGAAATCGCAAAAGTAAGCAATTGATACTATCGACAATGAATACATATAATATAAAGACAAATAATTGCAAAATATGAAGTAACAACAGATTTAAACAAAGAGTACTCTTTTAACAAGAACAATAAATTTAACAAATCATCAATATTAAAATTAATAATAGAAAAAGAAAAAGATAAACAATAAATACAGTACAGACAAAAAACAATAAATACAGACAAAAAGTAAGCAGAGGTTATACAAGAAACTTCAAGTAAAAAATGCTTGATTAAAATTATTGATGTCAAATTTTAAAATACAGTCACAATAATTGACCCTAAAAAGATTAAATTTATGGAACAATTTACTTGCCTGAAAACCTCTGTCCACTAAGAGTCTGTATAGTAACCTAGCTCTAGCCCAAAAGTCATCTACTTTAGTGCAGATTTTACAAAATCTTATTAACTGGGAATAAAAACAATTATAAGTTATTTTACTATCGATATTACTACTAGGGAAAGGAAAGTTTATTACGTTAAAATTAAAATCATCAACTTTGTGATATACTTTAAGTATGCACTGTTCATTAACAATCTCTATATTTATATCAAGAAAATTTTCAACTTTATAATTTACGTTACATTGTGTGAGGGGAATAGAATTAGGGTAAATAAGTTTAGCAACTTGATTAAAATTTAACAAATTGCAAACGAGAATATCATCAATATACCTACTATTAATACTTAACAATTTAGCAAGTGCTAATTTGTCTGGAATTTTATTTTTGTTGCTACTGTCAACTAAGTCTTTTATATATTTAAATTCTAAAGCAAGCAAGAATAAGTCTGCAATTAAAGGGCTAGCATTTCCACCCATAGGCATTCCTAATATTTGTTTGAAAATGTAATTGCAGAGTGTGATAATCGCGCCCTCTATGATGAACCTGTCTTTAAGGCGAAGCACCTATTACAGCGTGCTGTCGCAAATAAGAAGGAAGGCGAGAACAAAGCCCATGGAAGGGTTGACCCGAAACACAGTGTGCACCTCCCAAAGCTCAATCTTCCTACATTTGGGGGCAAATTGACTGAGTGGTTAGCTTTTTGGGATGTATTTCGGTCTACAGTTCATGAATCCTCTTTGGATAATGTCCGTAAGTTTCACTACCTGAAAGGACAAATGGAAGGAGAGGCCTTACATTTGATAGAGGGTTTTGCGGTAGTAGGTGATAGCTATCTGGAGGCAGTACAATTATTAAAGTCCACATACGGGGATCAAGAGCAGTTGAAGATGGCCCATGTCGTTGCCTTGTTAAAGCTCGCAGAACCACAGTATAAGGTTAGGGCAGATATGGAGTGCCATACTCGATCGCTAGACACCCTAGGGCTCACTACAAAGGAAATTAAAGTCAATATCTTACGTCAGAAGCTTCCTATGGCAATACTTGACAAGGTTAGATCGTTTGATCTGGGGAAGTTCAAAACTCAGTTCAGTAAAGAAATTAGTAATCTACAGTTCAACAATGGGAGAATGTATGTGTCGGGAGGGAGTGGGAATGTGGAGATGAGGTGAACTGTAAGCATGACGGTGGGGACTAAAGAAAAGAAAGAGAGTACATAAATTATAAGAAACCTACTCCGATTCTATGTAAACTATGTAACAATAACAAACATAAATGGAGTTTCTGTGTAAAATACCCAACAAATGAGACAAAACTAGCACAGGCAAAGAGGTTGAAGTTATGTGTAGGTTGTCTAAGTAAGGAACATGGTAAGCAGGGACAATGTACTGCTACATATACTTAAGGACGTGTCGCCACTGTAAAGGACATCACTTTGACAAGTTGTGTCCTACAGCAGACAAAGTAAAAAACGTCAAACCAGAGGGTACTACAACTTTGACACTAGGTAGCACGAAAGACACCACTATATTGCCCACAATACAGATTCCCATGAAAGGTAATGACAGTAACAAGGTTTGTCGGGTACTTCTTGATCAAGGGTCTCAACGATCCTTTATAAAAAGATTCGTATTAATGGGACTTAAGCACCGAATCGTAGGGGCTGAGACTCTTCGATTGCAGGGCTTCACAGGGGTTACTGACAAACAAGACTACGAGATAGCGGAGATTTCATATTTCTATTTCTACCGTAAAAACAGGTACTTTATGACATGCATCGTAGTAGACACCCTACCAGAATATGTATCTGTAGGAGTGAAGAAGGTGGAACACGCATTACGTAGCAAAGGGGTTAACCTGTCAGATCCCATGGGAGATCAGAGTGAGGTGCATGTTCTAATTGGTGTGGATCATTATTATGATGTAGTATACCCTGGATTTAAAAGAATGTGTGGTGTAATTTTAATCCCCACTAAATTTGGCTATTGCATGAGCGGAAAGGTGCATACTACACAGTCAAATGTCCTGGTCGACACGGTCTCGATATTATGAGCGAATGTAACCACGGCAGAGGAGTTGGGAAGGGAGGATTCCCAACCTAGTGACCCTAAAATGACTGCTGAGTTCGACCTGGAAAGACTGTGGAGCCTTGGATCACATTGGCATTAATCCTATGGAGACCGATTATGACTCGGAAATTGCGTTGAAGAAGTTTGAAGAGTCTGTGAGCTACTGTGCCTCAGACAAGCAATACAAGGTTAGTTTACCCTGGAAGAACAGTGAAATGAGCCTGCCAACCAACTATGGATTGGCATTAGGTCACTTGCGCGCATTACAACGTAAATTAACAAATGAACCGAGCACGCGCCAGGCGTATGACGATGTATTTCGGAGTTATAAAGATAGGGCTTCATTGAAAGAATTGATGTAAAAGAACCGATTAGGAAGGGAAGGGTTCACTATCTGGCCCATCATGGGGTGAGGAAAGACAGCGTCACCACACCAATACGGGTGGTGTATGACTGCTCTGCCCACCAAGGTCAACAACCCAGTCTAAATGACTACCTGCTGACAGGTCCGTCCTTGGTGTCGAATCTGTCCCAACATCTATTGCGGTTTAGGCTGGGGCAGTATGCATTTACTAGTGACATCAAGAAAGCATTCTTGATGGTCAAACTAAAAGAGGAAGATAGAGATGTTACCCGCTTTCTTTGGTTCGAAGACATAGCGACTCTGAAAGTCCGGTCGTAATCTACCGTTTTCGGGTCGTACTCTTTGGTGCTACATGTTCACAGTTTTTGTTGAATGCCACAATTAAAAAACATCAATCAGATACTCCTGAGGACACAAGTAAACTATCTCGCCGGTTGTATATAGACAATTTGCAGGGTTCTAACGATAGTCAGGATGATTTGTTACATACCTACTGGCAAGCACATAGATTGTTTACAGAAGCACATTTATTTCTCCGCGAGTGGGTTACTAATAGTGAAGATCTTCAGAGTTTGATACAGGTGGACGGTACAGCATCTCATAACCAGGAAAAGTCCAGAAATTTTGGGATGATCTGGCAACCTAAACAAGGCATACTAACTTTTCAAACAAGGTCTTTTGCTCAGCAGACGGGAGCGCACTCAAAAAGAAGTCTGTTGAGCAAAGTTGCGCAATTTTTTTATCCTTTGGGTCTAGCATTACCCGTTACCATAAGAGCTAGGATTCTGATGCAGGAAGTTTGGAGACGCAAAATAGGATAGCATGACAGTTTGCCCGAGGACTTGAATGACCAAGGGACATTGTTGTTGAAAGAGTATGACATCCTATGTACTAAACCTTTACCTCGTAAGGTGGCAGCATACGGCGACGTTACATTACATACGTTTTGCGATGCTAGTGCCACGGCATACGGGGTAGCCATATATGTCGTTACTTCATTTGGGGTGCATTTAGTTACAGCCCGGGCAAAAGTTGCTCCGGTCAGAAAGGTAACTATACCTAAAATTGAATTGACTGCCAAGCTGCTATTAGCACGTCTGGTGCAACATGTACGCGCAGCATACGAGAGCGAGTTAAATATTGAAATCGTTTGGTGCGATAGTCAGGTCGCACTCAACTGGATACATAGCAAGAAGTCTCTGCCAGTTTATGTGCGGAATAGGGTAGATGAGATTAGAGCCCTTTTGCCAGACGTTGCTTATCATTATGTAAATACAAAAGACAACCCTAGTGATCTCATAACTAGGGGTATAACGGCTAGCCAGTTAGTGAAGTCCGAATTGTGGTGGCATGGTCCAAAGTGGCTGCTCCATGAAAATGAATGGACGATTTGGCATGCTGTTGGTGAGGAACTTCTGCCACTGGAAACAGTGGCAGTTACAGCCCAACCAAATGAGCCACCGGGTCCAGTAATACCGTAGATTTTTTTTTTTTTTTTTTTCTATGTGATTGAGGGAGGCAAAAGGCAAAACTGCCTATAGCGAGTGCCTCCCCCATAGTTGAAAGAGTGACAGGGCCAAAATCAAGGGATGTTCGAGCCAAAATGCCTGGACACACGGAGTTTGAAGCAATTTAAGTCATAGGAAGAGGGATAGACTGATTCTGGGAGAGAGTTCCAGAGCTCAGCTGTTGAGTAGAAGAAAGTTTGAGAGTAACGTTTCACTCTTGGGTTGGAGAGTTGCACAGAGTAGGGGTGGGATTGAGTTGCAAGACGGGTACCACGTGTTACGACTGGGGTTTAAATATATCAGGGCTCTTATTCATTGGACTAGTAATGGCATAAATGCTACAACGGAAAGCGCTAGATCCAACCTCTGATGTATATTCCCAGTGAACAAAGAACACAAATACTCTACAGAGTTCTATATGCAATAATAGGCTATCAAACTCTCAATAAATGTGCGTCTACTCTAGGCTTAATGTTATGTGAAAACAGCCTATTACTACCTATAACCGAAGGTGCTTGGTTATGGTATGCAAAGTAAGGTGGTAAGAGAAGTTACAGCTTACGTTACTTTAATCAATAAATGTCAGGCACTCCTGCATGAAAGAAAGTGCACTAAAATCCTTCAACACTAACAAGGAATCTTCTTTAAATGTTAGATGCTATCAAGATGCTCGTATCGGAAATGGAACCCAAAAAGGCAGGCAGCGGAACAATGCTCGTGCAGGCTATGCACACAAAAAGGCAGGATATATAATGCAGTCGGGGCCAACAATATACTAAACGCTACAACAATAATAATCGCCACGACAATGCAGTATTCCTATCAACAAAAAGAGCCAAGTCGTTTGTGTCTCCATACATCAAACTAGGCTGTGAAATGCTTGTGTAATCATAAATGGGTATGCATAAAAAGAGTAATTAGGATAATATACTTAATGTCTACTGTGACTGATAAAGTCTAGCTAGAGTCAATGATACGAGATACTGGTGTGCATGGCATGCCGCATAGCCTAGTGCAAATCTCAAGTCTGTGCGTCAAATATTACGTTATAGGGAAGGGTAGCTCTCTTGAGAAACCTTAATACCGAAGTATTAAGCGTTCTCCTGGCGTACCTCAAAGACAAACAACGAGCTTAGAACAGTGCAGAATGGTATAGGCAAAAAGCCCTCATTCGTGCATGCTCTACTCTCAATGGCACACAGACTAGAATTTACTCAATCAACTCCAGTTCTCAGGTATGTTGTGCAGCTTTTTCCTAAAGCCAGCACTCATAGGAAACAATACCTTATAATATCAGACCCCTAGTCTAGCATTATCTAATCCAGCAGAACACTAATACTTATAGGAAGCGGTACTAAACAATATGAATGCCAACCAATGCTTCGTGATCAACTTATCTTAACAACTAAACATACATAGGTTATATCAGACATTAACACACAATACAACTGGCCAGCATGAAGCTGATTTTGCAGAGTTAACCAGAGGGGGTATAATATTAATAAAAGGTGGTGAAAGATATGGAAAATGAGAGAGATAGGCAGAGGAAAAGATTCTCAGGTGCAGAACAGGGGACAGGTAGCAAGGGATGAGATAGATGCATTCTAGAAACCAGATCTGAGGGAGAGAGTGGCGAGGAACTGTATATATACTCGCACTAGCTCGAGCCGCGTGGGAAAAAAGCGGTTACAAGTCCTCTAGCCACTAGCAAGGGAGCTAGCAGCATGGTAAGGACCTCTCTCAACCAACCCCCACGAGGCGGCCAGCCGTGACGTCATCGAGCGGGGCAAAAACACTGCGCGCCCCCCTCTCACTCTGTTCTACTCTCTCTCTCTCTCCCAGATCCCATCATTACTAGTTAATGATAAAACATATACTTTACAATTAAATATATAAAGCCTTGACATGGGTGAAAACAAAGAGCCTTTCTGGACTGCCCATGACACGAGCTTTCATATGAAATAAAGCACACTCTAATACATAAACTGTAGCCCCATCCACTGCCCTGGCGATCCTAGCGAGTCACTGTAGGACAAGCCATGCGGTTCTAACGGAGTGGTTAACGTCACACCCCCCCCAAGATTTTTCTCAGAGGCCCCAAGGCTCACAACAAATCTGATGGTTAGAACCCATGCTATATCTCCACTTCCCATCACCCAGCGGCAGTAAAATATCTGGCACAGTTCTTCAACAAAATATTTTTCAAAATTATAACCCTCCCCAACACAATAGGTTAAATTATATGTAGTTATGCTCCTCAAGAGCGAGTTTCTCTAGCCCAGCATTCTGAGAGGAGTGCAACTCAGAATTACTGCTATAACATACTGAAAAAATTCAACTATCAAAGAAAGAGTTTTTATTTGAATTTTGTTTTTAATTTGTTTATTTCGGCTGCACTATAGGGGCAAGCCTAGTTTTTCTTCTATACCAAACGCTCAACTCCTGCTTTACGACCCAATACGCTGGGCTACAACCGCGAGCCAACAAGCACCAAGCGCAAAATACTATTCAAACTAAAGCAGGAGGCTACCTGTGTGTCAATCTACCCAGGATCATCTACCCTCGAAAGACAATCTGCAATCACGTTGTCACAACCGGCAATATGGCGTATGTCCAGGTTATATTCCTGTAACATTAGCGACCACCTGGTCAGCCTCATATTCCGATTGTGAAACTGGTTCAAAAACTTGAGAGGGTGATGATCTGTGTAAATTACAACGACTGGACCATAGGCTGTAACATAGACCTCGAAATGCCTCAGTGCAAGTACAATTGCCAGCAGCTCTTTCTCGACAACAGAGTAGTTCTTTTGGGCTGAATTGAACTTCTTCGAGTAGAAACTAACAGGATGTTCCAGCCCATCATCGTCCTTTTGCATAAGGACGGCACCAGCCCCCACACCACTAGCATCCATTGCTAATTGGAAAGGTAGGCTAAAGTCAGGGGCCCTGAGGATCGGGTGAGTGCACAACAGGTGTTTTACTACGCTAAACGCCTTCTCACACTCAGGCGCCCATTTGAATTTCTTATCCTTCACTAAAAGATCTGTCAGAGGTGCTAGCACGGTAGAGTACCCCTTAATGAAGCGTCTGTAGTATCCGATCATACCTAAGAACCTCATGATCTGCTTCTTGGTGGCCGGCCGGGGAAAGTGATCAATCGCAGCTATCTTGTTCTGTGGGGGGCACACCTGACCCAACCCCACCATGAACCCAAGATACTGCACGGACGCCCGGACGAAATCACACTTTGCCAGGTTGACCACCAAGCCAGCCTCACTAAGCCTCTTGAACAGGAGTTCTACGTGCTCACAATGACTCGTAAAGCTGTTGTCATAGATAATAACATCGTCGAGGTATACTGTGCAATTAGGAATGTCTGCCGTTATATCATTCATCAAACTCTGAAAGGTAGCGGGTGCGTTCTTTAGGCCATAAGGCATCACGTTACAGCGGTAGGTAGCACCATCCATCACAAAACCACATACCTCTTTCGCTCGTTCGGACAAGGGCACCTGCCAGTATCCCTTAACCAAGTCCACCTTGGTTAGGTACTTTGCAATGCCTATCTTGTCCACACAGTCGTCGACCCGAGGAAGAGGGTATGGGTTGGTGGGCGTCAAACCGTTTAACCGTCTGTAGTCTACGCAGAATCGCACCTTACCATCCGGTTTTGGTTGCAACGTGATGGGAAAGGTCCACTTCACCACCCCCTTCTCAATCAGCCCCCTGGTTAACATATACTCTAACTCCGCCCGGAGGCCCGGCAGTTTAATAGGGGGCACCCTATAGGGAACTGAATTGAAAGGGGGGTGGTCTCCTACGTCCACGTCGTGCACCTCTAGGGTAGTGAGGCCTGGGTGCTCCGCGAAAACAGAGGGGTATGAACCGAACAGGCGCTCCACAGCCACACGCTGATGCTCAGGTAAGTGTTGCAACGCTTCCTGAGCCGCCTGGTTCGTGTTCCCCGCCCACTGGTTCGCAGAGACATGATGATCCCAGTTATCCTCCACCTGAGCGTGACTGTCCTGTTCTCCTTCTCCACCTTGACTGCTAAACGTCATCACAGGCACAGTGAGAGGCTCAGGGGGGTGCCTCACATACTCCTTCATGAGATTAACGTGACATAACTGATTGCGCTTACGTCTGTCTGGAGTGGCTACCAAGTAATCCAGGTCCGATAGCTTCTCCACCACCCTATAAGGACCAGTGTACTTCGCGGATAAGGGGTGACCTACAAGGGGCAGTAGAATCAACACCTCCTGACCCACGTGAAAC
The DNA here is from genome assembly GCA_032716605.1 of Paralithodes platypus. Classification (NCBI taxonomy): domain Eukaryota; kingdom Metazoa; phylum Arthropoda; class Malacostraca; order Decapoda; family Lithodidae; genus Paralithodes; species Paralithodes platypus. The sequence continues at coordinate 13,046,499 of CM064569.1, read as the reverse complement.
TCCCGGAGTTTAACCTTGAGGTCGTACCTGTCCTTCATGAGGGCCTGAGAGCTAGTTAAATTACGGCCAGCCAACTCCAAACTGCGCAACATCCGTTCTCGACTGTCGAGGACATACTTGAGCATAGAACAAGGTTTTTCTGCACCCTCCCATATTTCTTTAACCATATGGAGAGGCCCTCTGACACGGTGTCCAAAGACGAGCTCATTAGGGCTGAATCCCAAACTTTCCCCAGGTGAGGTACCTCCCGTGCAGCAAACAAAACATATGGCAGGCCAAGATCCCAATCTTTCCCATTCTCAAAGCAATAACAACGAAGCATAGATTTTAAGGTTGAGTGCCATCGCTCTAACACACCCTGGCTCTCCGGATGATACGCAGATGACACAACCGTAACAATCCCATGCTGCTGCATAGTTTGAACAAAGAGGTTAGAAGTGAAGTTGGATCCTTGGTCTGACTGAATCTCCTGCGGGTAACCATACCGGGAAAAATACACTAACAAGTTTCGGACCACCGTCTTCGCTGACCCATTTCTCATAGGGTACGCGTCAGGGTACCTTGTTGCTACATCCATGATGGTCAGGAGAAACTTGTTTCCGGCACTTGTAGGGGGAAGGGGGCCAACCATATCCACTATAACCTTACTAAAGGGAGGCCCACTGACAGGAATTGGGTGTAACGGCGCCTTAGGAATGCTCTGATTTGGTTTGCCAACTTTCTGACACACATCGCACATTGCCACCCATGACACAACTTGTGCTCTCAGACCAGGCCACCAAAATAAGTTCCCCAAGGCTGCAACCGTCTTACGGACACCCAGATGTCCCGCCAGTGGTACATCATGGGCCAACCTAAGTAGGCTTTCCCTGCAAACTTTTGGCACGACCAGCTGGTCTACCTCTCCTGACCCCCCCTCCCAATTCCTCTGCGGTTCTTGGAATCGCCGGTATAAAATGCCTTCAATGAAAAAAAAATCTCCCGACTGTGCATCACTATCCTCCTCCAACTCGACAGCACCGGTACCACATTCAAGAACCTCCGGGTCTTCCAATTGCAACTTACGAATGTCCGAAGGAGCAAGCCTATCCAAGTGTTTGCGAAACAACTCATGCCCCCCTCCTACATTAAATTTGGCCTCCCGTTGCTCTCTCTCTGCGTACCGTTGCTATCTCATCGTCTTTTTAAGCCCATCCACTGCCTTCTCAGGAACAGTTAACCTCTGAAGTGCGCATGGGGGTAATTGGAAACATCCCCCTGTGCTGACGTATTTGAGGTGTTTCCGTCACTAAAATATTCATTGTGCCATTAATAGCATTAATACTTATCCATATGCGCCTATTATGGGTTGATTATAAAGGTATTAACCTGAAACAACAATAAAACGAGTGAAAACAGCGTTTGGATGGTCAAAATCGGAGATATAGCCCGCGAGTTGTATAATGTATGGGTGAGGCAATCTGCATTCCCGCCAATTTCCCCCAAGGCCACTGAGACACAGTCGATCGATACTCTCTCTCTCTCTTGCACTCGCTTGCTATCAGTGATGACCACACCCTCCAATCGGATTTCTAATGTTAGCACGAAAATATACCTCAGAATAAGGGAATAACAGGGAAAATAGGTGATAACTGAAGGAGAGGAGGAAAGTGGGGAAGGAGAGGAGGTAGAGGACTGAGATTTTGCATGGCCCAGGGGCCAAAAAAAAAATAAAATAATTTTTTTTTTTTTTTTTTTTTTTTTTTTCGATGTCAAAAGTTGATTTTTTTTTTCTCTGACTCTTAAGAGTCTCCCCGCAGTGCGCCGGGGGAACTCTTAAGAGTCTCCCCGCAGCTCCCGGGTTAATGGGTCTTCTCTAGACTCGAAAATTGGTCCTAATAATGAGTCCCCGAGAATGTCCGCTGATACTGAACTCTCAACCGCATCAATTTTCAACCCCTTCTCGGTACCCTTCCTCCGCTGATCTAAAGACTGTTGACCAGAATGTGACTCTCTGGATGCAAGGGAACGGGTGACAACACACGCCATAGGTTGCCCCCGACACTTCTCAACCCACTCCTGCTCCTCCCTACTCACGTCGGCCGGCTTCTCGGCAACGACCAAGGGCCTCAGAAGTAGGCCCCGCAAAGTCGTTGCCGAGAAGGAGGTCGACGCCCCCAACAGGTAACTTCTCCACAATTCCTACATCCAGGTCACGTGTCACACCATCAACTTCCATCTTCATTCTTACAAGCGGGTATGACCTTGTTGCATTAACTCCCTGAACCACAACCACCCGCGCCGTATTTACAGGTTTACCAGTGACATTTCTCAACAGTGTTTGCGATGCCCCAGTGTCACGCAAAATTCTCACCTCATGTCTTCTACCCCCCCACTCCACACAACCGAGTCCCCTGTGGTCACTAAAGGCATCACGGACAGGGAATAAGCCTTCCGGATCCTTCTGCACTGGCAGTGTATTTACCTCGGAAGAATTGCCTCTAACAAACTCCGATGTCCTCTTGAACACTCCAATGCCGTGAGCAAAAGACACGGATGCCGGAGGAGGTCGACTAGGGCACTCATTTGCTTTATGACCCTCCTTGTGGCACTTAAAACACATAAATTTCGGTTTCGGCTTATACTGTGATGTAACAGGCCCCTGACTTTTCTTATACGGCGTGGTGTTAGGATTGAATTCAGTTTTAGTTTCATTGCTCTTTTGTTTAAATGTGTCGTTGCTACGGGGAGGGGGAGGATAATGGTCCCTAGCACTTGCATCGTACTTCTGTGAGGACCCGCAACCCCGAATCAACGACAGCCGTAGATCAACCATTTCTGCTGCTTCTACTAGAGTTCTTGGGTTTTTCTCCTTTAAGTTCAAAGTTAGATCACCGCCCGTGCTCTTAAAGAACTGCTCCAACATCATTAACTGCTTAATTTCATCAAATGTTGTGACCTTCTCAGATCGGAGCCAGTTCCCCATAGCATCGGACAAGTCCCGGGCGTGTTTTCCAAACAGGTGCTATCTCTTCCCTTAGTTACACCCCGGAACTTCAAACGGTACGTTTCTGGTTTCAGTTCGTAAGCCCTCAGGACAGCCTCCTTGAGATCCTCGTACACAATACATAACTCCAAAGGTAACGCATCGTAGGCTTTAAGACCCTTGCCTATTAATCTAGAGGATACAAGTGCTGCCCATTTATTCTCTGGCCACTGGTGTTCCTGGCACTTCTTCTCAAAGCGTGTGAAAAATTATGTTACACCACTCTCATCAAACACCGGAACCAGTTTCAATAAGTGCGAGAGAGACTGCTCATGAACACGGTTACCAGCCCCAAGTCGCTGTCCCGTTGCCTCTACTCGCGACTTCTCTACGTCCATGTCGGCACAGTACCTAGTCGACTCTAAATCAGCTTGGATTTTTGCTAGCTTGGCTCTCTCTGCTATCTTGGCTAATTCTAATTGCTGCTGAAGCTTAGCTAATTCGAGCTGAATCAATAATTCTGGAGTTAACCCTTGAGGAGGTGAAGGTGCTACAATGTTTGAAATTACCGGTGTTCCCCCCAGGGGCAACCCACCCTGCCAGTCACCACCCAACTGCGGAAGTGTACCCGGGGTCGGCAAACTACTGGGATGGCTGGGAGTCGAGTGTATGGGAAGCATGGCCGAAGGGCTCTGAGCACTCAACCCATCTCGCTCACCAGTCACCCTGCCCAGTACACACGTTATCAAGTTATCCCTGGTCATGCTGCTAGTAACCGCATGACCGATAGCTGTGGCCAGGCATTGAAGACCGTACCGATTCATACCCTCCAACCGCTCGGCAGTAACAGGCCATTGCAAAAATATCCTAGCATCCTCCTCACAGTTCACCCGATTAACCATATCATCATACTGCTGTTCCTCAGTTTCGACATTACGACATTACGTACTGTGTCTCCATTCTCCTCTGATCCGGTATAAGACATGATGCTCACAAAAATGTCCCACCTCAATATTCAGAAAAGAAGTACCCCAAACTCTTATACCTCAATATACACACACAAATTCTCGGAAATACTCAAGGGCTATACTATGTTGCAAACAAAAATTATTCTTGCTGATCCCCGCAAAATATTCCCCAAAACAACAAATGTTCCCTGCTAATAAATGTACGTTCACCAAATCCTAGGTAAGGTCGCCATTTGTTACGACTGGGGTTTAAATATATCAGGGTTCTTATTCATTGGACTAGTAATTTCTTACAGTTTCTTTCAGTAGATCCTCTGGAAAAAGGCAAACTATGCCTGTGTATCCAGCTCAGTACCAGTACTTGCACTGCTGCGGTCGTTCACGGTGTTGGCGGCGGCGGTAGCAGACGCAACATTTTTACTATTCTGTATTTTTGTTTTATAATCAAACTTCAAATCTTGTCTTCCCCATGCTTTATCAAGATTACTTTCAAACTCCCTTATTGATTCGGAATCGACTACATACTGGGGCAGTGCATTCCACTCATTTACCACTCTATCACAAAATTAGTTCTTTGCCTTCTCAAGCCTATTTCTTTCTTTGTAAATTTTCTTAGAGTGTCCTCTCGTTCTTTTTCCCTCCCGCATCAAGAAGATACCTTCACACACATCCTCATCGTACTTTCCTGACACTATCTTAAAAGTCTCTATCATATCCCCTCTCTTTCTCCTATATGCCAGTGTCGGAAGCCCCAGTGTCCTCAACCTCTGCTCATAGCCCGCGTTCTTCAACGTTGGTACCAGCTTGCTAGCTCTCCTCTGCACTTTCTCCACTGCTTCTATATCCTTTACCATATATGGAGCCCACACCTGGTTCGCATATTCCAGGTGCGGCCTAACCAGCGCTGTATAGAGATTCCTGAAGATTTCTTCGTCAAGTGACACAAATGTCCTCCTTATCAGCCCTACAATTCTATTGGCTTTGTTTATCTTTTCCGCTAAATGTTCTGAGAAATTTACCTTATTGTCTATCACTACTCCTATATCCTTTTCTGCACTCACTTCCTCCATCGCTTCATACATACTGTATCCTACCTTGTCTATCTTGCTGGTCCCAATCCGCATGTACTTGCATTTTTTTGGATGAAAAGGCATTAACCAATGCTCAGACCATCCCTTCATGCCCTCCACATCTCCTTGAAGCAAACCCATATCTTCCTTACTCCTCACTCTTCTATACAGTTTAGTGTCATCCGCATACAGGTATACCTCACTTCCATTAGTTATAACTTCAGGCAAGTCGTTGATAAATATAACGAACAGCAGTGGTCCCAACACAGATCCCTGAGGTACCCCACTTGTAATTTCCCTCCACCCCGAGCCTATTCCATTCACCAGTACCCTCTGTCTCCGATCTTTCAGGAAGGCTTCTATCCATTTCACACATTTCTCCCGTATATTATAGCTTCTAACTTTCTCTATTAACCTTTTATGTGGGACCTTATCGAAGGCCTTCATAAAATCGCAATATACCACGTCTATTACATCACCATCTTCTAGAATTTGCATCCAATCATCTACCACCTTAATTAGCTGTAGTACCGTCGACCTCCACGGCAAGAATCCGAACTGTCTCCCACTGAAAAGTTGGTTTGACTTCATATGATCCATTATTCCTTCTCTAATTACCGTTTCCATTAGTTTACACACAACACTTGTCAAACTGACTGGTCTATAATTCCCTGGGTCATTTCTCTTTCCCTTCTTAAATATAGCTGTTATGTTCGCCTCTCTCCAGTCCATCGGGATTTGTCCTGTATTAAACGATACCTCAAATAACATTTTCAATGGCTCTACTAACATCTCCCCTCCTTCCTTTATGATTCTTGGGTGTATCCCATCCGGTCCCGGTGACTTACTTCTGTTCATTTTTTCTATAGCCCTTCTTATTCTAGCATGGGAAAACTCTATTAGTTCTAGTGCCGGTGCCTGTTTGATGGGAATAGTAGGCACTGCATCCTCCGACTCCACTGTTAGTACCCCCCCAAAGTATTTCCCCAGCACCTCTGCTTTCTCCTTATCAGTCTTCGCTCTACTCCCATCATTCAACCCCCCTACCAGCTCTGGGATCCCTACTCTTCTTGTTAACTTTTCCTGAATGTACTTCCAGAATATTTTTGGATTATCCTTCACATTTCTAGCTATCTCTCTCTCCCTCTCCTTCACCCCCCTCCTTGTTTCCCACCTTATTTTATTGTTTGTTTGTCTGCGTTCCAGATCCACTTCCTTAGCCTCTATACTAGTCCCCCTGTTCTTTTTTAACAATTTTCATCTTTCCCACAATCGTTTCTTTCTTCTAATCAATATCCAAAGCTTTCTTTTCATTGGCAATTCTGGGTTAGTTCTTTTCCTCAATTTTGTTTTATCCTTATATTCCCTTACTGGTACACTTTTGGATACAGCATTCTCCATTTTGGCTCTAATTTTCCTCCACATTCCTTCAGCGTCTTCACCGTTCAAGTATTGCCCCCAGTCAATGTCCAAACACCGTCTCAGCAGCTCATAATCTGCTCTATCATACATGTATATTTTTCTATTGCTTCTATTATCCCTCTCTGATTTAATGTTACAACTAAAGCTTATACAGGCATGGTCACTACGACCTATAGGGCTATCCACATTAACATGTTCCACTATATCCTCTTCATTGCTAAAAATCAAATCAAGTACACTCCCCTGTGTCCCATCTCTATATCTTGTCATCTCTACAATATGTTGCGTTAAAAAACAATCTCTCACTTTCTCTATAAACTTATTTTCCAGGCTACCCTGTCCCGCTGGAGTAGTACAATTTGCCCAGTTGATCCTTGGCAAATTGAAATCTCCAATCAAAATTTTATATTTGTTCTCTCTATTATCTATCTCCTCCATTGCTGTCAGTAGGTTATCATCCTCTCCCCTGCTATTATTTGGGCTTCTATATAGAGGCAATTAGAATTGATCCTCTTACACATTTTACTTCAATACACAAATACTCACAATACTGCTGTCTCATATCCACCTCATTAACCTTGAGCTCTTTTCTTACATAAATAAACAGTCCTCTCCCAACCTCTGCTCTAATAGCATTTCTCTCATATAACTCAAAACCCTCCAAACTATATTCCACCAGTTCCCTTTCAATTCTAACATTTTTTGGTCTTACTTCCTGTAGGGCTATGACATCAGGTTTTTCCTCTTCATCCTTCAACCTACATATCAGTTCTCTTTTCTTGTCCTGGGTAAACACATCCACATTACTAAACATAATCCTTAATCCATTTACCATTCCTTCAGCAATTACACCATCCCGCTCCTCCAGTCCGTACCCTACACCCCTGTTAGCACTACTGGGTCTGCCTCTTTGTCTCCTGTCTCCCCCTGTGGCATAATGGCATAAATGCTACAACGGAAAGCGCTAGATCCAACCTCTGATGTATATTCCCAGTGAACAAAGAACACAAATACTCTACAGAGTTCTATATGCAATAATAGGCTATCAAACTCTCAATAAATGTGCGTCTACTCTAGGCTTAATGTTATGTGAAAACAGCCTATTACTACCTATAACCGAAGGTGCTTGGTTATGGTATGCAAAGTAAGGTGGTAAGAGAAGTTACAGCTTACGTTACTTTAATCAATAAATGTCAGGCACTCCTGCATGAAAGAAAGTGCACTAAAGTCCTTCAACACTAACAAGGAATCTTCTTTAAATGTTAGATGCTATAAAGATGCTCGTATCGGAAATGGAACCCAAAAAGGCAGGCAGCGGAACAATGCTTGTGCAGGCTATGCACACAAAAAGGCAGGATATATAATGCAGTCGGGGCCAAGAATATCCTAAACGCTACAACAATAATAATCGCCACGACAATGCAGTATTCCTATCAACAAAAAGAGCCTAAGTCGTTTGTGTCTCCATACATCAAACTAGGCTGCGAAATGCTTGTGTAATCATAAATGGGTATGCATAAAAAGAGTAATTAGGTTAATATACTTAATGTCTACTGTGACTGATAAAGTCTAGCTAGAGTCAATGATACGAGATACTGGTGCGCATGGCATGCCGCATAGCCTAGTGCAAATCTCAAGTCTGTGCGTCAAATATTACGTTATAGGGAAGGGTAGCTCTCTTGAGAAACCTTAATACCGAAGTATTAAGCGTTCTCCTGGCGTACCTCAAAGACAAACAACGAGCTTAGAACAGTGCAGAATGGTATAGGCAAAAAGCCCTCATTCGTGCATGCTCTACTCTCAATGGCACACAGACTAGAATTTACTCAATCAACTCCAGTTCTCAGGTATGTCGTGCAGCTTTTTCCTAAAGCCAGCACTCATAGGAAACAATACCTTATAATATCAGACCCCTAGTCTAGCATTATCTAATCCAGCAGAACACTAATACTTATAGGAAGCGGTACTAAACAATATGAATGCCAACCAATGCTTCGTGATCAACTTATCTTAACAACTAAACATACATAGGTTATATCAGACCTTAACGCACAATACAACTGGCCAGCATGAAGCTGATTTTGCAGAGTTAACCAGAGGGGGTATAATATTAATAAAAGGTGGTGAAAGATATGGAAAATGAGAGAGATAGGCAGAGGAAAAGATTCTCAGGTGCAGAACAGGGGACAGGTAGCAAGGGATGAGATAGATGCGTTCTAGAAACCAGATCTGAGGGAGAGAGTGGCGAGGAACTGTATATATACTCGCACTAGCTCGAGCCGCGTGGGAAAAAAGCGGTTACAAGTCCTCTAGCCACTAGCAAGGGAGCTAGCAGCATGGTAAGGACCTCTCTCAACCAACCCCCATGAGGCAGCCAGCCGTGACGTCATCGAGCGGGGCAAAAACACTGCGCGCCCCCCTCTCACTCTGTTCTACTCTCTCTCTCTCTCCCAGATCCCATCATTACTAGTTAATGATAAAACATATACTTTACAATTAAATATATAAAGCCTTGACATGGGTGAAAACAAAGAGCCTTTCGGGACTGCCCATGACACGAGCTTTCATATGAAATAAAGCACACTCTAATACATAAACTGTAGCCCCATCCACTGCCCTGGCGATCCTAGCGAGTCACTGTAGGACAAGCCATGCGGTTCTAACGGAGTGGTTAACGTCACACACGTACCCTACGTAAAGGAGGTGGTATACACTGGGAAAGCTCTGAGGAACACTGAGTATTATAGTAGCGAGAGAGATGCAACATTGGCAAGATTCGGTGACTATAATAAACTAGTCAGAGTTGTCGCTTGGGTTTTGAGATATATATCCAAAATCAAGTTTAAGTAACGGGCCAGCTCTGCAACAGGGGTCACAACATTGATGCTCGTGAATATAAAGCAGCTGAAGTAACTTTGATCAAGTGGGTTCAAGCAGAAACCTTTTCCAATGAATTAGAATCTTTGTAAAGCTCGAATAAGACATTAATGCCTAATTTAGTACATCAATTGAGGTTGCACTTAGATAATGACCTCATCAGGTGTGAGGGTCGCCTGAAGTGGTCGGGTGTAACGGACGGCACAAACCGTCCTATACTTATGCCAACAAGATATCACGTTACTGACCTATTGATTATACGTGCACATAGGGAAGTAACACTACGGGGTACGTCATATTATATCAAATTTGCCTCTCACATGGTGGATACCCAGAGTTCGACAAGTAGCTCAACGCGTAGTAAGAAAGTGTGTAATATGCCAGAGACTAAAGGGTAAACCATATGCAACTGGACCAGCTCCACCTCTGCCTGAATGCCATGTAAAGCAGATAGAGCCTTTCCAAGCTGTAGGGTTAGATTACACAGGTGCATTGAAGACGAGAGAGCATGATAAGGTTTATATATTATTGTTTACCTGTGCAACGTCTCGAGCGGTACACCTAAAACTATGTGATAATATGTCTAGCGAAGAATTTATGCTGGCGTTTAGGCGGTTTTTTGCCCGTCGTTCATTCCCTCAACTCATTCTTAGCGACAATACTCCTACTTATGTCCAGGCATCAAAATATCTAAAGGATATGAGCAGTGATCCTACAATCATCACTTTTATGGGAGAGAGAAAGTGCGAATGGAGGTTCATCCCAGTTAACGCACCTTGGTTTGGTGGGATGTGGGAACGGTGTGTCGGCATAGTAAAGTCAGGACTCAGAGCGGTAGTAGGACGTGCTCTATTAAAGAAGAGTGAGTTGAAGACAGTCCTCACAGAGATAGAGGCAGTTGTGAATGATCGTCTGCTCACATATGTGTACACCGACCTGCAAGAGCCACTAACATTAATGCCAGCTCACTTGCTATACGGTAAACCATTGACTGCATTTCCATCTGATTTCCAATCCATTGTAGAGTTAGAGGATCCATCGTTGTACTCTGAAGCAGCGGTGTCTAAGCGATACCACTATATATCGATGGTAATCGAAGATTTTAGAAAGACGTGGATTAATGAATATCTGCTAGCATTGAGGGAAAGGAGTGTTACACCCTCAGGTAGACCGACGGCACCCACTATTGGTGATGTAATTTTAATTAAAGAAGATAGTCCTCATTTGTACTGGAAATTGGGCCGCGTGTTAGAGGTATACAAGGGGGAAGACTCTGTAGAGCGGGTGGAGCTATTGAAGACAGCCAGTGGTACTACTGTTCGTCCTATCGCACGTTTGTACGCTTTGGAGCTCGATTCCACTTTACAATCGGACTCTCCACCTGTTATTGCTGGGTCCGAGGATTCTCAAAGTAACGACACACCTCTTACTGATGGTGATCAATCTCGGACCGGGACACGTCCCAGATGCGTTGCTGCTGGCACCGTCGACATGTGGCGTCAGAAGATAGCCTCTGGGCAACTTTAAGTTTAAGGTGGGGTTCAGGTATTTTTTTGTGGGGGGAGTGTATCGTGTAATACGATAGTGTAAGATAATTTATGTGCTTATGTACGTCTCTGTGACATCACTAGGTATACGACAGTCTAACGTTCGTTCCTACGGTAGGGCGTAGGACGAGTAGATCGTATATTATAAGATTGTAAGTAAGTTAAGATTATAAAAGGCCTAATATGCTATTAAGTAATATTGACATGGTCTTATGTAGTATATATGAATTTATCGTTTATATTGATTTAATTTATCGTACTGAGCAACATAGATACGGTACGATAATTTGGGCCCTGGCGTTTGCCAAGGCAGCAAGGTGTGACTCTGAGGAAGAGAGCTCAGAGCCTCCACGAACACCGACCAGTTAACATCTAATTTCTGCCTTCAGTTGATCGAGCTTTTGTGCCTCTAATCACAATACACTGACAGCAATACATACATCTACATCCTCACAACGCTCTCATCGACGCCATGACTGACTGACAGATAAGCATAGTATCCATGTACATTCCCATATAATCGTTTGATTCTTTCTTTCACTTGACTTGAGCCTCAGGGCCGAAGTCTCGTTTCCCCATTGTCCGCCATATTGGGTAAAAGTTCTCCTTTGTCTCGTTGCCATGTGGAACTATTGGCGAGTTAATTCCTGGATAATATGAACCCTTATAACCTTACTTTATATATAATTTATGTGAGACCTTTGGATATAAATTAGCTTGTTTCAGATTGAATTCAATTTAGATATGGAGTAATTTAATTTAGATTGATTTTGTTTGAATAGTTATAGCTTAGAAATATTTAACTTCCATTGATAGTATACCACAAATGGCCTCCTTAGTGTCTCTGACCTAAACCCTAAGTGGTAATGGCCTCAACCCTGTGTTATTATGGCCTGCTTAATGTCTCTGAACTAAACCCTTAGTGACTGGGGCCCCAACCCTGAGATGTTATGGCCTCCCTAGTGTCTCTGACCTAAACCCTGAGTGGTTATGGCCTCCCTAGTGTCTTTGACCTAAGCTTTGAGTGATTATGACCTCAACCCTGAGTGGTTATGGCCTCTCGAGTGTCTCTGACCTAAACCCTGAGTGGATATGGCCTCAACATTGAGTAGTTATAGCCTACCTAATGTCTCGGACCTAAACCCTAAGTGGTTATGGCCTCCCTAGTGCCACTGACCTAAACCCTGAGTGGTTAAGGCCTCAACATTGAGTGGCTATGGCTTCCCTAGTGTCTCTGACATAAACCCTGAGTGGTTATGGCCTCAACCCTGAGTGGTTATGGCCTCCCTACTGCCTCTGAACTAAACCCTGAGTTGTTATGGCTTCAACCCTGAGTGGTTATGGCCTCCCTAGTGTCTCTGACCTAAACCTTGAGTGGTTATGGCCTCAACCCTGAGTTGTTATGGTCTCCCTAGTGACTCTGACCTAAACCCTGCATGGTTATGGCCTTAACCCTGAGTGGTTATAGCCTCCTTAGTATCTCTGACCTAAACCCTGAGTGGTTATGGCCTCCCTAGTGTCTCTGACCTAAACCTTGAGTGATTATGGCCTCAACCCTGAGTTGTTATGGTCTCCCTAGTGACTCTGACCTAAACCTTGAGTACAAAAAAGTACAAAGTAAATCAAGAAACAACAGATCTAGTGACCTTTCTAGGCTGCATTTTTTTTTTTTTTTTTTAAGGAGACAATGAACGGAGGAAGGAAAAACACAGATAAAACAAAAAGGTCCATGTGCCTAAAGGCATCCTCCATTCATAAAATGTTTGTAACAACTGGATTTAAACATTTGTAGATTGTAAGTTTGTGGAAAGCAATTCGAGGGAAGTGAATTCCAAAGAGTAGTAGCTCTGGGGATAAATGAATTCTGATAAGCAGAAGTTCTGCATTGTGGAGGAGAAAGTGTAAATTCATGGGCGCTCTCAGCTGCCCTAGTTCTACGGGGAAAGATGTGGAGAGGCGGCACAATTGAAGCAAGTTCCTCGGAACAATTGCTGTGAAAATATCTGTAGAATAATGCAAGGGATGCAACGTTTCTTCGTATGGATAATGTAGGAAGGTCCTGTGTGATTGCAGGGTTATTGATTAATCTAATAGCTTTATTTTGAATTTTGTCCAACTGCCTCAATGCAACCACTCCACTTCCACCCCACAGAGGTGAACAGTAATCCATCTGAGAACGCACATGACTTTTATATATCACGGCCAACTGCTCGTCAGTGAAGAATTCTCGAACTCTGTACAGGAGTCCCAGTTTTTTAGAGGCATTCTTAGCAATGCTTCTAACATAATGTGTCCAGCTCAAGTTAGTAGTTAATGTTACACCGAGAATGTCAATACTAGGGGAAGTGGGAATATTTACATCATTGTCCTCCAAAACACTGAGGATCAAGTGTCCAAACAGTGGTTTAGAGTGGGTAAGGGAACATTGGAAAGAGTGGTTATGATCTCACCCCTGAGTGGGAATGGCCTCAACCCTGAGTGGTTTTGGCTTCCCTAGTGTCTCTTATCTAAACCCTGAGTGGTTATGGCCTCAACCCTGAGTGGTTATAGCCTCCCTAGTGTCTCTGACCTAAACCCTGGGTGGTTATGGCCTCTGTAGTGTCTCTGACCTAAACCCTGAGTGGTTATGGCCTCAACCTTGAGTAGTTATGGCCTCCCTAGTGACTCTGACCTAAATCCTGAGTGATTATGGCCTCAACCTTGAGTGGTTATGGCCTCCCTAGTGTCTCTGATCTAAATCCTGATGGTTATAGGATCAACCCTGAGTGGTTATGGCCTCCCTAGTGTCTCTGACCTAAACCCTGAGTGGTTATGGCCTCCCTAGTGTCTCTGACCTAAAACCTGAGTGGTTATGGCCACATCCGTGAGTGGGTATAGCCTCCCTAGTGTTTCTGACCTAACCCCTGAGTGGTTATGGCCTCTGTAGTTTGTCTGACCTAAAAGCTGAGTGGTTATGGCCTCCCTTGTGTCTCTGACCTAAACCCCGATTGGTTGTGGCCTCCCTAGTGTCTCTGGCCTAAACCCTAAGTTTGGCCTACCTAGTGTCTCTGACCTAAACCCTGAGTGGTTATGGCCTCAACCCTTAGTGGTTATGGCCTCCCTAGTGTCTCTGACCTAAACCCTTATTAGTGATGGCCTTAACCCTGAGTGACTTTGGCCTCAACACTGAGGTGTTATGGCCTCCCTAGTGCCTTTTAACTAAACCCTGAGTTGTTATGGCCCCAACCCTGAGTGGTTATGGCCTCCCTAGTGTCTTTGATCTAGACCCTGAGTGGTTATGGCCTCAACCCCGAGTGGTTTTGGCCTCCCTAGTGTCTCTGACCTAAGCCCTGAGTGGTGATAGCCTTAACCCTGAGTGGTTATGGCCTCCCTAGTGTGTCTGACCTAAACACTGAGTGGTTATGGCATCAACCCTGGGTGGTTATGGCCTCTGTAGTGTCTCTGACCTAAAAGCTGAGTGGTTATGGCCTCATCCGTGAATGGTTATAGCCACCCTAGTGTTTCTGACCTAAACCCTGAGTGGTTATGGCCTCTGTAGTTTCTCTGACCTAAAAGCTGAGTGGTTATGGCCTCATCCGGGAGTGGTTATAGCCACCCTAGTATTTCGGACCTAACCCTGAGTGGTTATGGCCTCAACCCAGAGTGGTTATGGCATCCCTTGTGTCTCTGAGCTAAACCCCGAGTGGTTGTGGCCTCCCTAGTGTCTCTGGCCTAAACCATGAGTGGTTATGGCTTTGACCCTGAGTGGGTTTGACCTCCCTAGTGTCTCTGACCTAATCCCTGAGTGGTTATGTCGTTCCTAGTGTCTCTGACCTAAACCCTGAGTGGTTATGGCCTCAAACCTGAATGGTTATGGTCTCACTAGTGTCTCTGACCAAAACCCTGAGTGGTGATGGCCTCAACCCTGAGTGGTTATGGCTTTCCTAGTGTTTCTGACCTAAAATCTGAGTGGTTATGGCCTCAACCCTGAGTGTGTATGGCCTCCCTAGTGTCTCTGACCTAAACCCTGAGTGGTTATGGCCTCAACCCTGAGTGGTAATGGCATCATTAATGTCTCTGACCTAAAGCCTTAGGGTTATGGCCTCAAAACTGAGTGGTTTTGGCCTCCACCAGTGTCTCTAACCTAAACCCTCTTTGATTATGGCCTTAACCCTGAGTGGCTATGGCCTCAACCCTGACTGGTTATGGCCTCCCTAGTGCCTTTGAACTAAATCCTGAATGCTTATGGCCTCAACCCTGGGTGGTTATGGTATCCCTAGTGTCTCTGACCTACACCCTGAGTGGTTATGGCCTCAACCTTGAGTGGTAATGGCCTCCCTAGTGTCTATGACCTAAGCCCTGAGTGGTGATAACCTCAACCCTGAGTGGCTATGGCCTCCCTAGTGTCTCTGACCTAAACTGTGAGTGGTTATGGCCTCAACCCTGAGTTGTTATGGCCTCCCTAGTGTCTCTGACCTAAACCCTAAGTGGTTATGGCCTTAACCCTGTTTTTTTTTTTTTTTTTTTTTTTTTTTCTATGTGATTGAGGGAGGCAAAAGGCATAACTGCCTATAGCGAGTGCCTCCTCCATAGTTGAAAGAGTGACAGGGACAAAATCAAGGGACATTCGAGCCAAAATGCCTGGACACACAGAGTTTGAAGCAATTTAATTCATAGGAAGAGGGAAAGACTGATTCTGGGAGAGAGTTCCAGAGCTCAGCTGTTGAGTAGAAGAAAGTTTGAGAGTAACATTTCACTCTTGGGTTGGAGAGTTGCACAGAGTAGGGGTGGGATTGAGTTGCAAGACGGGTACCACGTGCCCTACGTAATTGAGGTGGTCTGCACTGGGATAGTCTGAGGAACACTGATTATTATAGTAGCGATAGAATAGCGAGAGAGATGCAACATTGCGGCGGAGAGAGAGAGATTGCAGAGAGTTGGTAAGTGGACGGGAGTTAATGATACGAAAGGCCTTCCTTTCAACTTTGTTTTGAAAGAGTTTGCCTAGGCAGGGAGTCAGCACGGAAGCAACGTTTTTGAGAACAACAGGAGGAACACCGTCCGGACCGTCCGGACCGTACGCCTTATTAGTGTTAAGCCCAGAGAGGGTAGAAAGTACATCTTTAGAAGAGATTAGGATATTAGGCATAAGTAAGAGAGAGGAAGGCGGAGAGTACAAAGGAGTACACAGGAGTACAAAGGAAATCAAGCAACAACAGGTCTAGTGACCCTTCTAGGCTGCTTGTCCTCCAAAACACTGAGGATCAAGTGTCCAAACAGTGGTTTAGAGAGGGTAAGGGAACATTGGAAAGGGAACTACTGCCCTGGAACTAATGTCCGTGGCAGGACTAGGAAGTTAGTAGGGGACATATGGGTTAGTAACTGAGGGGAGGATAAAATAAAGTTATTCATTTACAAACGCAGTCAGTCGCGGGTTTGATGCGAGATATTTGTCTAGGCGGAGTTTAAATGAATCAACGGTGCTGCAGTCTATGACATCTCGGGGAAGCCCATTCCATAAGTTGACAACTCGATTGAAGAAGAAATTCTTAGCTTCGTGTGAGTTAAAAGATTTACCAATTATTTTGCAACCGTTTCCCTGCATGTAATTAGATTGGTCGATAGTGAAGTACTTACTACAGTTCATATTGTCGATGCCTTTAATGATTTTGAACACTTGAATTAAGTCACCTCTTAATCTGCGCTGGATTAAAGGAAATAGATTTAATTATCTAGGACGCTCTTCGTATGGTTTGTTCTTTAGGCTAGGTATCATTTTGGTAACTCTACGTTGAACTCGTTCTAGCTTGTTTATGTCTTTTTGGTAATAAGGGCACCAGGATTGAACGCAGTATTCCAGAAGAGGGCGGACTAAGGAATTGTAAAGGGTTAGGATAACGTCTTTGGATTTATGCTCAAATGACCTGCCTATAAAGTCAATTATTTTGTTTGCCTTCTTAACAACTTCTGAACATTGTTGACTCGGTTTTAGGTTACTCGATATTGTTACTCCCAGATCGGTTTCTCTGTTTACATTCTTAAGCTGAGTGCCATTCATCGAATAGTTTGCTTTCTCATTTAGGTATCCAATATGTAGTACTTTACATTTATCCGCATTGAAACTCATTTGCCAAATTTGGGCCAAATGTGACAATTTATCTAGATTGTGTTGCATATCGTCAACTTGTTCTTTTGAGAGTACGCTATTTGCAATTTTTGTATCGTCAGCAAATTTTGAGATTGTACAGGTGAGACCCTCATCTATGTCGTTGATGTAAATTAGAAAGATAATTGGTCCTAGTACCGATCCCTGGGGTACCCTGCTACTTACATTGGTCCATTTAGATGCCTTACCGTTTATGACTACTCTTTGCTTTCTGTCGCTGAGCCAATTTGCTATCCATTTCAACACACAATCTTGTATTCCATGCACTTTTAGTTTTAGCAGTAAACTTTTGTGGGGAACTTTGTCAAAGGCCTTTTGAAAATCAAGGTATATAATATCTACAGCTTTACTCTCATCGTAGAGGTTGAGGATATCGTGGAAGAAGTCTAAGAGGTTTGTTAAACAGGAACGTTTTTTACGAAAGCCGTGTTGAGTATCTTTAAGTAAGTTATTTTCCTCTAAGTGATTTACGAGTCTGTCTCTTATGACCGTTTCTAGCATTTTACATACAACTGAGGTTAAGCTAATTGGACGATAGTTACTGGGTAGGGATTTGTTGTCTTTTTTGAATATCGGTGTTACGTTGGCTATCTTCCACTGATCAGGCATATTTCCAGACTGCAAGGATTTATTGAATAGTAATGTCAGTGGTTTGGAGAGCTCATCCTTAGCTTCCTTTAGAACTCTAGGCGAGATTGTATCAGGTCCAGGCGTTTTATTTACCTTGAGTTTATCTAAACAATTCAATACTTCTCTCTCTGTAATGGTGATATTGCTTAGAACATCTGAATTATCAATCTGAATCGGCGATGGTGTAGGGATATCACTGAGGTCTTCTGTTGTAAAAACTGATGCAAAGAAGGTATTGAGGGCATTACTCATTTGTATTTCGTCTTTGGTGTATTCTCCATTTTCATCGATTAACGGTCCAACAGTTGAAGAAACTACTTTTTTCTTTCTGATATAACTATAGAATTCTTTCGGGTTTGTTTTACTTTGATTCGCAATATGTAACTCTAGGGTCTTTTTACTTTGCTTTATTAACTTTTTGGCTTTGCGTCGTAGCTCTACAAATTTCACCCGTTCTTCGTCATTTTGTGAGGATTTTAATTAGCAAATTTTTTAGCAAGCAGGCAGTTTGAAATATCTTTATTCCACCATTTGGGCTTATTATTAAGGCCTGGACGCCGTATTTTCGATGGTATGCAGTCTTGCACTGCTTTTAGGTAAGTGGTTTCGAATAACTTCCGATATGTATTGATGTCGTTATTGTTAATTAAAAAGCTCCAGTCAGTTTCTTTAAACATAGCTCTAAGTTTGTGAAAGTTTGCTTTCTTGAAATTAGGGACTTTTTCGATGCTACTATTTGGTTCGTTACTAGTAAAGTTTAAAGCGAAAGTTATCGTACGATGGTCGCTGTTACTGAATTTATCACCAACATTCAAATTCTCTATTAATTCTTCTTTTGTTGCAAGTACAATTTCAAGAACGTTATTTCCACGGGTCGGTGTTCGAACAAATTGATAAAGCGAACTCTCTTGCAAGTTCGTATACAAGTCATGTCCGGAGTGTGAAGTAAGAGTATCGCCCCACTTGGTCAAAGGTAAATTAAAGTCGCCAAAAAATACGGTATCTTGTGAGTTACTTACATCTGCAATTTGTTCATAAATCTCTCGGTCAGTTTGCACTGATTGAGCTGGAGGTCTGTATATTAATGCAAGTATTATTTTTGTACCTTCATTATTCTTTATTAGCACAAAAGGTGTGTCGACGTTCACAATTTGAGGTTTTGACATGAGGGTCAGGTTAATACTTTCTTTGATATAAAATAAAACGCCACCTCCATTTTTATTTATTCGGCTTTTCTCAAACATTACATAACCGGGAAGTGAATACTCTGCTAAAAAGTCTCTATCTTCTGTATTGAGCCAAGATTCTGTTATACCAATCACATCATAATTTTCAGTAAACACTAGTTCCTCTAAATCTGAAAATTTATTGCGTATGCTACGAGCGTTTGCATAGAAAACCTTTAAAGTTGCGGTTTTAGAACTCACAGAACGTTCTTTAATAAAAATTTTGGTTCTGGTCGGATCTACATTTACATTCATGGCTGTCATCGGTCCTTGTTCGTTATCCCTGGCGGTTTTGAATTTGGGTCGTGTTGGTGGAGCTTTATCCAAATTCGCGGTTCTTGAAAAATTAGCATTTAATTCCTTCACAGGTTGCCGCCCTCGCTGTCTTCGGTCCTCCTTCCTGGCTGTCCTGTGCTGAGTCGATTTCTTCTCCGAAAATCCTTCACCGCACCGTTGAGAAGACGCCCAAAACGTGCTGCTCCCACCTGGTTCAGATGAACTCCATCGTCCGAAAACAAATAGTCATCGTAGTAGAAATTGTCCCAGGTGTCGACGAATCCCACGTTTTCCTTCCTGCAGAGGTTTGCTAGACAACGATTTGTGCTGGTGGCTATGTTGTAAAATCGGCTCTCTACACCAAGCCGGGGGATGATTCCTGAGATGATGAACCTTGATGACTTCTCCTTAAACGACTTGATCAGCTGCTGGTACTTTAAAAGCAAATCTTCCGACCGGGTTCGCTGTACATCGTTGGATCCAACGTGGATGACGTACATTGTATTACCAGGGGCCAGCTTAGATACTTCGTCAACTGCAGCAACTACGTCGTCCACACCACCACCAGGGATACAAAAACGCTTCCTGGTCTTAGGTGCTCTGGCGCAAAACTCAGTGAGCTGACCACGTATCATCGAGTCTCCCACGAGCCGGACGTCTTCTATTTCCGCTTCGTCATCTGAGTCTGTGAGTATCCGGAAGCGGTTTTGACACTCGGTAATCGGTATGGGTTTCCTGGTCTTGGGGCAAACGTTGTTCCTCACGCCACGGAAGTTGTCTTGAGGGGGAAGAGAGTCACTATTTGTTTCTTGAGTATCGGAAACATCAGCTGAAATGGCTACTGCAGGCGTTGAATTGTTGGCAGTTGACGTTGGGGCGTTGGTGGCTGCTGGAGTTGGGGTGACAATTGAAGTTTGTGGTACTCCAACGTTGAGTGTTACAAACTCTTGGAGTGATTCCAGCTTCATGGTGAGGACGTTTATCTTGTTGTAGGCTTCATCTAATTTCATTGTCAAATTCTCTCGTTGCTGGCAGAGACGGCAGACTTGAAGATTGACAGTAGCAAACATGGACTCACCAAACCTACCGGCGCAGTTCGTACAAGTGCGAGGCATGGTAACAGTCAGTTTCTTCAGATCACTTCACTCACTTTAAAACACTTAACTCACTTTAAAATACTTAACTCACTTTAAAACACTTCACGCACTTTAGAAACACTTCAATCACTTCAACCGAAAGCAAATATGTTGAAATACACAACAATAGATTATCAGGGGTGATAGCCTAACCGAAAACAAAAATTATGAGATACGCAGAATTAGGCTTCCAGGGGCGATAGCCTAACCAAAAGTTTTTAAAAAATTGAAATACGCACCAATAGGCTACCAGCGTTGAATAGCCTAACCGAAAATAATAAAATTGAAATACGCAGAAATAGTCTACCAGGTGTGATAACCTAACCTTAAACAAATATATATATATAACAGAATATGTAACTAAATATACAATTCACCAAATAGAGATTATATAAAAATAAAGTGTGACTGCACACAAGGGGTTAATATACTGTATCAACAGACGGCCCTGGTGTCACTGTAGCCTAGTAAAGCAGTAGCCTACTCTTTTTAGATAACACAAAAAAAGTGTATCAGTCAAAGGTTACTACAAGATCGTGCAAGCAACAACTAAAATTACAGATATATATAGCTACAGTAGGATACTAAATACAATATCTACTAGAGTTAATAAGAACAACAGATTGGCTGGCTATAGGCTAGGCTAAGTTTGGATTAGGATAAAAGCTTGGCAGGTTGGGTTAGGCTAGGTTAGTTTGTACAAATACCACCCTTAGCTTAAAGTAAAATCAGACTGAGGAGAAAAAGTCAAGAATATATCTAGGGGAAAAAGATAAATTAATGCACTTAAATTGACTACAAAATTGGCTGGAATTTAATATGTATAATCCCCCCAAAAAAGTTTGTTTACAAAATGGCGTCGGCGTTCGTTCCTGTAGGCAGGTTAGTTAGTACACAATATTGTTTATTAGCAAATTAATATGCAAAGCTTTACTTACATACAGGGCAGTTAAATTGATACTTACTACAGTAGGTAATGGGTAAAATTAGGGGCTACGATTTTATATCAAATAAGAAGAGAGCGTTTGTTTACAAAACAAAACAAACAAAGAACAACAGATGGCGCTAGTGGCGCCCTGTCCGAGCAGGAGTTTTGTGATAAACACAAAGTTTATCAGTCAATACACAGCGAAATATCGTGCAGTGTTACTTACTAAGCTACAGGATGGTTAAACGTGCTCTTAACCACCTTTCATGCACAAGAATGAAGATGAGTAGTTAATACTCAAATTATGATCGATATCGTGAGAGCGTTGACAGAGCGTCTGCAGCGTCTGGCGGTAGCGAGTTGAGGGAGGAATAGCACCGGAATCATCCAAGGTGGAGTTTCTAGCAAAAGTTTGAGCGAAGAGTTTAGATTTGTCAGAGGAAGAAGTGATGGTTGTGCCATCAGAGTGGGAAAGGGGAGGGAAAGACGAGGAAGAGAAATTGTTGGAGAGGTTTTTGGCTAGATACCAGAAAGCTTTGGAAGAGCTAGAGTTGGATAGTTCAGTGCATGTTCGGGTTATGGCCTCCCTAATGTCTCTGACCTAAACCCAGAGTGGTTGTGGGCTCCCTAGTGTCTCTGACATAAAAGCTGAGTGGTTATGGCCTAATCTGTGAGTGGTTATGGCCTCCCTAGTGTCTCTGACCTAAACCCTGAGTGGTTTTGGCCTCGAATCTGAGTGGTTAAGGCCCCCCTAGTGTCTCTGGCCTAAACCCTGAGTGGTTATGACTTCAACCCTGAGTGGGTTTGGCCTCCCTTGTGTCTCTGACCTAATCCCTGAGTGGTTATGTCCTCCCTAGTGTCTCTGATCTAAACCCTGAATGGTTATGGGCTAAACCCTGAATGTTTATGGCCTCACTAGTGTCTCTGACCTAAACCCTGAGTGGTTATGGCCTCCGTAGTGTCTCTGACCTAAACCGTGAGTGGTTATGGCCTCAACCTTGAATGATTATGGCCTCCGTAATGTATCTGATATAAACCCTGAATGGCTATGGCCTCCCTAGTGGCTCTGACCTAAACCCTGAGTGGTTATGGCCTCCTTGGTGACTCTGATCTAAACCCTGAGTGTTTATGGCCTCAACTCTGAGTGGTTATGGCCTTCCTAGTGTCTCTGACCTAAACCCTGACAGGTTATGGCCTCAACCCTGAGTGGTTATGGCCTCCCAAGTGCCTTTGACCTAAACCCTGAGTGGTTATGGCCTCCCTAGTGTCTCTGACCTAAACCATGAGTGGTTATGGCTTCAACCCTGAGTAGCTATGGCCTCCCTAGTGGCTCTGACCTAAGCCCTGAGTGGTTGTGGCCTCCCTAGTGGCTCTGACCTAAAAGCTGAGTCGCTATGGCCTCATTTGTGAGTGGTTATGGCACCCCTAGTGTCTCTGAACTAAACCCTGAGTGGTTATGGCCTCCCTAGTGTCTCTGGCCTAGACCCTGAGTGGTTATGGCTTCACCCCTGAGTGGGTTTGGCCTCCCTAGTAACTCTGACCTAAACCCTGAGTGGTTTTGGCCTCAACCCTTAGTGGTTATGGCCTCACTAGTGTCTCTGACCTAAACCTTGAGTGGTTATGTCCTCCCTATTGTCTCTGACCTAAACCCTGAGTGGTTATGGCCTCTGTAGTGTCTCTGACCTAAACTTTGAGTGGTTATGGCCTCTACATTGAGTGATTATGGCCTCCCTAATGTCTCTGACATAAACCCAGAGTGGCTATGGCCTCAACCCTGAGTGGTTATGGGATCCCTAGTGTCTCTGACCTAAACACTGAGTGGTTATGGCCTCAGCCCTGATTGGTTATGGC
This sequence comes from Paralithodes platypus, assembly GCA_032716605.1. Taxonomy (NCBI): domain Eukaryota; kingdom Metazoa; phylum Arthropoda; class Malacostraca; order Decapoda; family Lithodidae; genus Paralithodes; species Paralithodes platypus. Next base: position 13,023,458 of record CM064569.1, on the reverse strand, counting down.
CTCCCTAGTGTCTCTGATCTAAACCCTGAGGTGTTATGGCCTCAACCCTGAGTGGGTATGGCCTTAACCCTGAGTGGTTATTGCCTCTCTAGTGTCTCTGACCTAAACACTGAGTGGCTATGGCCTATCTAATGTCTGTGACCTAAACCCTGAGTGATTATGGCCTCAACCCTGAGTGGTTTTGACCTCCCTAGTGTCTCTGACCTAAGCCCTGAGTGGTCAAGGCCTCAACCCTGAGTGGTTTTGGCCTCAACCCTGAGTAGTTATGGCCTCCCTAGTGTCTCTGACCTAAACCCTGAGTGGTTATGGTCTCAACCTTGAGTGGTTATGGCCTCTCTAGTGTCTCTGATCTAAACCCTGAGTGGTTATGGCCTCAACCCTGAGTGGTTATGGCCTCCCTAGTGTCTCTGACCTAAACCCTGAGTGGTTATGGCATCAATTCTGAGTGTTTTTGGCCTCCCTAGTGTCTATGACCTAAACACTGAGTGGTTATGGCCTCAACCCTGTGTGATTATGGCCTCCCTGGTGTTTCTGACCTAAGCCCTGAGTGGTTATGGCCTCAACCCTGAGTGGTTATGGCCTCCCTAGTGTCTTTGACCTAAGCCTTGAGTGGTTATGGCCTCAACCCTAAGTGGTTATGGCCTCTCGAGTGGCTCTGACCTAAACCCTGAGTGGTTATGGCCTCAACCCTGAGTGGTTATGGCCTCCCTAGTGTCACTGACCTATACCCTGAGTGGTTATGGCCTCCCTAGTGTCTCTGACCTAAACCTTGAGTGGTTATGGCCTCAACCCTGAGTTGTTATGGCCTCCCTAGTGTCTTTGAACTAAACCCTTAGTGGCTGTGGCCCCAACCCTGAGATGTTATGGCCTTCCTAGTGTCTCTGACCTAGACCTTGAGTGGTTATGGCCTCAACCCTGAGTGGTTATGGCCTCCCTAGTGTCATTGACCTAAGCCATGAGTGGTTATGGCCTCAACCCTGAGTGGTTATGGCCTCTCGAGTGGCTCTGACCTAAACCCTGAGTGGTTATGGCCTCAACCTTGAGTAGTTATGGCCTCTCTAGTGTCTCAGACCTAAACCCAGAGTGGTTATGACCTCAACCCTGAGTGGTTATGGCCTCCTTAGTGTCGCTGACGAAAACCCTGAGTGGTTATGGCCTCCCTAGTGTCTCTGACCTAAACCTTGAGTGGTTATGGCCTCAACCCTGAGTGGTTATTGCCTCAACCCTGAGAGGTGTCTCTGACCTAAACCCTGAGGGTTATGGCCTCAACCCTGAGCGGTTATGGCCTCACTAGTGTCTCTGACCTAAGCCCATAGTGGTTATAGCCTCAACCCCGAGTGGTTATGGCCTCTCTAGTGTCTTTGACCTAAACCCTGAATGACTATGGCCTCCGAGTGTGTCTAACCTAAACCCTGAGTGGTTAGGGTCTCAACATTGAGTGGCTATGACGTCCCCAGTGTCTCTGACATAAACCCTGAGTGGTTATGGCCTCCCTAGTGCCTCTGAACTAAACCCTGAGTTGTTATGGCCTCAACCCTGAGTGGTTGTGGCCTTCCTAGTGTCTCTGATCTAAATCCTGAGTGGTTATGGCCTCAACCATGATTGGCTGTGGCATCCCTAGTGTCTCTGACCTAAACCCAGAGTCGTTATGGCCCAACCCTGAGTAGTTATGGCCTCCCTAGTGTCTTTGACCTAAACCCTGAGTGGTTATTTCCTCAACCCTCAGTGGTTATGGCCTCCCTAGTGCCTCTGAACTAAACCCTGAGTTGTTATGGCCTCAACCCTGAGTGGTTGTGGCCTTCCTAGTGTCTCTGATCTAAATCCTGAGTGGTTATGGCCTCAACCATGATTGGCTGTGGCATCCCTAGTGTCTCTGACCTAAACCCAGAGTCGTTATGGCCCAACCCTGAGTAGTTATGGCCTCCCTAGTGTCTTTGACCTAAACCCTGAGTGGTTTTTTCCTCAACCCTCAGTGGTTATGGCCTCTCTAGTGTCTCTGACTTAAACTTTGAGTGGTTATGACCTCAACCTTGAGTGGATATTGCCTCAAGCCTGAGTGGTAATGGCTTTCATAGTGTCTCTGACCAAAACACTGAGTAGTTATGGCCTCAACCCTGAGTGGTTATGGCCTCCCTATAGTCTCTGATCGAAACCCTGAGTGGTAATGGCCTCAACCCTGAGTGGTTATGGCCTCCCTAGTGTCTCTGACCTAAACCCTGAATGGTAATGGCCTCAACTCTGAGTGGTTATGGCTTCCCTTGTGTATCTGACCTAATCCCTGAGTGGTTATGGCCTCAAACCTGAGTGTTTATGGCCTCCCTAGTGTCTCTGACCTAAACCCTGAGTGTGTATGGCCTCCCTAGTTTCTCTGACAGAGATATGGTCACAAGCCTGAGTGGGTTTGGCCTCCCTAGTGTCTCTGACCTAAACCCTGAGTGGTTATGGCCTCTGTAGTGTCTCTGACCTAAACCTTGAGTGGTTATGGCCTCTAGATTGAGTGATTATGGCCTCCCTAATGTCTCTGACATAAACCCTGAGTGGTTATGGTCTCAATCCTGTGTAGTTATGGCCTTAACCCTGAGTGATTATGGCCTCGCTAGTGTCTCTGACCTAAGCCCTGAGGGGTTATGGGCTCCCTAGTGTCTCAGACCTAAACCCTGAGTGGATATGGCCTCAACCGTGAGTGGTTGTGGGCTCCCTAGTTTCTATGACCTAAGCCTTGAGTGGTTATGGCCTCAGCCCTGAGGTGTTGTGCCCTCAACCCTGAGTGGTTATGGCCTCAACCCTTAGTGGCTATGGCCTCCCTAGTGTCTCTGACCTAAACCCTGAGTGGCTATTGCCTCCCTAGTGTCTGTTACCTAAACCCTGAGTGATTATGGCCTCAACCCTGAGTGGTTTTGACCTCCCTAGTGTCTCTGACCTAAGCCCTGAGTGGTCAAGGCCTCAACCCAGAGTGGTTTTGGGCTCAACCCTGAGTAGTCATGGCCTCCCTAGTGTCTCTGACCTAAACCCTGAGTGGTTATGGCCTCTCTAGTGTCTCTGATCTAAACCCTGAGTGGTTATGGCCTCAACCCTGAGTGGTTGTGGCCTCCCTAGTGTCTCTGACCTAAACCCTGAGTGGTTATGGCCTCAACCCTGAATGGGTAAAACCTCCCTAGTGTCTCTGACCTAAGCCCTGATTGGGTATGGTCTCAAGCCTGAGTGGTTATGGCCTCCCTAGTGTCTCTCACCTAAATCCTGAGTGGTTATGGCCACAACCCTGAGGGGTTATGGCCTCCCTAGTGTTTCTGACCTAAACCCAAAGTGGTTTTGGCCTCAACCCTGAGTGGTTATGGCCTCCCTAGTGTCTCTGACCTAAGCCCTGAGTGGTTTTGGCCTCAACTCTGAGTGGTTATGGCCTCCCTAGTGTCTCTGACATAAACCCTGAGTGGTTATGGCCTCAAACCTGAGTGGTTATGGCCTCCCTAGTATCTCTGACCTAAACCCTGAGTGGTTATAACCTCAATCCTGAGTGGTTATGATCTCACTCCTGAGTGGGAATGGCCTCAAGCCTGAGTGGTTCTGGCCTCCCTAGTGTCTCTTATCTAAACCCTGAGTGGTTATGGCCTCAACTGTGATTGGTTACATCCTCCCTAGTGTCTCTGATCTAAGCGCTGAGTGTTTATGCCCTCAATCCTGAGTGGTTATGGCCTCACCAGTGTCTCTGACCTAAACCCTGAGTGGTTATGGTCTCAACGCTGAGTGGTTATGGCCTCACTAGTGTCTCTGACCTAAACTAATACAGGTTATGGGCTCAATCCTGAGTGGTTATGGCTTCCCAAGTGTCTTTGACCTAAACCCTGAGGGGTTATGGGCTCCCTAGTGTCTCTGACCTAAACCCTGAGTGGTTATGGCCTCAACCGTGAGTGGTTGTGGGCTCCCTAGTTTCTATAACTAAGCCTTGAGTGGTTATGGCCTCAGCCCTGAGTGGTTGTGGCCTCCCTAGTGTCTCTGATCTAAACCCTGAGGTGTTGTGGCCTCAGCCCTGAGAGGTTATGGCCTCAACCCTTAGTGGTTATGGCCTCCCTAGTGTCTCTGACCTAAACCCTGAGTGGTTATTGCCTCCCTAGTGTCTGTGACCTAAACCCTGAGTGATTATGGCCTCAACCCTGAGTGGTTTTGACCTCCCTACTGTCTCTGACCTAAGCCATGAGTGGTCAAGGCCTCAACCCAAAGTGGTTTTGGGCTCAACCCTGAGAAGTCATGGCCTCCCTAGTGTCTCTGACCTAAACCCTGAGTGGTTATGGCCTCAACCCTGAGTGGGTATGGCCTCTCTAGTGTCTCTGATCTAAACCCGGAGTGGTTATGGCCTCAATCCTGAGTGGTTATGGCCTCCCTAGTGTCTCTGACCTAAACCCTGAGTGGTTATGGCCTCAACTGTGAGTGGATACATCCTCCCTATTGTCTCTGATCTAAGCGCTGAGTGGTTATGGCCTCAACCCTGTGTGATTATGGCCTCCCTAGTGTCTCTGACCTAAACCCTGAGTGGTTATGGCCTCAACCCTGAATGGGTATAACCTCCCTAGTGTCTCTGACCTAAGCCCTGAGTGGCTATGGTCTCAAGCCCGAGTGGTTATGGCCTCCCTAGCGTCTCTCACCTAAATCCTGAGTGGTTATGGCCACAACCCTGAGGGGTTATGGCCTCCCTAGTGTTTCTGACCTAAACCCAAAGTGGTTTTGGCCTCAACCCTGAGTGGTTATGGCCTCCCTAGTGTCTCTCACCTAAGCCCTGAGTGGTTTTGGCCTCAACTCTGAGTGGTTATGGCCTCCCAAGTGTCTCTGACATAAACCCTGAGTGGTTATGGCCTCCCTAGTATCTCTGACCTAAACCCTGAGTGGTTATAACCTCAATCCTGAGTGGTTATGATCTCACTCCTGAGTGGGAATGGCCTCAACCCTGAGTGGTTCTGGCCTCCCTTGTGTCTCTTATCTAAACCCTGAGTGGTTATGGCCTCAACTGTGATTGGTTACATCCTCCCTAGTGTCTCTGATCTAAGCGCTGAGTGTTTATGCCCTCAATCCTGAGTGGTTATGGCCTCACTAGTGTCTCTGACCTAAACCCTGAGTGGTTATGGTCTCAACGCTGAGTGGTTATGGCCTCCCTAGTGTCTCTGACCTAAACTCATACAGGTTATGGGCTCAATCCTGAGTGGTTATGGCTTCCCAAGTGTCTTTGACCTAAACCCTGAGTGGTTATGGCCTCCCTAGTGTCTCTGACCTAAATCTTGAGTAGTTATGGCCTCAAACCTGAGTAGTTATGGCCTCCCTAGTGCCTCTGACCTAAACCCTGAGTGGTTATGGCCTCTACCCTGAGTGGTTATGGCCTCCATAGTGTCTCTGACCTAAACCCTGAATGGTTATGGCCTTAACCCTGAGTGGTTGTGACCTCCCTAGTGTCTCTGACCTAAACTCTGAGTGGTTATGGCCTCAAACCTGAATGGTTATGTCCTCACTAGTGTCTCTGGCCTAAACCCTGAGTGGTTATGGCCTCAACCCTGAGTGGTTATGGCCTCCCTAGTGTTTCTGACCTAAAACATGAGTGGTTATGGCCTCAACCCTGAGTGGTTATGGCCTCACTAGTGTCTCTGACCTAAACCCTGAGTGGCTATGACCTCAACCCTGATTGGTTATGGCCACCCTAATGTCTCTGATCTAAACCCTGAGTGGTTATGGCCTCCCTAGTGTCTCTGACCTAAACCTTGAGTGGTTATGGCTTCAACCCTGAGTGGTTATGGCCTCCCTAGTGTCTCTGATCAAGCCATGAGTGGTTATGGCCTCAACCCTGAGTGTTTATAGCCTCCCTAGTGTCTCTGACCTAAACCCTGACTGGTTATGGCCTCAACCCTGAGTGGTTATGGCCTCCCATGTGTCTTTAACATAAATGCTGAATGGTTATGGCCTCCCTAGTGTCTCTGACCTAAGCCCTGAGTGGTCATGGCTTCAACCGTGTGTGGTACTGGCCTCCCTAGTGCTTCTGACCTAATCCCTGAGTGGTTATGGCCACAACCCTGAGTAGTTATGGCCTCCCTAGTGTCTTTGACCTAAACCCTGAGTGGTTTCGGCCTCAATCCTGAGTGGTTATAGCCTCCCTAGTGTCTCTCACCTAAAATTTGAGTGTTTATGGCCTCAATCCTGAGTGGTTATGGCCTCACTAGTGTCTCTGACCTAAACCCTGAGTGGTTATGGTCTCAACGCTGAGTGGTTATGGCCTCCCTAGTGTCTCTGACCTAAAACCCATACAGGTTATGGGCTCAACCCTGAGTGGTTATGGCTTCCCAAGTGTCTTTGACCTAAACCCTGAGTGGTTATGGCCTCCCTAGTGTTTCTGACCTAAATCTTGAGTGGTTATGGCCTCAACCCTGAGTAGTTATGGCCTCCCTAGTGCCTCTGACCTAAACCCTGCGTGGTTATGGCCTCTACCCTGAGTGGTTATGGCCTCCATAGTGTCTCTGACCTAAACCCTGAGTGGTTATGGCCTCACACCTGAATGGTTATGTCCTCACTAGTGTCTCTGGCCTAAACCCTGAGTGGTTATGGCCTCCCTAGTGTTTCTGACCTAAAACATGAGTGGTTATGGCCTCAACCCTGAGTGGTTATGGCCTCACTAGTGTCTCTGACCTAAACCCTGAGTGGCTATGACCTCAACCCTGATGGGTTATGGCCTCCCTAATGTCTCTGATCTAAACCTTGAGTGGTTATGGCCTCCCTAGTGTCTCTGTCCTAAACCTTGAGTGGTTATGGCTTCAACCCTGAGTGGTTATGGCCTCCCTAGTGTCTCTGATCTAAGCCATGAGTGGTTATGGCCTCAACCCTGAGTGTTTATGGCCTCCATAGTGTCTCTGACCTAAAACCTGACTGGTTATGGCCGCAACCCTGAGTGGTTATGGCCTCCCATGTGTCATTTACATAAACCCTGAATGGTTATGGCCTCCCTAGTGTCTCTGACCTAAGCCGTGAGAGGTCATGGCTTCAACCGTGAGTGGTTCTGGCCTCCCTAGTGCTTCTGACCTAATCCCTGAGTGGTTATGGCCTCAACCCTGAGTGGTTATGGCCTCCCTAGTGTCTCTGACCTAAACCCTGGGTGGTTATGGCCTCAATCCTGCGTGGTTATGACCTCCATAGTGTCTCTGACCTAAACCCTGAGTGGTTATGGCCTCAATCATGAGTGGTTATGGCATCAATCCAGGGTGGTTATGGCCTCCCTAGTGTTTCTGACCTAAACCCTGACTGGTTATGGCCTCAACCCTGAGTGGTTATGGTCTCCCATGTGTCTTTAACATAAACCCTGAATGGTTATGGCCTCCCTAGTGTCTCTGACCTAAGCCCTGAGTGGTTGTGGCTTCAACCGTGAGTGGTACTGGCCTCCCTAGTGCTTCTGACCTAATCCCTGAGTGGTTATGGCCTCAACTCTGAGTTGTTATGGCCTCCCTAGTGTCTGACTTAAACCCTGAGTGGTTATGGCCTCAACCCTGTATTGTTATGGTCTCCCTAGTGACTCTGACCTAAACCCTGAGTGGTTATGGCCTCAACCCTGACTTGTTATGGTCTCCCTAGTGAATCTGACCTAAACCCTGAGTGGTTATAACCTCAATCCTGAGTGGTTATGATCTCACCCTTGAGTGGGAATGGCCTCAACCCGGAGGGGTTATGGCCTCCCTAGTGTCTCTTATCTAAACCCTGAGTGGTTATGGCCTCCCTAGTGTCTCTAACCTAAACCCTGAGTAGTGATGGCGTTAACCCTGAGTGAATTTGGCCTCAACCCTGAGGTATTATGGACTCTATAGTGCCTTTGAACTAAACCCTGAGTGGTTATGGCCTCAACTCTGAGTGGTTACGACATCCATAATGTCTCTGATCAACACCCTGAGTGGTTATGGCCTCAACTGTGATTGGTGACATCCTCCCTAGTGTCTCTGATCTAAGCGCAGAGTGCTTATGGCCTCAACCCTGTGTGATTATGGCCTTCCTAGTGTCTTTGACCTAAACCCTGAGTGGTTTCGGCCTCAACCCTGAGTGGTTATAGCCTCCCTAGTGTCTCTCACCTAAACTCTGAGTGTTTATGCCCTCAATCCTGAGTGGTTATGGCCTCACCAGTGTCTCTGACCTAAACCCTGAGTGGTTATGGTCTCAACGCTGAGTGGTTATGGTCTCCCTAGTGTCTCGGACCTAAACTAATACAGGTTATGGGCTCAATCCTGAGTGGTTATGGCTTCCCAAGTGTCTTTGACCTAAACCCTGAGGGGTTATGGGCTCCCTAGTGTCTCTGACCTAAACCCTGAGTGGTTATGGCCTCAACCGTGAGTGGTTGTGGGCTCCCTAGTTTCTATGACTAAGCCTTGAGTGGTTATGGCCTCAGCCCTGAGTGGTTGTGGCCTCCCTAGTGTCTCTGATCTAAACCCTGAGGTGTTGTGGCCTTAACCCTGAGTGGTTATGGCCTCAACCCTTAGTGGTTATGGCCTCCCTAGTGTCTCTGACCTAAACCCTGAGTGGTTATTGCCTCCCTAGTGTCTGTGACCTACACCCTGAGTGATTATGGCCTCAACCCTGAGTGGTTTTGACCTCCCTACTGTCTCTGACCTAAGCCCTGAGTGGTCAAGGCCTCAACCCAAAGTGGTTTTGGGGTCAACCCTGAGAAGTCATGGCCTCCCTAGTGTCTCTGACCTAAACCCTGAGTGGTTATGGCCTCAACCCTGAGTGGGTATGGCCTCTCTAGTGTCTCTGATCTAAACCCTGAGTGGTTATGGCCTCAATCCTGAGTGGTTATGGCCTCCCTAGTGTCTCTGACCTAAACCCTGAGTGGTTATGGCCTCAACTGTGAGTGGATACATCCTCCCTAGTGTCTCTGATCTAAGCGCTGAGTGGTTATGGCCTCAACCCTGTGTGATTATGGCCTCCCTAGTGTCTCTGACCTAAACCCTGAGTGGTTATGGCCTCAACCCTGAATGGGTATAACCTCCCTAGTGTCTCTGACCTAAGCCCTGAGTGGCTATGGTCTCAAGCCTGAGTGGTTATGGCCTCCCTAGTGTCTCTCACCTAAATCCTGAGTGGTTATGGCCACAACCCTGAGGGGTTATGGCCTCCCTAGTGTTTCTGACCTAAACCCAAAGTGGTTTTGGCCTCAACCCTGAGTGGTTATGGCCTCCCTAGTGTCTCTCACCTAAGCCCTGAGTGGTTCTGGCCTCAACTCTGAGTGGTTATGGCCTCCCAAGTGTCTCTGACATAAACCCTGAGTGGTTATGGCCTCCCTAGTATCTCTGACCTAAACCCTGAGTGGTTATAACCTCAATCCTGAGTGGTTATGATCTCACTCCTGAGTGGGAATGGCCTCAACCCTGAGTGGTTCTGGCCTCCCTAGTGTCTCTTATCTAAACCCTGAGTGGTTATGGCCTCAACTGTGATTGGTTATATCCTCCCTAGTGTCTCTGATCTAAGCGCTGAGTGTTTATGCCCTCAATCCTGAGTGGTTATGGCCTGACTAGTGTCTCTGACCTAAACCCTGAGTGGTTATGGTCTCAACGCTGAGTGGTTATGGCCTCCCTAGTGTCTCTGACCTAAACTCATACAGGTTATGGGCTCAATCCTGAGTGGTTATGGCTTCCCAAGTGTCTTTGACCTAAACCCTGAATGGTTATGGCCTCCCTAGTGTCTCTGACCTAAATCTTGAGTAGTTATGGCCTCAAACCTGAGTAGTTATGGCCTCCCTAGTGCCTCTGACCTAAACCCTGAGTGGTTATGGCCTCTACCCTGAGTGGTTATGGCCTCCATAGTGTCTCTGACCTAAACCCTGAATGGTTATGGCCTTAACCCTGAGTGGTTGTGACCTCCCTAGTGTCTCTGACCTAAACTCTGAGTGGTTATGGCCTCAAACCTGAATGGTTATGTCCTAACTAGTGTCTCTGGCCTAAACCCGAAGTGGTTATGGCCTCAACCCTGAGTGGTTATGGCCTCCCTAGTGTTTCTGACCTAAAACATGAGTGGTTATGGCCTCAACCCTGAGTGGTTATGGCCTCACTAGTGTCTCTGACCTAAACCCTGAGTGGCTATGACCTCAACCCTGATTGGTTATGGCCACCCTAATGTCTCTGATCTAAACCCTGAGTGGTTATGGCCTCCCTAGTGTCTCTGACCTAAACCTTGAGTGGTTATGGCTTCAACCCTGAGTGGTTATGGCCTCCCTAGTGTCTCTGATCAAGCCATGAGTGGTTATGGCCTCAACCCTGAGTGTTTATAGCCTCCCTAGTGTCTCTGACCTAAACCCTGACTGGTTATGGCCTCAACCCTGAGTGGTTATGGCCTCCCATGTGTCTTTAACATAAATGCTGAATGGTTATGGCCTCCCTAGTGTCTCTGACCTAAGCCCTGAGTGGTCATGGCTTCAACCGTGTGTGGTACTGGCCTCCCTAGTGCTTCTGACCTAATCCCTGAGTGGTTATGGCCACAACCCTGAGTAGTTATGGCCTCCCTAGTGTCTTTGACCTAAACCCTGAGTGGTTTCGGCCTCAATCCTGAGTGGTTATAGCCTCCCTAGTGTCTCTCACCTAAACTCTGAGTGTTTATGGCCTCAATCCTGAGTGGTTATGGCCTCACTAGTGTCTCTGACCTAAACCCTGAGTGGTTATGGTCTCAACGCTGAGTGGTTATGGCCTCCCTAGTGTCTCTGACCTAAAACCCATACAGGTTATGGGCTCAACCCTGAGTGGTTATGGCTTCCCAAGTGTCTTTGACCTAAACCCTGAGTGGTTATGGCCTCCCTAGTGTTTCTGACCTAAATCTTGAGTGGTTATGGCCTCAACCCTGAGTAGTTATGGCCTCCCTAGTGCCTCTGACCTAAACCCTGCGTGGTTATGGCGTCTACCCTGAGTGGTTATGGCCTCCATAGTGTCTCTGACCTAAACCCTGAGTGGTTATGGCCTCACACCTGAATGGTTATGTCCTCACTAGTGTCTCTGGCCTAAACCCTGAGTGGTTATGGCCTCCCTAGTGTTTCTGACCTAAAACATGAGTGGTTATGGCCTCAACCCTGAGTGGTTATGGCCTCACTAGTGTCTCTGACCTAAACCCTGAGTGGCTATGACCTCAACCCTGATGGGTTATGGCCTCCCTAATGTCTCTGATCTAAACCTTGAGTGGTTATGGCCTCCCTAGTGTCTCTGTCCTAAACCTTGAGTGGTTATGGCTTCAACCCTGAGTGGTTATGGCCTCCCTAGTGTCTCTGATCTAAGCCATGAGTGGTTATGGCCTCAACCCTGAGTGTTTATGGCCTCCATAGTGTCTCTGACCTAAACCCTGACTGGTTATGGCCGCAACCCTGAGTGGTTATGTCCTCCCATGTGTCTTTTACATAAACCCTGAATGGTTATGGCCTCCCTAGTGTCTCTGACCTAAGCCGTGAGAGGTCATGGCTTCAACCGTGAGTGGTTCTGGCCTCCCTAGTGCTTCTGACCTAATCCCTGAGTGGTTATGGCCTCAACCCTGAGTGGTTATGGCCTCCCTAGTGTCTCTGACCTAAACCCTGGGTGGTTATGGCCTCAATCCTGCGTGGTTATGACCTCCATAGTGTCTCTGACCTAAACCCTGAGTGGTTATGGCCTCAATCATGAGTGGTTATGGCATCAATCCAGGGTGGTTATGGCCTCCCTAGTGTTTCTGACCTAAACCCTGACTGGTTATGGCCTCAACCCTGAGTGGTTATGGTCTCCCATGTGTCTTTAACATAAACCCTGAATGGTTATGGCCTCCCTAGTGTCTCTGACCTAAGCCCTGAGTGGTTGTGGCTTCAACCGTGAGTGGTACTGGCCTCCCTAGTGCTTCTGACCTAATCCCTGAGTGGTTATGGCCTCAACTCTGAGTTGTTATGGCCTCCCTAGTGTCTCTGACTTAAACCCTGAGTGGTTATGGCCTCAACCCTGTATTGTTATGGTCTCCCTAGTGACTCTGACCTAAACCCTGAGTGGTTATGGCCTCAACCCTGACTTGTTATGGTCTCCCTAGTGAATCTGACCTAAACCCTGAGTGGTTATAACCTCAATCCTGAGTGGTTATGATCTCACCCTTGAGTGGGAATGGCCTCAACCCGGAGGGGTTATGGCCTCCCTAGTGTCTCTTATCTAAACCCTGAGTGGTTATGGCCTCCCTAGTGTCTCTGACCTAAACCCTGAGTAGTGATGGCGTTAACTCTGAGTGAATTTGGCCTCAACCCTGAGGTATTATGGACTCTATAGTGCCTTTGAACTAAACCCTGAGTGGTTATGGCCTCAACCCTGAGTGGTTATGGCCTCACTAGTGTCTCTGACCTAAACCCTGAGTGGCTATGACCTCAACCCTGATGGGTTATGGCCTCCCTAATGTCTCTGATCTAAACCTTGAGTGGTTATGGCCTCCCTAGTGTCTCTGTCCTAAACCTTGAGTGGTTATGGCTTCAACCCTGAGTGGTTATGGCCTCCCTAGTGTCTCTGATCTAAGCCATGAGTGGTTATGGCCTCAACCCTGAGTGTTTATGGCCTCCATAGTGTCTCTGACCTAAACCCTGACTGGTTATGGCCGCAACCCTGAGTGGTTATGTCCTCCCATGTGTCTTTTACATAAACCCTGAATGGTTATGGCCTCCCTAGTGTCTCTGACCTAAGCCGTGAGAGGTCATGGCTTCAACCGTGAGTGGTTCTGGCCTCCCTAGTGCTTCTGACCTAATCCCTGAGTGGTTATGGCCTCAACCCTGAGTGGTTATGGCCTCCCTAGTGTCTCTGACCTAAACCCTGGGTGGTTATGGCCTCAATCCTGCGTGGTTATGACCTCCATAGTGTCTCTGACCTAAACCCTGAGTGGTTATGGCCTCAATCATGAGTGGTTATGGCATCAATCCAGGGTGGTTATGGCCTCCCTAGTGTTTCTGACCTAAACCCTGACTGGTTATGGCCTCAACCCTGAGTGGTTATGGTCTCCCATGTGTCTTTAACATTAACCCTGAATGGTTATGGCCTCCCTAGTGTCTCTGACCTAAGCCCTGAGTGGTTGTGGCTTCAACCGTGAGTGGTACTGGCCTCCCTAGTGCTTCTGACCTAATCCCAGAGTGGTTATGGCCTCAACTCTGAGTTGTTATGGCCTCCCTAGTGTCTCTGACTTAAACCCTGAGTGGTTATGGCCTCAACCCTGTATTGTTATGGTCTCCCTAGTGACTCTGACCTAAACCCTGAGTGGTTATGGCCTCAACCCTGACTTGTTATGGTCTCCCTAGTGAATCTGACCTAAACCCTGAGTGGTTATAACCTCAATCCTGAGTGGTTATGATCTCACCCTTGAGTGGGAATGGCCTCAACCCGGAGGGGTTATGGCCTCCCTAGTGTCTCTTATCTAAACCCTGAGTGGTTATGGCCTCCCTAGTGTCTCTGACCTAAACCCTGAGTAGTGATGGCGTTAACTCTGAGTGAATTTGGCCTCAACCCTGAGGTATTATGGACTCTATAGTGCCTTTGAACTAAACCCTGAGTGGTTATGGCCTCAACCCTGAGTGGTTACGGCATCCATAATGTCTCTGATCAACACCCTGAGTGGTTATGGCCTCAACTGTGATTGGTGACATCCTCCCTAGTGTCTCTGATCTAAGCGCAGAGTGCTTATGGCCTCAACCCTGTGTGATTATGGCCTTCCTAGTGTCTTTGACCTAAACCCTGAGTGGTTTCGGCCTCAACCCTGAGTGGTTATAGCCTCCCTAGTGTCTCTCACCTAAACTCTGAGTGTTTATGGCCTCAATCCTGAGTGGTTATGGCCTCACTAGTGTCTCTGACCTAAACCCTGAGTAGTTATGGTCTCAACGCTGTGTGGTTATGGCCTCCCTAGTGTCTCTGACCTAAACCCATACAGGTTATGGGCTCAACTCTGAGTGGTTATGGCTTCCCAAGTGTCTTTGACCTAAACCCTGAGTGGTTATGGCCTCCCAAGTGTCTCTGACTTAAATCTTGAGAGGTTTTGGCCTCAACGCTGAGTAGTTATGGCCTCCCTAGTGTCTCTGACCTAAACCCTGAGTGGTTATGGCCTCAAACCTGAATGGTTATGTCCTCACTAGTGTCTCTGGCCTAAACCCTGAGTGGTTATGGCCTCCCTAGTGTCTCTGACCTAAACCCTGAGTGGGTATGGCCTCAAACCTGAATGGTTATGTCCTCACTAGTGTCTCTGGCCTAAACCCTGAGTGGTTATGGCCTCCCTAGTGTTTCTGACCTAAAACATGAGTGGTTTTGGCCTAAACCCTGAGTGGTTATGGCCTCACTAGTGTCTCTGACCTAAACACTGAGTGGCTATGACCTCAACCCTGATTGGTTATGGCCTCCCTAATGTCTCTGATCTAAACCCTGAGTGGTTATGGCCTCCCTAATGTCTCTGACCTAAACCTTGAGTGGTTATGGCTTCAACCCTGACTGGTTATGGCCACCCTAGTGTCTCTGATCTAAGCCATGAGTGGTTATGGCCTCAACCCTGAGTGTTTATGGCCTCCCTAGTGTCTCTGACCTAAACCCTGACTGGTTATGGCCTCAACCCTGAGTGGTTATGGCCTCCCATGTGTCTTTAACATAAACCCTGAATGGTTATGGCCTCCCTAGTGTCTCTGACCTAAGCCCTGAGTGGTCATGGCTTCAACCGTGAGTGGTACTGGCCTCCCTAGTGCTTCTGACCTAATCCCTGTGTGGTTATGGCCTCAACCCTGAGTGGTTATGGCCTCCCTAGTGTCTCTAACCTAAACCCAAAGTGGTTATGGCCTCAATCCTGAGTGGTTATGGCATCAATCCAGAGTGGTTATGGCCTCACTAGTGTCTCTGACCTAAATCCTGAGTGGTCATGGTCTCAACCCAGAGTGGTTATGGCCTCCCTAGTGTCTCTGACCTAAACCCTTACTGGTTATGGCCTCAACCCTGAGTGGTTATGGCTTCCCATGTGTCCTTGACCTAAACCCTGAGTAGTTATGGCCTCCCTAGTGTCTCTGACCTAAACCCTGAGAGGTTATGGCATCAACCATGAGTAGTTATGGCCTCCCTATTGCCTCTGACCTAAGCCCTGAGTGGTTATGGCCTCAACCCTGAGTGGTTATGGCCTCCCTAGTGTCTCTGACCTAAACCCTGAGTTGTTATTGCCTCCATAGTGTCTCTGACCTAAACCCTGAGTGGTTATGGCCTCAACCCTGAGTGGTTATGGCCTCCCTAGTGTCTCTGACCTAAACCCTGAGTGGTTATGGCCTCAACCCTGTATTGTTATGGTCTCCCTAGTGACTCTGACCTAAATCCTGAGTGGTTATGGCCTCATCCCTGAGTTTTTATGGTCTCCCTAGTGACTCTGACCTAAACCCTGAGTGGTTATATGCTCAATCCTGAGTGATTATGACCGCACCCTTGAGTGGGAATGGCCTCAACCCTGAGTGGTTATGGCCTCCCTAATGTCTCTTATCTAAACCCTGAGTGGTTATGGCCTCAACCCTGAGTGGTTATGGCCTCCCTAGTGTCTCTGACCTAAACCCTGAGTAGTGATGGCGTTAACACTGAGTGATTATGACCTCACCCTTGAGTGGGAATGGCCTCAACCCTGAGTGGTTATGGCCTCCCTAATGTCTCTTATCTAAACCCTGAGTGGTTATGGCCTCAACCCTGAGTGGTTACGGCCTCCATAGTGTCTCTGATCTACACCCTGAGTGGTTATGGCCTCAACTGTGATTGGTTACATCCTCCCTAGTGTCTCTGATCTAAGCGCTGAGTGGGTATGGCCTCAGCCCTGTGTGATTATGGCCTTCCTAGTGTCTTTGACCTAAACCCTGAGTGGTTTCGGCCTCAACCCTGAGTGGTTATAGCCTCCCTAGTGTCTCTCACCTAAACTCTGAGTGTTTATGGCCTCAATCCTGAGTGGTTATGGCCTCACTAGTGTCTCTGACCTAAACCCTGAGTGGTTATGGTCTCAACGCTGAGTGGTTATGGCCTCCCTAGTGTCTCTGACCTAAACCCATACAGGTTATGGGCTCAATCCTGAGTGGTTTTGGCTTCCCAAGTGTCTTTGACCTAAACCCTGAGTGGTTATGGCCTCCCAAGTGTCTCTGACCTTAATCTTGAGTGGTTATGGCCTCAACCCTGAGTAGTTATGGCCTCCCTAGTGCCTCTGACCTAAACCCTGAGTGGTTATGGCCTCCATAGTGTCGCTGACCTAAACCCTGAGTCGTTATGGCCTTAACCCTGAGTGGTTATGGCCTCCCTAGTGTCTCTGACCTAAACCCTGAGTGGTTATGGGCTCAAACCTGAATGGTTATGTCCTCACTAGTGTCTCTGGCCTAAACCCTGAGTGGTTATGGTTTCCCTAGTGTTTCTGACCTAAAACATGAGTGGTTATGGCCTCAACCCTGAGTGGTTATGGCTTCACTAGTGTCTCTGACCTAAACACTGAGTGGCTATGACCTCAACCCTGATTGGTTATGGCCTCCCTAATGTCTCTGATCTAAACCCTGAGTGGTTATGGTATCCCTAGTGTCTCTGACCTAAGCCCTGAGTGGTCATGGCCTCAACTCTGAGTGGTAATGGCCTCCAAAGTGCTTCTGACCTAAGCCCTGAGTGGTTATGGCCTCAACCCTGTGTGGTTATGGCTCCCTATTGTCTCTGACCTAAACCCTGAGAGGTTATTGCATCAACCCTGAGTAGTTATGTCCTCCCTATTGCCTCTGACCTAAGCCCTGAGTGGTTATGGCCTCATCCCTGAGTGGTTATGGCCTCCCTCGTGTCTCTGACCTAAACCCTGAGTTGTTTTTGCCTCCATAGTGTCGACCTAAAACCTGAGAGGTTATGGCCTCAACCATGAGTGGTTATGGCCTCCCTAGTGCTTCTCAACTAAACCCTGAGTGATTATAGCCTCCCTAGTGACTCT
The DNA here is from genome assembly GCA_032716605.1 of Paralithodes platypus. NCBI lineage: Eukaryota > Metazoa > Arthropoda > Malacostraca > Decapoda > Lithodidae > Paralithodes > Paralithodes platypus. The sequence goes on along the minus strand of CM064569.1, from coordinate 13,006,535 downwards.
GACTTAAACCCTGAGTGGTTATGGCCTCAACCCTGAGTGGTTATGGCCTCCCTAGTGTGTCTGACCTAAACCCTGAGTGGTTATGGCCTCAACCCTGAGTTGTTATGGTCTCCCTAGTGACTCTGACCTAAGCCCTGAGTGGTTATAACATCAATCCTGAGAGGTTATGGTCTCACCCTTGAGAGGGAATGGCCTCAACCCTGAGTGGTTATGGCCTCCCTATTGTCTCTTATCTAAACCCTGAGTGGTTATGGCCTCCCTAGTGTCTCTGATCTACACCCTGAGTGGTTATGGCCTCAACCCTGAGTGGTTTTGGCCTCCCTAGTGTCTCTGACCTAAGCCCTGAGTGGTGATAGCCTCAACCCTGAGTGGTTATGGCCTCCCTAGTGTCTCTGACCTAAACCCTGAGTTGTTATTGCCTCCATAGTGTCGACCTAAAACCTGAGAGGTTATGTCCTCAACCCTGAGAGGTTTTGGCCTCATCCGTGAGTGGTTATAGCCTCCCTAGTGTTTCTGACCTAAACCCTGAGTAGTGATGGCGTTAACCCTGAGTGAATTTGGCCTCAACCCGGGGGTATTATGGCCTCTATAGTGCCTTTGAACTAAACCCTGAGTGGTTATGGCCTCAACCCTGAGTGGTTACGGCCTCCATAGTGTCTCTGATCTACACCCTGAGTGGTTATGGCCTTAACCCTGATTGGTTTTGGCCTCCCTAGTGTCTCTAACCTAAGCCCTGAGTAGTGATAGCGTCAACCCTGAGTGGTTATGACTTCCCTAGTGTCTCTGACGTATACCCTGAGTAGTTATGGCCTCCCTAGTGTCTCTGACCTAAACCCTGAGTGGCTATGGCCTCAACCCTGAGCGGTTATGGCCTCCCTAGTGTTTCTGGCCTGAACCCTGAGAGGCTTTGGCCTCATCCATGAGTGGTTATAGCCTCCCTAGTGTTTCTGACCTAATCCCTGAGTGGTTATGGCCTCCCTTGTGTCTCTGACCTATACCACGAGTGGTTGTGGCTTACCTAGTGTCTCTGGCCTAAACCCTGAGTGGTTATGGCTTCAACCCTGAGTGGGTTTGACCTCTCTAGTGTCTCTGATCTAAACCCTGAGTGGTTATGGCCTCAACCCTTAGTGGTTATGGCCTCACTAGTGTCTCTGACCTAAACCCTGAGTGAATATGTCCTTCCTAGTGTCTCTGACCTAAACCCTGAGTGGTTATGGCTTCAAACCTAAATGGTTATGGCCTCACTAGTGTCTCTGGCTTAAACCCTTAGTGGTTATGGCCTCAACCCTGAGTGTTTATGGCCTCCCTAGTGTCTCTGACCTAAACCCTGACTGGTTATGGCCCCAACCCTGAGTGGTTATGGCCTGCCATGTGTCTTTAACATAAACCCTGAATGGTTATGGTATCCCTAGTGTCTCTGACCTAAGCCCTGAGTGGTCATGGCCTCAACCCTGAGTGGTAATGGCCTCCAAAGTGCTTCTGACCTAAGCCCTGAGTGGTTATGGCCTCAACCCTGTGTGGTTATGGCTCCCTATTGTCTCTGACCTAAACCCTGAGTGGTTATGGCCTCAATCCTGTGTGGTTATAACCTCCATAATGTCTCTGACCTAAACCCTGAGTGGTTTTGGCCTCAACCCTGAGTGGTTATTCCATCAATCCTGAGTGGTTTTGGCCTTAGTTGTGTCTCTGACCTAAACCCTGAGTGGTTATGGTCTCAACCCAGAGTGTTTATGGCCTCCCTAGTGTCTCTGACCTAAACCCTGAGTGGTTATGGCCTCAACTCTGAGTGGTTATGGCCTCCCTAGTGTCTCTGACCTAAACTCTGAGTGGTTATGGCCTCAACCTTGAGTGGCTATGGCCTCCCTAGTGTCTCTGACCTAAACCCTGAGTGGTTATGGCCTCATCCATGAGTGTTTATAGCCTCCCTATTGTTTCTGGCCTAAACCCTGAGTGGTTATGGCTTCAACCCTGAGTGGGTTTGGCCTCTTTGACTTTTTTTTTTTTTTTTTTTTTTTTTTTTTTTTTTAAAGAGAATGAACGGAGGAAAGAAAAACACAGATAAAACAAAAAGGTCCATGTGCCTAAAGGCATCCTCCATTCATAAAATGTTTGTAACAACTGGATTTAAACTTTTGTAGATTGTAAGTTTGTGGAAAACAACTCGAGGGAAGTAAATTCCAAAGAGTAGTAGTTCTAGGGATAAATGAATTTTGATAAGCAGAAGTTCTGCATTGCGGAGGAGAAAGTGTAAATTCATGGGCGCTCTCAGCTGCCCTAGTTCTACGGGGAAAGATGTGGAGAGGCGGCACAATTGAAGCAAGTTCCTCGGAACAATTGCTGTGAAAATATCTGTAGAATAATGCAAGGGATGCAACGTTTCTTTGTATGGATAATGTAGGAAGGTCCTGTGTGATTGCAGAGTTATTGATTAATCTAATAGCTTTATTTTGAATGTTGTCCAACTGCCTCAATGCAACCACTCCACTTCCATCCAACAGAGGTGAACAGTAATCCATCTGAGAACGCACATGACTTTTATATATTACGGCCCACTGCTCGTTAGTGAAGAATTCTCGAACTCTGTACAGGAGTCCCAGTTTTTTAGAGGCTTTCTTAGCAATGCCTCTAACATAATGTGTCCAGCTGAAGTTAGTAGTTAATGTTACACCGAGAATGTCAATACTAGGGGAAGTGGGAATATTTACATCATTAAAAAATATATGGGAGTCAGTGAGATTCTGTCGGTTAGAAAATTGAATGAACTTGGTTTTCTGTCCCCATTCATTAATTCTAGAAAGGTCCTGGTTCAGAGAAATTGCAGTGTTTATTTTTGAATTTATAAGATCGGGTTGGGTGAAAGAATTGGTAAATGTGAAGGAATTGTGGAGTGTTGAGTCATCTGCGTAGGAATGTATTGGATTATGAGTGGTAGATATGAGATCATTGATATGAATGAGGAACAGAGTTGGGGCCAAAAGTGATCCCTGGGGAACACCAGCATTTATTGAGTGAAATTGAGAATGACGGCCATCTACCATTACACATATTTTTCTGTTATGAAGATAAGAAGAAATTAGTGGAACTAATGATGCAAGGCCGTAGTGTGACATCTTCGACAATAAAGATTGATGCCAGACTCTATCAAATGCCTTTGATATATCCAGTGCTATTGTATGTGTTTCACCATGTTGGTCTGTAGCTTGGTTGATTTGATGCGTAAGAAGGCAAAGAATGTCTGCAGTTGATCGACATCGTCTATAACCATATTGCCTATCACTGATTTATTTATTATTCTCAAGATGCTTATTTATGTGATTATTTAATATAATTTCAGACTTTACCAAGAGTGGAATTTATAGCTATTGGTCTGTATTTTGATGGATCTGAAGAGGCACCTTTTTTAGGAACTGGATGGATGTTTGCTTCTTTCCAGGGTACTGGGAAGCATGAGGTATGAGTACACAGACGGAAATGTTTTGCCAATACAGGAGCGAGCATCAATGAGCAATTCTTAAGTACTATTGGAGGAATTTCATCTGGACCAGGAGCCTTATCTACTGAGAGATTCTGCAAACTAGTTTTGACATGTCTGGTGTGGATCTTAAGTGAGGGAATTTCAGGTGAATTAAAATTAAGTACAGGGACATCTTGATTTATTTCATCTAAGGTTGAGTTGATGGAGAAAATATCCGCAAGAAGGTTAGCTTTTCCTCGTGGGTCACTTACAAGATTGCCAGTCGGAGATTTTAATGGTGGAATGGATGAAGCAGTAGTGAAGTTGGATTTGAATGAGTTAAGGGTAGACCAAAAAAATTTGTTATCATTTGGATTATTTAGAAGTTTATTTGCCTGCTTGTGGAGAAAGTTTGATTTAGTTAGGTTTAATACAGTTTTGGCATGATTTCTGATGTTTCTAAAGTAATTAAAGGCTTCATGTGTTTTTGATCTTGTGTATGCATTGTAGGCTATTGCTTTTTGTTCAGTTACTCTAGCACAATTATGGTCAAACCATTTAGGTGAATTAGATCTTTTACTGTACTTTTGATGAGGAATAAAAGTTTCCATTCCAATTTTTACAAAATCTTGTATGTGGCTCAAGGTGGAATGTGCATCATTAGAAAAGAAAGAGGTCCAGGGAATATCAATAAAGAAACCTTGAAGACCCTCCCAGTCTGCCCTATCGTAATGCCATTTAGTCACCAAAACAGGTTCAGAGTGGGAAGGTGTGGTAGGTGATAGACAGTTGGCCTGTATCAGACAGTGATCAGAAGATCCAAGCGGGGACCTCACTGTAACATCATAATTTTCTGAATTGGTTGTTAAAAATAAGTCCAGTAGGTGGGATTTATGATTAGGATTTTCTGGTACACGGGTGGGTTGGTTGACTAGTTGAGTGAGATTAAATGAGTCTGCAAATAGCTCACATTCAAGACCAGCATCATCAGTGCTGGCTGAATGAGTGAGCCATTCAACATTATGGACATTAAAATCACCCAACACAGTGATTTCAGAAGAAGCATTTAAGTTGAGGACACCGAGTTGTGAGGACAGAGAATCAAAAAGACTTTGCTCTGGAGGAGTATTTGGGGAACGGTAGATGCAACATATGTATTTAAATTTACCAGCAGAAATTAATTTGTATATTGAATAATCAAAATAGGGACAATTGAAACTAGTAACCTCCTCCAGGGCAATTTCAGATTTTGCGAAGCAACATACACCTCCTTTAGGTCTGAAATTTTGGAGCAGTTGATAAACTGGAAAATTAAATCTAGACGTGTCAGATGTGGATGTTACTCTAGTCTCTGTCAAAAAAAGGAGAGTAGGGGATTCTGCTTGAAGAAATTGGTGTACAGAATTGATGTTAGAGTGAAGTCCCCTTATATTGCTAAAGAAAAAGCTGTACCGACGAGCAGCTTTGGGACGTTGCAATGCTCTTGACACAGTCGCGTGATGACGACCGGGAGGCCCTGTGTCGATGACCCAACCCTGCCGGGGGTGGATATCCGAGGGACCACCAGGTTTGCTCTTAACAATTGTACTGCCATGATTTATTAGGTAAAGGTGTATGGTGTTACATGTATGATATGTAGTGGGAAGAGTAGTGTTTTATGGATAGAGGATAGCGATGTAGGGCAATGTCGTGAAGTTGGATGTGTATGTTATATAAAGAGGGTTTTCCTGATACCCCTGATGTGTGAGGCAAAAAGATATGTATCCAGCTACCAAGGCCTGGGAGAGAAAATGGAATTCAGGCTATTCCCTGAGTCTCCCGAAATCTTGGCGGTTTACTTCCCTGGGCGGGGCTGCCTACCCCTACTACTACGACCTAAACCCTGAGTGGTTATGGCCTCACTAGTGTCTCTGACCTAACCCCTGAGTGGTTATGTCCTTCCTAGTGTCTCTGAACTAAACCCTGAGTGGTTATGGCCTCAAACCTGAATGGTTATGGCCTCACTAGTGTCTCTGGCCTAAACCCTGAGTGGTTATGGCCTCCCTAGTGTTTCTGACCAAAAACCTGAGTGGTTATGGCCTCAACCCTGAGTGTTTATAACCTCCCATGTGTCTCTGACCTAAACCCTGAGTGGTTATGGCCTCACCCCTGTGTGGTTATGGCCTCCCTAGTGTCTCTAACCTAAACCCTGAGTGGTTATGGCCTCAACCCTGAGTGGTTATGGCATCATTAGTGTCTCTGACCTAAACTCTTAAGGTTATGGTCTCAACCCTGAGTGGTTATGGCCTCCTCCAGAGTATCTAACCTAAACCCTAAGTGGTCATGGCCTCAACCCTGAGTAGTTATGGCCTCACTAGTGTCTCTGACCTAAACCCTGAGTGGCTAAGACCTCAATCCTGATTGGTTATGGCGTCCCTAATGTCTCTGACCTAAACCCTGAGTGGTTATGGCCTCCCTAGTGGCTGATCTAAGCCATGAGTGGATATGGCCTCAACCCTGAGTGTTTATGGCCTCCCTAGTGTCTCTGACCTAAACCCTGACTGGTTATGGCTTCAACCCTGAGTGGTTATGGCCTCCCATGTGTCTTTAACATAAACCCTGAATGGTTATGGCCTCTCTAATGTCTCTGACCTAAGCCCTGAGTGGTCATGGCCTCAACCCTGAGTGGTAATGGCCTCCCTAGTGCTTCTGACCTAAGACCTGAGTGGTTATGGCCTCAACCCCGAGTGGTTATGGCCTCCCTAGTGTCTCTGACCTAAACCCTGGGTGGTTATGGCCTCAATCCAGCATGGTTATGACCTCCATAGTGTCTCTGACCTAAACCCTTAGTGGTTATGGCCTCAACCCTGAGTGGTTATGGCATCAATCCAGAGTGGTTATGGCCTCACTAGTGTTTCTGACCTAAACCCTGAGTGGTTATGGTCTCAATCCAGAGTGGTTATGGCCTCCCTAGTGTCTATGACCTAAACCCTTACTGGTTATGGCCTCAACTCTGAGTGGTTATAGCTTCCCAAGTGTCTTTGACCTAAACCCTGAGTAGTGTCTCCGTAGTGTCTCTGATCTAAAGCCTGAGTGGTTATGGCATCAACCCTGAGTAGTTATGGCCTTCCTATAGTGCCTCTGAGCTAAGACCTGAGTGGTTATGGCCTCAACCCTGAGTGGTTGTGGCCTCACTAGTGTCTCTGACCTAAACCCTGAGTGGTTATTGCCTCCATAGTGTCTCTGACCTAAACCCTGAGTGGGTATGGCCTCAACCCTGAGTGATTATGGCCTCCCTAGTGCCTCTCAACTAAACCCTGAGTGGTTATGGCCTCAACCCTGAGTGGTTATAGCCTCCCTAGTGTCTCTGACCTAAACCCTGAGTGGTTATGGCCTACCTAGTGTCTCTGACCTAAACCCTGAGTGGTTATGGTCTCCCTAATGACTCTGACCTAAACCCTGAGTGGTTATAACCTCAATCCTGAGTGGTTATGATCTCACCCCTGAGTGGGAATGGCCTCAACCCTGAGTGGTTATGGCCTCCCTAGTGTCTCTGACCTAAACCCTGACTGGTTATGGCTTCAACCCTGAGTGGTTATGGCCTCCCATGTGTCTTTAACATAAACCCTGAATGGTTATGGCCTCTCTAATGTCTCTGACCTAAGCCCTGAGTGGTCATGGCCTCAACCCTGAGTGGTAATGGCCTCCCTAGTGCTTCTGACCTAAGACCTGAGTGGTTATGGCCTCAACCCCGAGTGGTTATGGCCTCCCTAGTGTCTCTGACCTAAACCCTGGGTGGTTATGGCCTCAATCCAGCATGGTTATGACCTCCATAGTGTCTCTGACCTAAATCCTTAGTGGTTATGGCCTCAACCCTGAGTGGTTATGGCATCAATCCAGAGTGGTTATGGCCTCACTAGTGTCTCTGACCTAAACCCCGAGTGGTTATGGTCTCAATCCAGAGTGGTTATGGCCTCCCTAGTGTCTATGACCTAAACCCTTACTGGTTATGGCCTCAACTCTGAGTGGTTATGGCTTCCCAAGTGTCTTTGACCTAAACCCTGAGTAGTGTCTCCGTAGTGTCTCTGATCTAAAGCCTGAGTGGTTATGGCATCAACCCCGAGTAGTTATGGCCTTCCTATAGTGCCTCTGAGCTAAGCCATAAGTGGTTATGGCCTCAACCCTGAGTGGATATGGCCTCACTAGTGTCTCTGACCTAAACCCTGAGTGGTTATTGCCTCCATAGTGTCTCTGACCTAAACCCTGAGTGGGTATGGCCTCAACCCTGAGTGATTATGGCCTCCTTAGTGCCTCTCAACTAAACCCTGAGTGGTTATGGCCTCAACCCTGAGTGGTTATAGCCTCCCTAGTGTCTCTGACCTAAACCCTGAGTGGTTATGGCCTCAACCCTGAGTGGTTATGGCCTACCTAGTGTCTCTGACCTAAACCCTGAGTGGTTATGGTCTCCCTAATGACTCTGACCTAAACCCTGAGTGGTTATAACCTCAATCCTGAGTGGTTATGATCTCACCCCTGAGTGGGAATGGCCTCAACCCTGAGTGGTTATGGCCTCCCTAGTGTCTCTTATCTAAACCCTGAGTGGTTATGGCCTCCCTAGTGTCTCTGACCTAAACCCTGAGTAGTGATGGCGTTAACCCTGAATGACTTTGGCTTCAACCCTGAGGTGTTATGGCTTCTCTAGTACCTTTGAACTAAACCCGGAGTGGTTATTGCCTCAACCCTGAGTGGTTACGGCCTCCATAGTGTCTCTGATTTACACCCTGAGTGGTTTTGGCCTCCCTAGTGTCTCTGACCTAAGCCCTGAGTGGTGATAGCCTCAACCCTGAGTGGTTATTGCCTCCCTAGTTTCTCTGACCTAAACCCTGAGTGGTTATGGCCTCCCTAGTGTCTCTGACATATACCCTGAGTGGTTATGGCATCCCTAGTGTTTCTGACCTAAACCCTGAGTGGTTATGGCCTCAACTCTGAGTGGTTATGGCCTCCCTTGTGTCTCTGACCTATACCACGAGTGGTTGTGGCTTCCCTAGTGTCTCTGGCCTAAACCCTGAGTGGTTATGGCTCCAACCCTGAGTGGGTTTGGCCTCCCTAGTGTCTCTGACCAAAACCCTGAGTGTTTTTGTTTTTTTTCTTTTTTCTATGTGATTGAGGGAGGCAAAAGGCAGAATTGCCTATAGCGAGTGCCTCCCCAATAGTTTAAAAAGTGACAGGGCCAAAATCAAGGGACAATCGAGCCAAAATGCTGGACACACGGAGTTTGAAGCAATTTAAGTCATAGGAAGAGGGAAAGACTGATTCTGGGAGAGAGTTCCCGAGCTCAGCTGTTGAGTAGAAGAAAGTTTGAGAGTAACGTTTCACTCTTGGGTTGGAGAGTTGCACAGAGTAGGGGTGGGATTGAGTTGCAAGACGGGTACCACGTGCCCTACGTAAAGGAGGTGGTATGCACTGGGAAAGCTCTGAGGAACACTGATTATTATAGTAGCGATAGAATAGCGAGAGAGATGCAACATTGCGGCAGAGAGAGATATTGCAGAGAGTTGGTGAGTGGACGGGAGTTAATGATACGAAAGGCCTTCCTTTCAACTTTGTCTAGGAGAGCGGTGTGAGAGGATCCTCCCCACACATGTGAACAATACTCAATACAAGGACGGACTATGCCCCTGTACAGAGCAAGAAGCTGTGTTGGGGAAAAGAACCCCCTAAGGCGGTTGATCACACCCAGCTTCTGGGAGGCTGCCTTAGCAAGACTGGTAATATGGTACTTCCAAATGAGAGCAGAAGAAAAAGAGACACCAAGAATATTGAGAGAAGATGAAGGGTTGATTTTGGTATTGTTGAATAATAAGGGATAGTCCGCTGGGAGATCCTGACGGGTAGATAGATGGAGAAATTGGGTTTTGGAAGCATTAAAAGTAACAAGGTTTTCTCTGCCCCAATTTGAGATATTATTTAGATCAGAATTTAAGAATTCTATGGCTTCATTACGTTTGTCGTTAAGGGATGGCTGGCTGGGGCGTTCTGAAAAACTAATGGAGTAGTGTAAGGTTGAGTCGTCTTTTTTTTTTTTTTTTTTTTTTTTTTTTTTTTTTTTTCTATATTCCAACTACTCCCTCTCGGGCATAGGCTGAGAGCCTGTACATTCCACCGCCCAACACGGTGAAGCCCGTGAGGTCTTGTTCCAGTCTGGGGAGTGAGACATGCGAAGCATCCATCATGGCTCGAAGCAGCTCCATCTCTGAAGCGGCCGGTTGCTTCGCTCAAGTGCTTCACCGTCTCACCCTCCAGACTCAGACCCTCACTCTCAGAACGCCACCTATTGAGCAGTGAACTCACTAGGCATTGTCCTCCTGTAACATATTTTGAATATGGGAATATTCATACAGTGTTATTTAATCAGGGAACAACGAGGGTATTTTTTTGGCATTTCGGTGGGCTTTGTGGTAATGCACTGATACTAGGTACAGCACAAATTCAATCCCAATAATATCTTCCCATTGACATATCGGGATTTGAACCCGGGTCCATTGGATTACCAATCCAGTGGCATGACCACTCCACCACACCTCCCCTATGAGGTCTGCGTATGAATGGATGGAAATTAAGGTACAGTTAAGGAGATCATTTATAAACATTTGAAAGAGAAGAGGAGATAGGACAGAGCCCTGAGGAACACCAGAGTTTATAGGGTGAGGAAGTGAACAATGGCCATCCACAACCGCGGCCATGGAATGGCCGGAAAGGAAATTAGAGACAAAGGCACAGATGGAGGGATAGAAACCGAAGGAGGGTAGTTTAGAAATTAAAGATTTGTGGCAGGCTCTATCGAAAGCTTTCGATATGTCTAGTGCAATAGAAAAAGTCTCACCGAAGTCCCGAAAGGAGGATGACCAAGAGTTAATAAAATATGAAAGAAGATCACCAGTAGAGCGACCCTTAAGGAAGCCATACTGGCGATCTGAGAGCAGATTATGAGAAGAGAAATGCTTAAGAAATTTGGAAGCAAGAATAGTTTCAAAAACTATAGAAAGACAAGAGATGAGAGCAATTGTACGATAGTTGGTGGGTTGAGAGCGGTCACCCTTCTTTGGGACAGGTTGAATGTGAGCAAACTTCCAGCATGAAGGGAAGACGTTAGAGGAGACAGAGACGAAAGAGTTTGCCTAGGCAGGGAGTCAGCACGGAAGGACAGTTTTTGAGAGCAACATGGCCTCAACCCTTAGTGGTTATGGCCTCACTAGTGTCTCTGACCTAAACCCTGAGTGGTTATGTCCTTCCTAGTGTCTATGACCTAAACCCTGAGTGGTTATGGCCTCAAACCTGAATGGTTATGGCCTCACTAGTGTCTCTGGCCTAAACCCTGAGTGATTATGGCCTCCCTAGTGTTTCTGACCAAAAACCTGAGTGGTTATGGCCTCAACCCTGAGTGTTTATGGCCTCCCTAGTGTCTCTGACCTAAACCCTGACAGGTTATGGTCTCAACCCTGAGTGGTTATGGCCTCCCATGTGTCTTTAACATAAACCCTGAATGGTTATGGCCTCCCTAGTGTTTCCGACCTAAGCCCTGAGTGGTCATGGCATCAACCCTGAGTGGTAATGGCCACCCTAGTGTCTCTGACTAAAATCCTGAGTGGCTATGGCCTCAACCCTGAGTGGTTATGGCATCAATCCTGAGTGGTTATGGCCTCAGTAGTGTCTCTGACATAAACCCTGAGTGGTTATGGTCTCAACCAAGAGTATTTATGGCCTCCCTAGTGTCTCTGACCTAAACCCTTACTAGTTATGGCCTCAACCCTGAGTGGTTATGGCTTCCCAAGTGTCTTTGACCTAAACCCTGAGTAGTTATGGCCTCCCTAGTGTCTCTGACGTAAAGCCTGAGTGGTTATGGCATCAACCCTGAGTAGTTACGGCCTCCCTGGTGCCTCTGACCTAAGCCCTGAGTGGTTATGGCCTCAACCCTGAGTGGTTATGGCCTCCCTAGTGTCTCTGATCTAAACCCTGAGTGGTTATGGCCTTAACCTGCATGGTTATTGCCTCCATAGTGTCTTTGACCTAAACCCAGAGTGGTTATGGCCTCCCTAGTGCCTCTCAACTAACCCCTGAGCGGTTATGACCTCAACCCTGAGTGGTTATAGCCTCCCTAGTGTCTCTGACCTAAACCCTGAGTGTTTATGGCCTCAACCCTGAGTGGTTATGGCCTCCCTAGTGTCTCTGACCTAAACCCTGAGTGGTTATTGCCTCAACCTTGAGTTGTTATGATCTCCCTAGTGACTCTGACCTAAACCCTGAGTGGTTATAACCTCAATCCTGAGTGGTTATGATCTCACCCCTGAGTGGGAATGGCCTCAACCCTGAGTGGTTATGGCCTCCCTAGTGTCTCGTATCTAAACCCTGAGTGGTTAGGCCTCAACCCTGGGTGGTTATGGCATCCCTAGTGTCTCTGACCTAAACCCTGAGTAGTGATGGAGTTAACCCTGAGTGACTTTGGCCTCAACCCTTAGATGTTATGGCCTATCTAGTGCCTTTGAACTAAACCCTGAGTGGTTATGGCCTTTACCCTGAGTGGTTACGGTCTCCATAGTGTCTCTGATCTACACCCTGAGTGGTTATGGCCTCAACCCTGAGTGGTTTGGCCTCCCTAGGGTCTCTGACCTAAGCCCTGAGTGGTGATAGCCTCAACCCTGAGTGGTTATGGCTTCCCTAGTGTCTCTGACCTAAACCCTGAATGGTTATGGCCTCAACCCTGAGTGGTTATGGCCTCCCTAGTGTCTCTGACCTAAACCCTGAGTGGTTATGTCCTCAACCTTGAGTTGTTATGGTCTCCCTAGTGACTGTGACCTAAACCCTGAGTGGTTTTGACCTCAATCCTGAGTGGTTATGATCTCACCCCTGAGTGGGAATGGCCTCAACCCTGAGTGGTTATGGCCTTCCTAGTGTCTCTTATCTAAACCCTGAGTGGTTAGGCCTCAACCCTGGGTGGTTATGGCCTCCCTAGTGTCTCTGACCTAAACCCTGAGTAGTGATGGAGTTAACCCTGAGTGACTTTGGCCTCAACCCTTAGATGTTATGGCCTCTCTAGTGCCTTTGAACTAAACCCTGAGTGGTTATGGCCTTAACCCTGAGTAGTTACGGCCTCCATAGTGTCTCTGATCTACATCCTGAGTGATTATGGCCTCAACCCTGAGTGGTTTGGCCTCCCTAGTGTCTCTGACCTAAGACCTGAGTGGTGATAGCCTCAACCCTGAGTGGTTATGGCTTCCCTAGTGTCTCTGACCTAAACCCTGAATGGTCATGGCCTGAACCCTGAGTGGTTATGGCCTCCCTAGTGTCTCTGACCTAAACCCTGAGTAGTTATGTCCTCCCTAGTGTCTCTGACCTAAACCCTGAGTGGTTATGGCCTCAACCCTGAGTGGTTATGGCCTCCCTAGTGTCTCTGACCTGAACCCTGAGAGGTTATGGCCTCATCCATGAGTGGTTATAGCCTCAATAGTGTTTCTGACCTAAACCCTGAGTGGTTATGGCCTCAACCCTGAGTGGTTATGACCTCCCTTGTGTCTCTGACCTATACCCCGAGTGGTTGTGGCTTCCCTAATGTCTCTGGCCTAAACCCTGAGTGGTTATGGCTTCAACCCTAAGTGTGTTTGGTCTCCCTAGTGTCTCTGACCTAAACCCTGATTGGTTATGGCCTCCCTAGTGTTTCTGACCAAAAACCCTGAGTGGTTATGGCCTCAACCCTGAGTGTTTATGGCTTCCCTAGGGTCTCTGACCTAAATCCTGAGTGGTTATGGCCTCAACACTGAGTGGTTATAACCTCCCATGTGTCTCTGACCTAAACCCTGAGTGGTTATGGCCTCACCCCTGTGTGGTTATGGCCTCCCTAGTGTCTCTGACCTAAAGCCTGAGTGGTTATTGCCTCAACACTGAGTGGTTATAGCATCATTAGTATCTCTGACCTAAACTCTTAAGGTTATGGTCTCAACCCTGAGTAGTTATGGCCTCCACCAGTGTCTCTGACCTAAACCCTGAGGGGGCAAGGCCTCAACCCTGAGTGGTTATGGCCTCACTAGGGTCTCTGACCTAAACCCTGAGTGGCTCTGACCTCAATCCTGATTGGTTATGGCCTCCCAAATGTCTCTGACCTAAACCCTGAGTGGTTTTGGCCTCCCTAGTGTCTCTGACTTAAACCTTGAGTGGTTATGGCTTCAATCCTGAGTGGTTATGGCCTCCCTAGTGTCTCTGACCTAAACCCTGACTGGTTATGGCCAAAACCCTGAGTGATTATGGCCTTCCATGTGTCTTTGACCTAAACCCTGAATGGTTATGGCCTCCCTAGTGTCTCTGACCTAAGCCCTGAGTGGTCATGGCCTCAACCCTGAGTGATAATGGCTTCCCTAGTGCTTCTGACCTAAGCCCTGAGTGGTTATGGCGTCCCTAGTGTGTCTGACCTAAACCCTAAGTGGTTATGGCCTCAATCCTGCGTGGTTATGACCTCCATAGTGTCTCTGACCTAAACAGAGTGGTTATGGCCTCAACCCTGAGTGAGTATGGCATCAACCCTGAATGGGCATGTCCTCTCCAGTGCCTCTGACCTAAACCCTGAGTGGTTATGGCCTTCATAGTGTGTCTGACCTAAACCCTGAATTGTTATGGCCTCACCCCTGTGTGGTTATGGCCTCCCTAGTGTCTCTGACCTAAAGCCTGAGTGGTTATTGCCTCAACCCTGAGTGGTTATAGCATCATTAGTGTCTCTGACCTAAACTCTTAAGGTTATGGTCTCAACCCTGAGTAGTTATGGCCTCCACCAGTGTCTCTGACCTAAACCCTGAGTGGGCATGGCCTCAACTCTGAGTGGTTATGGCCTCACTAGGGTCTCTGACCTAAACCCTGAGTGGCTCTGACCTCAATCCTGATTGGTTATGGCCTCCCAAATGTCTCTGACCTAAACCCTGAGTGGTTTTGGCCTCCCTAGTGTGTCTGACTTAAACCTTGAGTGGTTATGGCTTCAATCCTGAGTGGTTATGGCCTCCCTAGTGTCTCTGACCTAAACCCTGACTGGTTATGGCCAAAACCCTGAGTGATTATGGCCTTCCATGTGTCTTTGACCTAAACCCTGAATGGTTATGGCCTCCCTAGTGTCTCTGACCTAAGCCCTGAGTGGTCATGGCCTCAACCCTGAGTGGTAATGGCTTCCCTAGTGCTTCTGACCTAAGCCCTGAGTGGTTATGGCGTCCCTAGTGTGTCTGACCTAAACCCTAAGTGGTTATGGCCTCAATCCTGCGTGGTTATGACCTCCATAGTGTCTCTGACCTAAACACTGAGTGGTTATGGCCTCAACCCTGAGTGAGTATGGCATCAACCCTGAATGGGCATGTCCTCCCCAGTGCCTCTGACCTAAACCCTGAGTGGTTATGGCCTTCATAGTGTGTCTGACCTAAACCCTGAATTGTTATGGCCTCAACCCTGAATGGTTATGGCCTCCCTAGTGTCTCTGACCTAAACCCTGAATGGTTATGGCCTCAACCCTGAGTGGTTATGGCCTCCCTAATGTCTCTGACCTAAACCCTGAGTGGTTATGGCGTCCCTAGTGTATCTGACCTAAAAGCTGAATGGTTATGACCTCCCTAGTGTCTCTGACCTAAACCCTGAGAGGTTAGGGCCTCAAACCTGAGTGATTATGGCCTCCCTAGTGTCTCTGACCAAAATCCTGAGAGGTTATGGGTTCAACCCTGAGTGGTTATGGCCTCCCTAATGTCTCTGACCTGAACCCTGAGTGGTTATGGCCTCCCTAGTGTCTCTGACCTAAAAGCTGAGTGGTTATGGCCTCATCCGTTAGTGGTTATGGGCTCCCTAGTGTCTCTGACCTAAACCCTTAGTGGTTATGGCCTCAATCCTGAGTGGTTATTGCCTCCCTAGTGTCTCTGACCTAAACCCTGAGTGGTTATGGCATCAACCCTGAGTGGTTATGACCTCCCTAGTGTCTCTGACCTAAACCGTGATTGGTGATGGCCTTAACCCTAAGTGGCTATGGCCTCAACCCTGAGTGGTTATGGCCTCCCTAGTGCCTTTGAACCAAACCCTGAGCGGCTATGGCCTTAAGCCTGAGTGGTTATGGCCTCCCTAGTGTCTCTGATCTACACCCTGAGTGGTTATGGCCTCAATCCTGAGTGGTTATGGCCTCCATAGTGTCTATGACCTAAGCCGTCAGTGGTGATAGCCTAAACCCTGAGTGATTATGGCCTCCCTAGTGTCTCTGACTTATACCCTGAGTGGTTATGGCCTCAACCTTTAGTGGTTATGGCCTCCTTACACCCTGAGTGGTTATGGCCTAAACCCTGAGTGCTTATGGCCTCCCTAATGTCTCTGATCTAAGCCCTGAGTGGTTATGGCCTCTCTAGTGTCTCTGACCTAAAAGATGAGTGGTTATGGCCTAATTTGTGAGTGGTTATGGCCTCCCTAGTGTCTCTGACCTAAACCCTGAGTGGTTATGGCCTCAACCCTGAGTGGTTATGACTTCCCTTGTGTCTCTGACCTAAACCCTGAGTGGTTATGGCCTCCCTAGTGTCTCTGGCCTAATTCCTGAATGGTTATAGCTTCAACCCTGAGTGGGCTTGGCCTCCCTAGTGTCTCTGACCTATACCCTAAGTGGTTATAGCCTCAACCCTTAGTGGTTATGGCCTCACTAGTGTCTCTGACCTAAACCCTGAGTGGTTATTGTGACGCCTCCCGGCGTTAGCAGAATGGTTGCATGGGGCATTGCAGCTCGCTAGCGCTCGCCAGGATGGGGGGATGGGCTACAGTTGTCCTAGAATGATCTGCTTTATTTCGTTAGTGTCGTGTTGCCACAGACAGTCTAGAAGTGGTCTTTGTTTTGGTCTGTGACCGCGCCTTATATTTTATATTCACTATAATATAAATGTTGCTAGTGTGGGAAGCGAGCGAGAGAGGGTGAGGGAGTACACCTGGCAGCGGGGGTGGGCTGCGGCTCACTTGGGCGCTGACGGCGTTGGCGGCCGGGTGGTCAACTGGTCCCTGCCCGTTGCGGCCGCGTGTTCTTTACCAGCTCAGAGCTTGCCTGACACGCATATCGTCTACATCCTTTGCAATTCTGTCCCCCATACTCGCCACTTTGCATACTATTTCTCTCTCTCGACTTCTCCTTTCTCATTCTCTAATCTTTATTAAACTCAACATCCCTTCTGGTTTCAGCATAGACGTTCACCGTCGGCCAGTCGTATTGTACGCGAAGCTATCAGATATTTCCATGTATTAGGCTTTAATGAGGTTTGGAGAGACGGACTTTTCCGTGTGTGTCCTCTCTCGGGAAGGTTGTAGACCGGTATATGTCTCCCTGGCAAGGTGTTGAGTGATTCTGCTTGGTTATTTAAAGCTAGACTAGGGGTAAGGTTACTGTGCCGTTGTCTCCGATGTGTGCAGTGTTAGCTAAGCCCTGCACGACATCGACAGGTACTGTGGGAGCCTAAGTTGTCTTCGGGTGGGTTTGCCTTGCGAGCACAGCGCTGTGGTGTGAGAGGGCCATAGCCTATCCCTCACAACATAGTGCTGCCTCTTTGTGTTGACTTCTGAGGGATCGCCAGGATAGAACTAGGTACTAGAGACCTAGATTTATCAAGAGAGCATCCCCATCATATAACGTAATCTTCATTATACCACCTTCGGACAACGTTAGGCTACGAGCCGCATGCTCACCCATTGTTGCCCTGCCTTGATACCCCAGCTAGACTTTATTAACTGAGCAGACACTGGTTAGAGATAAGCCCCCATTATTATATGTATGCCACATTATTATTCACTGCACTTTTGAGCCGAGGTTGTTGTTGAGTTGCACAACCCTAGTAGGCTGTTGCGTTGTGTCACGAAGCATTTCTTTAGTTGTCGAGCATTACTACCTTTGCGCAGTCTTTATTATTCGCCTGCCTATTATTACTATATGTCCTAGTATTTATTGTGACCCGTATTCTGCATTATAATTGTTCAAGATTCTTTACGAACATCTTCCCATCAGACTTATTTCAGAAGTTTCCAGTTGATGTTGCAGGACTAGCATTGCACTTTCTTTAATACAGGAGTGCCAGTTATTTGAGTATCTACCGTAACATTAATTAATCACGTTACTTATCTTTTCTTTGTGTAACCTAAACGAGTAATCTTTTACTGTTTGAGAATAGGCTGTTTCATCGAGCGTCAGCCTAGTGTGTGTGCACCAGTTACCGAGTCATAGGATACCTCGTTGTCCAGGCACGACTCAGGGCGGTAATGGTGTTTTGTTTTCCAGTGTTTAAGACAGGGGTTGGATCTAGTGTTACCGTTGTTGCATTTTGCCATTATCTAGTCCAATGTTGAAGAGCCCTGTGTCTTTGAGAACCTGGATCGTAACAAATGGCGACCTAGCTCAGGATCTTGTGAACTAAGAGATAATTGCAGGATTGTTGTGGTAATTTGTTTTATTGAGGAATATAGTGGGCACGTTATTTTTTTTTTGGCAAAGTAGTATAGCACTTGAGAGTCTTCAGACATTTTTGGCAAGTGAATAGTGCTACATAAGAGTTTGGGGTACTTCTTTTCTGAATATTGTGGTGAGAAATTTTTGAGAGCACCATGTCTTATACCGGATCAGAGGAGAATGGAGACACAGTACGTAATGTCGAAACTGAGGAACAGCAGCATGATGAAAGGGTTAATCGGGTGAACTGTGAGGAGGATGCTAGGATATTTTTGCAATGGCCTGTTACTGCCGAGCGGTTGGAGGGTATGGATCGGTACGGTCTTCAATGCCTGGCCACAGCTATCGGTCATGCGGTTACTAGCAGCATGACCAGGGATAACTTGATAACGTGTGTACTGGGCAGGGTGACTGGTGAGCGAGATGGGTTGAGTGCTCAGAGCCCTTCGGCCATGCTTCCCCTACACTCGACTCCCAGCCATCCCAGTAGTTTGCCGACCCCGGGTACGCTTCCGCAGTTGGGTGGTGACTGGCAGGGTGGGTTGCCCCTGGGGGGACCACCGGTAATTTCAAACATTGTAGCACCTTCACCTCCTCAAGGGTTAACGCCAGAATTATTGTTTCAGCTCGAATTAGCTAAGATCCAGCAGCAAATAGAATTAGCCAAGATAGAAGAGAGAAAAACTATCAGTCATGAGCACATAGAGCTAGCAAAAATCCAAACTGAGTCGACTAGGTACTGTGCCGACATGGACGTAGAGAAGTCGCGAGTAGAGACAACGGGACAGCGACTTGGGTCTGGTAACCGTGTTCATGAGCAGTCTCTCTCGCACTTATTGAAACTGGTTCCGGTGTTTGATGAGAGTGGTGTAACAGAATTTTTCACACGCTTTGAGAAGAAGTGCCAGGAACACCAGTGGCCAGAGAATAAATCGGCAGCACTTGTTTCCTCTAGACTTGTGGGAAAGGGACTCAGGGCTTATGATGCATTGCCGATAGAGTCGTGTATTATCTACGAGGAACTCAAGGAGGCTGTCCTGAGAGCATACGAACTACAACCAGAGACGTACAGGTTGAAGTTCCTGGGTGTTACCAAGGGTCGGGAGAGCACCTTTTTGGAGCATGCCCGGGAGCTGTCCGATGCTTTTGGGAATTGGCTGAGGTCGGAGAAAGCTACTACGTTTGACGACATTAAACAGTTGGTGCTTTTAGAGCAGTTTTTCAAATGCACGGGCGGCGACCTGACGTTAAACCTTAAGGAAAAGAAACCAAAAACTCTACAGGAGGCAGCTGAGATGGCTGACCTCCGGCTATCACTAATTCGTGGGTGCGGGTCTGCCCAGCGTAGTGAGGCAGGTAACAAGGGGCGTGACGCCCCACCCCCCCGAGTTAGTGATATACCTTATGCAAACAAGTACAAGAGCCATGATACCAAGACTGACCACAAGACTAGCACCGTCCCATTTAAGAAGGGGCCGGGCCCTTCCCAATACCAAGGGAAGCCCAAAGGGGAGTTGGAGTGTTATCATTGTCATGAAAAGGGGCACTTTGCAAGAGTCTGTCCTAGCAAACCACCTACAGCAGCTGTGTCTTTGGCCTGCAACATTGGTGTGTCTCCGAAGTCATCTGTGTTTGCCCGGGGCAGTTCGTCAGAGGCTGAGGCACAGCCAATGCAGAAGCACCTGGGAGGCTCGAACCCTGCTCAGGATGTTTTTTGCGACCATAGAGGGCGGGGTTGCGTGATGTGGGCGGGGCGCAAGCATGGAGTAGAGGTCTTGCGTGATACAGGTGCTTCCCAGACTCTGATGAAAAACTTGACTGGCTACCCTATAAACGCGGCTCGGGTGGTGGTGGTGCAGGGTATTAATGCAACTCGGTCATACCCGCTGGTGCGGTTGGAGTTGGAGGTGGATGGTGTGGCACGTGAATTGGATGTCGGGATTGTGGAGAAACTGCCAGTGGAGGGCGTCGACCTTCTTCTCGGCAACGACTTTGCAATGCCCGCTTCTGAGGTTCTACCCTTAGTCGTTGCCGAGAGGCCGGCCGACGTGAGTAGGGAAGAGCAAGAGTGGGTCGAGCGGTGCCAGACACAACCCATGGCGTGTGTTGTCACCCAAGCTCGGGCAGCTAAAGTGTCACAGCCTAGTCCTCCGTCTTTTGACCAGCGGAGGAACGATCAATAGGAGGAGGCTATGCATGAGACATGCATGCTTCGATGTTATTGCGCAGAGAACGGAAAGGATTGGGACCTTGGTCTGCCGTATGTTTTGTTCGCGGCAAGAGAAGTACCTGGAGAGAGTCTCGGTTTCAGTCCGAATGAGCTTGTTTTCGGGCATCAGGTGAGGGGTCCTCTCCACATGGTGAAGGAGATGTGGGAGGGCACTAGGCATATTGTTCTGCGAGATAAGTTGCAACCTCTTGTTCCTGAGCGACAAGAGGAGTTGTTCACTAGGCTGTGGCAGTCCGTCCGCATGTTTGTTGCTTCTCCAGGCCTGATGTACGGGGTAGAATCCGACATGGAGGCTGGAGACAGTGCAAGGCTCGAGTTGGTTCCCTACCGTGTGAATCCTGCTCGACAGCCTGTTGTGAAGGCGGAGCTGGACAGCGTGTGGAGAGGGGGTCTGAGGGATGAGGGATATCGTGAGTGGTCGTTGCCAGTGGCTTTGCAACCTGAGTTTGGTGGCAGAGTCCGTGTGTATGTTGATTGCAAGAGTGTGGAAGCATTATCCCTGACAGACGCCTATCCATTACCCAGAGTTGACGACACCATAGACCGCTTCGGGGCTGCCTCGCTCATCACGAAGGTAGAACTAGTGAAGGGTTATTGGCAGGCCCCGTTGCCGAAAAGAGCGAAGAGAAGTGCCAGTCTTGCGATGAACTGGACAGTTTATCAGTGTCAGGTGTTGTTGTGCTGCCGGAACACAAGTTGGATGTGTGGCATGCTGGGGGCACTGATAATGTTTTGGCTTTGTTTGCAGGAGAACCCTCACTGTTCAGTCAGTGTCTGTCGCGGGTGGAGGATCCGGGGTAGGCTATCACAGTATGTTGGTATAGCCTCCTGTCTTGGCTCGCGGTGTATTTTTGCGCTGGTGCTTGTTGGCTGGCGTGTGTAGCATCAGCGTAGGGTTGCAGGGCAGGAGTTGTTGGCTTGATTCGACGAAAATTAGGCTACATCTATAGTAACCGCCAAAAACAACATTAATATAAAATATGAAAAAATTAAATAAAAACTCTTTCTTTTTAATAATTAATTTTAAGATAATATTGTAGCTGAGTACTGAGTGCAGATGATTTTCCTCAGTAGGCTGTGCTTCTTAAAGCTCGCTCTGGGAGCACAATGTTATGAATTAATGTATTATGTTTGTGAAGGGTGATAAGATTTTTTTATATATAAAATGTTGTTGTATTTTTTGTTTTGAGGAGACTGAGCTTGCATTCCATGAGTGGCAGAGTGGTTAGGAGTGGCAGATTCTAGCGACATTCTGCCTGTTCAGATATGGGCTCATGGTTGAGTGTCCCATATCTTGGGGGGGGGGTGACGCCTCCCGGCGTTAGCAGAATGGTTGCGTGGGGCATTGCAGCTCACTAGCGCTCGCCAGGATGGGGGAATGGGCTACAGTTGTCCTAGAATGATCTGCTTTATTTCGTTAGTGTCGTGTTGCCACAGACAGTCTAGAAGTGGTCTTTGTTTTGGTCTGTGACCGCGCCTTATATTTTATATTCACTATAATATAAATGTTGCTTGTGTGGGAAGCGAGCGAGAGAGGGTGAGGGAGTACACCTGGCAGCGGGGGTGGGCTGTGCCGCGGCTCGCTTGGGCGCTGACGGCGTTGGCGGCCGGGTGGTCAACTGGTCCCTGCCCGTCGCGGCCGCGTGTTCTTTACCAGCTCAGAGCTTGCCTGACACGCGTATCGTCTACATCCTTTGCAATTCTGTCCCCCATACTCGCCACTTTGCATACTATTTCTCTCTCTCGACTTCTCCTTTCTCATTCTCTAATCTTTATTAAACTCAACATCCCTTCTGGTTTCAGCATAGACGTTCACCGTCGGCCAGTCGTATTGTACGCGAAGCTCTCAGATATTTCCATGTATTAGGCTTTAATGAGGTTTGGAGAGACGGACTTTTCCGTGTGTGTCCTCTCTCGGGAAGGTTGTAGACCGGTATATGTCTCCCTGGCAAGGTGTTGAGTGATTCTGCTTGGTTATTTAAAGCTAGACTAGGGGTAAGGTTACGGTGTCGTTGTCTCCGATGTGTGCAGTGTTAGCTAAGCCCTGCACGACATCGACAGGTACTGTGGGAGCCTAAGTTGTCTTCGGGTGGGTTTACCTTGCGAGCACAGCGCTGTGGTGTGAGAGGGCCATAGCCTATCCCTCACAACATAGTGCTGCCTCTTTGTGTTGACTTCTGAGGGATCGCGAGCATAGAACTAGGTACTAGAGACCTAGATTTATCAAGAGAGCATCCCCGTCATATAACGTAATCTTCATTATACCACCTTCGGACAACGTTAGGCTACGAGCCGCATGCTCACCCATTGTTGCCCTGCCTTGATACCCCAGCTAGACTTTATTAACTGAGCAGACACTGGTTAGAGATAAGCCCCCATTATTATATGTATGCCACATTATTATTCACTGCACTTTTAAGCCGAGGTTGTTGTTGAGTTGCACAACCCTAGTAGGCTGTTGCGTTGTGTCACGAAGCATTTCTTTAGTTGTCGAGCATTACTACCTTTGCGCAGTCTTTATTATTCGCCTGCCTATTATTACTATATGTCCTAGTATTTATTGTGACCCGTATTCTGCATTATAATTGTTCAAGATTCTTTACGAACATCTTCCCAGCATCAGACTTATTTCAGAAGTTTCCAGTTGATGTTGCAGGACTAGCATTGCACTTTCTTTAATACAGGAGTGCCAGTTATTTGAGTATCTACCGTATCGTTAATTATTCACGTTACTTATCTTTTCTTTGTGTAACCTAAACGAATAATCTTTTACTGTTTGAGAATAGGCTGTTTCATCGAGCGTCACCTTAGTGTGTGTGCACCAGTTACCGAGTCATAGGATACCTCGTTGTCCAGGCACGACTCAGGGCGGTAATGGTGTTTTGTTTTCCAGTGTTTAAGACAGGGGTTGGATCTAGTGTTACCGTTGTTGCATTTTGATTTTATCTAGTCCAATGTTGAAGAGCCCTGCGTCTTTGAGAACCTGGATCGTAACATTATGTCCTCCCTAGTGTCTCTGACCTGAACCCTGAGTGGTTATGGCCTCAACTCTGAATGGTTATGGCCTCACTAGTGTCTCTGACCTAAACCCTGAGTGGTTATGGCCCCCGTAGTGTCTCTGACCTAAACCATGAGTGGTTATGGCCTCAGCCTTGAATGATTATGGCCTCCCTAATGTCTCTGACATAAACCCTGAGTAACTATGGCCTCAGTAGTGTCTCTGACCTAAACCCTGAGTGGTTATGGCCTCCCTAGTGACTCTGACCTAAACCCTGAGTGTTTTTGGCCTCAACCCTGAGTGGTTATGGCCTTCCTAGTGTCTCTGACCTAAACCCTGACTGGTTATGGCCTCATCCCTGAGTGGTTATGGCCTCCCAAGTGTCTTTGACCTATGCCCTGAGTGGTTATGGCCTCCCTAATGTCTCTGACCTAAACCTTGTGTGGTTATGGCCTCAACCCTGAGTGGTTATGGCCTCCCTAGTGCCTCTGACCTAAGCCCTGAGTGGTTATGGCCTCAACCCTGAGTGGTTATGGCCTCCCTAGTGCCTCTGAACTATACCCTGAGTGGATATGGCCTCAACCCTGCCTGTTTATGGCCTCCCTAGTGTCTTTGACCTTAACCCTGAGTGGTTATGGCCTCCCTAGTGTCTCTGACCTAAACCCTGGGTGGTTATGGCCTCAACCCTGAGTAGTTATTGTCTCCCTAGTGATTCTGACCTAATCAGAACCACCCTGTGTGGTTATAACCTCAATCCTGAGTGGTTATGGCCTCACTAGTGTCTCTGATGTAAATCCTGAGTTTTTATGGTCTCACCCCTGAGTTATTATGGTCTCAACCCTGAGTGGTTATGGCCTCAACCCTGAGTGGTTATGGCCTCCCTAGTGTCACTGACCTAAACCCTGAGTGGTTATGGCATTAATCCTGAGTGGTTATGACTGCCCTAGTGTCTCTGACCTAAACCCTGAGTGGTGATGGCCTTAACCCTAAGTGGCTATGGCCTCAACCCTGAGTGGTTATGGCCTCCCTAGTGCCTTTGAACCAAATCCTGAGCAGTTATGGCATTAACCCTGAGTGGTTATGGCCTCCATAGTGTCTCTGATCTACACCCTGAGTGGATATGGCCTCAACCCTGAGTGGTTATGGCCTCCCTAGTGTCTATGACCTAAGCCGTGAGTGGTGATAGCCTCAACCCTGAGTGATTATGGCCTCCCTAGTGTCTCTGACGTATACCCTGAGTGGTTATGGCCTCAACCTTGATTGGTTATGGCCTCCTTACACCCTGAGTAGTTATGGCCTAAACCCTGAGTGGTTATGGCCTCCCTAATGTCTCTGACCTAAGCCCCGAGTGGTTTTGGCCTCAACCCTGAGTGGTTATGGCCTCAACTCTTTACCAGTTGAACCTGGAAATAATCTAGTTAAGATATGTAGAGGAATTATCCTAAATTTGTCTGTCAAGTCCCTTCTAGGATTCATATATAAATAACTTACCTTTAATTAAATGAACTTACACACTATCCTTCATTTTGCCTCTTTCGCTTCTATAATAATAATAATAATAATAATAATAATAATAATAATAATAATCGTCTGGTTACTTTTATAGCGCCCGTACCTCCTTCTTCGAGGATTCTCAAGCGCTTCACACTTCTTTAATCAACCAAAGACCATTACCCATCTCCCTTGCTCATGGGAAGACAGTAACCGCCGGCTATATCTCAGAAAAACTTTTCAATCTGAGCAGGGATTGAACGTGAGACCTGTAAGGTGGGAAGCAGGCACACTATCAACTGAGCCAGCCGGACGGCTATGTATATATATATATATATATTTATTGGCATACGTCTGATTGACTGCTCAGCCACCAGACCTATTTATATATATATATATATATATATATATATATATATATATATGAGATGACGGGGCTGGAAAATGTCATGCCAAAGCAGACCACAAACCTTTTACCATCAACCGAAAGACCAACATAATCAACTCATAGAATTGCGACCATAAGAGACCAGAAGAGGGAGGGACCGGAAGCAGTCTCCCATGAAAAACAGTAACCACGTCCTTCAGTCACCCGTATCACAGCCTCACAGAAACTGCATTGCTTCAGATACCCTTATACAAAGGAGTACAAAGGAAATCAAGCAACAACAGGTCTAGTGACCCTTCTAGGCTCCTTGTCCTCCAAAACACTGAGGATCAAGTGTCCAAACAGAGGTTTAGAGTGGGTAAGGGAACATTGGAAAGGGAACTACTGCCCTGGACCTAATGTCCGTGGCAGTGCTAGGAAGTTAGTAGGGGACATATGGGTTAGTAACTGAGGGGAGGATAAAATAAAGTTATTCATTTACAAACGCAGTCAGTCGCGGGTTTGATGCGAGATATTTGTCTATAGGAGGAGTTTAAATGAATCAACGGTGCTGCAGTCTATAACGTCTCGGGGAAACCCATTCCACAAGTTGACAACTCGATTGAAGAAGAAATTCTTAGATTCGTGTGAGCTAAAAGATTTACCAATAATTTTGCAACCGTT
The DNA here is from genome assembly GCA_032716605.1 of Paralithodes platypus. NCBI lineage: Eukaryota > Metazoa > Arthropoda > Malacostraca > Decapoda > Lithodidae > Paralithodes > Paralithodes platypus. The sequence continues at coordinate 12,980,856 of CM064569.1, read as the reverse complement.
TCCCCGCGTGTAATTAGATTGGTCGATAGTGAAGTACTTACTGCAGTTCATATTGTCGATGCCTCTGATGATTTTGAACACTTGAATTAAGTCACCTCTTAATCTGCGCTGGGTTAAAGGAAATAGATTTAATTCTCTAAGACGCTCTTCGTATGGTTTGTTCTTTAGGCTAGGTATCATTTTGGTAACTCTACGTTGAACTCGTTCTAGCTTGTTTATGTCTTTTTGGTAATAAGGGCACCAGCATTGAACGCAGTATTCCAGAAGAGGGCGGACTAAGGAATTGTAAAGGGTTAGGATAACGTCTTTGGATTTATGCTCAAATGACCTGCCTATAAAGCCAATTATTTTGTTTGCCTTCTTAACAACTTCTGAACATTGTTGACTCGGTTTTAGGTTACTCGATATTGTTACTCCCAGATCGGTTTCTCTGTTTACATTCTTAAGCTGAGTGCCATTCATCGAATAGTTTGCTTTCTCATTTAGGTATCCGATATGTAGTACTTTACATTTATCCGCATTGAAACTCATTTGCCAAATTTGGGCCCAATGTGACAATTTATCTAGATTGTGTTGCATATCGTCAACTTGATCTTTTGAGAGTACGCTATTTGCAATTTTTGTATCGTCAGCAAATTTTGAGTTCGTACAGGTGAGACCCTCATCTATGTCGTTGATGTTATGATACATATGCCTAGACATCCACCACAGTTTGTTGGTAATTACCCTCAGGTGCCCAGTGAACAATGGCCGTCACTAACTGGGCCAGACTTGGAATACGAGGAGGCCGATTTTATGCAAATGCAACATCGACCCCCTCAGTTTCCTACCAATTTCTCTGGCGGTTACACTTGTCACTATCACGCTAGACGAGACAAACACTACAATCAAGCTAGACAAGAGAATAGCCAGACAACTGCATACAAGCCTCTAAATAGAGAGAGACCTCCAATATTGTAAATCATTTATCCTGTATTCACCTAAGCTCTAGGCTATCTAATCTCAACCCCCCAGACATAAATAGTTAACTTACTGACAAGGAGGCGGACGACACGGTACTATCCCCACAACTGTTAAAATCTCACTGAGGGACCGTTAGAAGTCGGAGGAACTTGGGGTTGCCACCATTCAACAGATTCTGTTCTAACTTACCTAACTTACTGAGCTCAATATGACGCTAGAGCGTCATATAACTTATTAGAGATTTTAAGATAAGTTCATATGACGCTCTAGCGTTATATGAGTATTTCGGCAAAACCGTCATATGACGCTCTAGCGTCATATAAGACGGAGAGTGTTTACCCCCTCCGTCATATATAACGCGATCGCATCACATGGCGGTTTCGCCCAAAATTATCATATGACGCAATCGGATCATATGAACTTAGTGAAATAGCTTAATAATAAGTTTATGACTCGATTTGCATCATATTGAGCTCAGTAAGTTAGGTAAGTTAGATCATAATCTGGCGGGTGGTGGCAACCCCAAATTCCTGCTACTTTTAACGGTCCCTCAGTGTGAGAAAGAGTGTTGTGGGGGAAATACCGGGCACTCGGGCAACCCCTAACTTTTGTAAGTTAATATGTCTGGGAGAGTTAGTATAAATAAATAAAACATACCATTCCCCACCTAACCATATATACATTGTATTTTTTAAGGCTTTAGACAACCACGCAATAAATCAAAAACTGTATTTCTGATGCCTCTCATGTTTCGGAAACACCTGACTTGTCACTCTCCGTAAAATTAAATACTACCTGGCCGAAAACAGGGTAAAGTTAGGCAAGTCGAGGCACTGTGTCCCATGGGTAACCTGTGGGGGAGTATTCGTGAACAACTCGATCCGGATAGCACCATACGTAGAGGTTAGCCAAAATCCTCTTGAATCGTGCCCTACAAGCTGCGAGGGAGTCTAAGCGAGAGAGTGTGTGTGTAGGCTGTACCGGAAGTGATCTGCACTATAAATACCTGTGTGAGGGTATCCCCGGGCCCCCTTGGTAAACAGGCCAAGACGGACAACGCACTCAGTCGCCCTCACGTGTGTCAGATTTCTAAAGGCTAACCTCTACTATACTTCATCTCAAATTAAGTACTTCGTGTTTACTTATGTGTTTCGTGATTATTTCCAAGGTTGTGTAGGATATGTTATGTGTTCGATCTAACGTAAATATCTGAGATCTTTTATTCTCACCTTAGTCTTTGTTACTCGTTTCGAGAGTACATACACACACTATCTTAGGATTGATATATATATTTATACTGCGTAATATATATTCATATATTACCACTAAGGTTTATCTATATATTCGTTCGGCAATAATACCCGCCCTTTACACGTACATGTTGTGAACACCCCTGGCAGATCTTATACTATAGTAATAGGATTATCAGGGTACATAAACGTGTATAAATGTTCACAGAGCGTGTTATATAATTATTTTGTCTCTTAGTTAGACTCATATTATTTATGTTTCGTGGCTTCAAAACCAGTTTAAAAATGTAATTCAAATTCATAGTATTTCTAGTTTTGTCCACATCGCATTAATATTTCAATGTCGAGGACTCAGTCTTACACACGAGACTAATACTAATTTTACTCAGTTCCCTGAACTATTATTCATAAATCTAACTGTATATGTTAGTAGAGAATTAAGCCTTCTCTTATTATAAATAGTACATTTTTTTCTTGGCGAGCTTTAGCGAGCCTCTAATATTAGAAGGAACCGGCCTTTGGCCGATACATTTTGCTACCGAAAAATTTACAAATATATCTTCAAAGAGGGTCTAGGGGGTGTTTTTCTAAGCTTGATGGAGGTCTAACGAGGAAACTAAAGAATACATTATTAAATACATTTATAGGCCAATAATCAAGCACTGCTCCCTTAATGTATAATATAAATTAAACTTGGTTCCCCTCCTATCGGGCTCGCAACGTATTAATTGAAAACTTTCATTTTAGACTGCTGCACCTCGCTTAATTATACGATTAAATTTCATTGACACTACTTTTTTCATTCAGGTATATTAATAAAAGTGTGATTTTAAAATAGTATATAACTGATATTGCTTGCATTAAACATGCATTTGTAATGAATTTGCATTTATTATCATATTATTTCATCTGACCATTATTATAATAATAATAATAATAATAATAATAATAATAATAATAATGTTATTTAATGTATTTTTTACAATTGCAACCATAGAGTTGAAAGTATACAGTGAGTAAAACATACTTACAAAGCGTCATTACACATAAAATACAAATATTAAGACAAATTTGCCGGAATAATGATCATGTATTGGCAAAATATAATATAATTTCAAAACACTGACTACCTACTTCCTCAAATAATTGTTTATATACCTGGTCATCTGTGGAATGGCACTGTTTTGGTGTCTCTTAGTGTTATATTTATCTTCAACTAGAAAGTTTCTTGCTCTTAATTTGTGTGTGTAAGTGTTGGTATTGTCCGGTGGAAGTATATTCCTATGATGTTTATCATGCAACAACTTAGAACTGTCTTCTTCAAACTTCTTTCTTCGTCTCTCTTCTAATGATTCCAAATTTAATAACTCCAAAGCAGACTCGTAATTTATATAACTAGGTCCTAATGAAATTCTACATAATATTTTGTGTATTCTCTCAATAGAATTTACTTCTGCGTGTGTGAGTGACGAACACCAAACTGTCGATGCATATTCATGTACAGGCCTAATATAACAACAATAATAATTCTTTAAATCAGACAAATTAGCCTTAAAAAGTTTCAATTAACTAACTGCAAAAAGTCGTTTACTTGCACGCGAGACAATATACTTGGTGTTCGCCTTTCGCTGAAGGTTACTCGAAACAATAACACCCAACAGCTTCATCTCATTAACAAATGGAACAGATTCATTACCTAAACTAACAACATTTACATTTGTCTTAATTTTCTGAAAGTCCACTAACATTAATTTCGACTTACTTCCATTTATTTTCATGTTGTTCTCGTTACACCAATGATCGATCGTATTTTAAGTTGTTATGTGTGTGTGTGTGTGTGTGTGTTTGTTTGTGTACTTATTCGATATACACGACCACAATTTTCAAGACAATAATAACACAGAATTTACAACAATATAATTATCACGTTGACTAGTCTTATCTTTGTAATTACTATTTCCAATATTTTTAGTAAATAATAAAACGAACTAGGACCTGAACACATTATGGCATTCCTTATTTTTGTGGAATAACATATGGAATTTGTTAATAGTAGAAGACACAGAAAATATAGAATTATAAGGTAAAACACGATTTCCTACCGTGACTGTACTAGAGAGGTCGTAATCACCTAAATCTGTCCTTCCCCTTATTTGACAAGCCAGTGGAGTTTATCTTCCCACTCACATCAGCTGCGAACCGTGATCCCGTCCCAGGTTGACCAAGTCTGTGTCACATTATATCTCTACAAATGTCCTCAACAGTTGCTAAAATGTCGCTAGATAGTAACATGGTAAAATCCTTATAATATATATAGTTTATTATTGGATGAACTCTCCAGAATAAACAGTAGCTAAGGTTAATGTGGCTACTGTAGATGTCAACCATTATTGTCTCTTATTTAGGCTGACGTCTATTACGGCTGTTACACTGGTGATGGGCTGGTCTATCATAGTGAGAGCTGAGCATTCTCTGCCATACCCATAGATTACTCTGACTGTTCCTTTTACATATATATTTTCTAGATCTCAAGTGGCGGCATCTCTTCCGTGGATTGACCTTCCTACTGCCAACCTCGACTGGGAGTCAAAACATAAAAAAATTCCTTTGCCCCAAGGCTTTCCCTTCATAATTGCTTAGGGGCACAAGGCCTTGGGTGGGGCTTCCGTATCCCGGGCGTTTCCGCACCCTCCTCAGCTCCTCGCCTGGGAGCGGCTCCGGTCACCCGGGGTTTTTTGTGGTAGGCAGGGAGGGTTCTGTGGGGGTGCTCAGTTATGGCCTTGGCCTTGCTCGGGGCCTTGGGGCTGTTTGGTCAGACAGCCTGGGGAACAACAACAAAAACAACGGCTATTACAAGGATGTTGAAGCAAGATGTATATTATGAAAACTCTAAATAAATACGATATATAGACGTAGTATTTTCATAGTTTCCAATTCAGTAAGCTGAGAAGGAATTGCATTTTTTACCAGATTGAAAAAAAAAATGGATTATATAATAAAATGTATAGAACGTCGTTAGATAGTGATTTTATAGAACGTCGTTAGATAGTGATTTTATAGAACGTCGTTAGATAGTGATTTTATAGAACGTCGTTAGATAGTGATTTTATAGAACGTCGTTAGATAGTGATTTTATAGAACGTCGTTAGATAGTGATTTTATAGAACGTCGTTAGATAGTGATTTTATAGAACGTCGTTAGATAGTGATTTTATATATTTCACATCGCTATAAAATTAGTAGTCTCTAAAGTATCACAAGGAATGGCTCAACTCTCATAAATATAGCTTGGAATAATATTGCTAGATGTTAACCATTTCAGTACTGTTGCCGTCATTTCAACCTTATTCTGGCTACGATTAGAGGATTTTACTTAGTTTAAGAAAGGCCTCCATCAATTAACAGGCCTCGAACTATCTCACTTGACCCTTTTTACTACCACAGATCCTTCTTAAGGTACATAAAATCGTCAACATAAAGCAAGAATACAATTTAGAAAACGTCACCGGTACTGAAGGGGTTAATACTTGCCACTTGATTAAGGGGGTAGTGCTCGTTGTTTTAGGTCTAATTATGTATATATTCCTTTATCTTTTAGTTTCCTTGCTAGACCTCCATCAAACTTAGAAAAACATCCCCTAGACCCCCTTTCAAGATAAATTTGTACATTTTTCGGTAGAAAATGTCCCAGCCGGTTCCTTCTAAAATTTGAGGCTCTCTTTCGCTCGCCAGGAAAAAATCGACTCCTAAAGGGCACGAAAGATTTTAATATTGACAAAGAATGAGGCGAAAGGTCTCAAAATTGCCAAACTAACAGAACAAACGTCTCAAAACCTCAACACTAATATGTTAAACATAAGGGAGAAGGGGATCCAGAAAAAGCGAGTAGTACTCTCTTTAAGTAAATGTATGTATATCTAGCGGTAATACAGGGACCTTGGCAACACTGTAGGTCTCCCCCCCCCCCCCCCTTCCTCTCTGTTGACCTCATCACACATTCCCTCAGTGTCGCCCGCCTCACTTCACTCCTCAACCCACCATGTTTGAAGTGGATTATGAGCTCACTAGATCCAAATAGAAGATGGTGTTATTTTTGCCCGAGATTGTTTCACTTTTTAATGCCCCTTGTGTTGCGAGAGACTGAGACGTATGTGTGTGTGTCTGTGTGTTCAAAGAAGCGTGATAAGCACATCATCTCAATTACTCAATATATGAACTATCTCATTATACGATTTCAAATATATATATATATATACCGGTACATACTGTATATATATATATATATATATATATATACTGTGAATATAAAACATATATGTGCTACCAGTTGCACCATTCATCTGACTCTCATGTATCTCTCTTGGCATTCTGTTTTCATCCATTTTCTGAACATGATCGTACCACATCAGTGCATTTCTCTTTATTCACTCTATCGCCACAATCAATGCCCAAAGCATGCTCCTCCATTCCAAAGAACTCATATACTTCTCTATTACTTAGTCCATCAAACCTATTTACGCCAGTTGCTGTTCTGAAATAGTACATCTCTACAGCTCTCGTCACTTGCAGTCCACGTCTTACTTCCATACGAGAGTGTTGGGAGAAGCACACTGCTCTTCAGTAATGTTTTCACTTCTTGACTGACTGTTCTTCCTTTGAGTATACAGTCCAGATCTCCAATTACCTTCCTTCCTTGCATTTTCCTCTCTCTTATCTCATTCTCCATCTTACCATATTTGCACAGTACAGCTCCCAAGTTTTCAAAACTGTCAACCTCTTCCAATTCTTAATATCTCAGTTTAATTTTACAACTTTTCTCATGTTCTGTCTTTATTCTATATTTTGTCTTAAAGTTTATCGTTTCATGCATTGTCCTCTAAAAAAAAACAGCACTTCGCATTTCCCTACATTAACCTTTAACTTTCTCTTTCCACAAACCCTGTCAAAAAGTGTGACAACTCTCTGGAGCTCCTCTGCACTAACTGCCAGCAGGAACGCATCGTCTGCATATAGGCTTGTTCAAATCTTTCAATATCTTCTATCAGATTCCAGCTAATTAGCTCCTATACCCATTGATCCTGCTCTACATTCTCTAACCACTCCATCCATGTATATATAAAACAACCAGGGCAGCATGACCCATCCCTGTCTCACTACATTGACCCTACATTGACCTCAAGACTCTCGCTTATCTTATCCCCTACCTTCACATTTGCCATTGCATTCCTATAAAAGGATTTCACTGCCATTTGCAACTTCCCTCCCACCTACAAACCTTCCCAATCTACTTTGTCGTAGGTCTTTTCCAAATCCTTGAATGCTGCATAGAGTTGTCTTCTTGGCCAAATACTTCTCGACTAATAAATGCATTGAAGCTACCTGGTCAATACAACCCCTGCCCTTTCTGAAGCCTCCCTGTTCTTCACCTGATCAGGTCCTTCAAGGAAAAATTTAATAGAATCTTAATTTCAGGAATTGTTCCCCGGATTAATGTAGAAAACCGATTCTACAACATAGCTACCAGTACAAATCGCCGACTAGCCAAACTCTGCAGGTAGGAGGACATCGGCTTTGTCGACACGTGGGATCATTTTTACTATGATAAATCTTTGTTTTCAGGAGATGGTGTACATCTCAATGAAGTAGGAGCTGCACGTCTTGGTCGTCTGCTGAACGATGCAGTCAAGGATTTCCGTTCAAAAAACGGGGTCAACCGGGGGTACCCAGACAGGGTAGTGTAAGTCAAATACGAACTGAAAATTCAGACATTGCACAATCAGTAACATCCAACTCTAATACTCTTAAGGTGTTTTATGTAAATGCTCGTAGCATACGCAATACATTTTCAGATCTAGAGGAAATCGTGTTTACAGAACATTATGATATAATCGGCATTACAGAATCTTGGTTAAATACGGAAGACAGAGACTTTTTAGCCGAATATACGCATCCTGGTTATACAATGTTTGAGAAAAGTCGGATCAATAGAAATGGAGGAGGAGTTCTGTTTTTTATAAAGAAAAGTCTTAATCCCGTCTTAATGTCAAACCTCAAATTGCGAATATAGACATATCTTACGTACTATTAAATAATAAACGAGGAACTAAAATAACACTAGCTTTATTATACAGACCCCCAGCTCAATCAGTGCAAACTGACAGTGAAATCTATGAACAAATTGCAGAAATAACTAACATACAAGATACCGTAATTCTTGGCGATTTCAACTTACCCGTGACTAAATTGGGCGGTATTCTTACTTCACACTCTGGACACGACCTCTATGCTAACTTACAAGAGAGTTCACTTTTTATATTTGTACAATCTCCGACCCGTGGTAATAATGTGCCTGACCTTGTACTCGCAACAAAAGAAGAATTAATAGAGAATTTGAATGTTGGTGATGAATTCAGTAACAGCGACCATCGTACGATAACTTTCACTTTAAAGTTTACTAGTAACAAATCAAATAGCAGCATTGAGAAAGTCCCTAATTTCAAGAAAGCAAATTTTCATAAACTTAAATCAAAGCTTAAAGAAACTGACTGGAACTTTCTGACTAACAATAACGACATAAATACATCTTGGGAGTGTTTCACAACCACTTACCTTAAGGCAGTGCAAGACTGCATACCATCGAAAATACGGCGTCCAGGCCATAATGATAAGCCCAAATGGTGGAATAAAGATATTTCAGACTGTCTGCTTGCTAAAAAATGTGCTAATGATAGATTAAAATCCTCACAAAATGACGAAGAACGGGTGAAATTTGTAGAGCTACGACGCAAAGCCAAAAAGTTAATTAACCCTTCCTACCCGGGCTGCCTTAGGTAAGGACAGCGCGGCTGAAGGGCCGCAATCCGGTATGCCTTACCTAAGGCATTTGCTTGAAAGCGTGCTTTAAAATTCGCGCGGGCAAATTTTACTTTGCGGGGGCGATCGTAGCGCCACCAAGCCTCAATTACCAGGTTTATCAGTTCCTACGTTGCCGCCATTGAGAGCTATAGCAAAAAAATGAATTCCGACGCGTCCGATACTGTGCAATCTCCCGCGCGTCCCAGTGCTACCCCGCTTGCAACATCTACGCCTCTGCCAACCGAAAAGAAAAGGAAAGTAAGGAAAGTGAAACGTTTGCTAAGTGAGAGTGCAATACACCGTGAACTTTTCAACCAGGATTTGAGCAGTGGTGTAAGCTCTGTGGACAAAAACCTCTATATTCAGAGTAGAAGTGGGAGCGAAATTGACGATTTTGTGTGATTTGGTGATGATGACAATGTTGATTTATATGAGGGGGGTGATAGTAGTGATGATCCTGATGTGGAAGTGGTGGAGGAAGGTGCTATTGAAGTACCAAGTGTGCTAGAGTCAACCCCTTCGCTTAGTTTCGTAGGTCAGGGTAGGCCTAGGCCTAGCCCTACGCCAGGACCTTCCCCTTTGCCTGCCCGTACGCCCTTGAAAGTGGGTAAATACTTTTATAAACAGTCTTTAGTGAAAAGTGTAGCCAAGAAAGCACGCAGGGAGGCAGAAAAAGTGAGGGAAGGCGTAGATAGTGAGAGTGACGCAGACCCAGGCCTAGCAACCACCCGCATTCCTTTGTCACGACGCCTTGACCCGGGACGCCGGGAGGGCCACCCACAGCCCTCGGCTTCATCTGTCCCTCAGGATGACCAAAGGGCCTCTACAAGTGCGTCATTGGCCTCCCACAGTGTGACACCACAGGCCCCGCATCGTAGGTCATTATTTCCTGCGGAAAAGTCCACGGCTAGCCGCAAAAGGAGCCCAACTCCCGAGGCCGAGGCTCCCATTGTTCAACCTCCCGCAGCCCCACGCCGCCGACGCCCGGTCTATTCTTCACCCGAGTTGACTCCTGAGGAGGCTGCTGACGACCCCGACATTGCCCCAGATGACCTGACGTCGCCTGAGGAAGAGGAAAACGAAGAGGAAGAGGAAGAGGAAGAGGAAGTCCCGACAAGAAGAGTCAAAGGGCGAGGTCGTGGACGTGGTCAGCCTGCCGACGCCGCTGTCCCTGGGCCTGGGCCTGGGCGTGCAGGGCGTCCGCCAGGGCATCCGCGTGGCCAAGGGCGTGTGCCAGGGCGTCCAGGGCGTGTGCCTGCTGCAACTCCACGCCCTCGTCCTCGAGCTGCTGAAATGTTTGTGTGGTCAGATGGGGCGGATTTTGTGCCGATTTTCCAAACTTTTGACGAGGTACAACAGGGTTCTGGGGTGTCACCAGCATATCCCTGTGGCCCAAATGCCACCCCCAGTGAACTTTTCTGTGGCTTCTACGACAATGAAGTCATGGAATACCTTGTCAAAGAGACAAATCACCACCAGGCTATCTGTTCAAACTTTCTTGGCAGGAAGACAAGTGCAAAGATGGTGGCATGGAGAGATCTCACTGTGGCAGAATTATATGTGTTCTTGGCACCCACAATGCTGATGACACACATAAAGAAGCACGTTCTGGCCGACTACTGGATAACTGGCGACCTCACGACTCCAGCATTTGGCAAATTCATGTCAAGGGATAGGTCCTTCGACATCCTCTCATATTTCCACCTGACAAATAACATGCATGTCCACGAACCCGACACACTCTGGAAGATCAGGCAACTGTATGACATGATACGTCAACGGTTTTCCACCTACCTGATTCCATTTCAGAAGCTGTGCATCGACGAGTCTCTGGTCCTGTTCCGTGGTAGGCTGCACTTCCGACAGTATATCCCGTCAAAGAGACACCGCTTCGGCATCAAGCTCTTCGTCCTCTGCGACTGCAAGACGAGATATGTGCTGGACTTTATAGTCTACAGCGGCAAGGGTGGTGAGGTGGAGATTGACCCCCTCATTGGTTTTGGCGGCGCTGTGGTAAAGAGGATGATGGAGAGGTACTTCCATGACAACCACGTCCTCTATACCGACAATTATTACACGTCGCCTATCCTCGCCATGTACCTCCATGACCGCAAGACCGGAACTGTCGGCACAGTGAAGGGGAAGAGGAAGGGCATGCCAGCCTACCCAACAAAAACTAAGAAGACGGACATATTCCATAAGAAGAGTGGCCCCATCCTCTGCATCCACTGGCATGACCAGCGCAAGGTCAACCTCCTCACCACATGCGACAAAGCAGAGATGGTCCCCACAGGGAAGGTGGACCGAAAAACGAAGAACCCTATCACAAAACCAGCTGCTGTTCTGGACTATAACCTGAACATGCGCCTCGTCGACAAGTCCGACATGCAGATGGGGTTCATAGACTGCCTGCGAACATCTTGCAGGTGGTACAAGAAGTTTGTCCTGCATACAGTAGATATGTCTGTCCTCAACGCGTACAACATCTACCGTTTGAGGTGTCCAGTCATCAAGTACAAGAGCCTGCGGACCTTCCAAAAGCAGCTGATACATGAGCTCCTGGTAAAACATGCGGGTACACCAGGGAGGCCACTACAAGGACCAGGCATGATGGACAGAATAGGGTGTGCCGACTTCTTCAGAGAGCACCAGCTCGTCGCCCTTCCTTTCCAGGGTCCTAACAGCCGAATAAGGATGCAGAAGAGGTGCTATCTGTGCATCCGCACAACTCGACGACCCCGCAAACCCACAAAAACCACTTGGCAATGCCTCGAGTGTGAGGTGGGACTGTATGCCGGCACCTGCTTCAATGATTTCCACACTCTGGCAAACTATTGAAGTGTAAGTGACAGAGATAGTGACACTCAATAATAATAATATAACTAAGTATAAGTGAAAGAGACACATAAGTAATAATAAGTGCCTTCAGAACAATATGAACAAGTGAAAGTGACACTAAAATATATATTCCTAACATTAAAGAAGTGAAAATTACACTATCAATTACCATAGTCCAGTATAAATAATCATAACTACTATAATAATGACTATAAAACTAAGTCTAAGTGAAAGAGACACACATAAGTAATAATAAGTGCCTTCAGAACAATATGAACAAGAGAAAGTGACACTAAAATATATATTCCTAACAATAAAGAAGTGAACATTACACTATCAATTACCATAATCCAGTATAAATAATCATAACTACTATAATAATAACATTAAAACTAAGTATAAGTGACAGAGTCACAAATTACTTCAGAAAAATATATTTATTGAGTGAAAATATCATAATAACAATAATATATGGCATAATAAACAATAAAACACTAAAAAATCGCTTCCCGCCATAATTCAAGGTAGAGCGATGAGTCAAAACGTTCGTCGTAGCCTGGGCCGCGGTTGAGTGTTCGGACGCGGCGACGTAAATACGCGGCAAAAGTTACCTCCACTTCCATCACCATAACTCCGGAACTACTTGAGCTAGAAAGCTCTACTCAACGCCATTCGACGCGGAAAGGTAAGGCGCCCATTTTGACATATGTGTGATTATTGTAGGTATTATATTAAGCGAGATTAGCCTTAGTTTACTTTTGTTGTGTTTTCAGCCAGATCGCCCGGATACAGCCTCCGTCATTAAGAAAGGCTGCCCGGGTAGGAAGGGTTAAGCAAAGTAAAAAGGCCCTTGGAGTTACATGTTGCGAATCAAAGTAAAACAAACCCGAAAGAATTCTATAGTTATATCAGAAAGAAAAAAGTAGTTACTTCAACTGTTGGACAGTTAGTCGATGAAAATGGAGAATACACCAAACACGAAGTACAAATGAGTAATGCCCTCAATACCTTCTTTGCATCAGTTTTTACAACCGAAGACCTCAGTGATATCCCTACACCATCGCCGATTCAGATTGATAATTCAGATGTTCTAAGCAATATCACCGTTACAGAGAGAGAAGTATTGAATTGTTTAGATAAACTCAAGGTAAAAAAAATGCCTGGACCTGATACAATCTCGCCTAGAGTTCTAAAGGAAGCTAAGGATGAGCTCTCCAAACCACTGACATTGCTATTCAATTAATCCTTGCAGTCTGGGACTATGCCTGATCAGTGGAAGCTAGCCAACGTAACACCGATATTCAAAGAAGGCAGCAAATCCCTACCCAGTAACTATCGTCCAATTAGCTTAACCTCAATTGTACGTAAAATGCTAGAAACGGTCATAAGAGACAGACTCGTAAATCATTTAGAGGCAAATAACTTACTTAAAGATACTCAACACGGCTTTCGTAAAAAACGTTCCTGTTTAACAAACCTCTTAGACTTCTTCCACGATATCCTCAACCTCTACGATGAGAGTAAAGCTGTAGATATTATATACCTTGATTTTCAAAAGGCCTTTGACAAAGTTCCCCACAAATGTTTACTGCTAAAACTAAAAGCGTATGGAATACAAGACGGTGTGTTGAAATGGATAGAAAATTGGCTCAGCAACAGAAAGCAAAGAGTAGTCATAAACGGTAAGGCATCTAAATGGACCAATGTAAGTAGCGGGGTACCCCAGGGATCGGTACTAGGACCAATTCTCTTTCTAATTTACATCAATGACATAGATGAGGGTCTCACCTGTACAATCTCAAAATTTGCTGACGATACAAAAATTGCAAATAGCGTACTCTCAAAAGAACAAGTTGACGATATGCAACACAATCTAGATAAATTGTCATGTTGGGCCCAAATTTGGCAAATGAGTTTCAATGCGGATAAATGTAAAGTACTACATATCGGATACCTAAATGAGAAAGCAAACTATTCGATGAATGGCACTTAGCTTAAGAATGTAAACAGAGAAACCGATCTGGGAGTAACAATATCGAGTAACCTAAAACCGAGTCAACAATGTTCAGAAGTTGTTAAGAAGGCAAACAAAATAATTGGCTTTATAGGCAGGTCATTTGAGCATAAATCCAAAGAAGTTATCCTAACCCTTTACAATTCTTTAGTCCGCCCTCTTCTGGAATACTGCGTTCAATCCTGGTGCCCTTATTACCAAAAAGATATAAACAAGCTAGAACGAGTTCAACGTAGAGTTACCAAAATGATACCTAGCCTAAAGAACAAACCATACGAAGAGCGTCTTAGAGAATTAAATCTATTTCATTTAACCCTTCCTACCCGGGCTGCCTTAGGTAAGGACAGCGCGGCTGAAGGGCCGCTACCCGGTATGCCTTACCTAAGGCATTTGCTTGAAAGCGTGCTTTAAATTTCGCGCGGGCAAATTTTACTTTGCGGGGGCGACCGCAGCGCCACCAAGCCTCAACTACCACGCTTATAAGTTCCTACGTTGCCGCCATTGCGAGCTACAGCAAAAAAATGAATTCCGACGCGTCCGATACTGTGCAATCTCCCGCGCGTCCCAGTGCTACCCCACTTGCAACATCTACGCCTCTGCCAATCGAGAAGAAAAAGAAACTAAGGAAAGTGAAACGTTTGCTAAGTGATAGTGCAATTCAACGTGAACTTTTCGACCAGGATTTGAGCAGTGGTGAAAGCTCTGTGGACAAAAACCTCTATATTCAGAGTAGAAGTGGGAGCGAAATTGACGATTTTGTGTGATTTGGTGCTGATGACAATGTTGATTTATTTGAGGGGGGTGATAGTAGTGATGATCCTGATGTGGAAGTGGTGGAGGAAGGTGCTATTGAAGTTCCAAGTGTGCTAGAGCCAACCCCTTCGCCTAGTTTCGTAGGTAAGGGTAGGCCTAGGCCTAGCCCTAGCCCTAGCCCTACGCCAGGACCTTCCCCTTTGCCTGCCCGTACGCCCTTGAAAGTGGGTAAATACTTCTATAAACAGTCTTTAGTGAAAAGTGCAGCCAAGAAAGCACGCAGGGAGGCAGAAAAAGTGAGGGAAGACGTAGATAGTGAGAGTGACGCCGACCCAGGCCTAGCAACCACCCGCATTCCTTTGTCCCGACGCCTTGACCCGGGACGCCGGGAGGGCCACCCACAGCCCTCGGCTTCATCTGTCCCTCAGGATGACCAAAGGGCCTCTACAAGTGCGCCATTGGCCTCCCACAGTGTGTCACCACAGGCCCCGCATCGTAGGTCCTTATTTCCACCAGAAAAGTCCACGGCTTGCCGTAAAAGGAGCCCGACTCCCGAGGCCGAGGCTTCCATTGCTCAACCTCCCACAGCCCGACGCCGCCGACGCCCGGTCTATTCTTCACCAGAGTTGTCTCCTAAAGAGGATGCTGACGACCCCAACATTGCCCCAGATGACCTGACGTCGCCTGAGGAAGAGGAAGAGGAAGAGGAAGAGGGAGTCCCGACAAGAAGAGTCAAAGGACCTCGAGGTCGTGGACGTGGTCAGCCTGCCGACCCCGCTGCCCCTGGGCCTGGGCCTGGGCGTGGGCGTGCAGGGTGTCCGCCTGGACATCCGCGTGGCCAAGGGCGTGTGCCAGGGCGTCCAGGGCGTGTGCCTGCTGCAGCTCCACGTCCTCGTCCTCGAGCTGCTGAAATGTTTGTGTGGTCAGATGGGGCGGATTTTGTGCCAGATTTTCCTGCCTTTGACGAGGTACAACAGGGTTCTGGGGTGTCACCAGCATATCCCTGTGGCCCAAATGCCACCCCCAGTGAACTTTTCTGTGGCTTCTACGACAATGAAGTCATGGAATACCTTGTCAAAGAGACAAATAACCACCAGGCTATCTGTTCAAACTTTCTTGGCAGGAAGACCAGTGCCAAGATAGTGGCATGGAGAGCTCTCACTGTGGCAGAATTTTATGTGTTCTTGGCACTCACAATGCTGATGACTCACATAAAGAAGCACGTTCTGGCAGACTACAGGATAACTGGCGACCTCACAACGACTCCTGCATTTGGTAAATTCATGTCAAGGGGTAGGTCCTTCGACATCCTCTCATATTTCCACCTGACAAATAACATGCATGTCCACGAGCCCGACACACTCTGGAAGATCAGGCAACTGTATGACATGATACGTCATCGGTTTTCCACCTACCTGATTCCATTTTAGAAGCTGTGCATCGACGAGTCTCTGGTCCTGTTCCGTGGTAGGCTGCACTTCCGACAGTATAACCCGTCAAAGAGACACCGCTTCGGCATCAAGCTCTTCGTCTTCTGCGACTGCAAGACGGGATATGTGCTCAACTTTATAGTCTACAGCGGCAAGGGTGGTGAGGTGGAGATTGACCCCCTCATTGGTTTAGGCGGCGCTGTGGAAAAGAGGATGATGGAGAGGTACTTCCATGACAACCACGTCCTCTATACCGACAATTATTACACGTCGCCTATCCTCGCCAAGTACCTCCATGACCGCAAGACCGGAACTGTCGGCACAGTGAAGGGGAAGAGGAAGGGCATGCCAGCCTACCCAACCAAGACTAAGAAGACGGACATCTTCCATAAGAAGAGTGGCCCCATCCTCTCCATCCACTGGCATGACCAGCGCAAGGTCAACCTCCTCACCATATGCCACAAAGCAGAGATGGTCCCCACAGGGAAGGTGGACCGAAAAACGAAGAACCCTATCACAAAACCAGCTGCTGTTCTGGACTATAACCTGAACATGCGCCTTGTCGACAAGTCCGACATGCAGATGGGCTTCATAGACTGCCTGCGAACATCTTGCAGGTGGTACAAGAAGTTTGTCCTGCATACAGTAGATATGTCTGTCCTCAACGCGTACAACATCTACCGTTTGAGGAGTCCAGTCATCAAGTACAAGAGCCTGCGGACCTTCCAAAAGCAGCTGATACATGAGCTCCTGGTAAAACATGCGGGTACACCATGGAGGCCACTACAAGGACCAGGCATGATGGACAGAATAAGGTGTGCCGAGTTCTTGAGAAAGCACCAGCTCGTCGCCCTTCCTTTCCAGGGTCCTAACAGCCGAATAAGGATGCAGAAGAGGTGCTATGTGTGCACCCGCACAACTCGACGACCAAGCAAACACACAAAAACTACTTGGCAATGCCTGGAGTGTCAGGTGGGATTGTGTGCTGGCACCTGCTTCAATGATTTCCACACTCTGGCAAACTATTGAAGTGTAAGTGACAGAGATAGTGACACTCAATAATAATAATAATAATAATAATAATATAACTAAGTATAAGTGAAAGAGACACATAAGTAATAATAAGTGCCTTCAGAACAATATGAACAAGTGAAAGTGACACTAAAATATATATTCCTAACAATAAAGAAGTGAAAATTACACTATCAATTACCATAGTCCAGTATAAATAATCATAACTACTATAATAATGACTATAAAACTAAGTCTAAGTGAAAGAGACACACATAAGTAATAATAAGTGCCTTCAGAACAATATGAACAAGAGAAAGTTACACTAAAGTATATATTCCTAACAATAAAGAAGTGAAAATTACACTATCAATTACCATAGTCCAGTATAAATAATCATAACTACTATAATAATAACAATAAAACTAAGTATAAGTGTGCAGAGACACAAATTACTTCAGAAAAATAACTTTATTGAGTGAAAATATCATAATAACAATAATATATGGCATAATAAACAATAAAACACTAAAAAATCGCTTCCCGCCATAATTCAAGGTAGAGCGACGAGTCAAAACGTTCGTCGTAGCCTGGGCCGCGGTTGAGCGTTCGGACGCGGCGAGGTAAATACGCGGAAAAACTTACCTCCACTTTCATCAACATAACTCCGGAACAACTTGAGCTAGAAAGCTCTACTCAACGCCATTCTACGCGGCAAGGTAAGGCGCCCATTTTGACATATGTTTGATTAATGTAGGTAGTATATTAAGCGAGATTAGCCTTAGTTTACTTTTGTTGTGTTTTCAGCCAGATCGCCCGGATACAGCCTCCGTCCTTAAGAAAGGCAGCCCGGGGAGGAAGGGTTAACCCAGTGCAGATTAAGAGGTGACTTAATTCAAGTGTTCAAAATCATCAAAGGCATCGACAATAATTATGAACTGTAGTAAGTACTTCACTATCGACCAATCTAATTACACGCGGGGAAACGGTTGCAAAAGTATTGGTAAATCTTATAACTCACACGAATCTAAGAATTTCTTCTTCAATAGAGTTGTCAACTTGTGGAATGGGCTTCCCCGAGATGTTATAGACTGCAGCACCGTTGATTCATTTAAACTCTGCTTAGACAAATATCTCGCATCAAACCCGCGACTGACTGCGTTTGTAAATGAATAACTTTATTTTATCCTCCCCTCAGTTTCTAACCCATCTGTCCCCTACTAACTTCCTAATCCTGCCACGGACATTAGTTCCAGGGCAGTAGTTCCCTTTCCAATGTTCCCTTACCCACTCTAAACCACTGTTTGAACACTTGATCCTCAGTGTTTTGGAGGACAAGCAGCCTAGAAGGGTCACTAGATCTGTTGTTGCTTGATTTCCTTTGTACTCCTTTGTACCTATATGATCATCCATTAAACTTTGCAGCCTTTCTGTTATTACTCTTGCACATACCTATCCAGGTATGCTAAGCAAGCTAATTTCCCCATAGTTCTTACATTCCTCTTTACTGCCCTTCCCCTTGTACAGCGGCACAATTACTGCCCTCCTCCAGTCCTCTGGTACACTTCCTTTTTCCCATGCTAAATTGCATAAACTATTCATTATGTCACACCCATGTGTCAGCATTTCTCTAGGGATATTATCTCCTCCATCAGATATTCCCATTTTAAGTCTATTAATGGCTTCCTTTACTTATTCTCTGCTTATCTCTATGTCATCCGCTCTGTTTATTCTACCTCTCTCCATTCCCATGGTCAAAACCTTTGCTTTTCCATTAATCTTTGCAGGTACACTACTAAAATTATCTTTCCACACACCTCACCCTCCACAAACTCCCCATTTGTGTCGCTCATTTTGCCATTTGAAACATTCTCGGTCTTCTTCCTTCTGGCTTCTTTCACAGCTATATAGTATAATGTATTGCCATTAACGAAGTGTTTACTAATCTTCTTCCAATATTCTTCATCTGCCTTTCTTTTGGCATATTGTATTGTTCTGTTCACTCTTCGTTTCATGTTACTATAATTTTGTTTATCTAGGTGTATATTTAATAAACATACGTGTTAGCACTTTATTCTTCTCTTTCACTATTTCGTGTAATTCTTTGCTAAACCATGCATTACCAATTTTGTCCACATTTTTATTTTGTTCTTGCCACATACTTTTTCAGCTGTTGTAATCATAGAGTTTCTTGTCCCTATCCATACTTCATCGACATTATTGCCTAGGACTACATCGTGATCCATGTCCTTAACAGCTTTTCTTTAGCATTTCATTACTCAAGTCAGTTTGTTCACATTTATTCTCTCTATTGTCATATTTTTATCTTTCCTCTCATATTTTCGATGGTTCCTTATTTTCACCTTTGTTAAAACTGCGTAGTGATCTGATCCTGTTAGCAAACTGATTTTGAATCTATAATGTTAACTTTTAATTCCGAGTCTATCATGGCATAGTCAATCAGAGATTTATGTTCCAGTTCACATTCACTTCTGTGCCATTTATATCTATGAATCTGCCGATGTTTAACAAATGTGTTTGCCAGAAATGTTCGCTCTTGTTACGTTACGAGCGGGGTTCGAACCCATAACATAAAGAAACATTCCACTAAACACCACAAAACGAGGACTTATTATTTAGCCTCACAAAATGCGGAAAATATGACTATCAGTTTCAGTCAAGAATAAGTGGTGTGTTAAACTTCCACAAAAACTAGCAACTCTCTTTGTAGTCACTAAAACCTTGGTAGGTGAAAAGATGTGGCAAGTTCATAAAATATCAGTTGATATCAAATGGCTGTTTTAGCCTAAAAAACCCAAAGTTATTCCTTTCTTATCACTCGCTCAGAATTAGTTATCTTTAGTTAATTTGACTTAGATTTATCCCAACAATCAAAAGAATAATATATTAGCATATAAAGGTCAAATGTAAAGAGTATGTAAAATATAATTATAATTTATTTAAATGATTAATTATACACAAGTTACTTTTAGTGAAAATATCAAATTTGAGAATCATTGATGCGAAATAATAAAGAAACTCTTAAGAAAAATACATAGTTATATCAATAATAGTTATATAAATACCCTCCAAGAGAGTAAGTGAAAGCAATCAATAAACATAGAAAAAATCCTAGGCGATACTTATTCAACTCATGGAGATTCTTTTACAAACGAACTCAGGGCAGGTCAGCTTAAGATGGTGGTGGAGAATACACTACCTTGCCGTTACGGTACTTTCGACTTATATACCCTTAGCGCACCTGGCTCTGATACAAACTTCTCTAACTGTATTAATCTCAACTCATTATATACTTGCTGAATTAAAGTATTACTTTTACTAAGAACTCTTATGATATATCTTGTAAACATTACTTATGATTAGAAAAGCCAAATACATTATTACCTAGTTATAATCAATATCATTCGTACGTCAGGCAACGAAGAAGAGCAAGGGGGTTGGAAGAAAGGGGGGAGAATGAATAGGGTTACGAGTGTAGGACGATAGGGGGTAGAATGGAATGTGAACGAAAGGGGGGGTAGTCTGCACGAAGCCTTCCAAAACCACCTCACTAGTTATTGTACACTGTTGAACAAAAATATCTTCCTATATGAAACTAAGCTGTCTACAGGTCGAATTAATTATACCTGGCTCATAACATTGCATACGATGTTCAACCATAAATAATTAATGATCGTACCCACCATAACAAGCACAATACCTCAATTACAACCAGTGACACTTGAATAAAATAGAAATCCCTAACACCTCCCTCACAAAGAGATTGATAAGAGAAGCGAAACTAAATCTAAATCCTAATGCAATAATTTTAAACCTAATTCCATATACCAAACCATAAACCAAAACCAAAATCACATTAACAAACTTAAAAATTATTGCTGGCAAAATAGCTCTAACAACTAAAATTGTTCTCATTCAGTTCCGGGACAACATGTCCGCGATAATATTGTTATTTCCCTTTATGTGGTGAATTTCAAGGTTATATGGTTGCAATGCCAAGCACCATCTCATTAACCGCTGATTCGAGTTTTTAATTTTGTACAAGAATTTCAGGGGGTTGTGATCAGTAAACACTTTCACGGGAAAATGTGAACCACTAAGATACACATTAAACTTATCCACCGCAAAGAGCAAGGCAAAACACTCTTTTTCAATAGTGCTGTAGTGTTTCTGATAAGGTTTGAGTTTACCGGATGCATAGCAAACTGGATGCAAAATCTCAGCATCACTGTACTGTAACAAAACTGCTCCTACACCAACATCACTAGCATCCACCTGAATTATGAACGGTTTATGAAACTGAGGAGACTTCAGAATAGGTGCATTGACTAATAGGCAACGAATCTTTGTGAATGAAGTTTGGTATTCTGGGGTCCACACAAATTTTCTCTTGGGACTAATCAAGTCTGTTAGGGGGGCAGAGAGGTCAGCGAAGTTGGGTACAAATCTCCGATAGTACCCAGCCATACCCAAGAAGCGCATTACTGCCTTGCGGTCCTGGGGAATAGGCAGTGTTGAAATGGCTTCGACTTTGGCAGAAATAGGGCTGACTTCCCCTTCTCCTACCACGTGACCCAGAAAGATTAGTTTGGCATGGCCGAACTCACTCTTGGCAAGGTTTACAGTGAGTCCCGCCCTGGCCAAGTTGGAGAAGAGACTCTGTAGCTGGTGAAGATGATCCTGCCAGGATTCGCTGTAGACCACAATATTGTCGAGGTAGGATTGCACGCCCGAGAGGCCATCTGTCACCCGGTGGATTAGTCACTGGAAGGTGGCGGGCGCATTCACCATACCAAAAGGCATGACGGTGTATTGGAATAGCCCGTCCGGGGTGACAAATGCAGACACTCTCTTGGCCCTCTCCGATAGTTTTATCTGGTAGTAACCCTTCAGCAGGTCAATCTTGGAGATGTACTTAGTTCCTCCCAAACGGTCCAACAGGTCGTCGATCCGTGGTAGAGGGTAGCAGTCCTGGCGGGTGAGTTGGTTTACCCGGCGATAATCCGTACACATCCTAAATATGCCATCAGTTTTGTCCACGAGTAGGCATGGAGAGGCCCACTCGCTGTCGCTCCGTTCCACCAATCCATGAGCGAGTAGGAAGTCCACTTCCTGTTGAAGTGCCGCACGCTTCTCTGGATTGGCGCGGTAGGGTTGTAGTTTGATGGGAGTGGCCCCCTCAGTCAGGACCACATCATGTTCCACCAGGGGACACTGCTGGGGAACGTCACCAAACAGCTGTGGAAACTCGGAAAGCAGGTACTCCAAGTCTTCACCTTGGTCAGACAACAAGTGCTGGAATTTTAAATGGGGGTTAGTCAAGAAGTCAGAGTTTTGCAATTTGTTATCAAGAGGCAACTGGATGTCATTATGCTCCTTGATCTTTAGATCCTCTAGTTCACCTTCAAACTGTGCTACTGATTCAAAGTTTAATACCTTATCTGGATCTCTGCAGTGATAGGCTTTCAGCAGGTTAACATGTACTAGTCTTTCGGACTTCCTACGATCAGGAGTTTTTAAAACATTATTCACATTACTTGTTTTCTTAAGCACAACATATGGACCATGGTACTTGCTTTGTAGCGGCTTTTTAGGTATAGGCAGAAAGGCAAGCACTAGATCTCTTGGCTGAAATTGTCTGACAACTGTAGTCTTATCATACTGCACTTTCATTTTTTCTTGAGATTTCTCTAAATTGTTCATAGCTAGTTCTACTGCAGATCTCAGTCTAGATTTAAATTGATGCACATAAGTGAGAAGATGTTTATTAGAGTTAGCATTGATCCAAGTATCTTTTAACACTTTCAAGGGACCTCTGACCTCATGACCAAAAAACTAGGGAAAATGGTGAAAATCCTAGAGAATCTTGTACCCTGCTTCTTACAGCATACAACACAAAATGGATACCCTCATCCCAGTCGGCATAGTTCTCTTCACAATAATTAGTGAGCATTGATTTGAGGGTCTGATGGAACCTTTCTAATGCCCCCTGGTACTGTGGGTGACTGGCATTGGAATGGTACTGGTGTACTCCCAACTCTTC
Source organism: Paralithodes platypus (assembly GCA_032716605.1). NCBI lineage: Eukaryota > Metazoa > Arthropoda > Malacostraca > Decapoda > Lithodidae > Paralithodes > Paralithodes platypus. Next base: position 12,957,679 of record CM064569.1, on the reverse strand, counting down.
CATGGTTTGCTTGAAGAGGTGAGAGGTAAAGTTGCTTCCTAAATCAGACTGTACCACACGGGGTATTCCATACTGGGTGAAAAATTTACTAAGCGCCTTTACTACATTCTTTGATGTTATACGCCTCAAGGGGAACACTTCTGGATACCTAGTGGTGGAACACATGACAGTCAACAAGTACTCATTTCCACTACGGGTTTTTGGCAAAGGTCCTACACAGTCAATTTTGATTTTACTGAACGGTTCATCCGTTACAGGGATGGGATTTAAGGGTGCAGGCTTGAAGGGCTGGTTGGGTTTCCCAGCAAGTTGACACACATGACAAGTTTTACAGTAAGACTTCACAGATTGTTTCATCCTCGGCCAAAATAAATCATTGAGAATTTTGTCATAAGTCTTGTTGACACCCAAATGTCCACCACTAAGGTCATGAGCAATGGAAATGATGTCTACTCTATACTTATGTGGCACAACTACTTGATGCACCTCTTGCCAGGGCTCATCATCTGGCACATTGGGAGGTCTATTCTTGCGCATCAGGGTACCATTACTTAGATAGAAGCATTGAGGATAGTTTCCTATATCCGACTCTTCCACAGCCCTATCAAAATACATTGCCAGTTCAGGGTCCTGCTTCCGAGCCTCTTTGAGAGTTTCAGAATCAATGGGAATCTTGCTAATATCCTCCGACTCTACATCAGGAAATAGGGAGGAAGTGTCTAGGTCAACACAATCAGGATCAACTTTGTCCTTCTTACTGTGGTGACCAGCCCCACTCCTAGTCACTACACATGAGGGAAACAAATTGGGATACTGACTTTCTAATTGCTTAGTGTTGTTATCAGAGGAGGGAGTGGAGGTAACTATGGGGTCTGGTATCACTTTGCCACCGGCGATATCGTTGCCCATCAAAAAGTTCACTCCTTCTACAGGTAGGGAATCTTGAATCCCAACAGTAAAGTAACCACTAGCTAAATCAGTTTTCAGATACACCCTAGCCAAAGGAACAACAAGACACCCACTGACTCCCTGAATGAGTATACTCTGGCCCAGTAAACAGTCCTCAATACTGGGCACCAATCCTCTTACCAAGAGGCTATGAGAGGCTCCTGTGTCTCTCAAAACATGAATGGGATAGTCGGTGGAAGCGTCAGTAGAGGAAACTGATCCTGTGGAAAGAAAAGGTTGGAACTGGTTAGAACAGCTAGGTGACATACTAGGGAAAACCTGGTTGTGAGAGCCATCAGAGTCAGAACATGCACTCAACACAGGTGGAGTAGGAGGGGATACTACTACTCTATTTGGATGAAGTACAAGGGAAGAGACTAGAACAGCACTACTCTCTGGTTTAAGAGTTTCCTCTTTTAACTTTAATTTGAGACACTCTCTGATAAAATGTCCAGGTTGTTTACAGTAGGCACAAACTAAGGGTCCAGGAGGTTTAATGGAAGAAAGAGAAGTTTTGTTAAATTCCTTTTTATCAGATCCATTGCCCCCAGAAGCTACCCTTGAAACTGGTTGGGAGACACCACCATAACCAGACCTACCACCAGTAGATTGGAAACTACCACCATCACGAGGACCAGCACCAGAATGTGGCCGGTTGCCAGGCCCTCTCTGTCCTGTCCTGAAATAAGAATCGCCATGAGTTAATCGGTAATTTTCAGCCAAAATAGCCGCCCTGTCTACAAATTGCACCTCTCTCTCTTGGAGGTAAAGTTTTAATGGGTAGGGGACTTTGCGGTGAAAGTCTTCAAGCATAACTAGCTGGCACAACTGCTCAAAGGTTGTTACTTTACTGGCTCTCAACCAACTCAGAAACTTTCGCTCTTTTTCCTTTACAAATTCTAGATAGGTTTGTTTTTCACCTTTCTTCATATCCCTGAAACACTGACGATGAGTTTCAGGAACCTGATCATACACTGCTAAGACTGAAGTTTTAAGAGTTTCATAGGTCAAGGAATCAATGGAGAGATTGGTGTAAACCTGCTTGGCTTTACCTATGAAAGCAGTCTGGGATAGAAACGCCCACTGATCATTTGGCCACTTGAGTTGGTTGGCTGCCTTCTCAAAAAGGATGAAGAAATTCTCCGGGTCAGTCTCATCAAAACTAGTGACAAATTTCAAACTATGACCCTTATCAGAAAATGGTTTATTTGCAACCGAATCCCTTTGATTCCGGTTTTCTTCAGCTTTTAACTTTAACATGCGCTCATAGTGTTCTCTCTCACGTTGTTTCTCCTCACGCTCATGTTCAATATCACGCTGTTTTTGTTCAAAATCATACTGTCTTTGTTCACGCTCATGTTCAATTTCACGCTGTTTTTGTTCACGCTCATGTTCAATTTCAAGCCTTCTCTGGTCTCGGTCAGATTTTGCATTCTCCAGCTCTAATAGTTTCACTTTCATCCATGCATCACTACCCCCTTCCTCTGCACACAACTGATATGCTACCTCAGACAAAACACCAGTAGTTACCAATTTCTCAATCACACTCCTTCTAATCTCACCTTTGGTATTACTAGTTCTGTAAGGTGCATCATACTCTGTGGCTAAGGCAATCCAGTCTACTTTTCTGAGCTTCGACACTGACAAGGTGCTCAAGGAGGAGTCAGTGACAAATTCACTAATTTTAAATTCCATGATTGAATGCTATGAACAATGGATGAACGAGAAAATGTATGACTAATTAGGAAGAGTGTGAAACGCGAATAATTGGCATTAAAGAACGTAGAGGCTGACACAGTTCTCTCAACTCATAAACAGAACAAAACGAGATGGATGAAATGAGTATGCGATGTCCTATCGAGGGACTTAATGTTTCACTAATGTTCTCAATTACTACCAAACGAGGGAAAGAAAGGAATCCTGGTCACACGGCACCAGGTTACGTTACGAGCGGGGTTCGAACCCATAACATAAAGAAACATTCCACTAAACACCACAAAACGAGGACTTATTATTTAGCCTCACAAAATGCGGAAAATATGACTATCAGTTTCAGTCAAGAATAAGTGGTATGTTAAACTTCCACAAAACTAGCAACTCTCTTTGTAGTCACTAAAATCTTGGTAGGTGAAAAAGATGTGGCAAGTTCATAAAATATCAGTTGATATCAAATGGCTGTTTTAGCCTAAAAATCCCAAAGTTATTCCTTTCTTATCACTCGTTCAGAATTAGTTATCTTTAGTTAATTTGACTTAGATTTATCCCAACAATCAAAAGAATAATATATTAGCATATAAAGGTAAAATGTAATGAGTATGTAAAATATAATTATAATTTATTTAAATGATTAATTATACACAAAAGTTACTTTTAGTGAAAATATCAAATTTGAGAATCATTGATGTGAAATAATAAAGAAACTCTTAAGAAAAATACATAGTTATATCAATAATAGTTATATAAATACCCTCCAAGAGAGTAAGTGAAAGCAATCAATAAACATAGAAAAAATCCTAGGCGATACTTATTCAACTCATGGTGATTCTTTTACAAACGAACTCAGGGCAGGTCAGCTTAAGATGGTGGTGGAGAATACACTACCTTGCCGTTACGGTACTTTCGACTTATATACCCTTAGCGCACCTGGCTCTGATACAAACTTCTCTAACTGTATTAATCTCAACTCATTATATACTTGCTGAATTAAAGTATTACTTTTACCAAGAACTCTATGATATATCTTGTAAACATTACTTATGATTAGAAAAGCCAAATACATTATTACCTAGTTATAATCAATATCATTCGTACGTCAGGCAACGAAGAAGAGCAAGGGGGTTGGAAGAAAGGGGGGAGAATGAATAGGGTTACGAGTGTAGGACGATAGGGGGTAGAATGGAATGTGAACGAAAGGGGGGGTAGTCTGCACGAAGCCTTCCAAAACCACCTCACTAGTTATTGTACACTGTTGAACAAAAATATCTTCCTATATGAAACTAAGCTGTCTACAGGTCGAATTACTTATACCTGGCTCATAACATTGCATACGATGTTCAATCATAAATAATTAAAGATCGTACCCACCATAACAAGCACAATACCTCAATTACAACCAGTGACACTTGAATAAAATAGAAATCCCTAACACTCTGCACATACTTCTAGAAGAAACCCCCATTCCTGTTCTTACCCTCCACACCTCAATTACCCACTATATCTTCTATCTCCTCATTTCCGACTCTGCTATTCAAGTCACCCAATAAAACTACCTTTGCACATTTTTGCCTCTCCTTTACACATTTATTAACTTTACTCCAGAACCTTTCAGAGATGAAAGATCAAGTAATTCTAAGTAAAATATATCTTCGTAGCGCAATGGATAAATGCACTGAATTTCGGTGTGAGCATACTAGGTTCGAATCCCTGGGCTGCCACATGTACTTGTTGATTTCATTAATTGAGTTTAGGAGTAAAGTCGGTTGGTGGAGGGAACATAATAATATACACATAGGGTTTTGCAGTTATGAGCCCTTAAAGTTGGTTTTGTTTAGTTTTTTTTGTTTTTAATTTTTAACCCCGTTTTTCTTCAATAAGATGAGAATAGGAACAGTAACTAAGAAGTGTAATATGAAGCATGGTATCAATACTTCAAATTAACTCCAAAAAGTTCAATATGTCGTTCGAAATATTACCTTGGTATTGAGTTGAATATTACAAGAAACCAACAGAACCCCTAATATTAAACTTATCATCACAGCAAGAAAGAAAGAGTTGCAGAGGATGTTTTGGTGTTTTCATGAAGTATTGATTCTATGCACCATCATTAAGTATTTAGCATTATAGATGTTCATTTTCTTTACATGTAAAATCGGTTATAACTGAAGAAAAAAACATACAAATCTCCTTTTTGCATGGTAGTTTACATGTTTTACCATATTTATCCCTTTGTGTCCTATAAATGAAAGATATGGATATAAAACTGAGTAGTGTATGATGGAGTATGGTATAAATACTTTAAAGAGGTGTAATAAACTCCTCTATAGCTTTCTTTATTTATCCGTGGCAATGCGGTGAATATACAGTTTTGTGATTTATTTGTAATATATTACTCATCGTTACGGAAAAATGAAAAAAGCTACACAGTATTTGTTAGTGTTTCTATTAAGAATTGATACGATACATTATCATTCACCACATATTTTCCTCTCTATACAATTTCCTTAGAGGGAAAACTACTTTAACACTTACGTTGCGTGAATATTTTCACTATATTAGGGCTCATTCAGGCACTCCTGAATGATTAAGCAAGTGTCTGAATAAAATAAAATGTATTCAGCCCAAAACTAAAAGAAAATAGCTTCAAAAAACATACCAGAACGAGCTTCGTAGCGCGCAGGGTTTATCCGCCGCGGTACCATAGACATCGGCAAATATTCGCTAATAATGAGCAATGTTGCGCTACATTTGCTTTCGGCAGTGCTGTATAAGTCTCATGAGATATGGCTCTCACTCCTCAGTGCACCAGCCGCCGGGCTGGAGAGCGGACGGCGCACTCGTCTCGACAGGCTTTAAGAGGTTTTAAGGGCCTGTAAATTGCTTTAAATTGCCAGAACGTTCCTAAACGGGTCCCGCAGCCAAAGTGTTAAAAATAACGAAAAACACAAAAATGTCGACTTCGATGGACCATAACTGCAAATAAATGCCCCAAAAGCCTATGTGCGTAGAACATTTTCATCTCGGAATTAATTAATCTTTCATTTCTGGAAGTATGACAAAACTCACAGGACACCCTGTATACAGTATATATATATATATATGTTAGTATAGCCAGGTAACAGATTCTCTTTTAAACAGACGAGGTTAAAGGCAACAGCAGTTTCAGCATTCAGTATTTTATTGTTACAGCTTTCAATAGTTCTAACAATTTTCCTCTGGGGTTCAGAGATGAGGTACAACAGGTTAGCAAAATTCATGGTGGATCCAACGTTTCACAAGTAAACATCTTGCATCTTCAGGGAATGGGCAGGTAATGATTAGAATAAGGACAAAGCAACATATTTATACAAAATTCGAGGATCAAGAATAGGTAGGTGGGCGGAGCTACTGGGTGTGGGGTGGCTGTTCATTGGTGGAAGGCAGTCTATTCGCGAGACGGGCACTAAATCTTATCGGTGGTTGGTTGTTGGCTGTGGGTGGCTGTGATTGGTTGGTGTTGTCAGTTGTGTGCTGAGCGCGGAAAGGTAAGGGAGGGGGGCACAGGGCGAGAGGAAGGAGGGCAGTATGCCTGTAGCGCTTGCCTGAAGGAAGAATTTGAAGGTCTTGTGTTTGGTTGTTGATGCTGGGGTTGAGCGTTTGGATATATAGAGCTTCTAAAATAGCTAGTCTTCTGGGGTCTGATTCTTTGTCGAGTATGGTAGTTTGTTTGTCTAGGTCGGCGCGAGTTAGGGCAAGATGGTGGGGGGCTTGATAGTGATCTTTTATAGCGCCAGATTGAAGGTGGAGGGTTAGTCGACGGGAAAGGCGAGTCTGTGTCGTTCCAACATAGGATAGGGGTCCACAGTCCCCAGAGGTGCAAATATGCTGGTATATCACATGATCGTCTTTCGGTTGGTTGGTGGAAATGGGGCGGTTACGGAGGACAAGGTTGGAGGTCTTAGGAGATTTGTAGTAAATAATTAGTTTTATTTTATTGTCAGGGTTGGTGGGGAGGACGTTTTTGTGAATTATTTCTTTCATAATGGATTCATCTGTTGTGTGGTCGGAAGATATGTAGTTTCTACATATCCCTCCCTCGACATAGAGAGTTTGTTTACCAACGTGCCCGTTGACAAGACCATAGATTTTATCCTACGTCGAGTTTACCACTGCCCTAATACGCCCCCCCTGGACATCCCGGAGAAGGCCCTGAAGACGCTCTTGGAACTATGTACCAAGGAGTCCCCTTTCCTCTGCTTCCGCGGGAATATGTACCAGCAAATCGACGGTGTAGCGATGGGAAGCCCCCTGGGGGTCCTGTTCGCCAATTTCTTCATGGAAACGATCGAAGAGGAACTCCTGGCTGCCCACCGGCCCACTGTGTACTGCAGGTATATCGATGATATCTTCGTGCGGGTGAAGGACCTGGACGAACTCAGGGACCTCCAGCAGCGCTTCATGGCCGCCTCCGGACTCAACTTCACATACGAAGAAACCACCGATGGTCATCTACCCTTCCTCGACCTCCTTGTCTCCCTCCACGACCACGGCTTCAAAACTACAGTGTACACCAAACCTACTAACAATGGCCAATGTCTTAATGGGGAAAGTGAATGCCCTAAACGATACCATCAGTCCACCATCGCCGCCTATGTCAGGAGAGCCCTCACCCATTGCACCACCTGGAATGACACACACAATGAATTGGAAAGGCTCACCCAGGTCCTAGTCAACAATGGGTATTCCAACACTGACGTCACCAATGCCATCAACCACCACCTAGAAAAATGGTACAAACAAGACCCCCCTAGCACCAACCCGGCCAATGACATTACATTTTTCTACAGAAACTACATATCTTCCGACCACACAACAGACGAATCCATTATGAAAGAAATAATTCACAAAAACGTCCTCCCCACCAACCCTGACAATAAAATAAAACTCATTATTTACTA